>CM075659.1:43397483-44597483 GCA_037954105.1 Canavalia gladiata | reverse complement strand
TGGCAAAAAGGACTTGTAAAGACAGGTGACTTTGAGGTGGGAGGGTCCTATACTACTTGAGTGAAAGGTGATCTATACTAACTTGAAAGGATGGCCTGTTAGGGCAGGCAAAGTATGAACGACCTGTTAAGACAGGCAAATGGAAAATGACAAGAATCTATTAGGACGGGTATCGAAGAAAAGCCCTGTTGTTGACAGGAAAGAAGTGATCCTGTTAAGACAGGAAGGAATCATGTAGAGGTCCTGTTGTTGACAGGGTGGAACACAAACTTGATGTGCCTTGAGGTGGTGCGTGAAGAGGGATTATAGACTTCTTCGTCAGTTGCCGTCGGACAACTTTATTTTGAAATTTCTTTTTCTTGAATTAAAATAAACTGCTTATTCTACCTTGAACTTGAAGGTTTTTTAGGCACTTAATAATTACTTTTTGAAGAAACTTGGGCAACCCGATTTTTCCCCAGTTTAGAAAATTGAGGATTGCCTTGTTTTGAGTGAAGTCGGGGCAAACATTTTGCCCCAGCTTAGGCCTCGATGAGATTGATGATGAGCTTGACTTGAATTTTCTGGGCCACTTTGCCCTATTGAACTTGACAGGAGTTGAGGAATTGAGGATTGTCTCAACTTGGGTTTTCTTGGGCAAATGTTTGCCCCAGTTTTGTTCTTGGATTTAAATCTTTCTTGGGCAAATGTTTTCCCCGGTTTGGACTCGATCCAGAATCTGAGGATGACCTTAATTTGAACTTTTGTGGGCAAGCGTTTGCCCCTGTTTGAACTTGATTTTGAGAGTGACCTCAAATTGAATTGTGTGGGCAAGCATTTGCCCCAGTTTGATTTTTCTAACGTTGAGGAATCGAGGATTGCCTCAACTTGAATTTTCTGGGCAAGTGTTTGCCCCAATTTTGTTCTTGGTTCAGAATTTAAGGATGGCCTCAAATTAAATTTTAATGGGCAGGCGCTTGCCCCACTTTGAGCTTGATTCCGAATTCGAGGATGACCTCAAATTGAATTTTTGTATGGGCAAGTATTTGCCCCAGTTTGGAAGTCTTTTAATTATGGTCAACTCGGGCAATTTTACCCAGGTCTTAATTAGTTTTTAAAAGATGAGTTATGAAATGCTTGAATGACAAAATGCATATTGCGATGTTTGAATGAATGAAAAAGAATATGGTGTTTGTGATGCTTGGATGCCTGCAGAAATGATGTGGGGTTCTTATTTTAATGCTTTGAAATAGTTATTTGATGAAACAGATGCTATGGGATAAATGCAAACTATGAAATGAAAATGTTCTTGTTTCTCTTGATTTTTGATTTTTCTGACACATCCTTCCTCGACAACTCCATAGTGGGTGTGAAAAGAACAAGAGTTAGGACGAGTTGGATTGACTCAACTTCGAAGTTTTCTTGGTCAATTCTGTAAATTTGCTTTTGTCAGGATCTTTGAGGCCCAACAGTGGTCAGTATTATTGAATAAGACACACTCCTTACGTCTTGATGGCGTTGTGGCTGGTAGGAAGATGAATTTTTGGGAAACAATCCTATTGTGTTGCAACGGTTGAGGATTCATCTGACTTGTCATGACTTTTCAAAATTAATCCCTTTTTAATTATTTTTACATTTTTCATGTTTCCTTGTGGCACATGCATTTTGAGGTGTGCAAAGTGATGCTGGATGGTCGAAAGAAGAAGATGGAGAATTTTGAGGTTGTATGTTTTAAAGTGGTGTACTTGAAAGGAAAAGGATGATGAAAGGGGTGGGTTCGATTGCCCAAATAGCACCTTTTGATGAAAAATGCCAATGCTGCTTTTCATAATCTTGATTGTCAAATTAGCCAAACTTTGAGAAATGGCAAAATTTTGCCCCAGTTTTAAGAAGATATGATGTGCAGAATATCATGTTATCCTGGAATTCCTAGTTTGACCTTAATTTTTGCCTGGGTGGTTCTTTTGAGATTTCAACCCAGAAGGTCTTTTGTTTTGCCCTAACTTTTGCCTAGGTCGCCCTTTAAGGGTTTTTCGACCTAGCGGGTCTTTTGTTTGATCGTGCCCTAACTTTTGCCTAGATCGTCTTCGCGAGTTTGTTGACCTAGCTGGCTTCTGATTTTGGTTGTGCCCTAACTTTTGCCTAGGTCGTTTTTGAGGGTTGTCGACCTAGAGGGCTTCTGTTTGATTATGCCCCTAACTTTTGCCTAGGTCGTCCTTTGAGGGTTTTCGACCTAGCAGGCTCTTGATTTTGGTTGTGCCCTAACTTTTGCCTAGATCGTTTTTGATTGTTGACCTAGCGGGCTTCTGTTTGATTATGCCCTAACTTTTGCCTAGGTCGTCTTTGAGAGTTTGTTGACCTAGCGGGCTTTTACTTGATCTTAATTTTGCCTGAATTATTGTTGGAAACCGGCAAGACCTTTTTTGATCATGACTTTTGTTGATATAATCTTGAACTTTAACCCTACTTTTACCTGGATCGTTTTGGCTTAATCCAGCGGGCTTTCTTCTTTTTCTTGAATAGTTGTGCGTTGATCTTGCCGGGATCTTTTGGTTCCTAATTCAGCAGATCTTATCGTGTATCCCTAATTTTGCCTGGATGTGAACTTGATTCCAGCGGGATGTTTTTGTTTGACAAGACACTTTGACTGGGGATCTAGAATCCCTGGTTGTTATTCTACTTTCTCATTGGGATTTTTCTTTGAGCTTGATTAACTAGACGTTCAAGATTATTTGTTACAGTACTGACATTATCACCAATCAGTATTTACTGTTTGGGTATAGGTATAAGGAGTGGGCTGAATGGATAAAAAGAATGGTAAATTTTAAAGTAAGGCCAATGATGTAAAGCACGTGCTCAAGAAACATGAAAAATGTTCATTAAGATTTATTTACAAAAGAGTGATTTTGAAAAGTATGACAAATCTTGGATGATCTTCCTCGATAGCTTGATTTGCACAAAGCAACTGGTCGTGCTGTTCTCATTTCTTAGCCAGCAGATGAGCTCTCATGATTCAGCACTTGGATTAGGAGCGATTTTCACAAAGTCTAGCCGTTTAGCATCAATTAGGCCTTGCACCTTATACTTCAGAACCTGGCAGTTTTCGGTAGAATGACCGATGTACCCCTCATGGTAGCCACATATGGCATTGGCATCGTACCATTTAGGGTATGGTGGTTCTTGAGGTTTCAGAGAGTAAGGAACCACCAAGGAGCTCTGGATTAACTGAGGGAGTAGCTCAGTGTAGGTTATTGGAATTGGATCAAACTGGACAGGATCTTTCTCCTTTTTCTGACTTTGGATAGAATTTGAGCTCATGGCTTGTATTTGGACCGTGTATGGTGTGGGCGGTCGAGTTTGCGTTAGGTAATTGTAAGTTGGTGGATAGGCGGTTTGGTAGGCGGTGGCGACGTAAGAATATGGTGTGTAGGGTGTATATGGTGGTGGTTGGAAACCAGTCGGTCCATAAAGTGCCATCAGAGGTGTATACTGTCCTTGACCAGAAGCTACATTATAAGCGTCACCTGCCCTCTTCTTTTCTGTAGAGGTGTCAACTGTCCCTGTGGCGTTACGCATGATTCTTCCTCGACGCATGCCACCCTCGATCCTTTCTCCAATGATGACGACATCAGAGAAGCTAGGAGTCACACTGCTAATCATCTTGTCATAGAAAGGATCTTAGAGTGTGTCAATGAATGTGCTGACCAGCTCTTTCTCGGATAATGGAGGTTATACTTGAGCGGCTAACTCCCTCCATCTTTGAGCATACTGCTTGAAGGTCTCATCCCCTTTCTTGGCCATATTCTGGGGTTGGGTTCGATCGGGAGCCATCTCCACGTTGTACTGGTATTGTTTAAGGAAGGCCTCAGCCAGATCCCTCCACGAACGGATGTAGGTCCGCTCTAGCTGTGTATACCAGTTGGCAGCAGTCCCAGTTAAGCTGTCTTGAAAGAAATGGACAAGCAGCTTATCGTCGTGCATGCAAGGAGACATCTTCCTGCAGTACATGGCCAAATGGCTCTTCGAGCAGCTAGTTCCTTGATACTTCTCGAATTCAGGAACCTTGAATTTGGGAGGGATTACTATATTCGGAACCAAGCACAGGCCGGCTGCATCTCTGGTTTCATAAGTGCTTCCCTCAATAGCCTTGATTCTTTCCTCTAGGATTCTCCACTTTTCAGTATCCTCATTTGAAGGATGGCTTGGGTGTTCCTCTGGCATATGGTGAGCTTGAAAAAATGGTATGTACACAGGGCGAGGCCCTTGGGTGAACATAGGATGCATTCCCCCAACAGCTGTTTGGTGAGCTTGTGAGGTGGTGTTTGGAATGGCATAGGGGATGCCTGTGGTGTTAGAGGGTAGGTTGTGTGTTTGGGTTTGTGTTTGGGCTTGTGTTTGGTTGTATGAGGGTGCATGCCCATGAGGATACTCATAATGAACTCCTTTGGTTAGCGGAGGCATAGTTGATAGTGGAGTGAACCCAGGAGGATATGACGGGTCAGTTGGTTCTCTCGGCAAGGATTCATTCGCCTCCTTTTGTTTTGACAGTTGGATGGCCTCCATTAGCTTAGCCACTTGATCTTTTAGAGTTCTGACCTCATCTCTCAACTCCTCATTCTGTCTCTCCAGCTCATCCATGATTCTCGATTGTGATTTGGTTCTATAAGGATGTCGGGGAAGCTATCTTTTTCCAATTTTTTCTGGAATTTTAAAAATTGATTTTTGAGAAATAATTTGAATGCAGAGATCATGAATGATAAAGATGTTAATGTAGTGAGTATGAAAAAAAAGGTATGGAATGATTTTTCTTGAAATTTTTCTCTCTTTTTTTTCTTTTTTACGATAAATTTAAGACTGGATGAATGAATGAATATCATGCACAAATAAGTTTTAGAGATTTGAAGTTTGACTATTTTGAAAATAAATCAGAGTTTCTTTATTTATTCATCCTTTTGATGATAAATTCATGATTGAATGAATGAATGAATGTTATGCACAAATAAGTTTTAGATACTTGAAGTTTGACTATTTTGAAAATAAATCAGAGTTGCTTTATTTATTGATTTTTAACAAATTTATTTTTTGGAGTTTTGGTATTTTTTTATTTTGCTAGAAAAACCTTTAGTTTTGTTTAGAAAAACTTTTTAGTTTTGCTAGAATCTTTTTAGAAAGCATTCTTTAGGTTTTCGAAATTTCGTTTTCTCTTTTTGAATCTTTTCATTTTTTCAGTACTTTCAAAAGATTGTTTTCCTAAATTTTCTATTTCTAAGACATCCATTTAAGTTTTCTTTAGAGTCTTTTCAATATTTTTAAAATATTTTTCTAATTTTTCCTATTTTGGTTTTCTTGATTTTTATCTGATTTCATTTTTGTATCTCCCCAATTGTGACCTTCAAATCGCTTGTATCTTGAAAGGGGTGTGTGTGCCCTCTTTATTTCTTGTGTAGGTTACCTGTCCTAAGGATCTACGGCCTTTTATATGAACTTGTCAAAGGTAGGTTGTAATCCTAGAGTTGTAAAGGTCACCAGAGCCAAGTTCTAGTCCACAATGCTTGCCACAACAGTAGAAGTAGCCACTAGTTGAGGGGCATCATGAATAGGACGCACTCTAGCTGGGATTTTCATGATAGCCACACAGGACGTAGGCCCCAGCGTGACACCACTAGATCCCTCTACCCTAGGTAGCACTCAGACCCGGGTATAGGGCCCAACTCATGATAAATGCACATGCAATGTATAAGGGCACACAAATGGGATACCTGCAATTGGGGAAATTGCATAAATATATATAGCAATTTATTGTTTGTCTATTGACGCGCTCGTCGCATACGCGCAAAAATAATTTCTAGATTTCCCCCAAACTATTGGTATAGTATAAGGTGCAACCTAGGTCATCTCCCAAAGACCATTTCATATTCTTAAGCAAATTAGGAGAAAGTTAGAAAAAGAGGGTTTTGTAAATATATGATATTAAGTGCTAAATACAAAATACAGAATGAAATTAATTTGACTTAACAATTATCAACTCAAGGAATTCAGAGGCTATTTTCATAACTAATCATTGATCACTAAAATCATGCATTGTGTTTATCAACCTAGGATCATATGGAACCCCTACAATGATCCTTGAATTCTCTACTGAGAAACCTCTCAGAATTCAATTGATTATGATCAACAAGATTTAGTAACCACTTAATCTTTCATCTAAACCAATTTTATAATCAGAACTCAGTTGAAGTAAGTAATAAAATGAAAACCTTCAATTAAATTACTTAATTTCTACTCTTTAAACTTTTGGAAAATGATTTACCAATCAAAAACCAATTATAAATCAATTATGCATTAATCAAAATAAGTCAACCGATCAAACTTTGATTAAAGAATAAAATTGAAGAATATAGTGACACAGAGTAGAAACCACTTAATAAGCATGTAAATAAAGATCAAGACCTCAAAGTTAAAATGAAAATAGCTTGAATCCTTGAATTGAAACTACAAACCTAGCCTTCCATGAAGGAGGCAAACTAACAACAAAGAAAGAGGCAAACTAACAACAAATAAATCCTAAGCCTTCCATGTAGGAGGCAACTAACAACAAATAAATCCTAAGCCTTCCATGTAGGAGGCAACTAACAATAAAGAAAAACTAAGCCTTCCATGTAAGAGGCAAACTAACAAGAAAGAAAACCTAAGCCTTCCATGAAGGAGGCAAAACTAACAAGAAAGAAAGAAAGAAAGAAAATGGTATTGGAGTTAATCTCCAAAATGGTGTGTTTCTCCTCTTGTAAACCCTTCTATTTATAGAGGATTTGTGAGGCATCATCTTCAGAAGGTCACCAACTAGGATATTACTTTTCTACCCTTTTATTGCTTTCACATGGGCTTTGTTGAAAATGCAAAACACTTTTGAATTTTTGTCACCAATTAGCACAACAATTTTGACTTTCTTACACCGTAATTTCGGATGTTCACATGTCCTAATTAGAACTTCATGTCTGAGCAAAAGTTGTAGCCCCGGATCTTAGCTGTCTAACAGATTTGATTTCATCTCAATATGACTTCTGTAGCTCAAGATATAGCCGGATCTTTGCACACTGTTCAAATTCCACATCAGCAACACTATCTCATCTTTTGAGATAATGTCGGAGTCCTAAACATCCCATTTAGAGTCTGATCTTGCTTTGTAACTGTGGACACTTCTTTAAGCTTTCATTCAAGATAGATTTCATGATTTTTGGATGTCTAAAACTCCTATTATGCTCAAAATACTGTAATAGTATCATTTTAATCAGGTAAGCAAAGAAATTCAATTAAACTTCATATGAACCCAAACTCATAAAATATGACAAAGATCACTTAATTGAACATATAAGAAGTCTTAATGAGATAAAAGTGAGAGATAATTATTTATGAAATCTATGCTTATCAAATTCCCCCACACTTATCTTTTGCATGTCTCGGGCAAACTTAAGTTAAGGATTGGTGACTTTTTTTTTTTTTGAAAGAACATCAAAGTTTTGAGTTGATTTCTCAAGAATTCACAAAATTTCAAGAAGCATTCTTTCATCACATTTTTGAAATTACTTAGAAAGGAAACTTTAATTTGAAAAACATAGATTGAAAAAGATAAAACCTCACATGATATACTTTGAATCTCTCAAGTGTTTGATTTGGTAAGTGTTTCTCTCAAATTCAATCCATGAAAGATGAACTATCATAGGCTTGCATATCTTCTACTTATCTACTACTATGTACACATGCAATGCACAAATCAAGAGGTCTTTATTTTGGTTATAATGGGATTAGAAAGATGAAATGATATATTGAAGAGATACAATGTTAGACCAAGGAAAATGGTGAGGATTGAGAACTGAGTCTAAGTGCAAGTGTGAGAAACAAATATAACTTCTTCATTTTTTTTTCTTTTTTTTTCAATATAATAGTTTATTTATTAATTTATTGCTTCAGTTTTTTTTTCAACCATGATATTGATGAACACAACAATAATCTCCCCCACACTTATTGAAACACTTATGGTATGATAAATCCAGTATTCCTCACCTTCTATGGTCAGACAAAGTTTTTTTTTTTTTTGATTTGTGGTGAGCTAAAAAGAAGAAAAGGCTAATCGGCTCAAAGGGCTGATCAAAGGATAAAATTATACGGGTTGGTTATTTCGCCAAGTGGTTTGTTCAAGAAAAAAAATGCCTCAATCATTTTTGTACAATTCATGTGAAAATGTAGCTTCAAAAAGAATCAATGCAAGTTCTGAAGTAACACATTCCATGGATGAAAATCACACAAGAAAGAAAATAATAATAAGGCTCAAAATCTCACAGGTAATATATTTATCAAATCTAATCTATCTAGTTCAAATATGTGTTGCCAAACTAATTAATCTCAAAATATAAATCATTTTGCTTCAATTATTTTATGAAATCTAAAGAAAAACATACTTCCACATTCAAATTTTTTTTTTAATCATAAGATGCGTATCAGGAGTCAAGTGTAACTCCTTACTTAGCCATCTTACTCAAAGCAAGTTTATGAATCTAACCTAATTTTTTTTTTGTTTTTTTTGGGTTTTTTTTTTAATTTGTTTTAGATATCGGACCATCCTCCCCCCAACCTATCCAAGACATTGTCCCCAATGTCTTAGATGGAATTTCATATAACAGGAAAAGAAATGTAAGAAAACCATCAAAGTAAGGAAAAGTTATAACCGAATAGTGGTATCTGGTTCTCTTTTGTCTCTGCCATCCTGATTTGGTTGGTTCACCAGCTGCATTGCTTGACTGAGCTCAGATGTAGGATTTTGCAAAATCTCAAGTAGCTGTTCAACAGTTGAAGCAGATACTATGATGTTGCGCATGGATTGTGGCATGAACTCCTGCTCTACTGCATGATCTAAAAAGGATATCAAACCATTATAAAAGCCATTAATATTCAATAAGCCCAAAGGTTTTTTATGAAAATTCCGATAGGCCCAAAATATAATGGTAAAAATTTCTTCCATTGTTCCAAGACCACCAGGTAATGCAATAAATGCATTAGAATTAATCAACATGTGTCTCATACGATCATGCATGGTTGCAACCTTCAATTCAGTACCCAGGGTGAAGTAGGAGGTGCTCTCATTTTTTAAGCCAACACCTAAGACGTTACATCCCTTTGTGAGTGCAGATCCTGCAACACATCCTTTTAAACCCTGAATCCCTCCCCCATAAACAAGATTGATTTTTCTTGCAGCTAATACCTTACCAAGGGTATAAGCTGCATGTTGAAATTCTTCATCCTTCCCAAGGTTAGACCCACCAAAAACACAGATAGTATTGATCCTATCCATATACGGTGTTTCTGTCTTTTTTTTTTTGAAAAAATATGTCATAGAGGTTGATAATTTATAGGGACTCAATATCAGACAAGGAGATCGCTTGAATAGTGCGGGATCAGGATTTGGTAGCAAAAGACTTTAAGCAGAGGTGAAAATTTCAAAAGTGAATGTCAAAAAGTGAATGTCAGAGGGGAAAGACTTTAAGCAGGGGTGAAAATTTCAAAAAAAATGGTGGCCCAATAAATTGAAAGACAATGTAAATGACAAACATACACGCATGAGAATGAACAGTAGTTGTGATTGTGGCTCACATCTTCCTCTAGTTTTACGTCCAGTAACGGCTGAAACGCCTTCTAAGAGTCGAGGATGTGCTTCCCATTCAGTTTTCTTGTAAACTGACAACAGGGTCTTTTAAAGTCAGATTCCCAAGACTATAACGTGCTTTTTCCCTACGGAACAGTTCAAACAAATCAAGAAGGACTCCTTGTACATGCCCACTAGGATGCATCTCAAGAGTCTGAATGATATCATCCAATGACTCCTTACTCAGTCCATCCTTTATGAATTGAATTTTGTCCTCTCGATTTCTTGAAACCATTCCAGGGTTCTTGTATCTTGTGTTACAGGTCCATCTTGCACACCTGTAGCAAACTCCAATTCTTTTTGCCCTTCTCTTCTTTGCATAGGAACTTCTTCCCATACCTGGCATGTTTTTACCAAATGATTCTTGAAATTCACCTGCTAAACGTACCTTAGCTTCAATGATCCAACGGACATCTTCTGGAAGGCCTAAGAGTGTTAATGCCCTCAATCGTTCAAGTCTGCAATTGTAAATGTCTTTAAGAAAATTTCTGGGGAGAGTAGGGAACAAAATTTTGATCCTGGTGAGATCTTTCTCCATTTTGTTTTTCTTAAAACACTCAAGTTATTATTCCTGCAAGCTCAATGTAGTGTAATAGTTGCGATGATTTAAGAGGTGAAGAAGGAAGTTGAGAGATTAGTTGAAACTTATAAGCGAGGAATGTGAGAGAGGGAGAGAGAGAAAGAGAGAAAGAGAGAGAGAGAGAGAAAGAGAGAGAGAGAGAGAGACTTCTCTTGAATTTATTGCAAGTATGTGGCATTGTGCAAATGCACTTCTTCTACCGTGTGCTTTTGAAAACCTTCGAAAAATGGTTTAAGACGATGTCCATTCACCTTGAAGATTTTTGCAGTTACCTCATTTTTTATTTCCACTGCACCATAAGGAAAAACATTAGTAACCACAAATGGTCCTAACCATCTAGAGCGTAGCTTACCAGGCATAAGCTTTAGCCGAGAATTGAAAAGGAGAACTTTTTGTCCAACGGAAAACTCCTTTCTTACCAACTTTTTGTCATGAAGAGCTTTGACCTTTTCTTTGTAAATTTTGGAGTTTTCGTATGCTTCCAATCGAATTTCTTCAAGTTCTTGCAATTGAAGCTTCCTATGGATTCCTGCTTGGTCTAGATCCATGTTACATTTCTTTACTGCCCAAAATGCTCTATGCTCTAATTCAACTGGAAGATGACATGCTTTACCAAAGACAATGCTGTAGGGAGACATGCCAATGGGTGACTTGTAGGCTGTCCTATATGCCCATAACGCATCAACAAGGCGCAAGCTCCAATCCTTCCTGTTAGGCTGAACTGTTTTCTCTAAGATTTTCTTGATCTCTCGATTAGAAACTTCAGCTTGACCATTTGTTTGAGGATGATATGGGGTGGAGACTTTATGCATAACTCCATATTTGCGGAGTAGGGCTTCCATTGTGCGGTTGCAAAAATGAGTACCTTGGTCACTATTTAGAGCTCTAGGAATGCCAAACTTGCTAAAAATGTTAGACCTGATAAAATCTACAACAACTCGAGCATCATCAGTACGAGTGGCTTTTTCCTCCACCCATTTTGAAACATAATCAACAGCTAGCAGAATGTAAACAAAGCCAAAAGAGACAGGGAATGGACCCATAAAGTCTATACCCCATACATCAAATACCTCACCAAAGAGAAGTGGTTGTCTAACAGGTCTGGTGTTTTCCTCCAGCAATATCCTATGCATACAAGTAGATGGGCTAATGCCTGGAATATCAGCCAAAGTCCATTCAATTGCTTGTTTATGGCTTTTTAAGGTTTGCAGCAACCTTTCTTCTTGTTGCGGTAGAAGGTTCTTTGCTACAATGACAGGAAGCATCTCATTTCCCCCCAAATAAGCATACTTTAGATGTTCAGGCAAAGGCTTCAACTCCAAAGGAGGTGGTTGTATTATGGAAGGCAGGGATCTATCGGAGATTGAAATGTCTGCAACACTTGCATCTAACATGTCATCTTTCAACGAAGTTTGGTCTGCAGCATTAATCCTGGAACAGACAATACATGGATCAAATTCATCACATGTGCAAGTAAAATTATCTAAGTAATCAAAAAATTCAAAAAATAGATTGTCAATAGAATAATCATCCGCAAGAAGGTCTATGGCATCAAGTTGAAAGAGTGAATGATTCTCTATGGGATGCTTCATGGCTTCAAATATGTTGAATTGGATGATATCATCTCCAAATTCCATAGAGAGAGTCCCCGTATGCACATCTATCTTTGTTTTTGCAGTTTTGAGGAAAGGTCTCCCTAGGATCAAGGTTGCTCTATTGATGGATGACTCGTCTTCCATATCCAAAATGTAGAAGTCAGCTGGAAAGATCAGCTTATTCACTTGAACTAGCACATCTTCAAGTACTCCGGCTGGATGTGTTGTACTTCTGTTGGCTAATTGAATCACCACACCAGTTGGCTTCAGTTCTCCCAGATTCAAAGATTTATAAACTGATGAGGGCATAACATTAATGGAAGCACCTAGATCCAGAAATGCATCACCAAATGTAGAGTTTCCTATTGTGCAAGGAATGGTGAAAGTTCCTGGATCTTTACATTTATGAGGGAGGCTGGGTTGAATTAAGGCAGAAACATTGCGTCCCACACTAATCTTCTCATCCCCTTTGAGTCTTCTCTTATGCGTGCACAAGTCCGTTAGAAATTTGGCATATTTGGGAATTTGCTTGATAGCATCTAGAAGTGGTATGTTGACTTCCACTTTCCTGAAGGTATCTAGAAGCTCCTTATCCAATTCTGCATGAACATTGGGCTTGGATTGGACCATTCTATTTGGAAAAGGTAAAGATACCTTCTGATCAGCACAATTTGGGGTTTTCGTCTCATCAGATGCTTCAAGTGCAGATCGTTTATGGCAAGCTTCTTTTTGTTGATCATTCGATGTCTTATCGAAGGCTGGTGTACTTTTTTCATCAGACTTTCCCTCTGATTCAGATGGCTTATCAGAGATGTCTCCAGGTGTGGAGATAAATTCTTCTTTTTGGTGTGGATTAGTCTGATTGAAGCTTTGTTGCTTTAAAATTGTAGGGTATGTCTGCACTTTCTTCCCACTTCTCAAGGTCATGGCATTCACACTTTTGGGATTTATGACAGGTTGAGAAGGTAGTTGACCAGAACCTTGAGATTTCAATTGGTTGACAGTGGTAGCTAACTGCCCAATTTGAGTTTGTAAATCCTGAAGGGTAGAACTTACATTTTGTTGAAACTGAAGATTGTTGGTTGCTAATTGCTTCATCAAATCATCAAGAGAGGGTTCAGAAGCATTAGAGGGTACAGATTGCTGCATATGCTGTTGTTGTTGTCTGAAAGGCGGTGGTTGGTATTTATTTTGGGAGTCAGATGTTTGAATCCTTTGTTGTTGTGGAGGACCATATCTCAAGTTTGATGGTTTCTCCAACTAGGATTGTATGATCCAGAAGGTGGTTCAAACTTCTGTTGCTGATAATGTTGAGGAGGCTTGTATTGTTGTCCTGTGCCAAAAATACCATTTACTGCAGCCTCAGGTGTCTCACTTTCTTGCAATGTTGGGCATGCATCAGTAGGATGATCTGCAGAAGTGCAGATGCCACATGTTTTGGTTTTGTCAACAACATTAAGCTGCTGTTGTTGTCCGATGGCCAACTGTCTTACGATGGAGGTTAGTTCTTCAATTCTGTTCTCCAATCGTGTATGGTCTGTCTTGGTGGTCATTTCATGGACTCCTTTAGACAAGGAATTAGTTCGAGAATTGAATTGCTGAGAATTTTCTGCCATGTTGGCAATCAAATCTCGAGCTGCTGTAGGAGTTTTGTCCATAAGTGCTCCACCACTAGCTGCATCAACCATGCTTCTGTCTATTGGCATGAGTCCTTCATAGAAATACTGAATCAGTAATTGATCACTGATTTGATGGTGTGGAAAAGTGGCGCATAGTTTCTTGAATCTCTCCCAATACTCATAGAGAGTTTCTTGGGAGTTCTGTCTGATGCCACAAATCTCTTTTCTGATAGCTACCGTTCTGGATGCAGGGAAGAATTTCTCCAGAAATAATCTCTTCATATCATTCCAGCTTGTAACAGATGTTGGATGTAGATAGTACAACCAGTCTTTAGCTCCATCATTTAAGGAGAAAGGAAATGCCTTCAACTTGATATGATCTTCAGGAATTCCTTGTGGCCGCATTGTGGAACACACAATGTGAAATTCCTTCAAATGTTTATGAGGGTCCTCACCTGCAAGGCCATGAAACTTAGGTAGCAAATGTATTAATCCAGAGTTTAGTTCAAATGGTGCATCAACATCAGGGTATTGAATACACAATGGTTGATAAGCAACATCAGGTGCAGCTAATTCTTTTAGGGTTCTATCAGCCATGTTCTTAGCAGAATATTTGAAACTATCAAAATTTAAAGATGCAAAATCACTACTGTTACTTTCTTGGTTATTACTGACTGAATGCCTTCTATGTGCTCTTTTCAAATGGTGGAACGTTCTATCAATCTCAGGATTATATGCATATAAATTTCCAGGATTGGATCGGGTCATACACAAAAAGGTGAATTCATACAGAAAATCCAAGAATATATACCTGAAGTAAAAAAAAATTGTTAGAAATATTAGCAATTTTATACAAACTCCTAAATGAGCCTAGGAAACTAAAATGGTCCCCGGCAACGGCGCCAAATTTTTGACGCGCTCGTCGCATACGCGCAAAAATAATTTCTAGATTTCCCCCAAACTATTGGTAAAGTATAAGGTGCAACCTAGGTCATCTCCCAAAGACCATTTCATATTCTTAAGCAAATTAGGAGAAAGTTAGAAAAAAGGGGTTTTGTAAATATATGATATTAAGTGCTAAATACAAAATACAGAATGAAATTAATTTGACTTAACAATTATCAACTCAAGGAATTCAGAGGCTATTTTCATAACTAATCATTGATCACTAAAATCATGCATTGTGTTTATCAACCTAGGATCATCTGGAACCCCTACAATGATCCTTGAATTCTCTATTGAGAAACCTCTCAGAATTCAATTGATTATGATCAACAAGATTTAGTAACCACTTAATCTTTAAACTAAACCAATTTTATAATCAGAATTCGGTTGAAGTAAGTAATAAAATGAAAACCTTCAATTAAATTACTTAATTTCTACTCTTCAAACTTTTGGAAAATGATTTACCAATCAAAAACCAATTATAAATCAATTATGCATTAATCAAAATACGTCAACCGATCAAACTTTGATTAAAGAATAAAATTGAAGAATATAGTGAAGCAGAGTAGAAACCACTTAATAAGCATGTAAATAAAGATCAAGACCTCAAAGTTAAAATGAAAATAGCTTGAATCCTTGAATTGAAACTACAAACCTAGCCTTCCATGAAGGAGTCAAACTAACAACAAAGAAAGAGGCAAACTAACAACAAATAAATCCTAAGCCTTCCATGTAGGAGGCAACTAACAACAAATAAATCCTAAGCCTTCCATGTAGGAGGCAACTAACAATAAAGAAAAACTAAGCCTTCCATGTAGGAGGCAAACTAACAAGAAAGAAAACCTAAGCCTTCCATGAAGGAGGCAAAACTAACAAGAAAGAAAGAAAGAAAGAAAGAAAGAAAGAAAATGGTATTGGAGTTAATCTCCAAAATGGTGTGTTTCTCCTCTTGTAAACCCTTCTATTTATAGAGGATTTTTGAGGCATCATTTTCAGAAAGTCACCAACTAGGATATCACTTTTCTACCCTTTTATTGCTTTCACATGGGCTTTGTTGAAAATGCAAAACACTTTTGAATTTTTGTCACCAATTAGCACAACAATTTTGACTTTCTTACACCGCAATTTCGGATATTCACATGTCCAAATTAGAACTTCATGTCTGAACAAAGGTTGTAGCCCCGGATCTTAGCTGTCCAACAGATTTGATTTCATCTCAATATGACTTTTGTAGCTCAAGATATAGCCGGATCTTTGCACACTGTTCAAATTCCACATCAGCAACACTATCTCATCTTTTGAGATAATTTCGGAGTCCTAAACATCCCATTTAGAGTCTGATCTTGCTTTGTAACTATGGACACTTCTTTAAGCTTTCATTCAAGACAGATTTCATGATTTTTGGATGTCTAAAACTCCTATTATGCTCAAAATACTGTAATAGTATCATTTTAATCGGGTAAGCAAAGAAATTCAATTAAACTTCATATGAACCCAAACTCATAAAATATGACAAAGATCACTTAATTGAACATATAAGAAGTCTTAATGAGATAAAAGTGAGAGATAATTATTTATGAAATCTATGTTTATCATCTATCCTACGGTTATACAGAGAATAAACAAACAAACAACAAATAAGTAAACAGATAAATAAATTGTGCAAAAAATACAAGAAAGAAATCTTGCAAATAAGCAAGAAATGGATCAATTATGACACACTCAATTGAATGGGCTTGACTCTCTAAAGTCCCCAGTGGAGTCGCCATCTGTCGCAACCGTAATTCCGACGAGACGACGAACTCGCTAAAATTTTGAAAAGAATTGTTTTGATCAATGTGGAGTCGCCACCTAATTTTTATTTAAGGGAAAAATATTTGGAAAAAACCCTGACTCTAGGAAGAGATTTAGGTTCGGGAGTCGGTTACGAGTGGGGAAGGTGTTAGGCACCCTACTCGCCCGTTCCTAAGAACGGTACCCTTAAGCTGAGTGTATAATTATTTGAAAATGGTTTGATCCCTTTGATTAGAGTGAAAATAAATACTTGATGGAGGTTAGCCTGACAGGACTTGATCCTGCTCCTACATATTCCCCGGTGCAATGGGAAACTCAAAGCTTACGTAGTTCCGGTTTATGAAGGCTTGACCTTCAAAAGTGCTTGAGAAAAGATTATTTGGTTTGTGAAGGCTTGACCTTCGAAAATGCTTGAGAAAAGATTATTCTAAAGATCTTTGATAAGCATAAATTTCATAAATAATTATGTCTCACTTTTATCTCATTAAGACTTATTATATGTTCAATTAAGTGATCTTTGTCATATTTTATGAGTTTGGGTTCATATGAAGTTTAATTGAATTTCTTTGCTTACCCGATTAAAATGACACTATTATAGTATTTTTAGCATAATAGGAGTTTTAGACATCCAAAAATCATGAAATCTGTCTTGAATGAAAGCTTAAAGAAGTGTCCATAGTTACAAAGCAAGATCAGACTCTAAATGGGATGTTTAGGACTCTGAAATTATCTCAAAAGATGAGATAGTGTTGCTGATGTGGAATTTGAATAGTATGCAAAGATCCAGCTATATCTTGAGCTACAGAAGTCATATTGAGATGAAATCAAATCTGTTGGACAGCTAAGATCCGGGGCTACAACTTTTGTTCAGACATGAAGTTCTAATTCGGACATGTGAACATCCAAAATTGCGGTGTAAGAAAGTCAAAATTGTTGTGCTAATTGGTGACAAAAATTCAAAAGTGTTTTGCATTTTCAACAAAGCCCATGTGAAAGCGGTAAAAGGGTAGAAAAGTGATATCCTAGTTGGTGACTTTCTGAAGATGATGCCTCAAAAATCCTCTATAAATAGAAGGGTTTACAAGAGGAGAAACACACCATTTTGGAGATTAACTCCAATACCATTTTCTTTCTTTCTTTCTTTCTTTCTTTCTTGTTAGTTTTTCCTCCTTCATGGAAGGCTTAGGTTTTCTTTCTTGTTAGTTTGCCTCCTACATGGAAGGCTTAGTTTTTCTTTATTGTTAGTTGCCTCCTACATGGAAGGCTTAGGATTTATTTGTTGTTAGTTGCCTCCTACATGGAAGGCTTAGGATTTATTTGTTGTTAGTTTGCCTCTTTCTTTGTTGTTAGTTTGCCTCCTTCATGAAAGGCTAGGTTTGTAGTTTCAATTCAAGGATTCAAGCTATTTTCATTTTAACTTTGAGGTCTTGATCTTTATTTACATGCTTATTAAGTGGTTTCTACTCTGCTTCACTATATTCTTCAACTTTATTCTTTAATCAAAGTTTGATCGGTTGACGTATTTTGATTAATGCATAATTGATTTATAATTGGTTTTTGATAGGTAAATCATTTTCCAAAAGTTTGAAGAGTAGAAATTAAGTAATTTAATTGAAGGTTTTCATTTTATTACTTACTTCAACTGAATTCTGATTATAAAATTGGTTTAGATGAAAGATTAAGTGGTTACTAAATCTTGTTGATCATAATCAATTGAATTCTGAGAGGTTTCTCAGTAGAGAATTCAAGGATCATTGTAGGGCTTCCAGATGATCCTAGGTTGATAAACACAATGCATGATTTTAGTGATCAATGATTAGTTAAGAAAATAGCCTCTGAATTCCTTGAGTTGATAATTGTTAAGTTAAATTAATTTCATTCTGTATTTTGTGTTTAGAACTCAATATCAAATCTTTACAAAATCCCCTTGCTCTAATTTTCTCCTTATTTGCTTAAGAATATAAAATGGTCTTTGGGAGATGACCTAGGTTGCACCTTATACTATACCAATAGTTTGGGGAAAATCTAGAAATTATTTTTGCGCGTTTGCGACGAGCGTGTCAAAAATTTGGCGCCGTTGCCGGGGACCATTTTAATTTCCTAGGCTCATTTAGGAGTTTGTATAAAAATTTTAATCTTTCTAACAATTTTTTTTTACTTTAGGTATATATTCTTGGATTTTCTGTATGAATTCACCTTTTTGTGTATGACCCGATCCAATCCTGAAAATTTATATGCATATGATCCTGAGATTGATAGAACATTCCACCATCTGAAAAGAGCACATAGAAGGCATTCATTCAGTAATAACCAAGAAAGTAACAGTAGTGATTTTGCATCTTTAAATTTTGATAGTTTCAAATATTCTGCTAAGAACATGGTTGATAGAACCCTAAAAGAATTAGCTGCACCTGATGTTGCTTATCAACCGTTGTGTATTCAATTCCCTGATGTTGATGCACCATTTGAACTAAAGTCTGGATTAATACATTTGCTACCTAAGTTTCATGGCCTTGCAGGTGAAGACCCTCATAAACATTTGAAGGAATTTCACATTGTGTGTTCCACAATGCGGCCACAAGGAATTCCTAAAGATCATATCAAGTTGAAGGCATTTCCTTTCTCCTTAAATGATGGAGCTAAGGACTGGTTGTACTATCTACATCCAACATCTGTTACAAGCTGGAATGATATGTAGAGATTATTTCTGGAGAAATTCTTCCCTGCATCCAGAACAGTAGCTATAAGAAAAGAGATTTGCAGCATCAGACATAACTCCCAAGAAACTCTCTATGAGTATTGGGAGAGATTCAAGAAACTATGCGCCACTTGTCCACACCATCAAATCAGTGATCAATTACTGATTCAGTATTTCTATGAAGGACTCATGCCAATGGACAGAAGCATGGTTGATGCAGCTAGTGGTGGAGCACTTATGGACAAAACTCCTACAGCAGCTCGAGATTTGATTGCCAACATGGCAGAAAATTCTCAGCAATTCAATTCTCGAACTAATTCCTTGTCTAAAGGAGTCCATGAAATGACCACCAAGACATACCATACACGATTGGAGAACAGAATTGAAGAACTAACCTCCATCGTAAGACAGTTGGCCATCGGACAACAACAACAACTTAATGTTGTTGACAAAACCAAAACATGTGGCATCTTCACTTCTGCAGATCATCCTACTGATGCATGCCCAACATTGCAAGAAAGTGAGATACCTGAGGCTGCAGTAAATGGTATTTTTAGCACAGGACAACAATATAGGCCTCCTCAACATTATCAGCAACAGAAGTTTGAACCACCTTCTGGAACATACAATCCTAGTTGGAGAAACCATCCTAACTTGAGATATGGTCCTCCACAACAACAAAGGATTCAAACATCTGACTCCCAAAATAAATACCAACCACCGCCATTCAGACAACAACAACATCATATGCAGCAGTTTGTACCTTCTAATGCTTCTGAACCCTCTCTTGATGATTTGATGAAGCAATTAGCTACCAGCAATCTTCAGTTTCAACAAAATGTAAGTTCTACCATTCAGGATTTACAAACTCAAATTGGGCAGTTGGCTACCACTGTCAACCAATTGAAATCTCAAGGTTCTGGTCAACTACCTTCTCAACCGTCATAAATCCCAAAAGTGTGAATGTTATGTCCTTGAGAAGTGGGAAGGAAGTACAGACAGACCCTACAATTTTAAAGCAACAAAGCTTCGATCAGTCTAATCCACACCAAAAAGAAGCATTTATCTCTACACCTGGAGACATCTCTGATGAGCCATCTGAATCAGAGGAAAAGTCTGATGAAAAAAGTACACCAGCCTTCGATAAGACATCAAATTATCAACAAAAAGAAGCTTGCCATAAACGATCTGCACTTGAAGCATCTGATGAGACAAAAACCCCAAATTGTGCTGATCAGAAGGTTCTTTACCTTTTCCAAATAGAATGGTCCAATCCAAGCCCAATGTTCATGCAGAATTGGATAAGGAGCTTCTAGATACCTTCAGGAAAGTGGAAGTCAACATACCACTTCTAGATGCTATCAAGCAAATTCCCGAATATGCCAAATTTCTAAAGGACCTGTGCACGCATAAGAGAAGACTCAAAGGGGATGAGAAGATCAGTGTGGGACACAATGTTTCTGCCTTAATTCAACCCAGCCTCCCTCAGAAATGTAAAGATCCAGGAACTTTCACCATTCCTTGCACAATAGGAAACTCTACATTTGGTGATGCATTGCTGGATCTAGGTGCTTCCATAAATGTTATGCCCTCATCAGTTTATAAATCTTTGAATCTGGGAGAACTGAAGCCAATTGGTGTGGTGATTCAATTAGCCAACAGAAGTACAGCACATCCAGCTGGAGTACTTGAAGATATGCTAGTTCAAGTGAATAAGCTAATCTTTCCAGCTGACTTCTACATTTTGGATATGGAAGATGGGTCATCCATCAATAGAGCAACCTTGATCCTAGGGAGACCTTTCCTCAAAACTGCAAAAACAAAGATAGATGTGCATACAGGGACTCTCTCTATGGAATTTGGAGATGATATCATCCAATTCAACATATTTGAAGCCATGAAGCATCCCATAGAGAATCATTCACTCTTTCAACTTGATGTCATAGACCTTCTTGCGGATGATTATTCTATTGACAATCTACTTTTTGAATTTTTTGATTTTGATTTAGATTACTTAGATAATTTTACTTGCACATGTGATGAATTTGATCCATGTATTGTCTGTTCCAGGATTAATGTTGTAGACCAAACTTCGTTGAAAGATGACATGTTAGATGCAAGTGTTGCAGACATTTCAATCTCCGATAGATCCCTTCCTTCCATAATACAACCACCTCCTTTGGAGTTGAAGCCTTTGCCTGAACATCTAAAGTATGCATATTTGGGGGAAAATGAGAAGCTTCCTGTCATTGTAGCAAAGAGCCTTCTACCGCAACAAGAAGAAAGGTTGCTGCAAACCTTAAAAAGCCATAAACAAGCAATTGGATGGACTTTGGCTGATATTCCAGGCATTAGCCCATCTACTTGTATGCATAGGATATTGCTGGAGGAAAACACCAGACCTGTTAGACAACCACTTCTCTTTGGTGAGGTATTTGATGTATGGGGTATAGACTTTATGGGTCCATTCCCTGTCTCTTTTGGCTTTGTTTACATTCTACTAGTTGTTGATTATGTTTCAAAATGGGTGGAGGCAAAAGCCACTCGTACTGATGATGCTCGAGTTGTTGCAGATTTTATCAGGTCTAATATTTTTAGCAGGTTTGGCATTCCTAGAGCTCTAAATAGTGACCAAGGTACTCATTTTTGCAACCGCACAATGGAAGCCCTACTCCGCAAATATGGAGTTATGCATAAAGTCTCCACCCCATATCATCCTCAAACAAATGGTCAAGCTGAAGTTTCTAATCGAGAGATCAAGAAAATCTTAGAGAAAACAGTTCAGCCTAACAGGAAGGATTGGAGCTTGCGCCTTGTTGATGCGTTATGGGCATATAGGACAGCCTACAAGTCACCCATTGGCATGTCTCCCTACAGGATTGTCTTTGGTAAAACATGTCATCTTCCAGTTGAATTAGAGCATAGAGCATTTTGGGCAGTAAAGAAATGCAACATGGATCTAGACCAAGCAAGAATCCATAGGAAGCTTCAATTGCAGGAACTTGAAGAAATTCGATTCGAAGCATACCAAAACTCCAAAATTTACAAAGAAAAGGTCAAAGCTCTTCATGACAAAAAGTTGGCAAGAAAGGAGTTTTCCGTTGGACAAAAAGTTCTCCTTTTCAATTCTCGGCTAAAGCTTATGCCTGGTAAGCTACGCTCTAGATGGTTAGGACCTTTTGTAGTTACTAATGTTTTTCCTTATGGTGTAGTGGAAATACAAAATGAGGTAACTGCAAAAATCTTCAAGGTGAATGGACATCGTCTTAAACCATTTTTCGAAGGTTTTCAAAAGCACACGGTAGAAGAAGTGCATTTGCACAATGCCACTTACTTGCAATAAATTCAAGAGAAGTCTCCCTCTCTCTCTCTCTTTCTCTTTCTCTCTCTCTCTCTCTTTCTCTCTTTCTCTCTATCTCTCTCTCTCTCTTTCTCTCTCTCCCTCTCTCACATTCCTCACTTATAAGTTTTAACTAATCTCTCAACTTCCTTCTTCACCTCTTAAATCATCCCAACTATTACACTACATTGAGCTTGCAGGAATAATAACTTGAGTGTTTTAAGAAAAAAATGGAGAAAGCTCTCACCAGGATCAAAATTTTGTTCCCTACTCTCCCCAGAAATTTTCTTAAAGACAATTACAATTGCAGACTTGAACGATTGAGAGCATTAACACTCTTAGGCCTTCCAGAAGATGTCCGTTGGATCATTGAAGCTAAGGTACGTTTAGCAGGTGAATTTCAAGAATCATTTGTTAAAAACATGCCAGGTGTGGGAAGAAGTTCCTATGCAAAGTAGAGAAGGGCAAAAAGAATTGGAGTTTGCTACAGGTGTGCAAGATGGACCTGTAACACAAGATGCAAGAACCCTGGAATGGTTTCAAGAAATCGAGAGGACAAAATTCAATTCATAAAGGATGGACTGAGTAAGGAGTCATTGGATGATATCATTCAAGCTCTTGAGACGCATCCTAGTGGGCATGTACAAGGAGTTCTTCTTGATTTGTTTGAACTGTTCCGTAAGGAAAAAGCACGTTATAGTCTTGGGAATCTGACTTTAAAAGACCCTGTTGTCAGTTTACAAGAAAACTGAATGGGAAGCACATCCTCGACTCTTAGAAGGCGTTTCAGCCGTTACTGGACGTAAAACCAGAGGAAGATTAGAGCAGGAGTTCATGCCACAATCCATGCGCAACATCATAGTATCTGCTTAAACTGTTGAACAGCTACTTGAGATTTTGCAAAATCCTACATCTGAGCTCAGTCAAGCAATGCAGCTGGTGAACCAACCAAGCAATGCATTGATTCTTTTTGAAGCTACATTTTCACTTGAATTGTACAAAAATGATTGAGGCATTTTTTTTCTTGAACAAACCACTTGGCCAAATAACCAAACCATATAATTTTATCCTTTGATCAGCCCTTTGAGCCGATTAGCCTTTTCTTCTTTTTAGCTCACCACAAATCAAAAAAAAAAAACAACAACAACTTTGTTTGACCATAGAAGGTGAGGAATACTGGATTTATCATACCATAAGTGTTTCAATAAGTGTGGGGGAGATTATTGTTGTGTTCATCAATATCATGGTTGAAAAAAAAAACTAAAGCAAGAAATTAATAAATAAACTATTATATTGAAAAAAAAAAGAAAAGAAAAGAAAAAAAAAAGAATGAAGAAGTAATATCTGTTTCTCACACTTCCACTTAGACCCAATTTTCAATCCTCACCATTTTCCTTGGTCTAACATTGTATCTCTTCAATATATCATTTCATCTTTCTAATCCCGTTATAACCAAAATAAAGACCTCTTGATTTGTGCATTGCATGTGTACATAGTAGTAGAGAAGTAGAAGATATGCAAGCCTATGATAGTTCATCTTTCATGGATTGAATTTGAGAGAAACACTTACCAAATCAAACACAGAGATTCAGAGTATATCATGTGAGGTTTTATCTTTCTCAATCTATGTTTTTCAAATTAAAGTTGCCTTTCTAAGTAATTTCAAAAATGTGATGAAAGAATGCTTCATGAAATTTTGTGAATTCTTGAGAAATCAACTCAAAACTTTGATATTCTTTCAAAAAAAAAAATAAAAAAAATAAAAAAAAATATAGTCACCAATCCTTAACTTAAGTTTGTCCGAGACGTGCAAAAGATTAGTATGGGGGAATTTGATAAGCATAAATTTCATAAATAATTATCTCTCACTTATATCTCATTAAGACTTATTATATGTTCAATTAAGTGATCTTTGTCATATTTTATGAGTTTGGGTTCATATGAAGTTTAATTGAATTTCTTTACTTACCCGATTAAAATGACACTATTATAGTATTTTGAGCATAATAGGAGTTTTAGACATCCAAAAATCATGAAATCTGTCTTGAATGAAAGCTTAAAGAAGTGTCCACAGTTACAAAGCAAGATCAGACTCTAAATGGGATGTTTAGGACTTCGAAATTATCTTAAAAGATGGGATAGTGTTGCTGACGTGGAATTTGAACAGTGTGCAAAGATCCGGCCATATCTTGAGATACAGAAGTCATATTGAGATGAAATCAAATCTGTTGGACAGCTAAGATCCGGGGCTACAACTTTTGTTCAGAAGTCAAGCTCTAATTTGGACATGTGAACATCCGAAATTGCGGTGCAAGAAAGTCAAAATTGTTGTGCTCATTGGTGACAAAAATTCAAAAGTGTTTTGCATTTTCAACAAAGCACATGTGAAAGCAATAAAAGGGTAGAAAAGTAATATCCTAGTTGGTGACTTTCTGAAGATGATGCCTCAAAAATCCTCTATAAATAGAAGGGTTTATAAGAGGAGAAACACACCATTTTGGAGATTAACTCCAATACCATTTTCTTTCTTTCTTTCTTTCTTTCTTTCTTGTTAGTTTTGCCTCCTTCATGGAAGGCTTAGGTTTTCTTTCTTGTTAGTTTTCCTCCTACATGGAAGGCTTAGTTTTTCTTTATTGTTAGTTGCCTCCTACATGGAAGGCTTAGGATTTATTTGTTGTTAGTTGCCTCCTACATGGAAGGCTTAGGATTTATTTGTTTTTAGTTTGCCTCTTTCTTTGTTGTTAATTTGCCTCCTTCATGAAAGGCTAGGTTTGTAGTTTCAATTCAAGGATTCAAGCTATTTTCATTTTAACTTTGAGGTCTTGATCTTCATTTACATGCTTATTAAGTGGTTTCTACTCTGCTTCACTATATTCTTCAACTTTATTCTTTAATCAAAGTTTGATCGGTTGACGTATTTTGATTATGCATAATTGATTTATAATTGGTTTTTGATTGGTAAATCATTTTCCAAAAGTTTGAAGAGTAGAAATTAAGTAATTTAATTGAAGGTTTTCATTTTATTACTTACTTCAACTGAATTCTGATTATAAAATTGGTTTAGATGAAAGATTAAGTGGTTACTAAATCTTGTTGATCATAATCAATTGAATTCTGAGAGGTATCTCAGTAGAGAATTCAAGGATCATTGTAGGGGTTCCAGATGATCCTAGGTTGATAAACACAATGCATGATTTTAGTGATCAATGATTAGTTAAGAAAATAGCCTCTGAATTCCTTGAGTTGATAATTGTTAAGTTAAATTAATTTCATTCTGTATTTTGTGTTTAGAACTCAATATCAAATCTTTACAAAATCCCCTTGCTCTAATTTTCTCCTTATTTGCTTAAGAATATTAAATGGTCTTTGGGAGATGACCTAGGTTGCACCTTATACTATACCAATAGTTTGGGGAAAATCTAGAAATTATTTTTTGCGCATTTGCGACGAACGTGTCAAGCTTGTTTTGAGAAAGTTTTATCTTTGGGAGGGGTTTTTGGCCCACTTATGCACAAGGCCCGAGGCGGCAAAGGCAGCACAGGAGCCTATATGAACTACTAAATGTTGAACAGCAGGTAAACCGCCAGTTCCCCATTTAGAGCCCATTGCGTGAGACCTATAATCCCAAAATATTAAAAAAGATTTTTAAATCTTGAAGAAGACCTAGAGTCCACTCATGCACAAGGCCCGAGGCGGCTAAGGCAGCACGGGGACCTATATGAACTACTAAATGTTGAGCAGCAGGTAGACCGCCAGCTCCCCATTTAGAGTCCATTGCGTGAGACTTAAAGATCCCAAAATATTAAAAGGATTTTTAAATCTTGAAGAAGACCTAGAGTCCACTCATGCACAAGGCCCGAGGCGGCTAAGGCAGCACGGGGACCTATATGAACTACTAAATGTTGAGCAGCAGGTAGACCGCCAGCTCCCCATTTAGAGTCCATTGCGTGAGACTTAAAGATCCCAAAATATTTAGAAAAAGATTTTTAAATTTCTGAAAAAGGGATAATTTGCAATTGACGTTGATCCTTGAATAAAAGAAAGCTTGAATTTAATAGAAGAATCCTCATTTTTTGGAGTAACTGGGGTTTTGATGTAATTATTTAGCAATTATGGGATTTCTATGAATTTTCTGGATTTTTTTTTGTATTTTTATGGATTTTCTGTACTTTCATAAATTTTCTGTATTTTATAAATTTTTATGAATTTTCTGAATTTTTATTAATGTTTATGGATTTTTCTGAATTTTTTATTAATTTTTTAATTTCTGGAATTTTTTATTTATTTTCTTAATTTCTGGAATTTTTTATTAATTTCTGATTTTTTAGAATTTTTTATTAATTTTCTGATTTTCTGGAATTTTTTATTAATTTTTGATTTTCTGGAAATTTTTATTAATTTTTCTATTTTCTGTAATTTTCTATTAACTTTCTGATTGTCCAGAATTTTTTATTAATTTTTCTGATTTTCTTGAATTTTTTATTAATTTCTGATTTTCTAGAATTTTTTATTAATTTTCTGATTTTCTAGAATTTTTTACTAATTTTCTGATTTTCTAGAATTTTTTTATTAATTTTCTGATTTTCTAGAATTTTTTATTAATTTTCTGATTTTCTAGAATTTTTTATTAATTTTTTTGATTTTCTGGAAATTTTTATTAATTTTTGATTTTCTTGAAATTTTTATTAATATTTGATTTTCTGGAAAAAAATTTTAATTTTTCTATTTTCTGGAAATTTTATTAATTTTTCTATTTTCTGTAATTTTTTATTAACTTTTCTATTTTCTGAATTTTTTATTAATTTTTTGTGATTTTTTGAAATTTTATTGAATTTTATGAATTTTCTGTAATGTTTTATTTTCTGAATTTTTTATTAAATTTTCTATTTTTTGAATTTTTTATTAATTTTTTTGATTTTCTGGAAATTTTTATGAATTTTATGAATTTTATGATTTTTAGGGATTGTTGAATTTTATTAACTTTTTTATTTTCTGAATTTTTTATTAACTTTTCTATTTTTTGAATTTTTTATTAATTTTTTTGATTTTCTGGAAATATTTATTAATTTTATGAATTTTATGATATTTAGGGATTGTTGAATTTTAGAAATAGTAGGGGTTTGATTGTAATTTTTGGGATTTGAGGGGTATATTTGGAAATTATTGAAATGTTAAGGACATTCTGGTAGTTTACCATGTGGGGGAAGATTTGGAAATTGTTGAAATGGTAAGGGCATTTTGGTAATTTGTCATGTGGCTTTTGAAATTGTTGAAATGTTAAGGGCATTTTGGTAGTTTACCATGTGGGGCAGATTTGGAAATTGTTGAAATGTTAAGGGCATTTTGGTAATTTGTCATGTGGCTTTTGAAAAGGAGTAAGATGCTGGAAGTGGGATTCGAAGGGAAAGCCAAGAAATTGCCAATCATGCCACCAACCTCTAGAGCCACCAGGATTTGTAATCTATACTCCCTTTGGTCCATATATATATGCAATGAATGAGGACCAGTGCTTCCTTTAAATAATATTGTAATGGCTTCTTCTTTTGCATGAGAATTTACTACGTCAGAACGCTCCCTACATAGTGTCATGCGAGCTTGCCAACTTCGTTATTAGCTTTAAAACTTGCACCTAAAAGGAGGAATGAAATGGTCTTCTACTACTTTTGGCCATAGCTCATAACCTACTCCTTATTATAATATGAAGTGCATCTTGTCCTTTCCTAATAACTTGGACCCCTTTATGCAGTACTTTGGGTTGGTTGTTCTGGGGCACCCCTTGATGTAGGACCCCACTATACGAGCACGCGACGCCATAACCTCTTCTTCTGTTGCTTGAGAAGTCCAGCTTGTACTCGTTCAATACTCAGTTGTACCTTCGAATGGCTGAGCGGGAGGTCACATTTTGAGGCTTGGGTACACCACTCTTGGTAGAGATTGACGCTGCCGCAATGATCATCACGCCATTGCTTTGCATGCATGTTATTCGTTCCTTCTCGTTCGTACGTATCCATGCTATGTGAGGGCAACCCTTTTTGTCTTGTCTAGACCCCATGCATTCTCCCAGGAGCGCAATGAAGTGTTACTTAACACTGATTACAGAACCCTCAAGTTTCCATCCTGATAGAAACAGCTAGAGGTCCGTGGTATAAGAACTCAATGACTTGGGCATTCATCGTCTACTGCGCTTGGCTCCCAGCTGGGTATGGCTTCTGAGGCATGCCAAGGGACCTTAACCATGAAGATTGCTTTGGATAATTTGAGTAGAACATGGCTGGTGATGTATGCATGGAGTTCAGCTCTGCAGAAGTCTCCAAGGGCAGGAGCGAGCATGTATAGTTCATACGTGACGTAGCATGACTCCAGCGCTTATCCACACCAGGGGAAATCATCAAATGCCATTACTCCAATATGTTGGCCCAGTAGGCGCCTTGCCGATTGTGTACATACCTGGTACCCTCGGCCCGAATCGGAACTCCTATGGCGCATGCATGATTTTGTCTTGTTGTTCATATTACATGTGGTTTATATGGGGTTTAGCATGATATGGAGGAGGGGTCAACACACCATATGCAGTGATCAAGGTCCACTCTGCAATGTGTATATAAAGCGAGTATCGAGACCTCATGCTACTATATCATGGATCAGAGGCAGCATATTGTTCCTTGCACAGTAGCCTTATGCCATGCTAATCAAACATGGGCACCATACTTATATGCAAGAAATGCGAACTTCAATAGGCTTTGTAACCTTCTTCCAATGCATGCATGGCTAATAGGCCTTAGATGGTGCAAGGTCACATAGAATCATTCAAGATTTCCAAGATCTATATTGCCTCTCTACCACACTCAAGCAAAGTACATTCAATATGACCCATGCGTCTATTGATGTATAATAACAGAAAATGTGCCGACGACTGAACCAAACCTAGGTTTCTTTGCATAGCTCAACATATAAATTAGAGTGCAGGGGTGGAGTATGCAGATATGGAGGGGACCAAGAACAAGAACTCATACAACTTTATCCAGGATTTTATTCACGAAATGAAGTATATGGATAAGAAACAAACCTGGTGAATCTAGACGCAGAAACCTTTTCCTAAGCTTGCCATGGTTGGCTGCATTACGTGCTCTGCCGAAAGTCTTCTCCTTCCACCGAATCCCAAAGCTTCTACTGCCAAGAATCAAAACCAAGAAATTCCAACCCCTAGATGCTCCCCCAAAAATCGAGCCCAAGTCTATATGGAATTCTCCGGAATTTTTTTTCCAGAGTCAAGCCCCTCCTCCCCTTATTATTATTTTTTTTTGCCTTTTATATACTGCTTTTTTTTCTTTTTAGTTTTTCGTTTTTTTTCAGTTTTAAACCATTTTTCTGTTATGTTTTTTTCAACTTTAATCGTTCTGTTTTTAATTTGTTTTCTGGTTTTTTTTATTTGGTTTATTATTTATTATTTTTTTCTAAAAACAGATTTTCTCTCTTCTTTTTTCTTATTTCAGGTTTTATATTTTTTATTAAATGTTCAGATTTTAGATTTTTTTTTATTGAATTTTTCTTTTCTTTCATTTTTCTGATTTTGATTTATATTTTTGAAATCCTTTAATTTTTCAGATTTTAATTTCTTTTTTTTTCTTTTTTTTTTTCAAAAATTCTATTTTTAATTTTAGTTTTTCCTTTTTATATTTATTTATTTATTATTTAATTTACATTGGTTTCTTAATTAATTTTATTAGTGGAGGCCTCAGACATAATTGGGTGTTCACAATTTTCCACCAACATGGTGAGGTAGTGAGGATAATGATGATATTGACAAAGGTGTTGACTAGGATAATCTAACTAATTCAAATGAAGGAGAACAAACAAATTTAATAATGAGTACTAGTCCTACTCCTAATCAAATGAGAGGTAGTCTGATATCTTCTTCAATTGGTTTATCTTTATTTGAATCTGAACGAATAACCTAATCAAGTAATGGTAAACATGTAATATATCTTGTAAATTAATGTTTTTGTTAACATGTTTAAATAATTTATGCAAAAGTTGAACCTTTTTAGAATAGTTCTTCACATTATATGAACATTTGTTTGGAACATGGTGATGAAGATATCAATTTATTTGGATTCAATGCACCTCCCAATTGGTTTATAGGACATGCGTTCTATGTTGGGTTATAATTTGAGACAAAAGATGATGTCAAGATGACAGTTAAACATTATTCAATGAAGGTACATCATACCTTTATTGTTATTGAATCAAAGCCAAGTTTTTTTCACATCCCAATCACGTGCATGGTTGTCCATGGTAAATGCAAGCAATCAAATGAAAAAGAATAGATAAATGGCTTGTAACAAAATGGGATGGACTACACACATGCGTCAATGCATCATTTTCGCAAGATTATAGCAAACTTGACTTAGATTTCATATGTTCATGCATTTTAAGTATGAAATATAATCAAATATATATTTATTATAAAATATAATATGTTAAACTAATGAAATTTTAATTATTTTTCTTTAGGCATGGTAAATTAAGAACTTGTTGTACCCATATCTTTGATACAAGAAAGAATACAAAGTTAGTATGAGTATAAATTTTATATAGGAAAGCATGGATTACCAAATAGAAAGTGATTGTTCATATTTTTGGTGATTGGGATGACTCTTATGCAATATTACCGAGGTGATTACATTACATGATTAATTTTTCCTTAGGATTGGTATATAAAGTTGAAACGATTGAAGTTGTTATTGGTCAACAAATTGACAACTGGTATCAAAAGTTTTTTGAGTTTTTTTTTTTTTGGAAATTTAAGGAATGTTATGAAACTTTCAAATACTGCAAATCATTGATTCAAATTGATGAAACTTTCCTATATGGAAAATATAGAGGTACATTATTAATAGAAACAACTCAAGACGATAATAATTCTGTGTTATTGATTGCATTAGCTATTGTAGAGGGTGAGACTTTGGAGGTATAAAGTTGGCTTCTAGCCTTGTTACGGGAGCACGCAACACAAATGGATGAGATTTGTCTTATTTTAGACCGGCACCAAAGCAGCAAATCTGTTGTGAACAATCAGTACCTAGGATGACAACCTCCACGTGCTTATCATGTGTACTGTATTCGAACATTGCATGTAATATTGATCATCGTTTCAAGGATAAAAAATTGAAGCTTGAGTTACTTAAATTAGGTATGTTTTATGTTTATGAAGTCTTGCATTATTAATAATAGTCAATAGATATTTTGTTAATGATGTTGTTAAATCTTGATAGGTTACACACCATGTAAACATATATTTGACGAAAAGTTAGAGAATTTTAGACAAAGTAGCTCAGAGATTGTTAGATGGATTGATAGCATCTCAAAGGAAAAACGGGGTTTGGCTTACGATGAGCATGGTAAACGATATGGGCACATGCCACAAATTTGTCAGAGTCGATCAATAAAATTTTAAAAGGTGCTTGTAATCTCCTAATTACAACTCTTGTTAAATGTACGTATAGCCGTCTGGTTAAATATTTTGTGCAAATGGGTGCAGCTACTAAGACAGAACTTAACTCAAATCAACGATATTGTGGTAAACTAGTGGATTACATTAGGAAAAAAATCAAGAAGAAGCACATTCTCATCAAGTGCAAAGATATGACATACAATATTCACGTTTTTGAGGTTGAAGTATTCAATCCCATCACACAATGCGGTGGTAACAAATGAGCTCTAAGTTTGTCACAAGGATGTTGTCAATGTGGTAAATTTCAATTGTTCAAATATCTATGCTCTCATATTATCACTATATATTCTATTGTTATTATGAGCTTTTACCAGTTTGTGGATTCTGTTAATACAGTCGAAAATGTTGTTAATTCATGGATACTAGTGCCAACTGAGGAGAGATTGTGGGGAAAAGGTCAGTCGAAGTCTACATGTATAAGAAATGAAATGGATTGGATTGAATCACAACCAAGACAACAATGTCGTCTTTGTAGAGAGGTTGGTCATAATCAATCTCAATGACCACATAGAGGACAAGGACAAAATGATAGTTAATGATGATGTAAAGATTGATCAATGTTTTGCATCTTAATAATGGTTGATCAGATTACATTAGCATTTATTAAGTTTACTTCACTATTAGTATTCCTTACATTATTGTGGCATAACAATTTGTTTTAACAATAAATCATTTAATAACCATAACATATTTATTGATAAAGTCCAACATAATAATCTAAATGAACAAATTAATAATCAAATAAAAGTTCACCATAATAATCCAAACAAAGTAGTTAAACATATGAAGTAGTTAAAGACATAAAGTATTAAAAACGTAAAGATAAAAGAGTCAATAAACATAAACCAAAGGTAAAACTAGTTATCATCAACACCTTTATCCCTCACAGATCTTCTTGGATTGCGACGACAATACTGTGTGACATTGAGCTGAGCATCATCAATTTGAGCACCATCATGGAATGCAGATGATAAGTATGTATTTAAGTCGATTCCTTGACCACTAAAATCTTGAAATATATCTAGACTGTGTACATATGTGTGTATGGGCGAAGGTGATGTGATCATCATGGGATTAAATGGAGATGGCATATAAAAATTTCTACCAAAACCAAGATTTGTCAAAGGTGAGGTTTGAGAAACACCATACAATGCCCTAGGAGATGGGAGATCAAGTGATGTGAAACAAGAAAATGTTGGTAATTCTCCTCCACCCTGAACGAAGGACCTCCTAATTGAAATGATGATAGTCTACCTTCAAAAGTAATATCATCATACAATACTTGTCCATAACAACTAGGTGCAATAGATGGACCTTCTTTTAAAGGTCCTGCACATGACAAACCTGTATCATCACTCATTTGTTGTGATAGAAATGCATAAGTTGGCAATGGTGATGGTGGTACATCCTGCGATGGCACAAAATATTGTCCTTCCTATCGAGTTGGAGAGGAAAGAATGGTATGAGTTTAATGTTCCAAACATCTACAACGATGTTGAAGGTCTTGCCACTCAACTCTATTATCTAGCATGTCCGCATGAACCTCTTGTTGAGGTGGATCTTGTGTAGCAACTGGTGCATCCATTCACGCGATCACAACACGATCCTCTTCTTCGAACATCATTAGCATATTTTCTGCATGTTGTCAAATGAGATCCATAAGGAGTAGGAAGGACTCTCTTCCCGAATAAGTCATATCCATTGTAATGTAATATATTAACTCTACGTGATCGACCTACAAATAAGAGAACAACAAATTATTGAATCAAATTTATATAATTGTGAAGATTCCAAATATCTTTTTCTTAAACTTACTACTCGACCTTTGATTGCATATTCCCTTGTGATCCATCTCCTTGTATAACGTGTGTACCGTCTCATATATTCTGAATTAACACTCATCACATCATCATCAAGCATTCCTAAGCACATAAATTATTGCTTGTTATTCCATAAATCTAGAAATGGAGCATAAATTCGAACCTAGTTATCATTTGACTTTCCTTTTAATGTCAATCCATGAATATTTTCTAGTTGGCATGGGGGTTGGGGAATATGTTGACACCTTCTGAACTATCGTATAACATGATCTGGTTGGTGCCACTCTATAATATGAAAGCAAAATAATGGCCCAACAGCTGTCCAAAAATCATGTCCGTCTTTGCATGCTTTTGGCAATAGGTGAATTACATTTGCATATGATTATCATTTTATCTGCACATTAAAACAATACAAAAGTAAGTATATAAATTTATAATTTTTATCATATAATTTTTAAACATCATACAAATAAATTACTTACATTTTTTTTGTTTCATGGTTTTAAAATTATATCTATAAAATTGTAAATATTGTCTAACTACCTTAAAAGAACATCTCTTCCCCCTATAAAAGTAAATATATTAAATGACAATAATTTTAAGTGTTGAATTGAAAAAAAAAACTAAAATTATTATACCTAGCTCCATACAAAGTATAAAGTCTATTATGGTATACTCAACCTAAGCAATATGAGAAAATCTATCCTGAACCCATAAATGTAGCAACAATGAAAATCCGTATATTTCTTTCTTATCGTAATTAGTCGTAGTGCACAACTCACAATATAAATATGCTAGAGCAACTGACCCAACTATATTACTCATAATGATCGAAATCAACTAATAGTGAAAGGTACCTAAGCGATACTCTATTGCTCGAATGATCACAAATAATTACTGCGCCAATCAATTGAAGAATATAGGTACAAACATATCTATGCAACTGAACTTCATTATCCAAATAGTCTTCTATATTGGAAAAATGTTTATTCAACCAAGTCATGTTCACAAAGGCTCCATGCATTTCATTTTTGAGTGAAGAAATTCCCAAAAGTACCATCACAATAGACTCCCACACACGAGCCAAAGTACTTCCAATAACTGGAACAACATTTATAGGTAGGCTAGTTAATACTGCAATGTCTTGAAGAGTGATTGTACATTTTCCTAATGGAATATGAAAGGTGTGTGTTTTAGGTCTCCACCTTTCAACCAAAGTTTCAATCAAAAGAGGATCAATTTAGAAGAATTGAATTTTAGCATTCCTTAAAAAGTCAGTTCTCCTTAAATGCTCAATAATCTATGGTGAAATCTGTGGAATATTATCTCTTTCATGAAATAATTTTTCTCTGTGAATCTTTAAGTCTTGTTTCAATGCTCCATTCCAAATTTGCTCAAACATATAAATGTTTTGCAACGTTAGGAATGATGAATTATTCGACTCTGATCTAATATTGCAACTAAATTGTAACAAAGATACCATTAAATTTCCTCTTACAAATTATACAAAAATTATAAGTTAATCATTAATAAATTAACAAATAATAATTAATTAAATCATCTCATTATAATTTTTTAACTACATCATTAGTATAACTATAATTATCAAATATATTTTAATTAAATATAATAATAATCAAAATATTAATTTAAAATTAATAAATATATTTTAATTTAATATATAATAAACTAAAAAATATAAAATTTTGATATTAAATTAATAATCAAATTTAATAACTATAACGCATAATATAACTTAAGCAAAATTATACAAAATATAATATAATTTAAAATATTCTATAATTTAGACTTAAATTTTTTTAACCTTAATAATAAAATATACTAAATAAAACATAATATAATTTAAACATTATTATTTACATTATATTATAATAAAATCTAATTATTTTAATTGATATTTCAATATAATAAAATATAATATACTTTAAACATTTATATTTTAAATAGAATTTAAATATTAATATTGAAAATATAATATAATCTAAATATTATTTTTTAAAATAAATTGAAATTTAAAATTTATTGTAATGTATTTAACATAATTATATTTTAATATAATAATATTATAATAAAATATAACAACTTTAACATAATAATATAATCATATATATGTTTTTATTAGTTTTCTATATTATAATACTATTTTTAAAATTAATTTATAATAAATTTTAAAAATTATTTAAAATACTAGTTAAGTATTATTATATATTTTTGACAAAATTTTAATATTTAACCAATTAAATATAATTTAGATAATAACCATAATATTAACATTATAATATATATTATCTAATTTTAAATATATTTAATTTTATTAAATTATAATAAAATTTATTAACATTATCATTTATAGTAACATTGTAAATTTAATGTTATATTAACAAAATTGATTAAACTTAACATTTATTTTAATGATATAATTTTATAATATCATATACTTTTTAAAAATGGATTATCATTTTTAAATTTAAATATAAATAAATTATATTAAAATTTAATTACTAGTTTAATCTTCTAAAATTTATAATTAATTCAAGTACTATTAATAAATACTATTTTAAATATTATTAAAAATTTACTTATTTACATTATACACATGAAATAATGTAAACTAATACATATTTAATTTATTATAAATATAATTTATTTTATAAAAAGTATTTTAACAAAATTAAATATACGCTAACCTATAAGTTCTTCACGTCTCTTTCTTTTTGGTTTTAACTTACTAGGCTCAAATTTTTTACACTAAAGGGTCAATATATAGTGGAACCGTGCGGTTATTGCGTATTTTGCAATAGAACCACTATAATATGAGCTTATGACACACCATGAGAAACTACCAAATATGCATGTGTCTGGCCTAAAGTTGCTAGCTATCCAAATTAATTTGAGGAAACCTATTGTGGTCTGAGAGCACCTTATGATGCATCTTCAAGAGGAGGCATACTGGACGTACATTGCACAAGAGTTGCAAAAGCACATTTCATAAGAGTTGTTGTTGATTGATTTGAGGATGGGATGGAAGCACATTGCACAAGATCTGCAAAAGTAGTTGATAGATCTGATGACATCTTGTGGTACATATTGGAGAGGAGGCAGTTGACGCAAAAACAGCAAACCAAAATCTGTGATGTATTTTCAAATATTTCCACCATTTATGACGCATGTTCATGCTCTTGGAGCAAATGTGTCCCATTTTCTAAATATGCAACAATCATTGTTTCATATACATATAATATACCTATATATAAATTTTATTTTAATTTTTACCCTAAAAAGATAAAATACCCCTACATTTTCTGGTATTATCTTTTCCATTGAACCCTACATCAGTACAAAAAAATCATGCCTCTATCACTTTACATTCTTTAATAGTATGTTTGGCAAAAAAATAAGGTGGGAAGAAATTAATAGAAAGAAAATATGGAAGAATTTTTTTATATATTTGAATTAATTTATTCTATATAAAAGGAAATAATTAATTTTTGAAAATTTCATGTATTTTTAATTTCCATATTAGAAAAAAATTAAGAGGATGTACATTATTTTAATTTTAGTGTTTTAATTATTAATTTTTTAAAAAATAAAAAATTAGAATGTTTAAAGTTTAAATTAAATTTTTAATTTATATAAGATAATATTTGTATTATTAATAAAAAAAATTATTTTGTTTTTTATTTATTTAAACAAGAGAAGAAAAAAATTTATATTTTCTTTTTTTTTTAACCATCTAAAAAAAAATTTTATTCTATTTTTACTTTATTTTATTTTTTCTATTTTTCTAGTAATTCAAACAAACCCTAATTATAAATTACTAAGATTAGTATAATGATGAAAGATTGAGAATTAGAGCAGTTTAGCATGAGGATCTCGAATACATGTTTATTGTTCTTCGCATAGTAAAAAATAAGTGTGTAATCCATTATTAATAAGGTTTAAATGTTATTTTGTTGGTTTTTTTTCTTAATTTATATTTTGTGTAATATTAATTTTTATATTTTTAACTAATAAATAAATAATTTCATTATACTTTCAATCTTTAATTTTGAAAATTATTTTTACTTTTAAAAAATAAATAAAAATAATACAAAGAAAAAATAGCAAAATTTAAAATTTAAAATCAAAATATTATTTTTAAATAATTTTTAAAAACTGCACTTATAAAATACTTTATTTAATTTTTAAAAATAAAAATATTTTTAAAAAATAAATAAAAATTTTCAAGTTTATTTTTAAATTAAATAAATTCATTTTTAAGTTAATTTTTTTACTCAAAATTTTTAGAAGTTAAATTAATTCATTTATTCTAAACCTTCTTCTACTTAAAACTTCTAACTAAAAGATTAATTTTTATCTAAAATGATAAAAATATTTAGTCTTACTCATATTAGCTAAAAAAATACTTTTTAAAAAAAATTTAATCATTATATTTATAACATTTTTTAGTATTTCTGAAAAAAAATTAACTTTTATTTTCTTTTTAAACTCTTTCAAAGTTTATCAAAATTTTACTCAATTTTTAACTACTAATGTTTAAACATTTTTAACACTTAAATCTATAACAGACATTACAAAGAAAACTATTTTTAATGAAATCTTCTTACTTGGAATGTGATAAACCATAGAAAAATTAAATAATGTCCATGATTTTATCAACTTAAGCCAAACATTTAATACAAACTTCTGTTTCCTTTAACCGTTGACAAATAAAAAGAATTTTCTAATAGGCATAGGCATTTTAATATTAAAAGATGGAATAATTGGATTCTTATTTTTATTTTTTTCTTTCTTGTGCTTCCTGCGCATAACAATCCAATCATCTTTTCTTTCATAATCATCCTCTAAATCTCTAGTATTTTCTAATTTTCAAAGGAATAAGCTTCATTATTTTTACAAAGAGAGTTCTCGAGTTTGTATTCCTCTCAAATGAATGTAGAGCTTCTGTTTTAGTAGTCAACAATATAATGGTTTCAGTGCTCACATCTATATATATACTCTAAGTTTTCATTAACTTTCACTTTTTTTTTTCTTTCTTCATCTCCAAAGCAAGTTCAATTAAAATAGAGAATTTTTATTATCTCATAATGGTAAAAGCATGTAGATCATTCACTTTGCCAATATTATATCGCACAATGGTGTTTGTGACAGTGTTCACTTTGTTTTTGTTGAGCAAGAAACAAAGTCTCTGTTTAACATTAAATGTGCATTCAGGTTAGTGGACATTATATATACTTTTCATCAATTTTATCTCGTGTTTACTAACAAAAAGTATTTTGTTTATAAAAATAATAGGATTAAGAAGAAAATTGATAGATGGTTATGCGTTGTTGGTATAGGAAATTTTTTTTTAATAAAGTATATAGACTTTGAAATTGGTTTCTTTCAATTTCAAGATAAATGAGACTCTAGTATATTTAGTTGAAGTGTAGTCACTGTGCTCCAAGACAAATCCTTTTGACGGGACTTGATCGAGATTGATATCTTCTAACTCAAAAAATTTTCTAATAAATTTATTTATAAGATGAGTCAGAATCAAAATTTACCATAAATAATATAAAATTAACCTATTTATTTTTGTAACAAGATGATGAGAAATGTTCTAACTATAAAGGCTTCAATACTAATTAACATTTGCTGTTAAATTTTAATAACATAATTTTATGTTTCATGTTGGATTGTGGCTATTTGTAACGAGAAGTCTGAATGAATATACAGAATAGTGTAGGTGATGCCCTTTTAAGAATAAGCTCTTAAAAATTTTAAATTTTTTACTTTTTAAACTCTTTCAAAGTTTATCAAAATCTTACTCGATTCTTACGTTTTTAACTTCTAATGTTTAAACATTTTTAGCATTCAAATGAATAACAAATTTTTTAAATATTTAGATAATAAATAAAATTTGAGAATTTTAAATAGAAATAATTTAATGAAAGAAACAAATTTAGTGTTCCATTTATTTAATGTTAAATAAAATTATAACTGTTACGAACTGTTTATTTGATTGAGAAGCGTCATATTTTGATTAGAACTTGTATCTTTTATTGAAAAGTATGAAAGTTAACGTTTTAACCAGAAAACAAATAAGAGCTTACTCAATTTTAAAAATAGAACACATAATTAACTAAAAAATAAAAAAAACTAAAATCACATATAAGTTAAATTATAAAATTTAAAATTTAATTTAATTAATTAATTACAATTATTATCTTATTATTGATTTTTAAATTTACTTCTTATTATAAAATTGAATTTTTATTCTTAAAAAAATTAAATTTACTCAACCATTTTATTATCAATATTTTTACTTGTTAAATAAAAAAATATATATATTTTTAATTTTAATATGCTAAATATATTTATTTTTATTTAGAAAATTAATAAAAACTATTTTATTTTTAAAATATAGTAACTATATTCTTAAAAAATAATAGCTTGTACATAGATACAGCCTTTCCCAGAGTTTATAACTTTCAAGTTTATTAATTATTATTAAATAATAATAATAATAATAATTATTATTATTATTGTTATTGTTATTATTATTATTATTGAAAGAACAAGGTAACACACAGAAGGGTTAAATTTATAATTATAATATAATTAAATTTTCTCACTGTAGTAAAACTTTGAAATTATTTAATATTTAAATATAGAAAAAGTTTAAAGTAGCATAAAAAAATCAATGATAAAACTAATTATAATTTTATTTGTTCAAATGGTAAGAATTATTTAAATTTTATTACAATAAAAAATTTAATGACATGAGCTTTTATTTTTGTTTTGAAATTTTTTTAATATTTTTTTAAAGAATATTTTATAAAATTAATTTTATTCTATTGTAATAATTTAAATAATTAAATTTTGACTAGAAAAATTTAAGTAATATGTAAAAAAATTTCAAAATATTTTTATTAATATGATAAAAATAAAGATTTAAGAGTAACATATTTATTAAAATAATTTTTTTATATTTTAATTTTTTTTATTAACATCTTATTTCTATTTTTATTTGTATTTGGATCGCTTAAACACCGTGCATCCGAGCAAGGAAAGAAATCGAAGGAGTTGAAAATTTGGTAATGATATGAAAAGATAGGTACATGTACATATGTTTATATCTTTTAATAATCGATTTCGAAATTATAAAAAATTATAATTAATATTATAAAAATATATTTAATTTAATTGTATGTTTAATAAATAATTGATTATAAAAATATATAATAATGATTAAAAATAAATAAATAAAATTATATAATTGATTATGCAATTTTAATAATCAACATGTTATGTATATAAATAAATTATTATTCGTTAATTACGCTTTTTTTTAATAAATTACCAAACAAAAGATAGGATGTAAATATAATAACACTATCGATATATTTACTGATCATTTTCAGTTGAAAATTATTGGTGGGTCCTACCGAGCGTGCGTGAGATCGAAACGTTAAAGTCAGAAATCGGAACAAATGTAATGAATGCACGTCTGCATTGTTGATCGTGTCGTGTGGGTCCCATTCATCCCTTCTTCTGTACACTGTACTGTGCTTCGAGATTCTTTCCTTCGCACTCAAATTTTTTCGATTTTTATTTTATTTTTTAAAATAAATTTAAATATATATTAAAAATAATTTAATTTAAATATTAAAAAATAATATATTTTTAATTCTATTTTCAATTTCAACATATTTTTAATTTTTAATTTATCTAAATTTCACTAACATTACCGTTAAACCTTATCATTACAGATATTTTTCTATCATAAATACTATTAAATTATTATTTTATTATAAAATTATTGTAATTATAATATTATAATTATAATTATTGTAATTGTTATTATTTTATTATTATTATTATTATTAATTTAATTTTCATTTTAAAAATAAATTAAAAAATTATTTAATATATAAATTATATTAAATTTATAATTATAATATACTTTTATATTATATAATTATTTATAAAATAATAATATCATAAATATTAATTTTATATAACATAAATCTTAAATAATATATAAAATATTTATATTCAAATTTATTTATTTTAAAAATTAAAAATTAAATAATATATAAAATAAAAAATTATATAATTATATAATATTATTTATATTATAACTATTAAATAATTATTATTATTTTATAAATATTATTTATTTTTATTGTTATCATTACAATCATTACTATCAAAATGATAATAATAATAAAAATAAATTATATTAATATTTGAATTTTATTTAAAATAATTATAAATTTACATTAATTTATATTTTTAATTATATAATTTTATATAAATTTTTAAATTTTTTATAATATTATATTTATTAAAAAAATTAAAATATATTAAAAAGTATTAAATATTTTATTAATATTTTACCGATATTAATATTATTTTTAATATTAATAATAATAATTTTTAATTACTTTTATTTTAAATATTTTAAAAATTTATTAATTATTTATAAATTTATAAATAACTAAAATTATTTAATGTATAAAAATTATAAATAATTTATAATATTATAATATATAAATTTTTATAAAATAATAGATATTATTTTATGTAAAATAAACATTTAATAATATAAAAATAATATCATAATAATATATAAAATTATTTTATCTTATATATTAATTATCAAATGATAAAAATATAAAATTATACAATTAAATAATATATTTTATATTATAACTATTATTGTTATAATAACTAATTTTATTATCATAATTATCATTAAAATAATAATAATAATAATAATTTATTTTTATAATTTTAAAAATAATTTTTTATTTATATAATTTTTATATATTAAAGATTATATTATCTAATATATATATTATATTACATTTATAATATTATAATATAACTTTATATTATAAAATTATTTATAAAATAATATTATAATATATTTTATTTTTAAATAAAGTAAATATTAAATAATATAAAAAATAATATAATAATAATATATAAAATTATATATCTTAACTACTCATAATCATCCAACTATTATTATCATCTCATAAATATTATTTTTATTTTTAATAATATAATAAATTTTATTTTTTAAAAATTTTAAATTTATATTATTTCAATATAATTTAATTTTTTAATTAATATTTTTATTTATATATTTTATTATAAATTTACAATAAAAAATATAATAAAAAGATTTAATTTATTTTTATAATCAATTTTTAAAATTAAAAATTAAAATAAAATTTGGTTTTAATTTTTAAAATTTTTAAAGTTAAAAACTAGAAATTATTAATCTAAGATAGTTTTTTTAAGATATTTTTAAAATTAAGATGAATTTTTTAACCAATTAAGATATTAATTTAAAATTTAATAATTTAAGTTTAATTAAATTAATTGATATTAATCTAAAATTATTTAAAAAATATTTATTATATATAATATATTAAAATATATAATAATAATTATTTATTAATATTATAATTTTATATAATTAAAATTATATATTATTTTAAATATGAAAATTAAATAAAAATTTATTTTTTTCTAAAATATTAAAATAATATAATTCAAATAATAAAAAAATATTCTATTTTTAATTCAACCAGTTTAACTAACTAACGAGTTGAATCCAATTTTTAAAATTATAATTTTTATAAATGATTTTAATAACTTAAATATAAAATATTTTGTCAAAATATTTATATTTTTAATACAATTGGCATTTTGATTTTAATCAAAATTAATTTTATTATTATTTTAAATAAAGTTTAAAGCTGACACTTTCAATTTTTCGATTCTTTTATGTAAGAAATAATTATTATTATATTTTTATTTAAAATATTAAATTTAAATTTATAAGATATTAATTTTTTCAAATATTTAAAAGAAAGGTAACACAGAATTTTTCTTTTACAGAAGTTTTTAGTAAGAATTGCATAGATAAAGGAAAAAAGAGAAGATGTAAAGGATAAACTAATTATGAATTTTTTTTAAAGTAAAACAACTATTTATTTCGTATGATAATCTTTCACAATTTTTATAATTTATTTTTTATCGGTCACTTTAAAAATTTTAAATAATATATTTATTATTATTTTATTATATTTATATGTTTTATAATGATAATAAATAATAATAAATTATATAATAATTTTAATATAATAAAAATATCAATTATTGTTTTAATATATAAGAAAGAACTTCAAATAACAGAATGAAAAAAATTAGTAATAATAATTGATCAATAGCACAAAGTAAGGTGTTATAAAAAATTTATTTAAAAATAAAAATAAATATTAAAATTATCTTTTAAATTTTTTTAGATTTATTTTATAAAATATTTTAATCCTTTTATTAGAATATTTTTATTTAATTTGAAGAAATTATCTGAAATTTATTGATTAGTTAATATAATATTTAACGAAATTAATCTTTAATATGAAATGCAGATAAAACTGTTTGATTTGTAAAAATATGTTCTACTTTTATTGCTCCATCACCGACACACCATTTTTAAAGATCATCCTAAGCCTATCAAGCCTAAATAAACTCGAAGCTATTTTTTAGTTGAGAATGGATCATTCTCAAACCAACCATTGTAAAATCGTTGTTTAAAAAATGAATCATTCTCAGATCATTGTAAAATCGTTGTTTCAAAAGAAAAAAAATACTTTTATCATGGTTAACAGTATATAAATAAAAAATATCAATTATTTTTAAATATATTAGAAAGAACTTCCAATAAAAGATAAAAAAATTAATTATAATAATTGACTAATAAATAAGTCAAAGTAAAATGTTTCTATACCAAATCAATCTAATGCAAGTTATAAAAATTTAATTTAAAAATATCAAGCTAGAAGGGCTCATGAACTACTACTAGACAAAGTTGTTAATATCAAGATTACTAAGGAAGCAATAAAAAGAATACAAAAAATTTTAAATAATCTTTTATATAATTATTTAATATGGATCAACTTGTAAATTCATATATTCCTATAATTATTTTTAAATAGTGATAATTAATAGAGAAAATAAAAATAGTCTTTAACAAGGTATATAGATGTATCAAACATAAAATGCACAGTGAAACTTCCACTAGTAATATATAAGTTGGATTAGGTTGCGGTTTGATTTAATAATAACTTAATGTGATAGGAAAAAAAATAAATTTTACATATGAAATTTATTATTTCATAAATAATCATAAAATAAATATATTCTAATTTTACAAATATTCATATTTACTCTAAGTACAGGTATTTATAAGAATGTTTGGAAGAGTTCATCCAAAATTAATAAAAATAAATTATAATTTTGGTAAGTTCTTTAAATTTATTTTAATAAGTTTTTTTAATGTATTATTAAAATAAATTTTTTAAAGTTTATTTTAATAAATTTCACAATCAAATATATGTATGCAATAAACTTTTATATGACAAAAAAACCTTGTAAAAACATGTTTAATAAAGCTATTTACCTCCGCATATCCTATTTGTAGGTATGCATTGTATTAAATTAGTAATTATGTATGCATATGTCGTGTTTATCTTGTTTCTCCTAAATTTTGATAAAAGAAAATTCAAATTCATAACGTTTATTATTAGGTTTATCTTAATATATTAATAGTGAAAGTTTGTATATTTAAAAGATTAATTTTTTAACTGTACAGTAGATGTGACAACTTCTTTTAATATAGTATTCCCCTTTTGTTGAAACTAAGACCTCACGTTTAGAAGATTCAGATCTACTTTCATTCAAATTTGAAAATGACTTTGATAATAATTATTTTATAATAATGATTAAATCATAAAGCTTACCTTACATATTTAAATTAACAATATGATTTAATTCTTTAATTTTTTATTTTAGTATAGTAAATAAGTATTCACTTTTATATATTATGAAAATAGGAATCTAGAATGGTTACACGTACTTATATGGAATTGAGGTGGTTTTAAAAGTGGATTTAAAAAATAGGATTTAAAAGAGGATAAAATTTGTTATTTATCATATTTCTATAATCTTAAGATTCAGATTTTTGTAAGTGTGGAATTTATTTTAAAAGATAAAAAAATACAATTATGTTTAAAAAATTAACAATTAATATTTAAATAATTATATATTTTATTATATATGTATATATTTAATTATAATTTTCATTAATTTTTTTTATATTTTTATAATCCAAATAATGCTACATAAACATATCATATCTTTTTATTTTATTTTATCTCCTTTTACCAATTTAAATACAACCTAATTCTTTCTATCTAATCTTATACTTCTTTATATTAAGTTAATATATTTTTACTTTTATATACTTATACCACTTATATGTTGTAAAAATACATATAACCTTACTAAATGTGATAAGTAACATATTCAAATTTTTTTAGTTAATACCATTACATAAAACGTCAAGATTTATAAACTATAAACTAATATATTTAATCTATGATTGAATTTTATTTTTTCAACTTGATTAAATATGGGTTTAAATAAGCTGTCTTGTCTAACTTATGTGTAAATTAAAATTAAACACTAATAAAATCTTATATGATGTTGGTATTGAAAAGAGAAGATGACATATCAAGAAGAAAATATATTTATATGTGTGTTCATATTCCTTTTACAAAGGATCCAAAACCTCATGCACCTGCACGTACACACATATATTTTCAATTTTAAATAATAGAAAGTCTAACTAATCACCACAACACCTTAACTAAAATAACATAAAATATAACCAACAAATCAAGATGAATTTAATATCTCTCCTTAAGTTGAAGAGTGTATATTGATCACTCATAACTTAAGAAAAAACTGAGAAAAAAGATTAGGGCCCAATAGTTTTGTAAAAATCGTCTATTTGATTGGAAGAGAATATAAATATTAGATGAAACAAATTGGCTTGAAGTTTTTCATGGCCAATATGACTGTCTATGTCAATATGTTTCGTTTTTTCGTGAAAGATAGAATTAGCAACTATTTGTTGAAAAAATAGGTTGTCACAATATAAAGGAGTTAGAGAAGTAAACCAAATATGAAGATCTTAAAAAAGGAAAGTTAGTCATTGTAATTTGCAAACAAAAGTGGTAAGAGCCTTGGATTCTGCTTTTGATGAGGATCGAGATACAATGATCTATTTTTTTTTTTTACTTTCAAGATATCAAGGAGCTTCCCAAAAAAATGTTAAACCAGTAATAGATCTACATATGTCAATAAATCCCAATCTAAATCATTGAAAGCGTTGAGTTGAATAAGTGAATTAATTGAATAGAAAATCCCTTGTCTTGGTGTTCCTTTTATATATCTCAAGACCCAAATGACAACTTGATAATGGTTACAGGTAAGGGAATTCATGAATTGAGATGATTGTACAACAAAGGTGATGTTTGGTCTAATTATAATTAGGTAAAGAAGTTTTTCAATTAACTTCCTATACCTAGTTGTATCAGCGTAACAATATGAATCATTTTGATAGAGTTTTGTTTTCTTTACCATTAATGTAGACACTAGCTTACAAGTTAGAATATCCATGTATCATATGTGAGCACTAATTTTTGTCCGGGTAAAAAAAAAAAAAAATCTTCCTTAATTAATTAATTTATCCCTTAAAAAAAAAACAACAACAAAGCTCAAAGTGTCAAAAGGAAAGAAAAGGAGATGCAAAATTAAGTAAGCAAGTGAATAGATAATAAACAAATAAAGCTAAAAAAATAAAATTCAATTAGGTTAGTTGGGAGTTAGTTATAAAGTTAGTTAGGCTAGGGTTAGGAGTTAACTTCCATTAGGTTAATACCACCATGGTTAAGCTAGGGGTATAAAGGGGATTTTGAAGAAAAAGGAAACGGTTACGACTTTTGGCACCAAAAAAAAATAAATTGAAAGTGGCTGGAGAAGTAGCTGGGTCTTTCTCTGGAAAAAAGGGCTGTTTTTTCTCTCTCTCGAAGCTTTGGGTTCTAGGAAGCGATTCAGTTTCTTCAGGGATTTCTCTTCTCCATTGATATTGCTAAGCTTTTCTAGTTCTGTTCCTTGCGTTCCGCATTTACAGGTAGGCTCATATTCTTTGTTTTACCCTTATATCTGTAAAATTTCATCTTGCTTGATTTGAACCTTTGGATAGATGAAATTCAATTCAGAAGTATGGTGAATGGTGTGCATGAATGTATTGTTGCCATGATTGAACAAGGTCAAATTAAAGACTAAAACTGAACTCTGTGGCGTCAATTTTATTTTGTTTGGAGAAGTTCAATACTGGAAACATGTTGTATAGATTATTGCCTCTGCTGATTTGAGAATCAATTGGCCTAAGGACCATTAATCGCGATGTATGCCCTCTTAAGAAGCAAGAATGCGATGGTTTTCTGCTCTGCGTTTTGTTTTGATTAAATATCAGCTGGTTTAGTAAAGGAAAGTTATATCAACAATCCTTTGGTCTTAATGATGAGTACTTAATGAATGATTAACCCAGTAGCATCACTTTCTGAATATAATGTATGGATCCGATTGTTGGCATTAGCGCCTAGCAGGAAGTCTTGGTCTCTGTAATAGTATTCCAGACTTAGGACCATAGCATAGGCTCATCCTGATGGTGCTGCCAAGGTAAAAGCATCTCTTCATCAGTCAGTACCAATGTCTAGTCTCAAGATAGTTTGATGTCAGTTTTGGTTAAAGCAAACAATAGGTGAATTCCTTTCTTGAACCAATAGCAGAATTTAGAATTAGATTGATGCCCCCAGTCCTGCAACAGCAGGCTATGAATAACTCTCGCTGGTAGGTAAAACTCCTGGTTCATGCTAAGTAGGGCAGAGAATTATCAGACTTAGGGCTCTTTTCCATTATTCAGGATAACTATTGAACCTTAGGATCATACACCTCAGGGCTATATGTGGGACATAAAGGGTGAAAAGCTTTGAATCAAATCCCGACTATGAATCAGTTACACCAATCCTAATATTGCCTGAATTCACTACGGTTGCAGACTGGGGCTATAAAGAATAGAATCCAACCATTCAAATTGGCTCAATAGGTCCTGGCGAGCCAGTTCTCCTTGCCTATTAGATTTAGTTTCCTTTGGTGGCTTAGAGGAGTTTTGGGCTCAATCTGAGGAAAACTTTAATAGTTGGTAGGATCTCAAAATTAATACCTTGAGGACCATGATGAGGGAAAAAGGGAAACCGTAGAAAGGGTCAGAATCACATTGTTTTAGTAAGGTGTAGATTGGAGTTGGGGACCTATAGAGTATAGGTATACAGGAACAAAACAGAAAAGCAGAATCAACAGGCAGCTGGGTACCGAGAGTATAGTCTTAAGGGTCTGTGAGTGGCATTAGGCGTGTCCAGGTTCTGACTTGAATTCGGTTCATGGATGTTGGTGCTGGTTTAGAAAAGGTTTTCATCAGTAAGGGATTCCTAGGAATGCTTTGAACCTAGTCCAAAACATAGGCACTGCTCAAGCTATTAGGCAGAACCTAAACGTCCTCTGTCCCACCCTTAGGACATAGCTTGCCCCCCTGTCAGTCAGAACCAGGTTAGTGCTATTTGCAAAAGTCTTAGTGAGCTAAAGAAAGTCCCTAGGATTATTATTTTTCTGGTTTCAGGATCATTTAGGGGGACCTTTGGGGTTAAGATGTGAATTTATTGTCTAGAACTTTGCAATAACAGGTTAGCAAAAGTCTTCAAACATGATTACTGAGGGTAGGTAAAGGTCTAAACAGTGATACTGGCCTAAATAGTACAAGACTAAGGCCTGATCATGCCGTACCTGCAAGATAAAAAATTAATGCATACCTAGAAGATTGGTTAGAAAGAGTCAATTTGGCAGTTTTGGGTTCAGTTGCAGGTAGCAGAACATTCTCTGTGTTTGTGATCTATTGGATCTGCTCTAGCAGGCCACCATCAAGTTCTAGGCAAAGATAATGCATTAGTTTAGTTGATAGCAGGGATCAAGTTTGGTTGGGAGTAGAATGTAGCTTTTCTTTTTACGAAACCAATCACTTAATAGATTCAGGCTTAGGCAATTTTTAGGATGTTAAAAAACCCTTACCCAATTGGCTGGTTGACTTAGAGAAAGGGAGTGAGATTCAGACCTTAGAAAATTGACCCTTGGAATAAAGGAACTATCCATGGTAACAGCAATAGGCTCAGGCAAAGGATGTGTTATTTACTGATTTACAAATAAGTGCAATGGGAACTTGAATTTTAGGAAATTGGTCCTCTGATGGATCATGTGCTTAGTCAGAACTATGTATCCATAGGCTGTTAATCAGCAAACAAGCGTCAGCAGTAGGATCAATGTAAAGTTAAGTTTTCCAAAATAGAAGCTTAGCTGTGTAGGCAAGTATGTGTTTCCTATGCATATGCTGTCATAGCAGGTCAAATATAGTGGCAGATCTCGGAATCTCTAAACTGCAGGGCACTTTAAAATAACTCCTTATATCCAGTCCAAGAAATGTATAAGATGCTTAAGATTTCAAGACCAAAATTAATGCTTAGCCTGTGATAGTACTGTAAAAACCCAAGTATTGGTTAGGGGAGCAGTTTCTAAGAACTAGTTGGGAAGTAGGTTTGGAAGTCCATTCCTGTTCTCTCTCTCTGGCCAAGTTTAGTATTAATTGCCCAGATCCCTTGGCCAACTTGCTTCTGATTAACTAAATCAGTAGGTACATAGGAAGGTCTTTGCAGTTTTTGAATCTAACATGTTAGGAGAGACTAGGAGCTTGAGTTGAGCTGGGCCAAAGAGAGCCGAAGCTGGGTTAATAGATATCTTACACGTTAAATCAATAATGAAGAAATCAGAGTCATAGGAACAAGGCCTATTATTCTTGCTGCAGGAGTTTTAGTCATGACACCCTCATGCCCTATGTTGAATCATTTAGACATGGTACTAATTCTTAAAACCAATTGGAGTTCAGCGTAAAGCCTAGTGGCCTGCACCTGATTAAGAATTTCTCATAATTGGTTTCTACAACCAAACTGGTTAAGGTAGCAGGAACATGAAGTCTAGCATTTATCCATTTTTTGCTTGGCCTGAGAGTTAGAAAAATAGTTTTCTAATAAAACCAGAATCTGTTGCAGCACTTTTGGCCAGCAGCAGGTCCTCCTTGCCCAGTTTCACTTCACCAAGTCTTCTAAGCCTATCTCAATCAAGTTAAGATCAATCTTGGGATGATAGATCATATTATAGGGTTATGCAGCTCCTATGGAAGCCCAAATCTGAGGTTAAGATTTTAGTTAGGAAGACGCTTGGAATATAACAATGATGAAGGCGAATTGGAGAGCTTTAGTTCAGTACATTAGTAATCCTAGTTCAGGTAGTTAGATCAACACTAGTGGAAAATCCAGATTTCATTGTATACTTGGCCAGTGCAGGAAATAAATCCATGCGCCTTTCTGGGTCAAGCAAGAACTAGGCCAACCTGTAGAAGCCTAGGACTGATGATGGTAGTAGGTTTTGCCAAATGGGTATGTTTAGGGACTGCTACAGATGGCTTTGATTTAACACAAAGCTTTGAGACAAGGGGACTTGGTTTGGCTTCAGGTCATCAAAGCTGGTTTTCTTTCCTTAAATCCTTGGTGAGTTAGCTTTCCTCCCTTATCCATGATCCAATGACTTTGTACTGCTGTGACAGATCCTTAAACCAAGGGCTGCATTGATGACTTGAATGCAAACTATGGCTGTATAGCTCAGGTCCTTTACAGCGTTTGTTTAAATTCTAGATTATATGCTTTAGGTAAACCATTTGAGTTAGGAAAGCAACTTAAGCTTGACTTTAGCAACAAAACAAAACTTGAGAGAAACAGGAATCTGTTGGGGTCTAGGAATTACCATCTGATTTATGGTATATTCTTAAAACAGGTTAAAGGGATGGCAAAGGCCATAAGTCCTGTGTGCATTCATTTCAAGTTGATTAATAAATAGAAGAATAGGCTACAACAATGAACATAATACATAAGCAATTATGGTAGGTTGAAGTTAGATAGCATGACCTGTTGCTATTTTCTGCTTCTGTATTAGGGGCTATGAGAACCAATCAACACTGTACTAGTTTCACAGCAGCAATTTTAGTTCTTGAATAGTTTAAGGGTAAGTTGGACAGGAATTAAATAACAAAACCCTTAGTCTCATACCAACTAGGAGCTATTTAGCCAATAATTTAATTAAAACTAACCAACTAACATATAAGTTATATACTCCAGGATTTAGTTGTGCATTGTTAGTTCTAAACTTGGTTTATGTTCCAACTGGAACTTTGGAAATTTATGGCAACAAACTTGGCCTAGGGAAAAGAATAGCAGCAAGTTTAAACATCATGATTGCAGGTACAATGGTATCTTGGATAAGTTTGAAAGGCTACAAGAGTCACAGGCCCTACACAAAATAAATGATAGAGAATGCATTATCGGTATACCCTGTTTTTCTCACCCAGGTTTCGGTCTTTACTAAGCATTCGCCTCAAACTAAATTTTGCAAACTATCCCAGCATCTATTTTCCTAAAATTCTTATTTTTTTTTCAAACATCTGTTCTTTTTCCTATCTTTCTCAGATTGTGCAAACGGATTCTAATACGGGCAAGTAGCGTTCTCTACTGTTACGTGTTTTAATCCGTGCTAATTCAAATACGGCTTACGACGATTTGGATTATGCAAGCACGTCTGTTTTTTCTAAAAATCTTCCTTTTTCAAAAACGTCTATTTTCAATTTTCCCCAAATTGTGCAAACGGGTTCTAATACGGGCAAGTAGCGTTCTCTACTGTTACGTGTTTTAATCCGTGCTAATTCAAATACGGCTTACGACGATTTGGATTATGCAAGCACATCTGTTTTTTCTAAAAATCTTCCTTTTTCAAAAACGTCTGTTTTTAATTTTCCCCAGATTGTGCAAACGGGTTCTAATACGGGCAAGTAGCGTTCTCTATTGTTACGTGTTTTAATCCGTGCTAATTCAAATACGGCTTACGATGATTTGGATTATGCAAGCACGTCTGTTTTTCTAAAATTCTTCCTTCTTCCAAAAACGTCTGTTTTTTTAATTTTCCTCAGATTGTGCAAACGGGTTCTAATACGGGCAAGTAACGTTCTCTACTGTTACGTGTTCTAATTCGTGCAAATTCAAACACGGCTTACGACAGTTTGAATTTTGCAAGCACGCTAATCCTTCGTTCATTTCCTAATCTCCAAGAGATCAAGTCTCTTAACCAGAACTACGTAGCCTTGAGTTTCCCATTGCACCAGGGAATACGTAGGAGCAGGATCAAGTCCTGTCAAGCTATTTTCCATAAACCTATTTATTTTCTATTTTAAGGGATCAAATAGTTTTCAAAATATCACACACTCAGTTTAAGGGTACCGTTCTTTGGAACGAGCGAGTAGGGTGCCTAATACCTTCCTTACTCGTAACCGACTCCCGAACCTAGATTTCTTCCTCAAGTTAGGGTTTTTCCAAATGTTTTTCCCTTAAAATAAAATTTGGTGGCGGCTCCAAATCCATAAAATTCATTTCAAAATTTAACGAATCCGTCGTCTCGTCGTAATTACGGTTATGACAGATGGCGACTCCACTGTGGATTTTAGAGAGTCAAGCCCATCTAAATTGAGTGTGCCTGATCCCTTTCCGCTTGTTTGCACGATACCTTTCCTGTTTACTTGTATGGTTTATTTATCTGTTATCTGTCTGGATGTTTATTTGATAACCCTAGGATAGACGAACGATAAATTGTTATATATATTTGTGCAATTTCCCCAATTGCAGGTATCCTAAAAAGTCTGTATACCCTTCACACAATGCACATGCATGCATAATTATGAGTGGGGCCCTGTACCCGGGTCTGAGCGAAACTCAGGAATAGAGGGGTCTAGTGGTGCCACCAGGGATGCACGTCCCGGTAGACTATCACGAAAATCCCAGCTAGAGTGCGCCCTTTTCCAGTGTCCTGTAACCAGTAGCATTCTCTACGGTTGCAGTCAACACTATGGAATTGGAACTTGGCTCTAGTGACCTTTATACCCCAGGATTATGACCTACCTTTGGCGAGATACATAAATTAGACATCCTAGATCCATAGGACAGGTAATCTCGGACTAGGACACGTAAAAGGGTACACACTTCTATTATAATGATCACATATACTAATCCATGCATATATTGCTTGTATACAATTATTCTGAATAAGGGAGCATGGTGAAAACAGAAGTGGGAGAAATCGATTTAAAATTAAAAAAAAAAGAAAGAAAAAGAAAATTAGAAACTAAAAAGGAACGAAAAACAGATTTGACAAATAAAATTAGAAAATCAGGAAAATTAAAAAAAAAATTCAAACTAATGAAGAGGAAAGAATTAGAAAATTAAAAAATATATAATATAAAAAATAAAAATAATTTCTAAAGATAATGGTTTAAAATGAAAATTTGAAAATCTAACAAAATAACTTCTCATTCAAAAAGGGAGAAAATTTTGAAAAAATCCAAAGAAGAAGAAAAAAGAAAAATTTAAAGAAGCCAGAATAAATAAAGCAACAAATCATTCAAAATGATTAACTTTCAAATCTCTAATTATTTGTGCATTCCAACATACATTCATTCATCAAATGATTTTATCATTAAAGGTCATCTCATACCTTCTTTATATTAACACTCATTAATGTTTTTAACACTCATGATGTTTCACTCACATTCTTCTAATAATTAATTTAACAAAAAAAATTGAAGAAAGACAATTTCCTTCGTACCCAGAAAACAATTTCCAAAAAAATATAAAATCAAGAAATCAAGAAATCAATTTTTGCTGGAAAAGAGTAAACCTAAATATTGAAGAGAGCATTTGATCATTCCAAAAGATGGTCAACTTTTAAATCTATAAATTATTTATGCATTTCAAAACATTACATTCATTGAATAAATTTATCATCGAAAAAAGAAAAATTTTGAAAAACTATCTTATATCTTTTTCATTTCATACTCATTGAAACATTGATACTCATGCAGTCATCAGCTTATCAAAACTAATTTCAAATTTTACAGAAAAATAAAAATTAAAGAAAGATAGTTTTCTCAGCATCCTTATAGGACTCGTTCCCAATCAAAGATCATGGATGAGTTGAAAAGGCAAAATGAAGAGTTGAGAAATGAGGTGAAAACTCTGAAAGATCAAATGGCCAAACTGATGGAGGTTATCCAATCGTCAAAACAGAAGGATATAAGGGTGTCCTCTCCAAAGGAACCAGTTGGCCCATCAAATTCTCCTGGCTATAATCCACCCAACCCTTTACCATCGACCATGCCTTCACAAACTGAGTGGGTCCACTGTGGGTTCCCTCATGGGCATGCACCCCCATTCGGCCAAACACAAACCCAAACACAAAACCTACCTTCAAACCCTACAGGAATCCCTCATATTACTCCAAATACCACACAACAACCTGTCCAAGCTCACCAAATAAACACTGGGGGGACGAATCCTATGTTCACCCAAGGACTTCATCCAATATACATACCTTCCCATCCTCACAATAGGCCAGGAGAGTATCCAAGCGATCCTTCTAATAAAAATGCTGAAAAATGGAAAATCTTGGAAGGAAGAATCCGGGCAATCGAAGGAAGTGCTTATGATATCAAAGACGCATCTGATCTATGTCTAGTCCCAGACGTGGTTATCCCTCCGAAGTTCAAGGTTCCTGAATTCGAGAAATATCAAGGAACTGGTTGTCCGAGGAACCATTTGACCATGTATTGTAGAAGAATGGTCGTCTGTGCTTATGATGACAACCTGCTCATCCATTTCTTCCAAGACAGTCTGACAGGGGCAGCTGCAAATTGGTACACTCAGCTGGAACGGACACATATCCATTCATGGAGGGACCTAGCTGATGCCTTTCTAAAGCAGTACAAGTATATCCTGGAGATGGCTCCTAGCAGAACTCAACTCCAGAATATGGCCAAGAAGGGAGAGGAGACCTTCAAGCAATACGCCCAACGATGGAGGGAGTTGGCTGCTCAAGTACAACCTCCCTTGTCTGAGAAAGAACTGGTCAGTATGTTCATCGACACACTCCAAGATCCTTTCTATGACAAGATGATCGGTAGTATGACTGCTAGCTTCTCTGATGTCGTCATCATTGGAGAAAGGATCGAAGGTGGCATGTGCCGTGGAAAGATTGCACATAAGCTTACAGGGGCAGTCAACGCTTCCATCGGATCAGGAAAGAAGAAGGCAGGCAAAGCTTATAATGTGGCTTCTGGTCAAGGCCAGTACACTCTGCAGGTGGCACATTATGGTCCAGCCAGTTACCAACCATCACCATACACACCCTATACACCATATCCTTATATCGCCACCACCTACCAAACACCCTACCATCCTACTTACAACTATCCAATGCAAGTACCACCAACACCATACACGATACAAATACAAGCCATGAGCCAAAACCCTAATCAAAGCCTGAAAAAAAGAGAAGAAGTCTATCCAATTCGACCCTATTCTGATCTCCTACACTGAGATGCTACCTCGCTTAATTCAAAACTCGCTAGTCACTCCTTATCCTCTAAAGCCTCAAGAACCACCATATCCTAAATGGTATGATGCAAACACTAGATGCGATTACCATGCACGATTCATTGGTCATTCCACAGAGGATTGCCTAACACTGAAGCATAAAGTACAAAACTTGATTGATGCAAAATGGGTGGATTTTGTACCGAGGAAATCATCCAAGATTTTTCATACTTTTCAAAGTCAATCTTTTGTAAATAAATCTCAATGAGAAATATAAAATTACATTTTTCATGTTGCTTGAGCATGTACCTTACCATGTTAACTTTACTTCTTGAAAGTTTCCATTTTTTTTCATCATTCAACCCACTTCTTATCCTACACCTAAACAATCAATACCTGTTGGTGACAATGCCAGTGCTGTAATAAATAATTTTGAACATCTTATTAATCAAACTCAAAGAGAAAATTAAATGAGTAAGCAGAATGAACAAGACCTAAAGCTAACCATGGATTCTAAATCACCCTCCACTGGAACTTTTCTGGTCCAATAGAAGAAATAACAAATGTCCCGCTGGATCAAAAGTCCAAATCCAGGCAAAATTTAGGGATGCGAAGTAGATCCGCTGAATTGAAAGTCAAAACAGTCCAAGCAAGACCAATATCTAACCAAGAAAAATTCAAGAAAAGAAAAAATTTCAAGAAAAAAAACCCCGCCGGATTAAAAGACAAAATAATCCAGGCAAAAGTAGGGTTAACATTCAAAAAATAAATCGATGAAGTCATGATCAGAAGAGGTCTTGCTGGATTAAAATTCTAAAAACAATTCAGGAAAAATTAGGATCAAAACAAGGGCCCGCTAGGTCGACAACCCTCAAAGGTGACCTAGGCAAAAGTTAGGGCACACAAACAAAGGCCCGCTAGGTCGAAAACCCTCAAAGGGCGGCTTAGGCAAAAGTTAGGGCATACAATCAAGAGCCCGCTAGGTCGAAAACCTGCAAAGGCGTCCTAGGAAAAAGTTAGGGCACACAAACAAAGGCCAGCTAGGTCGAAAACCCTCAAAGGGTGGCTTAGGCAAAAGTTAGGGCATACAATCAAGAGCCCGCTAGGTGAAAAACCTGCAAGGGCGGCCTAGGCAAAAGTTAGGGCATACAAAAGGCCCGCTAGGTCGAAAATCCGCAAAGGTGGCCTAGGCAAAAGTTAGGGCATACAATCAAGAGCCCGCTAGGTTGAAAACCCGCAAGGGCGTCCTAGGCAAAAGTTAGGGCAAACAAAAGACGTGTTGGGTTGAAAAATCAAAAGAACAATCTAGGCAAAAGTTAAGGTCAACCAAGAATCCCAACACAATCTGACATTTTCTGCATCTCATATTTTCCAAAACTGGGGCAAAATTTTTGCCACTTCTTAAGTTTGGTTAATTTGATAATCAAGAATATTAAAAGCAGCATTGGCATTTTTCACCAAAAGGTGCCATTTGGGCAATCAAACCAACATCCTTCGCCCTTTCCTTTCAAATATACTACCTTAAACATCATTTGCAAAATTCTGCATTTCTTTTCATTAATTATCCAAGATCACTTTGCATACCTACATAGGCAAAAAAGGAATGTGAAAAATGTAAAAATAAAAAGATAAATTTTGAAAAGTCATGAAAAATCGGATGAGTCCTCAACCATCGCAACACGACATGACTGTTTCCCAAAAGGTCATCCTTTTACCAGCCATAACACTGCCAAGACAAAAGGAGTGTGTCTCATCCAATAATGTTGATTATTGATGGGTCTCAAAGATCCTAGAAAGAAGGTTCCAAAGTTGACCGAGAAGCCAAGAGATTGAGTCAATCCAGCTCATCCTGATTTTTGGTTCCTTTTCACACCAACTATAAGGTTTCCGAGAAAGAACCTATCGAAAAAATCAAGAGAAACAAAAAAAATTTCACCATCTCATGGCATGCATTCATTCCATAACATCCATTAAATAATTATGTCGAGCATCAAGAAAAAATAATCAAGTTACAACATCTCATCCTCCTGCGTTCATTCAAACATCATGATAAGCATCCGGCATCTCATAACTTATTGTCAATACTAATTAAGACTAGGGAAAATTTCCCGTATCAAAATCAAAACTGGGGCAAACGTTTGCCCACAAAAATTCAATTCGAGGTCATCCTCAAAAACTGGGGCAAATGCCTGCCCACAAAAATTCAATTTGAGGTCATCCTCAAATTTTGAATCAAGTTCAAATGGGGGCAAATGTTTGCCCACAAAAATTCAATTTGAGGTCGTCCTCAAATTCTAAATCAAGTTCAAACTGGGGCAAACGTTTGCCCAAGGAAGATTTAAATTCAAGAACGAGATCGAAACGGGGGCAAACATTTGCCCAGAAAATTCAAGTTGAGACAATCCTCAATTCCTCAACTCCATAAAATTTCAAAACTGGGGGCAAACGATTGCCCAGAAAAATTCAAGTTAAGGTCATCCTCAATTTCATCAAGATTCAAACCGAGACAAACTCTTGCCCAAGGTCCCTTCAAATCAAGACACCCCTTAATTATCAAGAATTTTCTAAACTGGGGCAAAATGGTTGCCCAAGTTTCTTCAAGAGAATAATTATCAAATGCTTAAAAACCTTCAAATTCAAGGTAGAATAAGCTATTCATTTTAATCTAAGAAAAACAAACTTCAAAATAAGTTGTCCGAAACAGTTGACAAAGAAGTCCATATTCCACCCTCCCGTGCATTCCTAAGCCACATCATATTACTTCCCACATCTGTCTCAATGGATCATTCTTTTACTTGCACTAACAGGCCATTACTTTCATGTTGCCACACCTGTCTCCACAGGTTATTCTGTCTCGGTAAGACATCTCTTTTTCTGTACTCGTATTTTTGTCTTGACAAGCCTCTCTTTTCCATACCTATCCTAACAGGTCGTTCCGCGCTTTTTGTCTGGCAGGACAAACCAACTTTGTCGCTTGTCTTAACAAGCTGTCTTTCCTTTACCTGTCTTAACAGGTCAACCATCATTCCACCTTTGCATTGCCTGCACCAACAAATTTCATTCTCGTGCCTGCCCTAACAGGTCACTTCTACTTTTGCTTGTCTTAACAAGCCACTTCTGCTTTTTGCCTGTCTTAACAGGCTGTTTTTCCTTTTCCTGTCTTCACAGGTCAATCTTCTTTTTGTTTTCACATGACCTATCTTAATAAGTATGATCATTCTTGCCTTGCCTGTCTTAACAGGCCATCTCTGCTACGCCTGTCTTAACATGCCATTTCTGTTGTGCCTGTCCTAAACAGGTCATTTTGCACTTTCCTTTACCTGTCTTAAACAGTTGTTCATCGTTCTTCTTCCTGTTTTAACGGGTATCTTGTTTCCTTCCTGTTAGCAATAGGATTTTTCTTCATTACCTGTCATAATAGGTTTCTCTCCTCATTTCATTGCCTGTCTTAACAGGGTTCCATCTATATTTTACCTGCCTCAACAGGTCATTTTCATTTACTTTGCCTGTCTAGCAGGCTTGCATCTTTCCTGTTATCAGCAGGGCTTTTCTGCATCTTACCTGTCTTAACAGGTTCCCTTCACTTTACTTTTCCTGTCTTAGCAAGTTTACATTTCTCCTGTCAACAACAGGAGTCCATCTACATTTATTCTGTCTTAACAGGATAGTTTTCGTCATTTACTTTTCCTACCTTAACAAGGCTTGCTTCTTTCCTGTCTTCACAAGTCCTTTTCATTTCGCTTTGCCTATCTTAACAGGTTTTCACCATTCTGCTGTGCTTATCTTAACAGGCGTTTTTCCTCCATCCTGTCAACAATAGGACTTTTACATGTTTCTCTGTCTTAACAGGTCATTTTCATTTTCCTTTTCTTGTGTAGAAGACTTGCATCTTTCCTGTCATCAACAATACTTTTTCTACATTTCACTTGTCTTAACAGGTCATTTTGCATTTATCCTGTCAAGCAGGATTTCATGTTTAAATTTTCGCATACATCCTGTCAAGCAGGATTTCATTTACATTTATCCTATCAAGCAGGATTTCATTTGCATTTATCCTGTCAAGCAGGATTTCATGTTTAAATTTTCCCATACATCCTGTCAAGCAGGATTTTATTTGCATTTACCCTATCAAGCAAGATTTCATTTGCATTCTTCCCGGCAACAACAAGACCTCATTTGCATTTTTCTATCAACAACAGGACATCAAAAATATTTAAATTTCTGTTCAGCCTATCGTATCAGGAGCTGCATTTTACTTTCTGCATTTTGGCCTATCACATAAGGCCCCTCATGTTTAAATTTCTGTTCAAGCCTATCACATCAGGCACTGCATTTTATTTTCCTGCATTTTGGCCTATCACATCAGGCCCCTCATGTTTAAATTTCTGTTCAAGCCTATCACAGCAGGCGCTGCATTTTATTTTCCTGCATTTTGCACTACCACATCAAGCCCCTCATGTTTAAATTTTTGCTCAAAGCCTATCACATCAGGCGCTGCATTTTAATTTCATGCATTTTGTCCTATCACATCAGGCCCCTCATGTTTAAATTTCTGTTGAAAGCCTATCACATCAGGCACTGCATTTTAATTTCTTTCATTTTGGCCTATCACATCAGGCACCTCATGTTTAAATTTCTGTTCAAAGCCTATCACATCAGGCACTGCATTTTATTTTCCTGCATTTTAGCCTATCACATCAGGCCCCTCATGTTTAAATTTCTGTTCAAGCCTATCACATCAGGCGCTGCATTTTATTTTCCTGCATTTTGGCCTATCACATCCAGCCCCTCATGTTTAAATTTTTGTTCAAGCCTATCACAGCAGGCGCTGCATTTTATTTTCCTGCATTTTGGCCTATCACTTCAGGCCCCTCATGTTTAAATTTTTGCTCAAAGCCTTTCACATCAGGCGTTGCATTTTAATTTCCTGCACTTTGGCCTATCACATCAGGCCCCTCATGTTTAAATTTCTGTTCAGCCTAATACATCAGGCGCTGCATTTTACTTTCTGCCTTTTGGCCTATCCCATCAGGCCCCTCATGTTTAAATTTTTGCTCAAAGCCTATCACATCAGGCGCTGCATTTTAATTTCCTGCATTTTGGCCTATCACATCACGCCCCTCATGTTTAAATTTCTGTTCAGCCTATCACATCAAGCGCTGCATTTTAATTTTCTGCATTCTGGCCTATCACATCAGGCCCATCATGTTTAAATTTCTGCTCAAAGCCTATCACATCAGGCGCTGCATTTTAGTTTCCTGCATTGTGGCCTATCACATCAGGCCCCTCATGTTTAAATTTCTGTTCAAAGCCTATCACATCAGACGCTGCATTTTAATTTCCTTCATTTTGGCCTATCACATCAGGCCCCTCATGTATAAATTTCTGTTCAAGCATATCACAGCAGGCGCTGCATTTTATTTTCCTGCATTTTGGCCTACCACATCAGGCCCCTCATGTTTAAATTTTTGCTCAAAGCCTATCACATCAGGCGCTGCATTTTAATTTCATGCATTTTGGCCTATCACATCAGGCCCCTCATATTTAAATTTCTGTTCAAAGCCTATCACATCAGGCACTGCATTTTAATTTCTTGCATTTTGGCCTATCATATCAGGCCCCTCATGTTTAAATTTCTGTTCAAAGCCTATCACATTATGCACTGCATTTTATTTTCGTGCATTTTGGCCTATCACATCAGGCCCCTCATGTTTAAATTTTTGTTCAAGCCTATCACATTAGGCGCTGCATTTTATTTTCCTGCATTTTGGCCTATCACATCCAGCCCCTCATGTTTAAATTTCTGTTCAAAGCCTATCACATCAGACGCTGCATTTTAATTTCCTGCATTTTGACCTATCACATCAGGCCCCTCATGTTTAAATTTCTGTTAAAAGCCTATCACATCAGGCACTGCATTTTAATTTCTTCGATTTTGGCCTATCACATCAGGCCCCTCATGTTTAAATTTCTTTTCAAAGCCTATCACATCAGGCACTGCATTTTAATTTCCTGCATTTTGGCCTATCACATCAGGCCCCTCATGTTTAAATTTCTGTTCAAGCCTATCACATCAGGCCCCTCATGTTTAAATTTCTTTTCAAGCCTTTCACATCAGGCGCTGCATTTTATTTTCCTCCATTTTGGCCTATCACATCAGGCCCCTCATGTTTAAATTTCTGTTCAAGCCTATCACAGCAGGCGCTGCATTTTATCTTCCAGCATTTTGGCCTATCACATCAGGCCCCTCATGTTTAAATTTTTGCTCAAAGCCTATCACATCAGGTGCTGCATTTTAATTTCCTGCATTTTGGGCTATCACATCAGGCCCCTCATGTTTAAATTTCTGTTCAGCCTATCACATCAGGCGCTGCATTTTACTTTCTGCCTTTTGGCCTATCCCATCAGGCCCCTCATGTTTAAATTTTGCTTAAAGCCTATCACATCAGGCGCTGCATTTTAATTTCCTGCATTTTGGCCTATCACATCAGGCCCTCTTGTTTAAATTTTTGCTCAAAACCTATCACATCAGGCGCTGCATTTTAATTTCCTGCATTTTGGCCTATCACATCAGGCCCCTCATGTTTAAATTTCTGTTCAGCCTATCACATCAGGCGCTGCATTTTAATTTTCTCCATTCTGGCCTATCACATCAGGCTCTTCATGTTTAAATTTCTGCTCAAAGCCTATCACATCAGGCGCTGCATTTTAGTTTCCTGCATTTTGGCCTATCACATCAGGCCCCTCATGTTTAAATTTCTGTTCAAAGCCTATCACATCAGACGCTGCATTTTAATTTCCTGCATTTTGGGCTATCACATCAGGCCCCTCATGTTTAAATTTATGTTCAAAGCCTATCACATCAGGCACTGCATTTTAATTTCTTGCATTTTGGCCTATCACATCGGGCCCCTCATGTTTAAATTTCTGTTCAAAGCCTATCACATCAGGCACTGCATTTTAATTTCCTGCATTTTGGCCTATCACTTTGATAAGCATAGATTTCATAAATAATTATCTCTCACTTTTATCTCATGAAGACTTCTTATATGTTCAATTAAGTGATCTTTGTCATATTTTATGAGTTTGGGTTGATATGAAGTTTAATTGAATTTCTTTGCTTACCCGATTAAAATGACACTATTATAGTATTTTGAACATAGTAGGAGTTTTAGGCATCCAAAAATCATGAAATCTGTCTTTAATGAAAGCTTAAAAAAGTGTCCATAGTTACAAAGCATGATCAGACTCTAAATGGGATGTTTAGGACTCCGAAATTATCTCAAAAGATGAGATAGTGTACTGACATGGAATTTGAACAGTGTGCAAAGATCCGGCCATATCTTGAGATATAGAAGTCATATTGAGATGAAATCAAATTTGTTGGACAGCTAAGATCCGGGGCTACAACTTTTGTTCAGAAATCAAGCTCTAATTCGGACATGTGAACATCCGAAATTGCGGTACAAGAAAGTCAAAATTGTTGTGCTCATTGGTGGCAAAAATTCAAAAGTGTTTTGCATTTTCAACAAAGCCCATGTGAAAGCAATAAAAGGGTAGAAAAGTAATATCCTAGTTGGTGACTTTCTGAAGATGATGCCTCAAAAATCCTCTATAAATAGAAGGGTTTAGAAGAGGAGAAACACACCATTTTTGGAGATTAACTCCAATACCATTTTCTTTCTTTCTTTCTTTCTTGTTAGTTTTGCCTCCTTCATGGAAGGCTTAGGTTTTCTTTCTTGTTAGTTTGCCTCCTACATGGAAGGCTTAGTTTTTCTTTATTGTTAGTTGCCTCCTACATGGAAGGCTTAGGATTTATTTATTGTTAGTTTGCCTCTTTCTTTGTTGTTAGTTTGCCTCCTTCATGGAAGGCTAGGTTTGTAGTTTCAATTCAAGGATTCAAGCTATTTTCATTTTAACTTTGAGGTCTTGATCTTTATTTACATGCATATTGAGTGATTTCTACTCTGCTTCACTATATTCTTCAATTTTATTCTTTAATCAAAGTTTGATCGGTTGACGTATTTTGATTAATGCATAATTGATTTATAATTGGTTTTTGATTGGTAAATCATTTTCCAAAAGTTTGAAGAGTAGAAATTAAGTAATTTAATTGAAGGTTTTCATTTTATTACTTACTTCAACTGAATTCTGATTATAAAATTGGTTTAGATGAAAGATTAAGTGGTTACTAAATCTTGTTGATCATAATCAATTGAATTCTGAGAGGTTTCTCAGTAGAGAATTCAAGGATCATTGTAGGGGTTCCAGATGATCCTAGGTTGATAAACACAATGCATGATTTTAGTGATCAATGATTAGTTATGAAAATAGCCTCTGAATTCCTTGAGTTGATAATTGTTAAGTCAAATAAATTTCATTCTATATTTTGTATTTAGCACTTAATATCATATATTTACAAAACCCCCTTTTTCTAACTTTCTCCTAATTTGCTTAAGAATATGAAATGGTCTTTGGGAGATGACCTAGGTTGCACCTTATACTATACCAATAGTTTGGGGGAAATCTAGAAATTATTTTTGGGCATTTGCGACGAGCGTGTCCCACATCAGGCCCCTCATGTTTAAATTTCTGTTCAAGCCTATCACATCAGGCGCTGCATTTTATTTTCCTGCATTTTGGCCTATCACATCAGGCCCCTCATGTTTAAATTTCTGTTCAAGCCTATCACATCAGGTTCTGCATTATAATTTCCTGCATTTTTGCCTATCACATCAGGCCCCTCATGTTTAAATTTCTGTTCAAGCCTATCACAGCAGGCGCTGCATTTTAGTTTCCTGCATTTTGGCCTATCACATCAGGCCCCTCATGTTTAAATTTTTGTTCAAAGCCTATCACATCAGGCGCTGCGTTTTAATTTCCTGCATTTTGGCCTATCACATCAGGCCCCTCATGTTTAAATTTCTGTTCAGCCTATCACATCAGGCCCTGCATTTTAATTTTCTGCATTCTGGCCTATCAGATCAGGCCCTTCATGTTTAAATTTCTGCTCAAAGCCTATCACATCAGGCGCTACATTTTAGTTTCCTGCATTTTGGCCTATCACATCAGGCCCGTCATGTTTAAATTTCTGTTCAAAGCCTATCACATCAGACGCTGCATTTTAATTTCCTGCATTTTGGCCTATCACATCAGGCCCCTCGTGTTTAAATTTCTGTTCAAAGCCTATCACATCAGGCACTGCATTTTAATTCCTTGCATTTTGGCCTATCACATCAGGCCCCTCATGTTTAAATTTCTGTTCAAAGCCTATCACATCAAGCACTGCATTTTAACTTCCTGCATTTTGGCCTATCACATCAAGCCCCTCATGTTTAAATTTCTGTCCAAGCCTATCACATCAGGCACTTCATTTTATTTTCCTGCATTTTGGCCTATCACATCAGGCCCCTCATGTTTAAATTTCTGTTCAAGCCTATCACAGCAGGCGCTGCATTTTATTTTCCTGCATTTTGGCCTATCACATCAGGCCCCTCATCTTTAAATTTTTGCTCAAACCCTATCACAACAGGCGCTGCATTTTAATTTCCTGCATTTTGGCCTATCACATCAGGCCCCTCATGTTTAAATTTCTGTTCAGCCTATCACATCAAGCGCTGCATTTTACTTTCTGCCTTTTAGCCTATCCTATCAGGCCCGTCATGTTTAAATTTTTGCTCAAAGCCTATCACATCAGGCGCTGCATTTTAATTTCTTTCATTTTGGACTACCACATTAGGCCCCTCATGTTTAAATTTTTGCTCAAAGACTATCACATCACGCGCTGCATTTTAATTTCCTGCATTTTGGCCTATCACATCAGGCCCCTCATTTTTAAATTTCTGTTCAGCCTATCACATTAGGCGCTGCATTTTAATTTTCTCCATTCTGGCCTATCAGATCAGGCCCTTCATGTTTAAATTTCTGCTCAAAGCCTATCACATCAGACGCTGCATTTTAGTTTCCTGCATTTTGGCCTATCACATCAGGACCCTCATGTTTAAATTTCTGTTCAAATCCTATCACATTAGACGCTGCATTTTAATTTCCTGAATTTTGGCCTATCACATCAGGCCCCTCATGTATAAATTTCTGTTCAAGCATATCACAGCAGGCGCTGCATTTAATTTCCCTACATTTTGGCCTACCACATCAGGCCCCTCATGTTTAAATTTCTGTTCAAAGCCTATCACATCAGGCACTGCATTTTAATTTCCTGCATTTTGCCCTATCACATCAGGCCCCTCATGTTTAAATTTCTGTTCAAGCCGATCTCATCAGGCGCTGCATTTTATTTTCCTGCATTTTGGCCTATCACATCAGCCCCCTCATGTTTAAATTTTTGCTCAAAGACTATCACATCAGGCGCTGCATTTTAATTTCCTACATTTTGCCCTATCACATCAGGCCCCTAATTTTTAAATTTCTGTTCAGCCTATCACATCAGGCGCTGCATTTTACTTTTCTCCATTCTGGCCTATCACATCAGGCCCTTCATGTTTAAATTTCTGCTCAAAGCCTATCACCTCAGGTGCTGCATTTTAGTTTCCTGCGTTTTGGCCTATCACATCAGGCCCCTCATGTTTAAATTTCTGTTCAAAGCCTATCACATCAGACGCTGCATTTTAATTTCCTGCATTTTGGCCTATCACATCAGGCCTCTCATGTTTAAATTTCTGTTCAAAGCCTATCACATCAGACACTGCATTTTAATTTCTTGCATTTTGGCCTATCACATCAGGCCCCTCATGTTTAAATTTCTGTTCAAAGCCTATCACATCAGGCACTGCATTTTAATTTCCTTCATTTTGCCCTATCACATCAGGCCCCTCATGTTTAAATTTCTGTTCAAGCCTATCACATCAGGCGCTGCATTTTATTTTCCTGCATTTTGGCCTATCACATCAGGCCCCTCATGTTTAAATTTTTGCTCAAAGCCTATCACATCAGGCGCTGCATTTTAATTTCCTGCATTTTGGCCTATCACATCAGGCCCCTAATGTTTAAATTTCTGTTCAGCCTATCACATCAGGCGCTGCATTTTACTTTCTGCCTTTTGCCCTATCCCATCAGGCCCCTCATGTTTAAATTTTTGCTCAAAGCCTATCACATCAGGCGCTACATTTTAATTTCCTGCATTTTGGCCTATCACATGAGGCCCCTCATGTTTAAATTTCTGTTCAGCCTATCACATCAGGCGCTGCATTTTACTTTCTGCCTTTTGCCCTATCCCATCAGGCCTCTCATGTTTAAATTTTTGCTCAAAGCCTATCACATCAGGCGCTGCATTTTAATTTCCTGCATTTTGGCCTATCACATCAGGCCCCTCATGTTTAAATTTCTGTTCAAGCCTATCACATCAGGCGCGGCATTTTATTTTCCTGCATTTTGGCCTATCACATCAGGCCCCTCATGTTTAAATTTCTGTTCAGACCTATCACATCAGGCGCTGAATTTATTTTCCTGCATTTTGGCCTATCACATCAGGCCCCTCATGTTTAAATTTCTGTTCAAGCCTATCACAGCAGGCGCTGCATTGTATTTTCCTGCATTTTGGCCTATCACATCAGGCCCCTCATGTTTAAATTTTTGCACAAAGCCTATGACATCAGGCGCTGCATTTTAATTTCCCGCATTTTGGCCTATCACATCAGGCCCCTCACGTTTAAATTTCTGTTCAACCTATCACATCAGGCGCTGCATTTTACTTTCTGCCTGTTGGCCTATCCCATCACGCCCCTCATGTTTAAATTTTTGCTTAAAGCCTATCACATCAGGCACTATATTTTAATTTCTTGCATTTTGGCCTATCACATCAGGCCCCTCATGTTTAAATTTCTGTTCAAAGCCTATCACATCAGGCACTGCATTTTAATTTCCTGCATTTTGGCCTATCACATCAGGCCCCTCATGTTTAAATTTCTGTTCAAGCCTATCACATATGGCACTGCATTTTATTTTCCTGCATTTTGGCCTATCACATCAGGCCCCTCATGTTTAAATTTCTGTTCAACCTATCACATCAGGCGCTGCATTTTATTTTCCTGCATTTTGGCCTATCACATTAGGCCCCTATTGTTTAAATTTTTGCTCAAAGCCTATCAGATCAGGCGCTGCATTTTAATTTCCTTCATAATGGCCTATCACATCAGGCCCCTCATGTTTAAATTTCTCTTCAGCCTATCACATCAGGCGCTGCATTTTACTTTCTGCCTTTTGGCCTATCCCATCAGGCCCCTCATGTTTAAATTTTTGCTCAAAGCCTATCACATCAGGCGCTGCATTTTATTTTCCTGCATTTTGGCCTATGACATCAGGCCCCTCATGTTTAAATTTCTGTTCAAGCCTATCACATCAGACGCTGCATTTTATTTTCCTACATTATGGCCTATCACATCAGGCCCCTCATGTTTAAATTTCTGTTCAACCCTATCACAGCAGGTGCTGCATTTTATTTTCCTGCATTTTGGCCTATCACATCAGGCCCCTCATGTTGAAATTTATGCTCAAAGCCTATCACATCAGGCGCTGCATTTTAATTTCCTGCATTTTGACCTATCACATCAGGCCCCTCATGTTTAAATTTCTGTTCGGCCTATCACATCAGGCGCTGCATTTTACTTTCTGCCTTTTGGCATATCCCATCAGGCCCCTCATGTTTAAATTTTTGCTCAAAGCCTATCACATCAGGCGCTGCATTTTAATTTCTTGCATTTTGGCCTATCACATCAGGCCCCTCATGTTTAAATTTTTGCTCAAAGCCTATCACATCAGGCGCTGCATTTTAATTTCTTGCATTTTGGCCTATCACATCAGGCCCCTCATGTTTAAATTTTTGCTCAAAGCCTATCACATCAGGCGCTGCATTTTAATTTCTTGCATTTTGGCCTATCACATCAGGCCCCTCATGTTTAAATTTTTGCTCAAAGCCTATCACATCAGGCGCTGCATTTTAATTTCTAGCATTTTGGCCTATCACATCAGGCCCCTCATGTTTAAATTTTTGCTCAAAGCCTATCACATCAGGCGCTGCATTTTAATTTTCTGCATTTTGGCCTATCACATCAGGCCCCTCATGTTTAAATTTCTGTTCAGCCTATCACATCAGGCGCTGCATTTTAATTTTCTGCATTCTGGCTTGTCACATCAGGCCCTTCATGTTTAAATTTTTACTCAAAGCCTATCACATCAGGCGCTACATTTTAGTTTCCTGCATTTTGGCCTATCACATCAGGCCCCTCATGTTTAAATTTCTGTTCAAAGCCTATCACTTCAGGCGCTGCATTTTAATTTCCTGCATTTTGGCCTATCACATCAGGCCCCTCATGTTTAAATTTATTTTCAGTCTATCACATCAGGCGCTGCATTTTACTTTCTGCCTTTTGGCCTATCACATCAGGCCCCTCATGTTGAAATTTTTGCTCAAAGCCTATCACATCAGGCGCTGCATTTTAATTTCCTGCATTTTTGGCTATCACATCAGGGCCTCCATGTTTAAATTTTTGATCAAAGACTTTCACATCGAGCGCTGCATTTTAATTTCCTACGTTTTGGCCAATCACATCAGGCCCCTCATGTTTAAATTTCTGTTCAGCCTATCACATCAGGCGTCGCATTTTATTTTCCTGCATTTTGGCCAATCACATCAGGCCCCTCATGTTTAAATTTCTGTTCAGCTTATCACATCAGGCGTTGCAATTTATTTTCCTGCAATTTGGCTTATCACATCAGGCGTTGCAATTTATTTTCCTGCAATTTGGCCTATCACATCAGGCCGCTCATGTTTAAATTTCTGTTCAGCCTATCACATCAGGCGTTGCATTATATTTTCCCTCATTTTGGCCTATCACATCAGGCCCCTCATGTTTAAATTTCTGTTCAAGCCTATCACATGAGGCACTATATTTTAATTTTCTCCATACTGGCCTATCACATCAAGCGCTGCATTTTACTTTCTGCCTTTTGGCCTATCCCATCAGGCCCCTCATGTTTAAATTTTTGCTCAAAGCCTATCACATCAGGCACTGTATTTTAATTTCTTGCATTTTGGCCTATCACATCAGGCCCCTCATGTTTAAATTTCTGTTCAAAGCCTATCACATCAGGCACTGCATTTTAATTTCCTGCATTTTGGCCTATCACATCATGCCCCTCATGTTTAAATTTCTGTTCAAGCCTATCACATCAGGCGCTGCATTTTATTTTCCTGCATTTTGGCCTATCACATCAGGCCCCTCATGTTTAAATTTTTGCTCAAAGCCTATCACATCAGGCGCTGCATTTTATTTTCCTGCATTTTGGCCTATCACATCAGGCCCCTCATTTTTAAATTTCGGTTCAAGCCTATCACATCAGACGCTGCATTTTATTTTGCTTCATTTTGGCCTATCACATCAGGCCCCTCATGTTTAAATTTCTGTTCAAGCCTATCACAGCAGGTGGATCATTTTATTTTCGTGCATTTTGGCCTATCACATCAGGCGCTGCATTTTACTTTCTGCCTTTCGGCCTATCCCATCAGGCCCCTCATGTTTAAATTTTTGCTCAAAGCCTGTCACATCAGGGGCTGCATTTTAATTTCCTGCATTTTGGCCTATCACATCAGGCCCCTCATGTTTAAATTTCTGTTCAAGCCTATCATAGCAGGCGCTGCATTTTATTTTCCTGCATTTTGGCCTATCACATCAGGCCCCTCATGTTTAAATTTCTGTTCAAGCCTATCACAGCAGGCGCTGCATTTTATTTTCCTGCATTCTGGCCTATCACATCAGGTCCCTCATGTTTAAATTTTTGCTCAAAGCCTATCACATGAGGCGCTGCATCTTAATTTCCTGGATTTTGGCCTATCACATCAGGCCCCTTATGTTTAAATTTTTGTTCAGCCTATCACATCAGGCTTTGCATTTTACTTTCTGCCTTTTGGCCTATCCCATCAGGCCCCTCATGTTTAAATTTTTGCTCAAAGCCTATCACATCAGGCGCTGCATTTTAATTTCCTGCATTTTGGCCTATCACATCAGGCCCCTCATGTTTAAATTTTTGCTCAAAGCCTATCACATCAGGCGCTGCATTTTATTTTCCTGCATTTTGGCCTATCACATCAGGCCCCTCATGTTTAAAATTCTGTTCAAGCCTATCACAGCAGGTGGATCATTTTATTTTCGTGCATTTTGGCCTATCACATCAGGCCCCTCATGTTCAAATTTTTGCTCAAAGCCTATCACATCAGGCGCTGCATTTTACTTTCTGCCTTTTGGCCTATCCCATCAGGCCCCTCATGTTTAAATTTTTGCTCAAAGCCTATCACATCAGGCGCTGCATTTTAATTTCCTGCATTTTGGCCTATCACATCAGGCCCCTCATGTTTAAATTTCTGTTCAAGCCTATCATAGCAGGCGCTGCATTTTATTTTCCTGCATTCTGGCCTATCACATCAGGCCCCTCATGTTTAAATTTCTGTTCAAGCCTATCACAGCAGGCGCTGCATTATATTTTCCTGAATTTTGGCCTATCACATCAGGTCCCTCATGTTTAAATTTTTGCTCAAAGCCTATCACATGAGGCGCTGCATTTTAATTTCCCGCATTTCGGCCTATCACATCAGGCCCCTTATGTTTAAATTTTTGTTCAGCCTATCACATTAGGCGCTGCATTTTACTTTCTGCCTTTTGGCCTATCCCATCAGGCCCCTCATGTTTAAATTTTTGCTCAAAGCCTATCACATCAGGCGCTGCATTTTAATTTCCTGCATTTTGGCCTATCACATCAGGCCCCTCATGTTTAAATTTTTGCTCAAAGCCTATCACATCAGGCGCTGCATTTTAATTTCCTGAATTTTGGCCTATCACATTAGGCCCCACATGTTTAAATTTCTGTTCAGCCTATCACATCAGACGCTGCATTTTAATTTTCTGCATTCTGGCCTATCACATCAGGCCCTTCATGTTTAAATTTTTTCTCAAATCCTATCACATCAGGCGCTGCATTTTAGTTTCCTGCATTTTGGCCTATCACATCAGGCCCCTCATGTTTAAATTTCTGTTCAAAGCCTATCACTTCAGGCGCTGCACTTTAATTTCCTGCATTTTGGCCTATCACATCAGGCCCCTCATGTTTAAATTTATTTTCAGTCTATCACATCAGGCGCTGGATTTTACTTTCTGCCTTTTGGCCTATCACATCAGGCCCCTCATGTTTAAATTTTTGCTCAAAGCCTATCACATCAGGCGCTGCATTTTAATTTCCTACATTTTGGGCTATCTCATCAGGCCCTCCATGTTTAAATTTTTTCTTAAAGCCTTTCACATCAAGCGCTGCATTTTAATTTCCTGCGTTTTGGCCAATCACATCAGGCCCCTCATGTTTAAATTTCTGTTCAGCCTATCACATCAGGCGTCGCATTTTATTTTCCTGCATTTTGGCCTATAACATCAGGCCCCTCATGTTTAAATTTCTGTTCAGCCTATCACATCAGGCGTTGCATTTTATTTTCCTGCATTTTGGCCTATCACAGCAGGCCCCTCATGTTTAAATTTCTGTTCAAGCCTATCACATGAGGCACTGCATTTTACTTTTTGCCTTTTGGCCTATCCCATCAGGCGCCTCATGTTTAAATTTCTGTTCAAAGCCTATCACATCAGGCACTGCATTTTAATTTCCTTCATTTTTGCCTATCACATCAGGCCCCTACTGTTTAAATTTTTGTTCAAGCCTATCACATCAGGCGCTGCATTTTAATTTCCTGCATTTTGGCCTATCACATCTGGCCCCTCATGTTTAAAGTTCTGTTCAAGCCTATCACATCAGGAGCTGCATTTTATTTTCCTGCATTTTGGGCTATCACATCAGGCCCCTCATGTTTAAATTTCTGTTCAAGCCTGTCACAGCAGGCGCTGCATTTTATTTTCCTGCATTTTGGCCTATCACATCAGGCCCGTCATATTTAAATTTCTTTTCAAGCCTATCACAGCAGGCGCTGCATTTTATTTTCCTGCATTTTGGCCTATCACATCAGACCCCTCATGTTTAAATTTTTACAATGCCTATCACATCTGGCGCTGCATTTTAATTTCCTGCATTTTGGCCTATCACATCAGGCCCCTCATGTTTAAATTTCTGTTCTGCCTATCACATCAGGCGCTGCATTTTACTCTCTGCCTTTTGGCCTATACCATCTGGCCCCTCATGTTTAAATTTTTGCTCAAAGCCTATCACATCAGGCGCTGCATTTTAATTTCCTGCATTTTGGCCTATCACATCAGGCCCCTCAAGTTTAAATTTCTGTTCAAGCCTATCATAGCAGGCGCTGCATTTTATTTTCCTGCATTTTAGCCTCTATCATCAGGCCCCTCATGTTTAAATTTTTGTTCAAACCTATCACAGCAGGCGCTGCATTTTATTTTCCTGCATTTTGGCCTATCACATAAGGCCCCTCATGTTTAAATTTTTGCTCAAAGCCTATCACATCAGGCGCTGCATTTTAATTTCCTGCATTTTGGCCTATCACATCAGGCCCCACATGTTTAAATTTCTGTTCATCCTATCACATCAGGCGCTGCATTTTAATTTTCTGCATTCTGGCCTATCACATCAGGCCCTTCATGTTTAAATTTTTTCTCAAAGCCTATCACATCAGGCGCTGCATTTTAGTTTCCTGCATTTTGGCCTATCACATCAGGCCCCTCATGTTTAAATTTCTGTTCAAAGCCTATCACTTCAGGCGCTGCATTTTAATTTTCTGCATTTTGGCCTACCACATCAGGCCCCTCATGTTTAAATTTATTTTCAGTCTTTCACATCAGGCGCTGCATTTTACTTTTTGCCTTTTGGCCTATCACATCAGGCCCCTCATGTTTAAATTTTTGCTCAAAGCCTATCACATCAGGCGCTGCATTTTAATTTCCTACATTTTGGGCTATCACATCAGGCCCTCCATGTTTAAATTTTTGCTCAATGGCCTTCACATCAAGCGCTGCATTTTAATTTCCTGCGTTTTGGCCAATCACATCAGGCCCCTCATGTTTAAATTTCTGTTCAGCCTATCACATCAGGCGTCGCATTTTATTTTTTCTGCATTTTGGCCTATCACATCAGGCCCCTCATGTTTAATATTCTGTTCAACCTATCACATCAGGCGTTGCATTTTATTTTCCTGCATTTTGGCCTATCACATCAGGCCCCTCATGTTTAAATTTCTGTTCAAGCCTATCAAATGAGGCACTGCATTTCAATTTTCTCCATCCTGGCCTATCACATCAGGCGTTGCATTTTACTTTCTGCCTTTTGGCCTATCCCATCAGTCCCCTCATGTTTAAATTTCAGTTCAAAGCCTATCACATCAGGCACTGCATTTTAATTTCCTGCATTTTTTCCTATCACATCAGGCCCCTCATGTTTAAATTTTTGTTCAAGCCTATCACATCAGGCGCTGCATTTTAATTTCCAGCATTTTGGCCTATCACATCAGGCCCCTCATGTTTAAAGTTCTGTTCAAGCCTATCACATCAGGCGCTGCATTTTATTTTCCTGCATTTTGGCCTATCACATCAGGCCCCTCATGTTTAAATTTCTGTTCAAGCCTATCACAACAAGCGCTGCATTTTATTTTCCTGCATTTTTGCCTATCACATCAGGGCCCTCATGTTTAAATTTTTGCTCAAAGCCTATCACATCAGGCGTTGCATTTTAATTTCCTGCATTTTGGCCTATCACATCAGGCCCCTCATGTTTAAATTTCTGTTCAAGCCTGTCACAGCAGGCGCTGCATTTTATTTTCCTGCACTTTGGCCTATCACATCAGGCCCCTCATATTTAAATTTCTGTTCAAGCCTATCACAGCAGGCGCTGCATTTTATTTTCCTGCATTTTGGCCTATCACATCACACCCCTCATGTTTAAATTTTTGCTCAAAGCCTATCACATCAGGCGTTGCATTTTAATTTCCTGCATTTTGGCCTATCACATCAGGCCCCTCATGTTTAAATTTCTGTTCAAGCCTGTCACAGCAGGCGCTGCCTTTTATTTTCCTGCATTTTGGCCTATCACATCAGGCCCCCCATATTTAAATTTCTGTTCAAGCCTATCACAGCAGGCGCTGCATTTTATTTTCCTGCATTTTGGCCTATCACATCAGACCCCTAATGTTTAAATTTTTGCTCAAACCCTATCACATCTGGCGCTGCATTTTAATTTCCTGCATTTTGGCCTATCACATCAGGCCCCTCATGTTTCAATTTCTGTTCAGCCTATCACATTAGGCGCTGCATTTTACTTTCTGCCCTTTTGGCCTATACCATCTGGCCCCTCATGTTTAAATTTTTGCTCAAAGCCTATCACATCAGGCGCTGCATTTTGGCCTATCACATCAGGCCACTCATGTTTAAATTTCTGTTCAAGCCTATCATAGCAGGTGCTGCATTTTATTTTCCTGCATTTTGGCCTATAACATCAGGCCCCTCATGTTTAAATTTCTGTTCAAGCCTATCACAGCAGGCGCTGCATTTTATTTTCCTGCATTTTGGCCTATCACATAAGGCCCCTTTTGGTTAAATTTTTGCTCAAAGCCTATCACATCAGGCGCTGCATTTTAATTTCCTGCATTTTGGCCTATCACATCAGGCCCCTCATGTTTAAATTTCTGTTCAGCCTATCACATCAGGCGCTGCATTTTACTTTCTGCCTTTTGGCCTATCTCATCAGGCCCCTCAAGTTTAAATTTTTGCTCAAAGCCTATAACATCAGGCGCTGCATTTTAATATCCTGCAATTTGGCCTATCACATCAGGCCCCTCATGTTTAAATTTTGGCTCAAAGCCTATCACATCAGGCCCTGCATTTTAATTTCCTGCATTTTGGCCTATCACATCAGGCCCCTCATGTTTAAATTTCTGTTCAGCCTATCCCATCAGGCGCTGCATTTTAATTTTCTGCATTCTGGCCTATCACATCAGGCCCTTCATGTTTAAATTTCTGCTCAAAGCCTATCTCATCAGGCGCTGCAGTTTAGTTTCCTGCATTTTGGCCTATCACATCAGGCCCCTCAAGTTTAAATTTCTGTTCAAAGCCTATCACATCAGGCGCTGCATTTTAATTTCCTTCATTTTGGCCTATCACATCAGGCCGCTCATGTTTAAATTTCTTTTCAGTCTATCACATTAGGCGCTGCATTTTACTTTCTGCCTTTTGGCCTATCATATCAGGCCCCTCATGTTTAAATTTTTGCTCAAAGCCTATCACATCAGGCGCTGCATTTTAATTTCCTTCATTTTGGGCTATCACATCAGGCCCTCCATGTTTAAATTTTTGCTCAAAGCCTTTCACATGAAGCGCTACATTTTAATTTCCTGCGTTTTGGCCAATAACATCAGGCCCCTCATGTTTAAATTTATGTTCAGCCTATCACATCAGGCGTTGCATTTTAATTTCCTGCATTTTGGCCTATCACATCAGGCCCTTCATGTTTAAATTTCTGTTCAAGCCTGTCACAGCAGGCGCTGCATTTTATTTTCCTGCACTTTGGCCTATCACATCAGGCCCCTCATATTTAAATTTCTGTTCAAGCCTATCACAGCAGGCGCTGCATTTTATTTTCCTGCATTTTGGCCTATCACATCACACCCCTCATGTTTAAATTTTTGCTCAAAGCCTATCACATCAGGCGTTGCATTTTAATTTCCTGCATGTTGGCCTATCACATCAGGCCCCTCATGTTTAAAGTTCTGTTCAAGCCTATCACATCAGGCACTGCATTTTAATTTTCTCCATCCGGGCCTATCACATCAGGCGCTGCATTTTAGTTTCTGCCTTTTGGCCTATCCCATTAGGCCCCTCATGTTTAAATTTTTGCTCAAAGCCTATCACATCAGGCACTGTATTTTAATTTCTTGCATTTTGGCCTATCACATCAGGCCCCTCATGTTTAAATTTCTGTTCAAAGCCTATCACATCAGGCACTGCATTTTAATTTCCTGCACTTTCGCCTATCACATCAGGCCCCTCATGTTTAAATTTCTGTTCAAGCCTATCACATCAGGCGCTGCATTTTAATTTCTTGCATTTGGGCCTATCACATCAGTGCCCTCATGTTTAAATTTCTGTTCAAGCATATCAAAGCAGGCGCTGCATTTTATTTTCCTACATTTTGGCCTATCACATCAGGCCCCTCATGTTTAAATTTCTGTTCAAGCCTATCACAGCAGGCGCTGCATTTTATTTTCCTGCATTTTGGCCTACCACCTCAGGCCCCTCATGTTTAAATTTTTGCTCAAGGCCTATCACATCAGGCGCTGCATTTTAATTTACTGCATTTTGGCCTATCACATCAGGCCCCTCATGTTCAAATTTTTGTTCAGCATATCACACCAGGCGCTGCATTTTACTTTCTACCTTTTGCCCTATCCCATCAGGCCCCTCATGTTTAAATTTTTTCTCAAAGCCTATCACATCAGGCGCTGCATTTTACTTTCTGCCTTTTGGCCTATCCCATCAAGCCCCTCATGTTTAAATTTTTGCTCAAAGCCTACCACATCAGGCACTGCATTTTAATTTCCTGCATTTTGGCCTATCACATCAGGCCCCTCATGTTTAAATTTCTGTTCAAGCATATCACAGCAGGCGCTGCATTTTATTTTCCTACATTTTGGCCTAACATCAGGCCCCTCATGTTTAAATTTCTGTTCAAGCCTATCACAGCAGGCGCTGCATTTTATTTTCCTGCATTTTGGCCTATCACATCAGGCCCCTCATGCTTAAATTTTTGCTCAAAGCCTATCACATCAGGCGCTGCATTTTAATTTCCTGCATTTTGGCCTTTAAAATCAGGCCCCTCATGTTTAAATTTCTGTTCAGCCTATCACATCAGGCGCTGCATTTTAATTTTCTGCATCCTGGCCTATAACATCAGGCCCTTCATGTTTAAATTTCTGCTCAAAGCCTATCACATCAGGCGCTGCATTTTAGTTTCCTGCATTTTGGGCTATCACATCGGGGCCCTCATGTTTAAATTTCTGTTCAAAGTCTATCACATCAGGCGCTGCATTTTAATTTCCTGCATTTTGGCCTATCACATCAGGCCCCTCATGTTTAAATTTCTTTTCAGCCTATCACATCAGGCGTTGCATTTTACTTTCTGCCTTTTGGCCTATCACATCAGGCCCCTCATGTTTAAATTTCTGTTCAGCCTATCACATTAGGCGTTGCATTTTATTTTCCTGATTTTTGGCCTATGACATCAGTCCCTCATGTTTAAATTTATGTTCAGCCTATCACATCAGGCGTTGCATTTTATTTTCCTGCATTTTGGCCTATCATATCAGGCCCCTCATGTTTAAATTTCTGTTCAAGCCTATCACATCAGGCACTGCATTTTAATTTTCTCCATCCTGGACTATCACATCAGGCGCTGCATTTTACTTTCTGCCTTTTGGCCTATCCCATCAGGTCTCTCATGTTTAAATTTTTTCTCAAAACCTATCACATTAGGCACTGTATTTTAATTTCTTTCATTTTGGCCTATCACATCAGGCCCCTCCTGTTTAATTTTCTGTTCAAAGCTTATCACATCAGGCACTGCATTTTAATTTCCTGCATTTTGGCCTATCACATCAGGCCACTTATGTTTAAATTTCTGTTCAAGCCTATCACATCAGGCGCTGCATTTTATTTTCCTGCATTTTGGCCTATCACATCAGGCCCCTCATGTTTAAATTTCTGTTCAAGCCTATCACATCAGGCGCTGCATTTTATTTTCCTGCATTTTGGCCTATCACATCAGGCCCCTCATGTTTAAATTTTTGCTCAAAGCCTATCACATCAGGCGCTGCATTTTAATTTCCTGCATTTTGGCCTATCACATCAGGCCCCTCATGTTTAAATTTCTTTTCAGCCTATCACATCAGGCGCTGCATTTTACTTTCTGCCTTTTGGCCTATCCCATCAGGCCCCTCATGTTTAAATTTTTGCTCAAAGCCTATTACATCAAGCACTGCATTTTAATTTCCTGCATTTTGGCCCATCACATCAGGCCCCTCATGTTTAAATTTCTGTTCAAGCATATCACAGCAGGCGCTGCATTTTATTTTCCTACATTTTGGCCTATCACATCAGGCCCCTCAAGTTTAAATTTCTGTTCAAGCCTATCACAGCACGCGCTGCATTTTATTTTCCTGCATTTTGGCCTATCACATCAGGTCCCTCATGTTTAAATTTCTTTTCAGCCTATCACATCAGGCGCTGCATTTTATTTTCCTTCATTTTGGCTTATCACATCAGGCCCCTCATGTTTAAATTTTTGTTCAAGCCTATCACATCAGGCACCGCATTTTAATTTCCTGCATTTTGGCCTATCACATCAGGCCCCTCATGCTTAAATTTTTGCTCAAACCCTATCACATCAGGCGCTGCATTTTAATTTCCTGCATTTTGGCCTATCACATCAGGTCCCTCATGTTTAAATTTCTGTTCAAGCCTATCACATCAGGCGCTGCATTTTATTTTCCTGCATTTTGGCCTATCACATCAGGCACCTCATGTTTAAATTTCTGTTCAAGCCTATCACAGCAGACGCTGCATTTTATTTTCCTGCATTTTGGGCTATCACATCAGGCCCCTGATTTTTAAATTTTTGCTCAAAGCTTATCACATCAGGCGCTGCATTTTAATTTCCTGCATTTTGGCCTATCACATCAGGCCCCTCATGTTTAAATTTCTTTTCAGCCTATCACATCAGGCGCTGCATTTTATTTTCCTGATTTTTGGCCTATCACATCAGGCCCCTCATGTTTAAATTTATCTTTAGCCTATCACATCAGGCGTTGCATTTTATTTTCCTGCATTTTGGCCTATCATATCAGGCCCCTCATGTTTAAATTTCTGTTCAAGCCTATCACATCAGGCACTGCATTTTAATTTTCTCCATCCTGGCCTATCACATCAGGCGCTGAATTTTACTTTCTGCCTTTTGGCCTATCCCATCAGGTTCCTCATGTTTAAATTTTTGCTCAAAACCTATCACATTAGGCACTGTATTTTAATTTCTTTCATTTTGGCCTATCACATCAGGCCCCTCATGTTTAATTTTCTGTTCAAAGCTTATCACATCAGGCACTGCATTTTAATTTCCTGCATTTTGGCCTATCACATCAGGCCCCTTATGTTTAAATTTCTGTTCAAGCCTATCACATCAGGCGCTGCATTTTATTTTCCTGCATTTTGGCCTATCACATCAGGCCCCTCTTGTTTAAATTTCTGTTCAAGCCTATCACATCAGGCGCTGCATTTTATTTTCCTGCATTTTGGCCTATCACATCAGGCACCTCATGTTTAAATTTCTGTTCAAGCCTATCACAGCAGGCGCTGCATTTTATTTTCCTGCATTTTGGCCTATCACATCAGGCACCTCATGTTTAAATTTCTGTTCAGCCTATCACATCAAGCGTTGCATTTTATTTTCCTCCATTTTGGCCTATCACATCAGGCCCCTCATGTTTAAATTTCTGTTCAAGCATATCACAGCAGGCGCTGCATTTTATTTTCCTGCATTTTGGCCTATCACATCAGGCCCCTCATGTTTAAATTTCTGTTCAAGCCTATCACATCAGGCGCTGCATTTTATTTTCCTGCATTTTGGCCTATCACATCAGGCACCTCATGTTTAAATTTCTCTTCAAGCCTATCACAGCAGGCGCTGCATTTTATTTTCCTGCATTTTGGCCTATCACATCAGGCCCCTCATGTTTAAATTTCTGTTCAGCCTATCACATCAGGCGCTGCATTTTAGTTTCTGCCTTTTGGCCTATCCCATCAGGCCCCTCATGTTTAAATTTTTGCTCAAAGCCTATCACATCAGGCGCTTCATTTTAATTTCCTGCATTGTGGCCTATCACATCAGGCCCCTCATGTTTAAATTTCTGTTCAAGCCTATCACAGCAGGCGCTGCATTTTATTTTCCTGCATTTTTCCCTATCACATCAGGCCCTTCATGTTTAAATTTCTGTTCAAGCCTATCACAGCAGGCGGTGCATTTTATTTTCCTGCATTTTGGCCTATCACATCAGGTCCCTCATGTTTAAATTCTTGCTCAAAGCCTATCACATCAGGCGCTGCATTTTAATTTCCTGCATTTTGGCCTATCACATCAGGCCCCTCATGTTTAAATTTCAGTTCAGCCTATCACATCAGGCGCTCCATTTTAATTTGCTGCATTTTGGCCTATCACATCAAGCCCCTCATGTTTAAATTTCTTTTCAGCCTATCACATCAGGCGCTGCATTTTACTTTCTGCCTTTTGGCCTATCACATCAGGCCCCTCATGTGTAAATTTTTGCTCAAAGCCTATCACATCAGGCGCTGCATTTTAATTTCCTGCATTTTGGCCTATCACATCAGGCCCCTCATGTTTAAATTTCTTTTCAGCCTATCACATCAGGCGCTGCATTTTAATTTCCTGCATTTTGGCCTATCACATCAGGCCCCTCATGTGTAAATTTTTGCTCAAAGCCTATCACATCAGGCGCTGCATTTTAATTTCCTGCATTTTGGCCTATCACATCAGGCCCCTCATGTTTAAATTTCTGTTCAAGCCTATCACATCAGGCGCTGCATTTTATTTTCCTACATTTTGGCCTATCACATCAGGCCCCTCATGTTTAAATTTCTGTTCAAGCCTATCACAGCAGGCGCTGCATTTTATTTTCCTGCATTTTGGCCTATCACATCAGGCCCCTCATGTTTAAATTTTTGCTCAAAGCCTATCACATCAGGCGCGGCATTTTAAATTCCTGCATTTTGGCCTATCACATCAGGCCCCTCATGTTTAAATTTCTGTTCAGCCTATCACATCAGGCGCTGCATTTTAGTTTCTGCCTTTTGGCCTATCCCATCAGGCCCCTCATGTTTAAATTTTTTCCCAAAGCCTATCACATCAGGCGCTTCATTTTAATTTCCTGCATTTTGGCCTATCACATCAGGCCCCTCATGTTTAAATTTCTGTTCAAGCCTATCACAGCAGGCGCTGCATTTTATTTTCCTGCATTTTGGCCTATCACATCAGGCCCCTCATGTTTAAATTTATGTTCAAGCCTATCACAGCAGGCAGTGCATTTTATTTTCCTGCATTTTGGCCTATCACATCAGGCCCCTCATGTTTAAATTCTTGCTCAAAGCCTATCACATCAGGCGCTGCATTTTAATTTCCTGCATTTTGGCCTATCACATCAGGCCCCTCATGTTTAAATTTCTGTTCAGCCTATCACATCAGGCGCTGCATTTTAATTTCTGCCTTTTGGCCTATCCCATCAGGCCCCTCATGTTTAAATTTTTGCTCAAAGCCTATCACATCAGGCGCTGCATTTTTATTTCCTGCATTTTGGCCTATCACATCAGGCCCCTCATGTTTAAATTTTTGCCCAAAGCCTTTGACATCAGGCGCTGCATTTTAATTTCCGGCATTTTGGCCTATCACATCAGGCGCCTCATGTTTAAATTTCTGTTCAGCCTATCACATCAGGCCCTGCATTTTAATTTTCTGCATTCTGGCCTATGAGATCAGGCCCTTCATGTTTAAATTTCTGCTCAAAGCCTATCACATCAGGCGCTACATTTTAGTTTCCTGCATTTTGGCCTATCACATCAGGCCCGTCATGTTTAAATTTCTGTTCAAAGCCTATCACATCAGACGCTGCATTTTAATTTCCTGCATTTTGGCCTATCACATCAGGCCCCTCGTGTTTAAATTTCTGTTCAAAGCCTATCACATCAGGCACTGCATTTTAATTTCTTGCATTTTGGCCTATCACATCAGGCCCCTCATGTTTAAATTTCTATTCAAAGCCTATCACATCAAGCACTGCATTTTAACTTCCTGCATTTTGGCCTATCACATCAAGCCCCTCATGTTTAAATTTCTGTTCAAGCCTATCACATCAGGCGTTGCATTTTATTTTCCTGCATTTTGGCCTATCACATGAGGACCCTCATGTTTAAATTTCTGTTCAAGCCTATCACATCAGGCGCTGCATTTTATTTTCCTTCATTTTGGCTTATCACATCAGGCCCCTCATGTTTAAATTTTGGTTCAAGCCTATCACAGCAGGCGCTGCATTTTATTTTCCGGCATTTTGGCCTATCACATCAAGCCCCTCATGTTTAAATTTTTTCTTAAAGCCTATCACATCAGGGCTGCATTTTAATTTCCTGCACTTTGGGCTATCCCATCAGCCCCCTCATGTTTAAATATCTGTTGAGCCTATCACATCAGGCGCTGCATTTTACTTTCTACCTTTTGGCCTATCCCATCACGCCCCTCATGTTTAAATTTTTGCTCAAAGCCTATCACCCCAGGCACTGTATTTTAATTTCTTGCATTTTGGCCTATCACATCAGGCCCCTCATGTTTAAATTTTTGCTCAAAGCCTATCACATCAGGCGCTGCATTTTAATTTCCTGCATTTTGGCCTATCACATCAGGCCCCTCATATTTAAATTTTTGTTCTGCCTATCACATCAGGCGCTGCATTTTACTTTCTGCCTTTTGGCCTGTCCCATCAGGCCCCTCATGTTTAAATTTTTGCTCAAAGTCTATCACATCCGGCGCTGCATTTTAATTTCCTGCATTTTGGCCTATCACATCAGGCCCCTCATGTTTAAATTTTTACTCAAAGTCTATCACATCAGGCGCTACATTTTAATTTCCTGCATTTTGGCCTATCACATCAGGCCCCTCATGTTTAAATTTCTGTTCAGCCTATCACATCAGGCGCTGCATTTTAATTTTCTGCATTCTAGCCTATCACATCAGGCCCTTGATGTTTAAATTTCTGCTCAAAGCCTATCACATTAGGCGCTGCATTTTAGTTCCCTGCATTTTGGCCAATCACATCAGGCGCATTATTTTAGTTCCCTGCATTTTGGCCTATCACATCAGGCCCCTCATGTTTAAATTTCTATTCAGCCTATCACATCAGGCGCTGCATTTTACTTTCTGCCTTTTGGCCTATCCCATCACGCCCCTCATGTTTAAATTTTTGCTCAAAGCCTATCACACCAGGCACTGTATTTTAATTTCTTGCATTTTGGCCTATCACATCAGGCCCCTCATGTTTAAATTTCAGTTCAAAGCCTATCACATCAGGCGCTGCATTTTATTTTCCTGCATTTTGGCCTATCACATCAGGCCCCTCATGTTTAAATTTCTGTTCAAGCCAATCACAGCAGGCGCTGCATTTTATTTTCCTGCATTTTGGCCTATCACATCAGGCCCCTCATGTTTAAATTTTTGCTCAAAGCCTATCACATCAGGCGCAGCATTTTACTTTCTGCCTTTTGGCCTATCCCATCAGGCCCCTCATGTTTTAATTTTTGCTCAAAGCCTATCACATCAGGCGCTGCATTTTAATTTCCTCCTTTTTGGCCAATCACATCAGGCCCCTCATGTTTAAATTTTTGCTCAAGGCCTATCACATCAGGCGCTGCATTTTAATTTCCTGCATTTTGGCCTACCACATCAGGCAGCTCATGTTTAAATTTCTGTTCAGCCTATCACATCAGGCGCTGCATTTTAGTTTCCTGCATTTTGGCCAATCACATCAGGCCCCTCATGTTTAACTTTCTGTTCAAAGCCTATCACATATGACGCTGCATTTTAATTTCCTGCATTTTGGCCTATCACATCAGGCCCCTCATGTTTAAATTTCTGTTCAAAGCCTATCACATCAGGCACTGCATTTTAATTTATTGCATTTTGGCCTATCACATCAGGCCCCTCATGTTTAAATTTCTATTCAAAGCCTATCACATCAGGCACTGCATTTTAATTTCCTGCATTTTGGCCTATCACATCAGGCCCCTCATGTTTAAATTTCTGTTCAAGTCTATCACATCAGGCGCTGCATTTTATTTTCCTGCATTTTGGCGTATCACATCAGGCCCCTCATGTTTAAATTTCTGTTCAAGCCTATCACATCAGGCGCTGCATTTTATTTTCCTGCATTTTGGCCTATCACATCAGGCCCCTCATGTTTAAATTTTTGTTGAAGCCTATCACAGCAGGCGCTGCATGTCATTTTCCTTCATTTTGGCCTATCACATCAGGCCCCTCATGTTTAAATTTTTGCTCAAAGCCTATCACATCAGGCGCTGCATTTTAATTTCCTGCATTTTGGCCTATCACATCAGGCCCCTCATGTTTAAATTTTTGCTCAAAGCCTATCACATAAGGCGCTGCATTTTAATTTCCTGTATTTTGGCCTATCACATCAGGCCCCTCATATTTAAATTTTTGTTCAGCCTATCACATCAGGCGCTGCATTTTACTTTCTGCCTTTTGGCCTGTCCCATCAGGCCCCTCATGTTTAAATTTTTGCTCAAAGTCTATCACATCAGGCGCTGCATTTTAATTTCCAGCATTTTGGCCTATCACATCAGGCCCCTCATATTTAAATTTTTACTCAAAGTCTATCACATCAGGCGCTGCATTTTAATTTCCTGCATTTTGGCCTATCACATCAGGCCCCTCATGTTTAAATTTCTGTTCAGCTTATTACATCAGGCGCTGCATTTTAATTTTCTGCATTCTAGCCTATCACATCAGGCCCTTGATGTTTAAATTTCTGCTCAAAGCCTATCACATTAGGCGCTGCATTTTAGTTCCCTGCATTTTGGCCTATCACATCAGGCGCTGCATTTTAGTTCCCTGCATTTTGGCCTATCACATCAGGCCCCTCATGTTTAAATTTCTGTTCAAAGCCTATCACATCAGACGCTGCATTTTAATTTCCTGCATTTTGGCCTATCACATCAGGCCCCTCGTGTTTAAATTTCTGTTCAAAGCCTATCACATCAGGCACTGCATTTTAATTTCTTGCATTTTGGCCTATCACATCAGGCCCCTCATGTTTAAATTTCTGTTCAAAGCCTATGACATCAAGCACTGCATTTTAATTTCCTGCATTTTGGCCTATCACATCAGGCCCCTCATGTTTAAATTTTTGTTCAAGCCTATCACAGCAAGCGCTGCATTTTATTTTCCTGCATTTTGGCCTATCACATCAGGTCCCTCATGTTTAAATTTTTGCTCAAAGTCTATCACATCAGGCGCTGCATTTTAATTTCCTGCATTTTGGCCTATCACATCAGGCCCCTCATGTTTAAATTTCTGTTCAGCCTATCACATCAGGCGCTGCATTTTACTTTCTGCCTTTTGGCCTATCCCATCACGCCCCTCATGTTTAAATTTTTGCTCAAAGCCTATCACACCAGGCACTGTATTTTAATTTCTTGCATTTTGGCCTATCACATCAGGCCCCTCATGTTTAAATTTCTGTTCAAAGCCTATCACATCAGGCACTGCATTTTTATTTCCTGCATTTTGGCCAATCACATCAGGCCCCTCATGTTTAAATTTCTGTTCAAGCCTATCACATCAGGCGCTGCATTTTATTTTCTTGCATTTTGACCTATCACATCAGGCCCCTCGTGTTTAAATTTCTGTTCAATCCTATCACATCAGGCGCTGCATTTTATTTTCCTGCATTTTGGCCTATCACATCAGGCCGCTCATGTTTAAATTTCTATTCAAGCCAATCACAGCAGGCGCTGCATTTTATTTTCCTGCATTTTGGCCTATCACATCAGGGCCCTCATGTTTAAATTTTTGCTCAAAGCCTATCACATCAGGCGCAGCATTTTACTTTCTGCCTTTTGGCCTATCCCATCAGGCCCCTCATGTTTAAATTTTTGCTCAAAGCCTATCACATCAGGCGCTGCATTTTAATTTCCTCCTTTTTGGCCTATCACATCAGGCCCCTCATGTTTAAATTTTTGCTCAAGGCCTATCACATCAGGCGCTGCATTTTAATTTCCTGCATTTTGGCCTACCACATCAGGCCGCTCATGTTTAAATTTCTGTTCAGCCTATCACATCAGGCGCTGCATTTTAATTTTCTGCATTCTGGCCTATCACATCAGGCCCTTCATGTTTAAATTTCTGCTCAAAGCCTATCACATCAGGCGCTGCATTTTAGTTTCCTGCAGTTTGGCCAATCACATCAGGCCCCTCATGTTTAACTTTCTGTTCAAAGCCTATCACATATGACGCTACATTTTAATTTCCTGCATTTTGGCCTATCACATCAGGCCCCTCATGTTTAAATTTCTGTTCAAAGCCTATCACATCAGGCACTGCATTTTAATTTATTGCATTTTGGCCTATCATATCAGGCCCCTCATGTTTAAATTTCTATTCAAAGCCTATCACATCAGGCACTGCATTTTAATTTCCTGCATTTTGGCCTATCACATCAGGCCCCTCATGTTTAAATTTCTGTTCAAGCCTATCACATCAGGCGCTGCATTTTATTTTCCTGCATTTTGGCGTATCACATCAGGACCCTCATGTTTAAATTTCTGTTCAAGCCTATCACATCAGGCGCTGCATTTTATTTTCCTGCATTTTGGCCTATCACATCAGGCCCCTCATGTTTAAATTTTTGTTGAAGCCTATCACAGCAGGCGCTGCATGTCATTTTCCTTCATTTTGGCCTATCACATCAGGCCCCTCATGTTTAAATTTTTGCTCAAAGCCTATCACATCAGGCGCTGCATTTTAATTTCCTGCATTTTGGCCTATCACATCAGGCCCCTCATGTTGAAATTTCTGTTCAGCCTCTCACATCAGGCGCTGCAATTTACTTTCTGCCTTTTGGCGTATCCCATCACGCCCCTCATGTTTAAATTTTTGCTCAAAGCCTATCACATCAGGCACTGTATTTTAATTTCTTGTATTTTTGCCTATCACATCAGGCCCCTCATGTTTAAATTTCTGTTCAAAGTCTATCACATCAGGCACCGCATTTTAATTTCCTGCATTTTGGCCTATCACATCAGGCCCCTCATGTTTAAATTTTTGTTCAAGCCTATCACATCAGGCGCTGCATTTTATTTTCCTGCATTTTGGCCTATCACATCAGGCCCCTCATGTTTAAATTTCTGTTCAAGCCTATCACATCAGGCGCTGCATTTTATTTTCCTGCATTTTGGCCTATCACATCAGGCCCCTCATGTTTAAATTTCTGTTCAAGCCTATCACAGCAGGCGCTGCATTTTATTTTCCTGCATTTTGGCCTATCACATCAGGCCCCTCATGTTTAAATTTTTGCTCAAAGCCTATCACATCAGGCGCTGAATTTTAATTTCCTGCATTTTGGCCTATCACATCAGGCCCGTCATGTTTAAATTTCTTTTCAGCCTATCACATCAGGCGCTGCATTTTACTTTCTGCCTTTTGGCCTATCCCATCAGGCCCCTCATGTTTAAATTTTTGCTCAAACCCTATCACATCAGGCGCTGCATTTTAATTTCCTGCATTTTGGCCTATCACATCACGCCCCTCATGTTTAAATTTCTGTTCAAGCCTATCACATCAGGCGCTGCATTTTATTTTCCTGCATTTTGGCCTATCACATCAGGCACCTCATGTTTAAATTTCTGTTCAAGCCTATCACAGCAGACGCTGCATTTTATTTTCCTGCATTTTGGGCTATCACATCAGGCCCCTCATGTTTAAATTTTTGCTCAAAGCTTATCACATCAGGCGCTGCATTTTAATTTCCTGCATTTTGGCCTATCACATCAGGCCCCTCATGTTTAAATTTCTTTTCAGCCTATCACATCAGGCGCTGCATTTTACTTTCTGCCTATGGCCTATCCCATCAGGCCCCTGATGTTTAAATTTTTTCTCAAAGCCTATCACATCAGGCGCTGCATTTTAATTTCCTGCATTTTGGCCTATCACATCAGGCCCCTCATGTTTAAATTTTTTTCTCAAAGCCTATCACATCAGGCGCTGCATTTTAATTTCCTGCATTTTGGCCTATCACATCAGGCACCTCATGTTTAAATTTCTGTTTAGCCTATCACATCAGGCGTTGCATTTTATTTTCCTTCATTTTGGCCTATCACATCAGGCCCCTCATGTTTAAATTTCTGTTCAAGCCTATCACATCAGGCACTGCATTTTAATTTTCTCCATCCTGGCTTATCACATAAGGCCCTGCATGTTTATCCGCAAGTCTTAATTTCCTTTTATTTACTAGGACCGGACAAAATTGGCTCACGTCTTTACTCATTTTTTACTTCGATAATACAAGAAGTATTCTCGCATTATCTAGTAAAAAACATAGTAAAGAGGGGCAAACTGTGAGCCCCAATTTTTGTCCGGGTAAAAAAAAAATCTTCCTTAATTAATTAATTTATCCCTTAAAAAAAAAAACAACAACAACAAAGCTCAAAGTGTCAAAAGGAAAGAAAAGGAGATTGAAAATTAAGTAAGCAAGTGAATAGATAATAAACAAATAAAGCTAAAAAAATAAAATTCAGTTAGGTTAGTTGGGAGTTAGTTATAGAGTTAGTTAGGCTAGGGTTAGGAGTTAACTTCCATTAGGTTAATACCACCATGGTTAAGCTAGGGGTATAAAGGGGATTTTGAAGAAAAAGGAAATGGTTATGACTTTTGGCACCAAAAAAAAAAAATTGAAAGTGGCTGGAGAAGTAGCTGGGTCTTTGGGTTCTAGGAAGCGATTCAGTTTCTTCAGGGATTTCTCTTCTCCATTGAGATTGCTAAGCTTTTCTGGTTCTGTTCCTTGCGTTCCGCATTTACAGGTAGGCTCATATTCTTTGTTTTACCCTTATATCTGTAAAATTTCATCTTGCTTGATTTGAACCTTTGGATAGATGAAATTCAATTCAGAAGTATGGTGAATGGTGTGCATGAATGTATTGTTGCCATGATTGAACAAGGTCAAATTAAAGACTAAAACTGAACTCTGTGGCGTCAATTTTATTTTGTTTGGAGAAGTTCAATACTGGAAACATGTTGTATAGATTATTGCCTCTGCTGATTTGAGAATCAATTGGCCTAAGGACCATTAATCGCGATGTATGCCCTCTTAAGAAGCAAGAATGCGATGGTTTTCTGCTCTGCATTTTGTTTTGATTAAATATTAGCTGGTTTAGTAAAGGAAAGTTATATCAACAATCCTTTGGTCTTAATGATGAGTACTTAATGAATGATTAACCCAGTAGCATCATTTTCTGAATATAATGTATGGATCCGATTGTTGGCATTAGCGCCTAGCAGGAAGTCTTGGTCTCTGTAATAGTATTCCAGAATTAGGACCATAGCATAGGCTCATCCTGATGGTGCTGCCAAGGTAAAAGCATCTCTTCATCAGTCAGTACCAATGTCTAGTCTCAAGATAGTTTGATGTCAGTTTTGGTTAAAGCAAACAATAGGGGAATTCCTTTCTTGAACCAATAGCAGAATTTAGAATTAGATTGATGCCCCCAGTCCTGCAACAGCAGGCTATGAATAACTCTCGCTGGTAGGTAAAACTCCTGGTTCATGCTAAGTAGGGCAGAGAATTATCAGACTTAGGGCTCTTTGCCATTATTCAGGATAACTATTGAACCTTAGGATCATACACCTCAGGGCTATATGTGGGATATAAAGGGTGAAAAGCTTTGAATCAAATCCCGGCTATGAATCAGTTACACCAATCCTAATGTTGTCTGAATTCACTACGGTTGCAGACTGGGGCTATAAAGAATAGAATCCAACCATTCAAATTGGCTCAATAGGTCCTGGCGAGCCAGTTCTCCTTGCCTATTAGATTTAGTTTCCTTTGGTGGCTTAGAGGAGTTTTTTTTCTAGGGCTCAATCTGAGGAAAACTTTAATAGTTGGTAGGATCTCAAAATTAATACCTTGAGGACCATGATGAGGGAAAAAGGGAAACCGTAGAAAGGGTCAGAATCACATTGTTTTAGTAAGGTGTAGATTGGAGTTGGGGACCTATAGAGTATAGGTATACAGGAACAAAACAGAAAAGCAGAATCAACAGGCAGCTGGGTACCGAGAGTATAGTCTTAAGGGTCTGTGAGTTGCATTAGGCGTGTCCAGGTTCTGACTTGAATTCGGTTCATGGATGTTGGTGCTGGTTTAGAAAAGGTTTTCATCAGTAAGGGATTCCTAGGAATGCTTTGAACCTAGTCCAAAACATAGGCACTGCTCAAGCTGTTAGGCAGAACCTAAACGTCCTCTGTCCCACCCTTAGGACATAGCTTGCCCCCCTGTCAGTCAGAACCAGGTTAGTGCTATTTGCAAAAGTCTTAGTGAGCTAAAGAAAGTCCCTAGGATTATTATTTTTCTGGTTTCAGGATCATTTAGGGGGACCTTTGGGGTTAAGATGTGAATTTATTGTCTAGAACTTTGCAATAACAGGTTAGCAAGAGTCTTCAAACATGATTACTGAGGGTAGGTAAAGGTCTAAACAGTGATACTGGCCTAAATGGTACAAGACTAAGGCCTGATCATGCCGTACCTGCAAGATAAAAAATTAATGCGTACCTAGAAGATTGGTTAGAAAGAGTCAATTTGGCAGTTTTGGGTTCAGTTGCAGGTAGCAGAACATTCTGTGTTTGTGATCTATTGGATCTGCTCTAGCAGGCCACCATCAAGTTCTAGGCAAAGATAATGCATTAGTTTAGTTGATAGCAGGGATCAAGTTTGGTTGGGAGTAGAATGTAGCTTTTCTTTTTAAGAAACCAATCACTTAATAGATTCAGGCTTAGGCAATTTTTAGGATGTTAAAAAACCCTTACCCAATTGGCTGGTTGACTTAGAGAAAGGGAGTGAGATTCAGACCTTAGAAAATTGACCCTTGGAATAAAGGAACTATCCATGGTAACAGCAATAGGCTCAGGCAAAGGATGTGTTATTTACTGATTTACAAATAAGTGCAATGGGAACTTGAATTTTAGGAAATTGGTCCTCTGATGGATCATGTGCTTAGTCAGAATTGTGTATCCATAGGCTGTTAATTAGCAAACAAGTGTCAGCAGTAGGATCAATGTAAAGTTAAGTTTTCCAAAATAGAAGCTTAGCTATGTAGGTGATAAGCATAGATTTCATAAATAATTATCTCTCACTTTTATCTCATTAAGACTTCTTATATAATCAATTAAGTGATCTTTGTCATATTTTATGAGTTTGGGTTCATATGAAGTTTAATTGAATTTCTTTGCTTACCCGATTAAAATGACACTATTATAGTATTTTGAGCATAATAGGAGTTTTAGACATCCAAAAATCATGAAATCTGTCTTGAATGAAAGCTTAAAGAAGTTTCCATAGTTACAAAGCAAGAGCAGACTCTAAATGGGATGTTTAGGACTCCGAAATTATCTCAAAAGATGAGATAGTGTTGCTGACGTGGAATTTGAACAGTGTGCAAAGATCCGGCCATATCTTGAGATACAGAAGTCATATTGAGATGAAATCAACTGTGTTGGACAGCTAAGATCCGGGGCTACAACTTTTGTTCAGAAGTCAAGCTCTAATTCGGACATGTGAACATCCGAAATTGCGGTGCAAGAAAGTCAAAATTGTTGTGCTCATTGGTGACAAAAATTCAAAAGTGTTTTGCATTTTCAACAAAGCCCATGTGAAAGCAATAAAAGGGTAGAAAAGTAATATCCTAGTTGGTGACTTTCTGAAGATGATGCCTCAAAAATCCTCTATAAATAGAAGGGTTTACAAGAGGAGAAACACACCATTTTGGAGATTAACTCCAATACCGTTTTCTTTCTTTCTTTCTTTCTTTCTTTCTTTCTTGTTAGTTTTGACTCCTTCATGGAAGTCTTAGGTTTTCTTTCTTGTTTGTTTGCCTCCTACATGGAAGGCTTAGTTTTTCTTTATTGTTAGTTGCCTCCTACATGGAAGGTTTAGGATTTATTTGTTGTTAGTTGCCTCCTACATGGAAGGCTTAGGATTTATTTGTTGTTAGTTTGCCTCTTTCTTTGTTATTAGTTTGCCTCCTTCATGGAAGGCTAGGTTTGTAGCTTCAATTCAAGGATTCAAGCTATTTTCATTTTAACTTTGAGGTCTTTATCTTTATTTACATGCTTATTATGTGGTTTCTACTCTACTTCACTATATTCTTCAATTTTATTCTTTAATCAAAGTTTGATCGGTTGACGTATTTTGATTAATGCATAATTGATTTATAATTGGTTTTTGATTGGTAAATCATTTTCCAAAAGTTTGAAGAGTATAAATTGAGTAATTTAATTGAAGGTTTTCATTTTATTACTTACTTCAACTGAATTCTGATTATAAAATTGGTTTAGATGAAAGATTAAGTGGTTACTAAATCTTGTTGATCATAATCAATTGAATTCTGAGAGGTTTCTCAGTAGAGAATTCAAGGATCATTGTAGGGGTTCCAGATGATCCTAGGTTGATAAACACAATGCATGATTTTAGTGATCAATGATTAGTTAAGAAAATAGCCTCTGAATTCCTTGAGTTGATAATTGTTAAGTCAAATTAATTTCATTCTGTATTTTGTATTTAGCACTTAATATCATATATTTACAAAACCCCTTTTTTTCTAACTTTCTCCTAATTTGCTTAAGAATATGAAATGGTCTTTGGGAGATGACCTAGGTTGCACCTTATACTATACCAATAGTTTGGGGGAAATCTAGAAATTATTTTTGCACGTTTGCGACGAGCGTGTCAAAAATTTGGCGCCGTTGCCGGGGACCATTTTAGTTTCCTAGGCTCATTTAGGAGTTTGTATAAAATTTTAATCTTTCTAACATTTTTTTTTACTTTAGGTATATATTCTTGGATTTTCTGTATGAATTCACCTTTTTGTGTATGACCCGATCCAATCCTGAAAATTTATATGCATATATCCTGAGATTGATAGAACATTCCACCATTTGAAAAGAGCACATAGAAGGCATTCATTGAGTAATAACCAAGAAAGTAACAGTAGTGATTTTTCATCTTTAAATTTTGATAGTTTCAAATATTCTGCTAAGAACATGGCTGATAGAACCCTAAAAGAATTAGCTGCACCTGATGTTGCTTATCAACCGTTGTGTATTCAATACCCTGATGTTGATGCACCATTTGAACTGAAGTCTGGACTAATACATTTACTACCTAAGTTTCATGGCCTTGGAGGTGAGGACCCTCATAAACATTTGAAGGATTTTAACATTGTGTGTTCCACAATGCGGCCACAAGGAATTCTTGAAGATCATATCAAGTTGAAGGCATTTCCTTTCTCCTTAAATGATGGAGCTAAGGACTGGTTGTACTATCTACATCCAACATATGTTACAAGCTGGAATGATATGAAGAGATTATTTCTGGAAAAATTCTTCCCTGCATCCAGAATGGCAGCTATCAGAAAAGAGATTTGCGGCATCAGACAGAACTCCTAAGAAACTCTCTATGAGTATTGGGAGAGATTCAAGAAACTATGCGCCACTTGTCCACACCATCAAATCAGTGATCAATTACTGATTCAGTATTTCTATGAAGGACTCATGCCAATGGACAGAAGCATGGTTGATGCAGCTAGTGGTGGAGCACTTATGGACAAAACTCCTACAGTAGCTCGAGATTTGATTGCCAACATGGCAGAAAATTCTCAGCAATTCAATTCTCGAACTAATTCCTTGTCTAAAGTAGTCCATGAAATGACCACTAAGACAGACCATACACGATTGGAGAACAGAATTGAAGAACTAACCTCCATCGTAAGACAGTTGGCCATCGGACAACAACAGCAACTTAATGTTGTTGACAAAACCAAAACATGTGGCATCTGCACTTCTGCAGATCATCCTACTGATGCATGCCCAACATTGCAAGAAAGTGAGACACCTGAGGCTGCAGTAAATGGTATATTTGGCACAGGACAACAATACAGGCCTCCTCAACATTATCAGCAGCAGAAGTTTGAGCCACCTTCTGGATCATACAATCCTAGTTGGAGAAACCATCCTAACTTGAGATATGGTCCTCCACAACAACAACAGCATATGCAGCAATCTGTACCCTCTAATGCTTCTGAACCTTCTCTTGATGATTTGATGAAGCAATTAGCTACCAGTAATCTTCAGTTTCAACAAAATGTAAGTTCTACCATTTAGGATTTACAAACTCAAATTGGGCAGTTGGCTACCACTGTCAACCAATTGAAATCTCAAGGTTCTGGTCAACTACCTTCTCAACCTGTCATAAATCCCAAAAGTGTGAATGCCATGACCTTGAGAAGTGGGAAGAAACTGCAGACAGACCCTACATTTTTAAAGCAACAAAGCTTCAATCAGACTAATCCACACCAAAAAGAAGCATTTATCTCTACACCTGGAGACATCTCTGATGAGCCATCTGAATCAGAGGGAAAGTCTGATGAAAAAAGTACACCAGCCTTCGATAAGACATCGAATGATCAACAAAAAGAAGCTTGCCATAAACGATCTGCACTTGAAGCATCTGATGAGATGAAAACCCCAAATTGTGCTGATCAGAAGGTATCTTTACCTTTTCCAAATAGAATGGTCCAATCCAAGCCCAATGTTCATGCAGAATTGGATAAGGAGATTCTAGATACTTTCAGGAAAGTGGAAGTCAACATACCACTTCTAGATGCTATAAAGCAAATTCCCAAATATGCCAAATTTCTAAAGGACTTGTGCACGCATAAGAGAAGACTCAAAGGGGATGAAAAGATTAGTGTGGGACGCAATGTTTCTGCCTTAATTCAACCCAGTCTCCCTCAGAAATGTAAAGATCCAGGAACTTTCACCATTCCTTGCACAATAGGAAACTCTACATTTGGTGATGCATTGCTGGTTCTAGGTGCTTCCATTAATGTTAGGTCCTCATCAGTTTATAAATCTTTGAATCTGGGAGAACTGAAGCCAACTGGTGTGGTGATTCAATTAGCCAACAGAAGTACAACACATCCAGCCGGAGTACTTGAAGATGTGCTAGTTCAAGTGAATAAGTTGATCTTTCTAGCTGACTTCTACATTTTGGATATGGAAGACGAGTCATTCATCAATAGAGCAACCTTGATCCTAGGGAGACCTTTCCTCAAAACTGCAAAAACAAAGATAGATGTGCATACGGGGACTCTCTCTATGGAATTTGGAGATGATATCATCCAATTCAACATATTTGAAGCCATGAAGCATCCCATAGAGAATCATTCACTCTTTCAACTTGATGCCATAGATCTTCTTGAGAATGATTATTCTATTAACAATCTACTTTTTGAATTTTTTGATTTTGATTTAGATTACTTAGATAATTTTACTTGCACATGTGATGAATTTGATCCATGTATTGTGTGTTCCAGGATTAATGCTGCAGACCAAACTTCTTGGAAAGATGACATGTAAGATGCAAGTGTTGCAGACTTTATCAGGTCTAACATTTTTAGCAGGTTTGGCATTCCTAGAGCTCTAATTAGTGACCAAGGTACTCATTTTTGCAACCGCACAATGGAAGCCCTACTCTGCAAATATGGAGTCATGCATAAAGTCTCCACCCCATATCATCCTCAAACAAATGGTCAAGCTGAAGTTTCTAATCGAGAGATCAAGAAAATCTTAGAGAAAACAGTTCAGCCTAACAGGAAGGATTGGAGCTTGCGCCTTGTTGATGCGTTATGGGCATATAGGACAGCCTACAAGTCACCCATTGGCATGTCTCCCTACAGGATTGTCTTTGGTAAAGCATGTCATCTTCCAGTTGAATTAGAGCATAGAGCATTTTGGGCAGTAAAGAAATGCAACATGGATCTAGACCAAGCAGGAATCCATAGGAAGCTTCAATTGCAGGAACTTGAAGAAATTCGATTAGAAGCATACGAAAACTCCAAAATTTACAAAGAAAAGGTCAAAGCTCTTCATGACAAAAAGTTGGCAAGAAAGGAGTTTTCCGTTGGACAAAAATTTCTCCTTTTCAATTCTCTGCTAAAGCTTATGTCTGGTAAGCTCTAGATGGTTAGGACCATTTGTAGTTACTAATGTTTTTCCTTATGGTGCAGTGGAAATAAAAAATGAGGTAACTGAAAAAATCTTGAAGGTGAATGGACATCGTCTTAAACCATTTTTCGAAGGTTTTCAAGAGCATACGGTAGAAAAAGTGCATTTGCACAATGCCACATACTTGCAATAAATTCAAGAGAAGTCTCTCTCTCTCTCTTTCTCTCTCTCTTTCTCTCTCTCCCTCTCTCACATTCCTCGCTTATAAGTTTCAACTAATCTCTCAACTTCATTCTTCACCTCTTAAATCATCCCAACTATTACACTACATTGAGCTTGCAGGCATAATAACTTGAGTGTTTTAAGAAAAAAATGGAGAAAGCTCTCACCAGGATCAAAATTTTGTTCCCTACTCTCCCTAGAAATTTTCTGAAAGACATTTACAATTGTAGACTTGAACGATTGAGGGAATTAACACTCTTAGGCCTTCCAGAAGATTTCCGTTGGATCATTGAAGCTAAGGTACGTTTAGCAGGTGAATTTCAAGAATCATTTGTTAAAAACATGCCAGGTGATAAGCATAAATTTCATAAATAATTATCTCTCATTTTTTTCTCATTAAGACTTCTTATATGTTCAATTAAGTGGTCTTTGTCATATTTTATGAGTTTGGGTTCATATGAAGTTTAATTGAATTTCTTTGCTTACCCGATTAAAATGACACTATTATAGTAGTTTGAGCATAATAGGAGTTTTAGACATCCAAAAATCATGAAATCTGTCTTGAATGAAAGCTTAAAGAAGTGTCCATAGTTACAAAGCAAGAGCAGACTCTAAATGGGATGTTTAGGACTCCGAAATTATCTCAAAAGATGAGATAGTGTTGCTGACGTGGAATTTGAACAGTGTGCAAAGATCCAGCCATATCTTGAGATACAGAAGTCATATTGAGATGAAATCAACTTTGTTGGACAGCTAAGATCCGGGGCTACAACTTTTGTTCAGAAGTCAAGCTCTAATTCAGATATGTGAACATCCGAAATTGCGGTGCAAGAAAGTCAAAATTGTTGTGCTCATTGGTGACAAAAATTCAAGTGTTTTGCATTTTCAACAAAGCCCATGTGAAAGCAATAAAAGGGTAGAAAAGTAATATCCTAGTTGGTGACTTTCTGAAGATGATGCCTCAAAAATCCTCTATAAATAGAAGGGTTTACAAGAGGACAAACACACTATTTTGGAGATTAACTCCAATACCATTTTCTTTCTTTCTTTCTTTCTTTCTTTCTTTCTTTCTTGTTTGTTTTGCCTCCTACATGGAAGGCTTAGTTTTTCTTTATTGTTAGTTGCCTCCTACATGGAAGGCTTAGGATTTATTTGTTGTTAGTTGCCTCCTACATGGAAGGCTTAGGATTTATTTGTTGTTAGTTGCCTCCTACATGGAAGGCTTAGGATTTATTTGTTATTAGTTTGCCTCTTTCTTTGTTGTTAGTTTGCCTCCTTCATGGAAGGCTAGGTTTGTAGTTTCAATTCAAGGATTCAAGCTATTTTCATTTTAACTTTGAGGTCTTGATCTTTATTTACATGCTTATTAAGTGGTTTCTACTCTACTTCACTATATTCTTCAATTTTATTCTTTAATCAAAGTTTGATCGGTTGACGTATTTTGATTAATGCATAATTGATTTATAATTGGTTTTTGATTGGTAAATCATTTTCCAAAAGTTTGAAGAGTAGAAATTAAGTAATTTAATTGAAGGTTTTCATTTTATTACTTACTTCAACTGAATTCTGATTATAAAATTGGTTTAGATGAAAGATTAAGTGGTTACTAAATCTTGTTGATCATAATCAATTGAATTCTGAGAGGTTTCTCAGTAGAGAATTCAAGGATCATTGTAGGGGTTCCAGATGATCCTAGGTTGATAAACACAATGCATGATTTTAGTGATCAATGATTAGTTAAGAAAATAGCCTCTGAATTCCTTGAGTTGATAATTGTTAAGTGAAATTAATTTCATTCTGTATTTTGCATTTAGAACTCAATATCAATCTTTACAAAATCCCCCTGTTCGAATTTTCTCCTAATTTGCTTAAGAATATGAAATGGTCTTTGGGAGATGACCTAGGTTGCACCTTATACTATACCAATAGTTTGGGGAAAATCTAGAAATTATTTTTGGCGCGTTTGCGACGAGCGTGTCACCAGGTATGGGAAGAAGTTCCTATGCAAAGAAGAGAAGGGCAAAAAGAATTGGAGTTTGCTACAGGTGTGCAAGATGGACCTGTAACACAAGATGCAAGAACCTTGGAATGGTTTAAAGAAATCGAGAGGACAAAATTCAATTCATAAAGGATGGACTGAGTAAGGAGTCATTGGATGATATCATTCAGACTCTTGAGACGCATCCTAGTGGGCATGTACAAGGAGTTCTTCTTGATTTGTTTGAACTGTTCCGTAAGGAAAAAGCACGTTATAGTCTTGGGAATCTGACTTTAAAAGACCCTGTTGTTAGTTTACAAGAAAACTGGATGGGAAGCACATCCTCGACTCTTAGAAGGCGTTTCAGTCGTTACTGGACGTAAAACCAGAGGAAGATGTGAGCCACAATCACAACTACTGTTCATTCTCATGCGTGTATGTTTGTCATTTACATTGTCTTTTCAATTTATTGGGCCACCATTTTTTTTGAAATTTTCACCCCTGCTTAAAGTTTTTCCCCTCTGACATTCACCTTTTCCTTGAACAAAAAAATTCAAACTTTTGCAACAAAAATTCAAACTTTTGCTACCAAATCCTGATCCCGCACTATTCAAGCGATCTCCTTGTCTGATATTGAGTCCCTATAAATTATCAACCTCTATGACATATTTTTTCAAAAAAAAGACAGAAACACTGTATATGGATAGGATCAATACTATCTGTGTTTTTGGTGGGTCTAACCTTGGAAAGGATGGAGAATTTCAACATGCAGCTTATACCCTTGGTAAGGCATTAGCTACAAGAAAAATCAATCTTGTTTATGGGGGAGGGATTCAAGGTTTAAAAGGATGTGTTGCAGGATCTGCACTCACAAAGGGGTGTAACGTCTTAGGTGTTGGCTTAAAAAATGAGAGCACCTCCTACTTCACCTTGGGTACTGAATTGAAGGTTGCAACCATGCATGACCGTATGAGACACATGTTGATTAATTCTAATGCATTTATTGCATTACCTGGTGGTCTTGGAACAATGGAAGAAATTTTTACCACTATATTTTGGGCCTATCGGAATTTTCATAAAAAACCTTTGGGCTTATTGAATATTGATGGCTTTTATAATGGTTTGATATCCTTTTTAGATCATGCAGTAGAGCAGGAGTTCATGCCACAATCCATGTGCAACATCATAGTATCTGCTTCAACTGTTGAACAGCTACTTGAGATTTTGCAAAATCCTACATCTGAGCTCAGTCAAGGAATGCAGCTGGTGAACCAACCAAATTAGGATGGCAGAGACAAAAGTGAACCAGATACCACTCTTCGGTTATAACTTTTCCTTACTTTGGTGGTTTTCTTACATTTCTTTTCCTGTTATATGAAATTCCATCTAAGACATTGGGGACAATGTCTTGGATAGGTTCGGGGAGGATGGTCCGATATCGAAAAAAAAAATTAAAAAAAAAACCTCAAAAAAAAAAACAAAAAAAAAAATTAGGTTAGATTCATAAACTTGCTTTGAGTAAGATGGCTGAGTAAGGAGTTACACTCGACTCTTGATACGCATCTTATGATTAAAAAAAAATTGAATGTGGAAGTTTGTTGTTCTTTAGATTTCACAAAATAATTGAAGCAAAATGATTTACATTTCGAGATTAATTAGTTTGGCAACACATATTTGAACTGGATAGATTAGATTTGATAAATATATTACCTGTGAGATTTTGAGCCTTATTATTATTTTCTTTCTTGTCTGATTTTGATCCATGGAATATGTTACTTCAGAACTTGCATTGATTCTTTTTGAAGCTACATTTTCACATGAATTGTACAAAAATGATTGAGGCACTGTTTTTCTTGAACAAACCACTTCGCCAAATAACCAAACCATATAATTTTATCCTTTGATCAGCCCTTTGAGCCGAATAGCCTTTTCTTGTTTCAATAAGTGTGGGGAAGATTATTGTTGTGTTCATCAATATCATGGTTGAAAAAAAAACTGAAGCAAGAAATTAATAATTAAACTATTATATTGAAAAAAAAAAGAAAAAAAAATAAAAAATGAAGAAGTAATATCTGTTTCTCACACTTGCACTTAGACTCAGTTCTCAATCCTCACCATTTTCCTTGGTCTAACATTGTATCTCTTCAATATATCATTTCATCTTTCTAATCCCGTTATAACCAGAATAAAGACCTCTTGATTTGTGCATTGCATGTGTACATAGTAGTAGAGAAGTAGAAGATATGCAAGCCTATGATAGTTCATCTTTCATGGATTGAATTTGAGAGAAACACTTACCAAATCAAACACTTGAGAGATTCAGAGTATATCATGTGAGGTTTTATCTTTCTCAATCTATTTTTGTCAAATTAAAGTTACCTTTCTAAGTATTCAAAAATGTGATGAAAGAATGCTTCATGAAATTTGGTGAATTCTTGATAAATTAACTCAAAACTTTGATGTTCTTTCAAAAAAAAAAAAAATAGTCACCAATCCTTAACTTAAGTTTGCCCGAGACGTGCAAAAGATAAGTGTGGGGGAATTTGATAAGCATAAATTTCATAAATAATTATCTCTCAATTTTTTCTCATTAAGACTTCTTATATGTTCAATTAAGTGGTCTTTGTCATATTTTATGAGTTTGGGTTCATATGAAGTTTAATTGAATTTCTTTGCTTACCCGATTAAAATGACACTATTATAGTATTTTGAGCATAATAGGAGTTTTAGACATCCAAAAATCATGAAATCTGTCTTGAATGAAAGCTTAAAGAAGTGTCCATAGTTACAAAGCAAGATCAGACTCTAAATGGGATGTTTAGGACTCCGAAATTATCTCAAAAGATGAGATAGTGTTGCTGACGTGGAATTTGAACAGTGTGCAAAGATCCGGCCATATCTTGAGATACAGAAGTCATATTGAGATGAAATCAACTTTGTTGGACAGCTAAGATCCGGGGCTACAACTTTTGTTCAGAAGTCAAGCTCTAATTCAGACATGTGAACATCCGAAATTGCGGTGCAAGAAAGTCAAAATTGTTGTGCTCATTGGTGACAAAAATTGAAAAGTGTTTTGCATTTTCAACAAAGCCCATGTGAAAGCAATAAAAGGGTAGAAAAGTAATATCCTAGTTGGTGACTTTCTGAAGATGATGCCTCAAAAATCCTCTATAAATAGAAGGGTTTACAAGAGGACAAACACACTATTTTGGAGATTAACTCCAATACCATTTTCTTTCTTTCTTTCTTTCTTTCTTTCTTTCTTGTTTGTTTTGCCTCCTACATGGAAGGCTTAGTTTTTCTTTATTGTTAGTTGCCTCCTACATGGAAGGCTTAGGATTTATTTGTTGTTAGTTGCCTCCTACATGGAAGGCTTAGGATTTATTTGTTGTTAGTTGCCTCCTACATGGAAGGCTTAGGATTTATTTGTTGTTAGTTTGCCTCTTTCTTTGTTGTTAGTTTGCCTCCTTCATGGAAGGCTAGGTTTGTAGTTTCAATTCAAGGATTCAAGCTATTTTCATTTTAACTTTGAGGTCTTGATCTTTATTTACATGCTTATTAAGTGGTTTCTACTCTACTTCACTATATTCTTCAATTTTATTCTTTAATCAAAGTTTGATCGGTTGACGTATTTTGATTAATGCATAATTGATTTATAATTGGTTTTTGATTGGTAAATCATTTTCCAAAAGTTTGAAGAGTAGAAATTAAGTAATTTAATTGAAGGTTTTCATTTTATTACTTACTTCAACTGAATTCTGATTATAAAATTGGTTTAGATGAAAGATTAAGTGGTTACTAAATCTTGTTGATCATAATCAATTGAATTCTGAGAGGTTTCTCAGTAGAGAATTCAAGGATCATTGTAGGGGTTCCATATGATCCTAGGTTGATAAACACAATGCATGATTTTAGTGATCAATGATTAGTTAAGAAAATAGCCTCTGAATTCCTTGAGTTGATAATTGTTAAGTGAAATTAATTTCATTCTGTATTTTGCATTTAGAACTCAATATCAATCTTTACAAAATCCCCCTGTTCGAATTTTCTCCTAATTTGCTTAAGAATATGAAATGGTCTTTGGGAGATGACCTAGGTTGCACCTTATACTATACCAATAGTTTGGGGAAAATCTAGAAATTATTTTTGCGCGTTTGCGACGAGCGTGTCAAAAATTTGGCGCCGTTGTCGGGGACCATTTTAGTTTCCTAGGCTTATTTAGAAGTTTGTATAAAATTTTTAACCTTTCTAACAATTTTTTGAGTTTGTATAAAATTTTTAACCTTTCTAATAATTTTTTGAGTTTGTATAAAATTTTTAACCTTTCTAACAATTTTTTTTTAGGTATACTATTCTTGATTTATTTGAACTATTCCGTAAGGAAAAAGCACGTTATAGTCTTGGGAATCTGACTTTAAAAGACCCTTTTGTCAGTTTACAAGAAAACTGAATGGGAAGCACATCCTCGACTCTTAGAAGGCGTTTCAGCCGTTACCGGACTTTAAACCAGAGGAAGATAATATAGCAATGCAGCTGGTGAACCAACCAAATCAGGATGGCAGAGACAAAAGAGAACCAGATACCACTTTTCGGTTTAACTTTTCCTTACTTTGGTGGTTTTGTCACATTTCTTTTCCTGTTATATAATTTCTATCTAAGACATTGCGGACAATGTCTTGGATAGGTTGGGGGGAGGATGGTCCGATATAAAAGAAAAATTAAAAAAAAACCAAAAAAAAAATTATGATCATAAACTTGCTTTGAGTAAGATGGCTGAGTAAGGAGTTACACTTGACTCTTGATACGCATCTTATGATTTAAAAAAAATTGAATGTGGAAGTTTGTTGTTCTTTAGATTTCATAAAATAATTGAAGCAAAATGATTTACATTTCGAGATTAATTAGTTTGGCAACACATATTTGAACTAGATAGATTAGATTTGATAAATATATTACCTGTGAGATTTTGAGCCTTATTATTATTTTCTTTCTTGTGTGATTTTCATCCATGGAATATGTTACTTCAGAACTTGCATTGATTCTTTTTGAAGCTACATTTTCACATGAATTGTACAAAAATGATTGAGGCACTCTTTTTCTTCAACAAACCACTTGGCCAAATAACCAAACCATATAATTTTATCCTTTGATCAGCCCTTTGAGCCGATTAGCCTTTTCATCTTTTTAGCTCACCACAAATCAAAAAAAAAAACAACTTTGTTTGACCATAAAAGGTGAGGAATACTGGATTTATCATACCATAAGTGTTTCAATAAGTGTGGGGAAGATTATTGTTGTGTTCCTCAATATCATGGTTGAAAAAAAAAACTAAAGCAAGAAATTAATAAATAAACTATTATATTGAAAAAAAAAATAAAAAATGAAGAAGTAATATCTGTTTCTCACACTTGCACTTAGACTCAGTTCTCAATCCTCACCATTTTCCTTGGTCTAACATTGTATCTCTTCAATATATCATTTCATCTTTCTAATCCCGTTATAACCAGAATAAAGACCTCTTGATTTGTGCATTGCATGTGTACATAGTAGTAGAGAAGTAGAAGATATGCAAGCCTATGATAGTTCATCTTTCATGGATTGAATTTGAGAGAAACACTTACCAAATCAAACACTTGAGAGATTCAGAGTATATCATGTGAGGTTTTATCTTTCTCAATCTATGTTTGTCAAATTAAAGTTACCTTTCTAAGTATTCAAAAATGTGATGAAAGAATGCTTCATGAAATTTGGTGAATTCTTGATAAATTAACTCAAAACTTTGATGTTCTTTCCAAAAAAAAAAAAATAGTCACCAATCCTTAACTTAAGTTTGCCCGAGACGTGCAAAAGATAAGTGTGGGGGAATTTGATAAGCATAAATTTCATAAATAATTATCTCTCATTTTTTTCTCATTAAGACTTCTTATATGTTCAATTAAGTGGTCTTTGTCATATTTTATGAGTTTGGGTTCATATGAAGTTTAATTGAATTTCTTTGCTTACCCGATTAAAATGACACTATTATAGTATTTTGAGCATAGTAGGAGTTTTAGACATCCAAAAATCATGAAATCTGTCTTGAATGAAAGCTTAAAGAAGTGTCCATAGTTACAAAGCAAGATCAGACTCTAAATGGGATGTTTAGGACTCCGAAATTATCTCAAAAGATGAGATAGTGTTGCTGACGTGGAATTTGAACAGTGTGCAAAGATCCGGCCATATCTTGAGATACAGAAGTCATATTGAGATGAAATCAACTTTGTTGGACAGCTAAGATCCGGGGCTACAACTTTTGTTCAGAAGTCAAGCTCTAATTCGGACATGTGAACATCCGAAATTGCAGTGCAAGAAAGTCAAAATTGTTGTGCTCATTGGTGACAAAAATTTAAAAGTGTTTTGCATTTTCAACAAAGCCCATGTGAAAGCAATAAAAGGGTAGAAAAGTAATATCCTAGTTGGTGACTTTCTGAAGATGATGCCTCAAAAATCCTCTATAAATAGAAGGGTTTACAAGAGGACAAACACACTATTTTGGAGATTAACTCCAATACCATTTTCTTTCTTTCTTTCTTTCTTTCTTTCTTTCTTTCTTGTTTGTTTTGCCTCCTACATGGAAGGCTTAGTTTTTCTTTATTGTTAGTTGCCTCCTACATGGAAGGCTTAGGATTTATTTGTTGTTAGTTGCCTCCTACATGGAAGGCTTAGGATTTATTTGTTGTTAGTTGCCTCCTACATGGAAGGCTTAGGATTTATTTGTTGTTAGTTTGCCTCTTTCTTTGTTGTTAGTTTGCCTCCTTCATGGAAGGCTAGGTTTGTAGTTTCAATTCAAGGATTCAAGCTATTTTCATTTTAACTTTAAGGTCTTGATCTTTATTTACATGCTTATTAAGTGGTTTCTACTCTACTTCACTATATTCTTCAATTTTATTCTTTAATCAAAGTTTGATCGGTTGACGTATTTTGATTAATGCATAATTGATTTATAATTGGTTTTTGATTGGTAAATCATTTTCCAAAAGTTTGAAGAGTAGAAATTAAGTAATTTAATTGAAGGTTTTCATTTTATTACTTACTTCAACTGAATTCTGATTATAAAATTGGTTTAGATGAAAGATTAAGTGGTTACTAAATCTTGTTGATCATAATCAATTGAATTCTGAGAGGTTTCTCAGTAGAGAATTCAAGGATCATTGTAGGGGTTCCAGATGATCCTAGGTTGATAAACACAATGCATGATTTTAGTGATCAATGATTAGTTAAGAAAATAGCCTCTGAATTCCTTGAGTTGATAATTGTTAAGTGAAATTAATTTCATTCTGTATTTTGCATTTAGAACTCAATATCAATCTTTACAAAATCCCCCTGTTCGAATTTTCTCCTAATTTGCTTAAGAATATGAAATGGTCTTTGGGAGATGACCTAGGTTGCACCTTATACTATACCAATAGTTTGGGGAAAATCTAGAAATTATTTTTGCGCGTTTGCGACGAGCGTGTCAAAAATTTGGCGCCGTTGTCGGGGACCATTTTAGTTTCCTAGGCTTATTTAGAAGTTTGTATAAAATTTTTAACCTTTCTAACAATTTTTTGAGTTTGTATAAAATTTTTAACCTTTCTAATAATTTTTTGAGTTTGTATAAAATTTTTAACCTTTCTAACAATTTTTTTTAGGTATACTATTCTTGATTTATTTGAACTATTTCGTAAGGAAAAAGCACGTTATAGTCTTGGGAATCTGACTTTAAAAGACCCTTTTGTCAGTTTATAAGAAAACTGAATGGGAAGCACATCCTCGACTCTTAGAAGGCGTTTCAGCCGTTACCGGACGTAAAACCAGAGGAAGATAATATAGCAATGCAGCTGGTGAACCAACCAAATCAGGATGGAAGAGACAAAAGAGAACCGGATACCACTTTTCGGTTATAACTTTTCCTTACTTTGGTGGTTTTGTCACATTTCTTTTCCTGTTATATAATTTCTATCTAAGACATTGCGGACAATGTCTTGGATAGGTTGGGGGGAGGATGGTCCGATATAAAAGAAAAATTAAAAAAAAACCAAAAAAAAATTATGATCATAAACTTGCTTTGAGTAAGATGGCTGAGTAAGGAGTTACACTTGACTCTTGATACGCATCTTATGATTTAAAAAAAATTGAATGTGGAAGTTTGTTGTTCTTTAGATTTCATAAAATAATTGAAGCAAAATGATTTACATTTCGAGATTAATTAGTTTGGCAACACATATTTGAACTAGATAGATTAGATTTGATAAATATATTACATGTGAGATTTTGAGCCTTATTATTATTTTCTTTCTTGTGTGATTTTCATCCATGGAATATGTTACTTCAGAACTTGCATTGATTCTTTTGGAAGCTACATTTTCACATGAATTGTACAAAAATGATTGAGGCACTCTTTTTCTTCAACAAACCACTTGGCCAAATAACCAAACCATATAATTTTATCCTTTGATCAGCCCTTTGAGCCGATTAGCCTTTTCATCTTTTTAGCTCACCACAAATCAAAAAAAAAAACAACTTTGTTTGACCATAAAAGGTGAGGAATACTTGATTTATCACACCATAAGTGTTTCAATAAGTGTGGGGAAGATTATTGTTGTGTTCATCAATATCATGGTTGAAAAAAAAAACTAAAGCAAGAAATTAATAAATAAACTATTATATTGAAAAAAAAAATAAAAAAAAATAAAAAATGAAGAAGTAATATCTGTTTCTCACACTTGCACTTAGACTCAGTTCTCAATCCTCACCATTTTCCTTGGTCTAACATTGTATCTCTTCAATATATCATTTCATCTTTCTAATCCCGTTATAACCAGAATAAAGACCTCTTGATTTGTGCATTGCATGTGTACATAGTAGTAGAGAAGTAGAAGATATGCAAGCCTATGATAGTTCATCTTTCATGGATTGAATTTGAGAGAAACACTTACCAAATCAAACACTTGAGAGATTCAGAGTATATCATGTGAGGTTTTATCTTTCTCAATCTATGTTTGTCAAATTAAAGTTACCTTTCTAAGTATTCAAAAATGTGATGAAAGAATGCTTCATGAAATTTGGTGAATTCTTGATAAATTAACTCAAAACTTTGATGTTCTTTCAGAAAAAAAAAAATAGTCACCAATCCTTAACTTAAGTTTGCCCGAGACGTGCAAAAGATAAGTGTGGGGGAATTTGATTAGCATAAATTTCATAAATAATTATCTCTCATTTTTTTCTCATTAAGACTTCTTATATGTTCAATTAAGTGGTCTTTGTCATATTTTATGAGTTTGGGTTCATATGAAGTTTAATTGAATTTCTTTGCTTACCCGATTAAAATGACACTATTATAGTATTTTGAGCATAATAGGAGTTTTAGACATCCAAAAATCATGAAATCTGTCTTGAATGAAAGCTTAAAGAAGTGTCCATAGTTACAAAGCAAGAGCAGACTCTAAATGGGATGTTTAGGACTCCGAAATTATCTCAAAAGATGAGATAGTGGTTCTGACGTGGAATTTGAACAGTGTGCAAAGATCCGGCCATATCTTGAGATACAGAAGTCATATTGAGATGAAATCAACTTTGTTGGACCGCTAAGATCCGGGGCTACAACTTTTGTTCAGAAGTCAAGCTCTAATTCGGACATGTGAACATCCGAAATTGCGGTGCAAGAAAGTCAAAATTGTTGTGCTCATTGGTGACAAAAATTGAAAAGTGTTTTGCATTTTCAACAAAGCCCATGTGAAAGCAATAAAAGGGTAGAAAAGTAATATCCTAGTTGGTGACTTTCTGAAGATGATGCCTCAAAAATCCTCTATAAATAGAAGGGTTTACAAGAGGACAAACACACTATTTTGGAGATTAACTCCAATACCATTTTCTTTCTTTCTTTCTTTCTTTCTTTCTTTCTTTCTTTCTTGTTTGTTTTGCCTCCTACATGGAAGGCTTAGTTTTTCTTTATTGTTAGTTGCCTCCTACATGGAAGGCTTAGGATTTATTTGTTGTTAGTTGCCTCCTACATGGAAGGCTTAGGATTTATTTGTTGTTAGTTTGCCTCTTTCTTTGTTGTTAGTTTGCCTCCTTCATGGAAGGCTAGGTTTGTAGTTTCAATTCAAGGATTCAAGCTATTTTCATTTTAACTTTGAGGTCTTGATCTTTATTTACATGCTTATTAAGTGGTTTCTACTCTACTTCACTATATTCTTCAATTTTATTCTTTAATCAAAGTTTGATCGGTTGACGTATTTTGATTAATGCATAATTGATTTATAATTGGTTTTTGATTGGTAAATCATTTTCCAAAAGTTTGAAGAGTAGAAATTAAGTAATTTAATTGAAGGTTTTCATTTTATTACTTACTTCAACTGAATTCTGATTATAAAATTGGTTTAGATGAAAGATTAAGTGGTTACTAAATCTTGTTGATCATAATCAATTGAATTCTGAGAGGTTTCTCAGTAGAGAATTCAAGGATCATTGTAGGGGTTCCAGATGATCCTAGGTTGATAAACACAATGCATGATTTTAGTGATCAATGATTAGTTAAGAAAATAGCCTCTGAATTCCTTGAGTTGATAATTGTTAAGTGAAATTAATTTCATTCTGTATTTTGCATTTAGAACTCAATATCAATCTTTACAAAATCCCCCTGTTCAAATTTTCTCCTAATTTGCTTAAGAATATGAAATGGTCTTTGGGAGATGACCTAGGTTGCACCTTATACTATACCAATAGTTTGGGGAAAATCTAGAAATTATTTTTGCGCATTTGCGACGAGCGTGTCAAAAATTTGGCGCCGTTGTCGGGGACCATTTTAGTTTCCTAGGCTTAGTTAGAAGTTTGTATAAAATTTTTAACCTTTCTAACAATTTTTTGAGTTTGTATAAAATTTTTAACCTTTCTAATAATTTTTTGAGTTTGTATAAAATTTTTAACCTTTCTAACAATTTTTTTTTAGGTATACTATTCTTGATTTATTTGAACTATTCCGTAAGGAAAAAGCACGTTATAGTTTTGGGAATCTGACTTTAAAAGACCCTTTTGTCAGTTTACAAGAAAACTGAATGGGAAGCACATCCTCGACTCTTAGAAGGCGTTTCAGCCGTTACCGGACGTAAAACCAGAGGAAGATAATATAGCAATGCAGCTGGTGAACCAACCAAATCAGGATGGCAGAGACAAAAGAGAACCGGATACCACTTTTCGGTTATAACTTTTCCTTACTTTGGTGGTTTTGTCACATTTCTTTTCCTGTTATATAATTTCTATCTAAGACATTGCGGACAATGTCTTGGATAGGTTGGGGGGAGGATGGTCCGATATAAAAGAAAAATTAAAAAAAAAACAAAAAAAAAATTATGTTAGAATCATAAACTTGCTTTGAGTAAGCTGGCTGGGTAAGGAGTTACACTTGACTCTTGATACGCATCTTATGATTTAAAAAAAAAATTGAATGTGGAAGTTTGTTGTTCTTTAGATTTCATAAAATAATTGAAGCAAAATGATTTACATTTCGAGATTAATTAGTTTGGCAACACACATTTGAACTAGATAGATTAGATTTGATAAATATATTACCTGTGAGATTTTGAGCCTTATTATTATTTTCTTTCTTGTGTGATTTTCATCCATGGAATATGTTACTTCAGAACTTGCATTGATTCTTTTTGAAGCTACATTTTCACATGAATTGTACAAAAATGATTGAGGCACTCTTTTTCTTCAACAAACCACTTGGTCAAGTAACCAAACCATATAATTTTATCCTTTGATCAGCCCTTTGAGCCGATTAGCCTTTTCATCTTTTTAGCTCACCACAAATAAAAAAAAAACAACTTTATTTCACCATAGAAGGTGAGGAATACTGGATTTATCATACCATAAGTGTTTCAATAAGTGTGGGGAATATTATTGTTGTGTTCATCAATATCATGGTTGAAAAAAAAAACTAAAGCAAGAAATTAATAAATAAACTATTATATTGAAAAAAAATAGAAAAAAAAATAAAAAATGAAGAAGTAATATCTGTTTCTCACACTTGCACTTAGACTCAGTTCTCAATCCTCACCATTTTCCTTGGTCTAACATTGTATATCTTCAATATATCATTTCATCTTTCTAATCCCGTTATAACCAGAATAAAGACCTCTTGATTTGTGCATTGCATATGTACATAGTAGTAGAGAAGTAGAAGATATGCAAGCCTATGATAGTTCATCTTTCATGGATTGAATTTGAGAGAAACACTTACCAAATCAAACACTTGAGAGATTCAGAGTATATCATGTGAGGTTTTATCTTTCTTAATCTATGTTTGTCAAATTAAAGTTACCTTTCTAAGTATTCAAAAATGTGATGAAAGAATGCTTCATGAAATTTGGTGAATTCTTGATAAATTAACTCAAAACTTTGATGTTCTTTCAAAAAAAAAAAATAGTCACCAATCCTTAACTTAAGTTTTCCCGAGACGTGCAAAAGATAAGGGTGAGGGAATTTGATTAGCATAAATTTCATAAATAATTATCTCTCATTTTTTTCTCATTAAGACTTCTTATATGTTCAATTAAGTGGTCTTTGTCATATTTTATGAGTTTGGGTTCATATGAAGTTTAATTGAATTTCTTTGCTTACCCGATTAAAATGACACTATTATAGTATTTTGAGCATAATAGGAGTTTTAGACATCCAAAAATCATGAAATCTGTCTTGAATGAAAGCTTAAAGAAGTGTCCATAGTTACAAAGCAAGAGCAGACTCTAAATGGGATGTTTAGGACTCCGAAATTATCTCAAAAGATGAGATAGTGTTGCTGACGTGGAATTTGAACAGTGTGCAAAGATCCGGCCATATCTTGAGATACAGAAGTCATATTGAGATGAAATCAACTTTGTTGGACCGCTAAGATCCGGGGCTACAACTTTTGTTCAGAAGTCAAGCTCTAATTCGGACATGTGAACATCCGAAATTGCGGTGCAAGAAAGTCAAAATTGTTGTGCTCATTGGTGACAAAAATTCAAAAGTGTTTTGCATTTTCAACAAAGCCCTTGTGAAAGCAATAAAAGGGTAGAAAAGTAATATCCTAGTTGGTGACTTTCTGAAGATGATGCCTCAAAAATCCTCTATAAATAGAAGGGTTTACAAGAGGACAAACACACTATTTTGGAGATTAACTCCAATACCATTTTCTTTCTTTCTTTCTTTCTTTCTTTCTTTCTTTCTTTCTTTCTTTCTTGTTTGTTTTGCCTCCTACATGGAAGGCTTAGTTTTTCTTTATTGTTAGTTGCCTCCTACATGGAAGGCTTAGGATTTATTTGTTGTTAGTTGCCTCCTACATGGAAGGCTTAGGATTTATTTGTTGTTAGTTTGCCTCTTTCTTTGTTGTTAGTTTGCCTCCTTCATGGAAGGCTAGGTTTGTAGTTTCAATTCAAGGATTCAAGCTATTTTCATTTTAACTTTGAGGTCTTGATCTTTATTTACATGCTTATTAAGTGGTTTCTACTCTACTTCACTATATTCTTCAAATTTATTCTTTAATCAAAGTTTGATCGGTTGACGTATTTTGATTAATGCATAATTGATTTATAATTGGTTTTTGATTGGTAAATCATTTTCCAAAAGTTTGAAGAGTAGAAATTAAGTAATTTAATTGAAGGTTTTCATTTTATTACTTACTTCAACTGAATTCTGATTATAAAATTAGTTTAGATGAAAGATTAAGTGGTTACTAAATCTTGTTGATCATAATCAATTGAATTCTGAGAGGTTTCTCAGTAGAGAATTCAAGGATCATTGTAGGGGTTCCAGATGATCCTAGGTTGATAAACACAATGCATGATTTTAGTGATCAATGATTAGTTAAGAAAATAGCCTCTGAATTCCTTGAGTTGATAATTGTTAAGTGAAATTAATTTCATTCTGTATTTTGCATTTAGAACTCAATATCAATCTTTACAAAATCCCCTTGTTCTAATTTTCTCCTAATTTGCTTAAGAATATGAAATGGTCTTTGGGAGATGACCTAGGTTGCACCTTATACTATACCAATAGTTTGGGGAAAATCTAGAAATTATTTTGGCGCGTTTGCGACGAGCGTGTCACCAGGTATGGGAAGAAGTTCCTATGCAAAGAAGAGAAGGACAAAAAGAATTGGAGTTTGCTACAGGTGTGCAAGATGGACCTGTAACACAAGATGCAAGAACCTTGGAATGGTTTCAAGAAATCGAGAGGACAAAATTCAATTCATAAAGGATGGACTGAGTAAGGAGTCATTGGATGATATCATTCAGACTCTTGAGACGCATCCTAGTGGGCATGTACAAGGAGTTCTTCTTGATTTGTTTGAACTGTTCCGTAAGGAAAAAGCACGTTATAGTCTTGGGAATTTGACTTTAAAAGACCCTGTTGTCAGTTTACAAGAAAACTGAATGGGAAGCACATCCTCGACTCTTGGAAGGCGTTTCAGCCGTTACTGGACGTAAAACTAGAGGAAGATGTGAGCCACAATCACAACTACTGTTCATTCTCATGCGTGTATGTTTGTCATTTACATTGTCTTTTCAATTTATTGGGCCACCATTTTTTTTGAAATTTTCACCCCTGCTTAAAGTCTTTCCCCTCTGACATTCACCTTTTCCTTGAACAAAAAAATTCAAACTTTTGCAACAAAAATTCAAACTTTTGCTACCAAATCCTTATCCCGCACTATTCAAGCAATCTCCTTGTCTGATATTGAGTCCCTATAAATTATCAACCTCTATGACATATTTTTTCAAAAAAAAGACAGAAGGTGAGGAATATTGGATTTATCATACCATAAGTGTTTCAATAAGTGTGAGGGAGATTATTGTTGTGTTCATCAATATCATGGCTGAAAAAAAAAACTAAAGCAAGAAATTAATAAATAAACTATTATATTGAAAAAAAAAGAAAAAAAAAAGAATGAAGAAGTAATATCTGTTTCTCACACTTGCACTTAGACTCAGTTCTCAATCCTCACCCTTTCCCTTGGTCTAACATTGTATCTCTTCAATATATCATTTTATCTTTCTAATATCGTTATAACCAAAATAAAGACCTCTTGATTTGTGCATTGCATGTGTACATAGTAGTAGAGAAGTAGAAGATATGCAAGCCTATGATAGTTCATCTTTCATGGATTGAATTTGAGAGAAACACTTACCAAATCAAACACTTGAGAGATTCAGAGTATATCATGTGAGGTTTTATCTTTCTCAATCTATGTTTTTCAAATTAAAGTTGCCTTTCTAAGTAATTTCAAAAATGTGATGAAAGAATGCTTCATGAAATTTTGTGAATTCTTGACAAATTAACTCAAAACTTTGATGTTCTTTCAAAAAAAAAATAGTCACCAATCCTTAACTTAAGTTTGCCCGAGACGTGCAAAAGATAAGTGTGGGGGAATTTGATAAGCATAGATTTCATAAATAATTATCTCTCACTTTTATCTTATTAAGACTTCTTATATAATCAATTAAGTGATCTTTGTCATATTTTATGAGTTTGGGTTCATATGAAGTTTAATTGAATTTCTTTGCTTACCCGATTAAAATGACACTATTATAGTATTTTGAGCATAATAGGAGTTTTAGACATCCAAAAATCATGAAATCTGTCTTGAATGAAAGCTTAAAGAAGTGTCCATAGTTACAAAGCAAGAGAAGACTCTAAATGGGATGTTTAGGACTCCGAAATTATCTCAAAAGATGAGATAGTGTTGCTAACGTGGAATTTGAACAGTGTGCAAAGATCCGGCCATATCTTGAGATACAGAAGTCATATTGAGATGAAATCAACTTTGTTGGACAGCTAAGATCCGGGCCTACAACTTTTATTCAGAAGTCAAGCTCTAATTCGGACATGTGAACATCCGAAATTGCGGTGCAAGAAAGTCAAAATTGTTGTGCTCATTGGTGACAAAAATTCAAAAGTGTTTTACATTTTCAACAAAGCCCATGTGAAAGCAATAAAAGGGTAGAAAAGTAATATCCTAGTTGGTGACTTTCTGAAGATGATGCTTCAAAAATCCTCTATAAATAGAAGGGTTTACAAGAGGAGAAACACACCATTTTGGAGATTAACTCCAATACCATTTTCTTTCTTTCTTTCTTTCTTTCTTTCTTTCTTTCTTTCTTTCTTGTTAGTTTTGCCTCCTTCATGGAAGGCTTAGGTTTTCTTTCTTGTTAGTTTGCCTCCTACATGGAAGGCTTATTTTTTCTTTATTGTTAGTTGCCTCCTACATGGAAGGCTTAGGATTTATTTGTTGTTAGTTGCCTCCTACATGGAAGGCTTAGGATTTATTTGTTGTTAGTTTGCCTCTTTCTTTGTTGTTAGTTTGCCTCCTTCAGGGAAGGCTAGGTTTGTAGTTTCAATTCAAGGATTCAAGCTATTTTCATTTTAACTTTGAGGTCTTGATCTTTATTTACATGCTTATTAAGTGGTTTCTACTCTGCTTCACTATATTCTTCAATTTTATTCTTTAATCAAAGTTTGATCGGTTGACGTATTTTGATTAATGCGTAATTGATTTATAAATGGTTTTTGATTGGTAAATCATTTTCCAAATGTTTGAAGAGTAGAAATTAAGTAATTTAATTGAAAGTTTTCATTTTATTACTTACTTCAACTGAATTCTGATTATAAAATTGGTTTAGATGAAAGATTAAGTGGTGACTAAATCTTGTTGATCATAATCAATTGAATTCTGAGAGGTTTCTCAGTAGAGAATTCAAGGATCATTGTAGGGGTTCCAGATGATCCTAGGTTGATAAACACAATGCATGATTTTAGTGATCAATGATTAGTTATGAAAATAACCTCTGAATTCCTTGAGTTGATAATTGTTAAGTCAAATTAATTTCATTCTGTATTTTGTATTTAGCACTTAATATCATATATTTACAAAACCCCTTTTTTCTAACTTTCTCCTAATTTGCTTAAGAATATGAAATGGTCTTTGGGAGATGACCTAGGTTGCACCTTATACTATACCAATAGTTTGGGGGAAATCTAGAAATTATTTTTGCGCGTTTGCGACGAGCGTGTCAGTAGGCAAGTATGTGTTTCCTATGCATATGCTGTCATAGCAGGTCAAATATAGTGGCAGATCTCAGAATCTCTAAACTGCAGGGCACTTTAAAATAACTCCTTATATCTAGTCTATGAAATGTATAAAATGCTTAAGATTTCAAGACCAAAAGTAATGCTTAGCCTGTGATAGTACTGTAAAAACCCAAGTCTTGGTTAGGGGAGCAGTTTCTAAGAAATAGTTAGGAAGTAGGTTTGGAAGTCCATTCCTGTTCTCTCTCTCTGACCAAGTTTAGTATTAATTGCCCAGATCCCTTGGCCAACTTGCTTCTGATTAACTAAATCAGTAGGTACATAGGAAGGTCTTTGCAGTTTTTGAACCTACCATGTTAGGAGAGACTAGGAGCTTGAGTTGAGCTGGGCCAAAGAGAGCCGAAGCTGGGTTAATAGATATCTTACACGTTAAATCAATAATGAAGAAATCAGAGTCATAGGAACAAGGCCTATTATTCCTGCTGCAGGAGTTTTAGTCATGACACCCTCATGCCCTGTGTTGAATCATTTAGACATGGTACTAATTCTTAAAACCAATTGGAGTTCAGCGTAAAGCCTAGTGGCCTGCACCTGATTAAGAATTTCTCATAATTGGTTTCTACAACCAAACTGGTTAAGGTAGCAGGAACATGAAGTCTAGCATTTATCCATTTTTTGCTTGGCCTGAGAGTTAGAAAAATAGTTTTCTAATAAAACCAGAATCTGTTGCAGCACTTTTGGCCAGCAGCAGGTCCTCCTTGCCCAGTTTCACTTCACCAAGTCTTCTAAGCCTATCTCAATCAGGTTAAGATCAATCTTGGGATGATAGATCAGATTATAGGGTTATGCAGCTCCTATGGAAGCCCAAATCTAAGGTTAAGATTTTAATTAGGAAGAGGCTTGGAATATAACAATGATGAAGGCGAATTGGAGAGCTTTAGTTCAGTACATTAGTAATCCTAGTTCAGGTAGTTAGATCAGCACTAGTGGCAAATCCAAATTTCATTGTATACTTGGCCGGTGCAGGAAATAAATCCATGCGCCTTTCTGGGTCAAACAAGAACTAGGCCAACCTGTAGAAGCCTAGGACTGATGATGGTAGTAGGTTTTGCCAAATGGGTATGTTTAGGGACTGCTACAGATGGCTTTGGTTTAACACAAAGCTTTGAGACAAGGGGACTTGGTTTGGCTTCAGGTCATCAAAGCTGGTTTTCTTTCCTTAAATCCTTGGTGAGTCAGCTTTCCTCCCTTATCCATGATCCAATGACTTTGTACTGCTGTGACAGATCCTTAAACCAAGGGCTTCATTGATGACTTGAATGCAAACTATGGCTGTATAGCTCAGGTCCTTTACAGCGTTTGTTTAAATTCTAGATTATATGCTTTAGGTAAACCATTTGAGTTAGGAAAGCAACTTAAGCTTGACTTTAGCAACAAAACAAAACTTGAGAGAAACAGGAATCTGTTGGGGTCTAGGAATTACCATCTGATTTATGGTATATTCTTAAAACAGGTTAAAGGGATGGCAAAGGCCATAAGTCCTGTGTGCATTCATTTCAAGTTGATTAATAAATAGAAGAATAGGATACAACAATGAACATAATACATAAGCAATTATGGTAGGTTGAAGTTAGATAGCATAACCTGTTGCTATTTTCTGCTTCTGTATTAGGGGCTGTGAGAACCAATCAACACTGTACTAGTTTCACAGCAGCAATTTTAGTTCTTGAATAGTTTAAGGATAAGTTGGATAGGAATTAAATAACAAAACCCTTAGTCTCATACCAACTAGGAGCTATTTAGCCAATAATTTAATTAAAACTAACCAACTAACATATAAGTTATATACTCCAGGATTTAGTTGTGCATTGTTAGTTCTAAACTTGGTTTATGTTCCAATTGGAACTTTGGAAATTTATGGCAACAAACTTGGCCTAGGGAAAAGAATAGCAGCAAGTTTAAACATCATGATTGCAGGTACAATGGTATCTTGGATAAGTTTGGAAGGCTACAAGAGTCACAGGCCCTACACAAAATAAATGATAGAGACTGCATTATCATTATACCCTGTTTTTCTCACCCAGGTTTTGGTCTTTACTAAGCATTTGCCTCAAACTAAATTTTGCAAACTATCCCAGCATCTATTTTCCTAAAATTCTTCTTTTTTTTCAAACATCTGTTCTTTTTCTTATCTTTCTCAGATTGTGCAAACGGATTCTAATACGGGCAAGTAGCGTTCTCTACTGTTACGTATTTTAATTCGTGCTAATTCAAATACGGCTTACAACGATTTGGATTATGCAAGCACGTTTGTATTTTCCTAAAATTCTTCTTTTTTTCAAAAGATCTGTTCTTTTTCTTATCTTTCTCAGATTGTGCAAACGGATTCTAATACAGGCAAGTGGCGTTCTCTACTGTTACGTGTTTTAATCCGTGCTAATTCAAATACGGCTTACGACGATTTGGATTATGCAAGCACGTCTGTTTTTTCTAAAAATCTTCCTTTTTCAAAAACGTCTATTTTCAATTTTCCCCAGATTGTGCAAACGGGTTCTAATACGGGCAAGTAGCGTTCTCTACTGTTATGTGTTTTAATCCGTGCTAATTCAAATACGGCTTACGACGATTTGGATTATGCAAGCACATCTGTTTTTTCTAAAAATCTTCCTTTTTCAAAAACGTCTGTTTTTAATTTTTCCCAGATTGTGCAATCGGGTTCTAATACGGGCAAGTAGCGTTCTCTACTGTTACGTGTTTTAATCCGTGCTAATTCAAATACGGCTTACGACGATTTGGATTATGCAAGCACGTCTATTTTTCTAAAATTCTTCCTTCTTCCAAAAACGTCTGTTTTTTTAATTTTCCTCAGATTGTGCAACGGATTCTAATACGGGCAAGTAGCGTTCTCTACTGTTACGTGTTCTAATTCGTGCAAATTCAAACACGGCTTACGACGGTTTGAATTTTGCAAGCACGCTAATCCTTCGTTCATTTCCTAATCTCCAAGAGATCAAGTCTCTTAACCAGAACTACGTAGCCTTGAGTTTCCCATTGCACCAGGGAATACGTAGGAGCAGGATCAAGTCCTGTCAGGCTATTTTCCATAAACCTATTTATTTTCTATTTTAAGGGATCAAATAGTTTTCAAAATATCACACACTCAGTTTAAGGGTACCGTTCTTTGGAACGGGCGAGTAGGGTGCCTAATACCTTCCTTACTCGTAACCGACTCCCGAACCTAGATTTCTTCCTCAAGTTAGGGTTTTTCCAAATGTTTTTCCCTTAAAATAAAATTTGGTGGCGGCTCCACAATCCATAAAATTCATTTCAAAATTTAGCGAGCTCGTCGTCTCGTCATAATTACGGTTATGACATCATAGAATGTCTAAGGCATACTTTCTTTGACAGATAGTGATTCTTTTATTTGATCTGGTTACTTTAATACCAAGAAAATACTTCAGAGGAGGACCAAGATCTTTAATTTTAAATTTAACATCCAATTGATATTTGACATATGTAATCTAAAAAATGTCAATCCCTTCTATAATTATATAATCTCTGTACATTAGTATATCTATGAATTTAGAATTGGATAGTTTGGTAAAAAGAAAATGATCATGTAGAGATTGACTGTATCCTATTGAAGACAATAAAAGTATTTGCACTCTAGTATCCAATTTTAACAAGCTATAACATTAAAAGAAAGTCCTATAGTAGAAATTTTAGCTACAAGAGAAAAAGTATTAAAATAATTTAACCATTCTATTTGTTTGTATCTTTTAGCAACAAGACAAACCTTATATCTCTCTAAGGATCCATCTTAAATATATTTAATTTTATATACCCATTTTGAGTTTATAGTTTTTCTACTTGGTGGGAGAGTAATAAAAGATTAAGTGTTATTTTTCTTTAGAACCTTTAATTCATTTTTCATAGTTTCAATGCATTGATGAGATTTTACTTTAGTATAACTTTTAGGCTTACTGTTAACAGTAACAGAGAGAGTATAATTCAAATAAGATGAAAAAAAATACTTATAGAAAATAACAAATAAAATATGATAACTTATATTTTAGTTAGATAAAGTAGATGTTGTTACATTATAATGAAAATTTTGGAGACTACAAGGGGGTTATCTAACCTTGTTGGATCTTCTTAACTAATATTCTGGAGTTTTATTTTGAATAACAATGAAGGGTAACCTATTTATTAAGTGGACAACATGCGAGATAACATAACTCCAATAAACTTTAGGTATATTAGATTGAAACAAAATGAATCTTGTTTCTTTAAGAATAGGTCTATGCTTCATTTCTAAAACAAAATTATATTGTAAAGTCTCAATGCAAGAAGTTTAATGCACTATCCCATGTTGAGAATAATATGAAGAAGAAAGAATTCAACTGCATTATCAGTTATAGTAAACTTAACAAATTTATCAAATTAAGTCTTAACCAAAGAAACAGAATTATGCACAAGATCCCTATATTCACCTTTAGATTTGATTAAAAATAACTAAGTATGTTTAGCGTAATCATCAACTATAGTAAATAAATATCAATGTCCATGGATACAAGTTATACCAAGAAAACCCCATATATCCATGTGCATAGGATCAAAAGGACAAATAATTTTATTGTTAATGATAAGAAAAGTAAGTTTACATTATTTAGCTAGGCAACAATGATAAAAAATTATTTTAGGATTATATTTCACATAAGGAAAGTTGTTGCAAATGATTTGTAAAATAGTGTAGGAAGGACGTCCTAATCTATAGTGCCATAGATAAAAAATCCAAGAAGATTCATCATGTTTATCCTTAAAAATATTATGCAACATTTTTGGGAACATAAGTAGAATAAGCAGAAAAACGATTGGACTTAGTGAGTATGTACAAGATATTTTGAATTTTAGTAAAACCAATCATCCTCAAGGTATTGCTGTCCTATATAAGGATTATTTTTTTTATAAAAAATTAGTTTGAAAGATAAAGATTCTGTCATCTTAAAATGGATATCAAATTACATATAAAATTTGGTATATATAAAACATTATGTAGACAAAGTTGATTAGAAAGTCTTATGTCTCTTGAAATCTTGATAAGCATAAATTTCATAAATAATTATCTCTCACTTTTATCTCATTAAGACTTCTTATATGTGCAATTAAGTGGTCTTTGTCATATTTTATGAGTTTGGGTTCATATGAAGTTTAATTGAATTTCTTTGCTTACCCGATTAAAATGACACTATTATAGTATTTTGAGCATAATAGGAGTTTTAGACATCCAAAAATCATGAAATCTGTCTTGAATGAAAGCTTAAAGTAGTGTCCACAGTTACAAAGCAAGAACAGACTCTAAATGGGATGTTTAGGACTCCGAAATTATCTCAAAAGATGAGATAGTGTTGCTGACGTGGAATTTGAACAGTGTGCAAAGCTCCGGCCATATCTTGAGATACAGAAGTCATATTGAGATGAAATCAAATTTGTTGGACAGCTAAGATCCAGGGCTACAACTTTTGTTCAGACGTGAAGCTCTAATTCGGACATGTGAACATCCGAAATGGTGGTGCAAGAAAGTCAAAATTGTTGTGCTCATTGGTAACAAAAATTCAAAAGTGTTTTGCATTTTCAACAAAGCCCATGTGAAAGCAATAAAAGGGTAGAAAAGTAATATCCTAGTTGGTGACTTTCTGAAGATGATGCCTCAAAAATCCTCTATAAATAGAAGGGTTTATAAGAGGAGAAACACACCATTTTGGAGATTAACTCCAATACCATTTTCTTTCTTTCTTTCTTTCTTTCTTTCTTTCTTGTTAGTTTTGCCTCCTTCATGGAAGGCTTAGGTTTTCTTTCTTGTTAGTTTGCCTCCTACATGGAAGGCTTAGTTTTTCTTTATTGTTAGTTGCCTCCTACATGGAAGGCTTAGGATTTATTTGTTGTTAGTTGCCTCCTACATGGAAGGCTTAGGATTTATTTGTTATTAGTTTGCCTCTTTCTTTGTTGTTAGTTTGCCTCCTTCAGGGAAGGCTAGGTTTGTAGTTTCAATTCAAGGATTCAAGCTATTTTCATTTTAACTTTGAGGTCTTGATCTTTATTTACATGCTTATTAAGTGGTTTCTACTCTGCTTCACTATATTCTTCAATTTTATTCTTTAATCAAAGTTTGATCGGTTGACGTATTTTGATTAATGCATAATTGATTTATAATTGGTTTTTGATTGGTAAATCATTTTCCAAATGTTTGAAGAGTAGAAATTAAGTAATTTAATTGAAGGTTTTCATTTTATTACTTACTTCAACTGAGTTCTGATTATAAAATTGGTTTAGATGAAAGATTAAGTGGTTACTAAATCTTGTTGATCATAATCAATTGAATTCTGAGAGGTTTCTCAGTAGAGAATTCAAGGATCATTGTAGGGGTTCCAGATGATCCTAGGTTGATAAACACAATGCATGATTTTAGTGATCAATGATTAGTTATGAAAATAGCCTCTGAATTCCTTGAGTTGATAATTGTTAAGTCAAATTAATTTCATTCTGTATTTTGTATTTAGCACTTAATATCATATATTTACAAAAACCCCTTTTTCTAACTTTCTCCTAATTTGCTTAAGAATATGAAATGGTCTTTGGGAGATGACCTAGGTTGCACCTTATACTATACCAATAGTTTGGGGGAAATCTAGAAATTATTTTTGCGCGTTTGCGACGAGCGTGTCAAATCTTGACAATAACAGTCTCATTATTGGATAATCTAACAATAATAGGTTTGATATGTTTATATATAAGAAAGTTATTAATATTGTTACAAAAATGATCAATGGAATTGTTATCTAAAATCCAAGTAAGATTCATACCTATGGTGTGCTAAGTTACTTGCTCATGAAGGGATGAATCACCAGCATTGGCATGACTTACTTGGTTCACTAAGTGGTTAGGTTAGAAACATGTATTATGGAGGATAGCCTATAACTGAGCATATTATTCTTTGATGATTATCGAAGTTTGCTAATCTTTAACATGTAAATCCTTGTCAATTTTTATTTGTATCTCACTATTTGAGCCTACATTATTTATAATAATACTTTATTTTTAACCTGAATTTGAAGTTAGGTGAGAACCATGATTAAAGTAATATGCATCTACGATATTTCTTTCTTTTCCACATAAGGTGCATAAATTGTTTAAGTTTCCAACTTTAGTGAATTTTCCTCTTCCTTTGATAGATGAAGATCCTTTACTAGTTGTAGGCTTAAAGGCTTAACTAGTGGCATTGTGGAGAATCTTGGATATTTCTATGATGTGATTACTTATCCATCTTTCTGGTTGTAAAACTAAAGAAAACACTTTATTTATGGTAGGAAGAAGTTTCATAAGAAGAACTTGTCTTTAGATGGTGCTATATTGATCACTTAACCTCTTTAGAAAATAAATGACATATTTTTGTATCTTTATATTTCTTGATAGATATAATTAAATCACAAATATATTTTACTAGACATTTGCATGATGGTGTGGGCCTTAAAAACTAATTCTTTTCAAATAAGTAAAATAGGAGGATATATTTCTTTCTCTTTTCTTGATGGAATGAAGTTCATGTATCAAATTAGAAGTTCAAAAATAGTCCCCTTTTGAAAATCAATCCTTCAAATCCTCCCCAAGTTCTTAGGCATTATTAATGCAGACAATACTTTGAGAAATTTGTGGATTCAAAGATCCAATGATCCAGATACAATCATGGTGTTGCATTTTTCCCAAAAAGGATAAGTAATGTCTTTTGATTTAATATTGAAATAGATTCTTCTATAAATTTGAATGTGTTCTTGGAGACGAGAGCATGCTTCATTAATCAATTTCGTGAATGACAGTTCATCCATCCAACTATGGTGAAATAAAGATAGCTTCTGGATTTTATTCAAGATGTAGATAATATAAACCGGAAGAATTTAGCAATTGATCAAAGAAATATTTTTCATTTTTATTGAAATTCATAAAAATTTGTGATACCATATTAAAATAAGAAGATGAAAGATTAAAAAAAAAATTCACATATGTGTTCATATCTCTTTTACAAAAAATCTAAAATCTTTTATATAATAATAATAATAATAATAATAATAATAATAATAATAATAATAATAATAATCTAACTCATCATCATCATATTTTAATTGAAATAACATAAAATCTCATCAATAAATGAAGATGAATTTAATAGTTGACTCAGAAATCTAATTCTTATTTTGCTAAATCAATGATTTTTTTATAAATTTATGATAGTATAATTAATCAATGATTGATTCATACGGTTAATGTGTACTCCCTAAGAAAAGTCTCAGATTTGAACTTTATTTTAGGAAAAAAATTCTGTTAAAAGTCCGTAACCCAAAAAAAACACTAATAATGTTTTTACTGCTGTGAGTTTATGTAATATGAAGCTTTAAGAATTTGGATAGCTTTAATTCCCTCCCCCTATTTTAATATTTATTGGAAAGCTAATCGTGAAGTTTAAGCCCATCTATTTTCATCTGCACAAAAGCCCACAGACAAACGAATTCTATGTTAAGTTGGCCCATTTCACTGTGATATAATTTGTGTACGAATATGGCAAATGGCGTTGAATTGGCCCACGGGCTAGATTTGTTTTGTGTTTCGTGGTGAGTGCCATTTGAACGGGCTTGACTTTTGGCATCCCTTTTTTCTTTTTGCACCCCTTTTATTTTTTGAAATTTTTTTATTATCGTTTTATTCTTAAAACCTTCTCATCTCTTCCGCAAAAATTATTTCTCTTCCGCAAGTATTCGTCTGTTCCGCAAATTAATTTACGGAATGCAAAATGTATTCCGTAAATTAATTTGCGGAATGTAATTTTTTGTTTTCCGTAGATTAATTTATGAAAAGTTATATTTTACATTCCGTAATCTAATTTGCGGAACAAAAAAATTACATTCCGCAAGTTTATTTACGGAATACACTGATGCATTCCATAAACTAATTTGCGGAAAGTCTTTAACATTCCGCAAATTAGTTTGCGGAATACAGAGTCCGTTCGTCTTCTCCGATGCTCCTTCGACGTTTCTCCGAGGTTTATTTTCTTAGTTTTTTCCCACCAAAGCAGAACATATGAATTCAATTAACAATAAAGAAGATGTAATAATGGGAAACAGAAATAAGAAAGAAAAAAAAAAAAGGAGTAGGAGGAATACGGAAAAACGAGAGAGAAAGGAGGAAGAAGAAAGAAGTTTAATAAACTGGAGTATTTTTGTCTTTTAAGGATGCAAAAAAAAATTTTGGGGGTGCAAAAAGCAATCCCCCATTTGAACTTGTCTATATTATTCACGCATATCCAGCCATGTCTTGTACCATTCGGGCCTCCGTGTTAATAGGCCTCTGGTCCTTTATTGTAGGGAAAGTTATTTTTTTGAATAATTTTGTTTATTATTTACATAATTTTTTTTAGTTTTAATTTTAAAAATATGCACAAACATATTTTTAAATTAAAATTTTGGGAATAATTTACGTAATCAATTTCTAAAATTAAAATTTTTGAAAATTTATTTTTCAAAAAACAAAAAATAAAATAATATAAAAAGTAATATAAAAATAAAATTTCTTTACTTTTATGACCAAAAATAAAAAAGAGTTGTAAAAAAAAACGTGGCGAATAGTAGGCTATTACTTTTCAATTCCTCTTTTTTTGGGCTATTTGTGCCATAGTTTTTTTCTTTGAAACTTTTATTTTAAAATATGTTAATAATTATGTTAATCTTAATTTTTAAGGTTGATTTTAAATATTTAAATATAATATTATATTAAAAATATTTATTATGTTTTATATTTTAGTTAATAAATTTTTATTTTCAATAATACTTTTTTTAATAAAAATCTATCACTTTTTATCAAAGACATTTTCAGAAATTTAAAGTTTCTCCAATAACTGTTTTAAAAACAATTTTTTATTCTAAAAAAACTATAAAAAATTATTTTGATAACATATTGGTATCAAATATTTAAAAAATTTAAAAGAATTTAAAAAAATAGAAGAAACTTTTAGATTTTATGTGATTCTTGTTTTAAAAACACAAGTATGGACAACATTTGATTTTTAAATAAAACATGGACAAAAAATTTCGGAAAAAAATCTAACATAAAAAATAATTGATTAAATATATTTTAATTTTTTAAAATAATTAAATTTTAATTTTTTATTTTTAAAAATATCTTAAGTATAATTTTAATGTAGCGGATGTTAAATTAAATTAAATCAAATAATATTAATTATAATTAAAATTTTAACATATTTTTTAAAATATGTTAAATATAATTTTTCTAAATATAATTAATCTAACTAAATTTAATATAATTTGAATTATTATCAGAATGTAAAATTATTTTTAAAAAATAAAAGATCTAAATAATTTTTTAAAGATAATAAAAGATTAAAATTTAATATTATAAAAAACTTCAAAATATATTAAAAAAATAACCTAGTTTCATTGCACCAATTTCTGAAGGGTAAATTTATTCCTACCAAAATATATAATTTTGTAATAAATAATTAAAATTGATAGAAAAAGTTAATAAAATAAATAATATGATAAAAAAATAATTATAAAAAATGTTATAGAAATTATTAGTAAAAATACGATGTGTGTTCTTGAATTTTAATTTTTATCAATTTGTTATTTATTTTTTCCATTTTCCACCCTGAGGCATGATAGGGGAAAGAGGAGTGAACCCTCCAAAACATAGATGGAACAGAGACACAGAACAATGATGTTACTCCGGCGGCATCTTTGCACCGCGACGACCACCTCAAAGATTCCATGGAGGTACAAGAAGGTTGCTATAAAACAAGGGCAACAAGCCCTCACTGAGTATCTCCATGCCACAAGGTGCATCCCTTATGCCTACGCTGACCAAATTGCCAAGAACTCCCTCCGGTCCCTCAGCAATCTCATTTCCAAGTTGGGACCTTTTTCCACTTCCACGTTCACCAACAACCTCAACAAGTTCCTCCGGTACAACCCCATCAATGAATTTGAGTTCTTTTTTGAAAGCATTGGCATACACCCCTCTCACCACAATGCCTTGTTACCCCCCAACAAGTTTTTCTTTTCTGAAGATGGGTCCCTTTTCGATGCTGCTTGTGCTCTTTCTGAATTTGGGTTTCCCTGGGATAAACTTGGGATGTTGTATATGGAGAGTGGTTTTGTTTTCAGGTGGAGTGCTTCTGAGTTGAAGGGTAGGCTTTTTGAGTTCAAAAGGTATGGGTTTTGCAATGTCCAAGTTGTGGGGATATGCTTGGCTTTCCCTTTTGTGTTCAGTGACCATTTGGGTGTTGAGGTTGATGGTTTGCTTGCTGATTTGAGGTTAGTCTTTTTGGACTTTGATTTGGCAGGGTGTGTTGAGGGCGATGCGGATGTTTGGTATGAGGTGTGTAGGAAAATCAAGGTGTTTTATGATTTGAATGGTGGTGGTAAGGCAGTGGAGCTTATTGGAAGGAATAAACATGTCATTGTTGAGAATGGGGAAGGGAAGTTGGTGCAAGCAGTTGAGTTTTTTTGTAGGTTTGGTGCAAACAAGGAGGAAGTGGCTCGTTTAATCCTGCAGGGATCAGAATTGTTGAGTCTTGATTTCGAGACGTCGGTGATTAATGTGTCGAAGCTGTTGAAACACTTTGGAATGCGCTCCAAAGATGTTTATAATGTTAGGAGGAATTATGCCCATGTCTTGGGAACGATTAGAATGGTTAATCTGCCGAATGTAATGAAGGCTTTGGGTTTACATGAATGGTTCTTCGATAAAATCAAGGATGGGAATCATCAGTTGTTGGTTAGTTATGTCATGAGCTATCCCAATGAAGACAAAGATAAATATTATCTAGGGTGTTTGAAGAAAATTGGAGCTTCGAGAATGCCAACTCATAATATGAGCAAGTTGAATTTCTTGCATGCCATTGGTTTTGGAGAAAATGCTTTGACCATGAAGGTCTTGACTCACTTGCACGGAACAAATGGCGCATTACAAAAAAGATTTGAAAGCCTTCTAGGTTTCGGGATTGAGTTCTCGTTCGTATGTAGAATAATAGCGGTTCATCCTAAGATTCTAAGCCAAAGACCTGAATCTATAGAGCAAAAGATTAATTTCCTTTGTCTGGAAATGGGGAACTCAATACAGCTTTTGCTCACATTTCCAGCGTTCTTATCCTTTGACTTAGAGAACCGCATTAAGCCTAGGTATAGGTTTTATATGTGGATTATGCAAAAAGGTCTGCTTTCCAAAACCTATTCTGTTGCGAGCATAGTTGCAACCAGTGACAGGACTTTTGTTTCTCGCGCCTTTAAAATTCATCCAGCTGCTCCAAAACATTGGTTTGAGCAATTCTATCCAAACAAATTGCCATTGTGATGATCACAATTCCTTTTTTACATTCGAGTATGAACTCCAGCAATTATTCTAGATGAATTCATACAGACTCTTCAAGTTGGTTACTTCCTATCTTTTGGAGATGGAGAAAAACCTTACAAATAGGTCTATATAATTTGCAATGACAGTGGGACATCAGGAATATATCTTGCAATACTTCAATTCCTACAACCTGATCTCAATTTTGAGGAAAAGAAACCACAAATTAAGCGAACCATTAGTTGTGCTTCTTCAAAGTGATTATATCAGAGGTAGGTAGACAATTTGTAATTGTAAGTATTTGTACTTTTAACATGACTTCACTGTTGTGATATTTTCAATCAACCTGTTTTTCCTCTTTTATTTAAAAATTATATATATGATAAATAATTCAGAAATTATTGAGTGCAACTGTGGTAAGATGGTAAAGGCAGGTTGGTTCATATACTGGTGCTAACTACTAAATAGCCAGATAACTGAGAGAGACACCTATATACATAAATAATACTTTATTACATTCTAAAAGCTTCACAGACATTGCCAATGGGGATTTGCTTTTGTGGTTGACCTTTTACTCATGACAACTGCTTGACTTGGGTTTGAGTCTAAGAACCCCCATTGGTGCTCTAGCCTTTTGAGTGAGGAGAGGCCCCCATAATGACACTAAATTTTTAATCTTAAAAGTTATTTTCAGACATTAGGAGCCTTTTTGGTTTGTTAAACATTTTTTATTATGAAAATGACATTGTTTTTCATTTTGTCTTCTATTTTCTAAATTTTGCATGGGAAAAGTTGTTTACACCATTTACTGTACAAATTTTGAAAACAGGAAATAAAGTGAATACAAGGTGGTATTTTTTGTAATTAAAAGTGAAATAAAAAACGTTTTTCCAAACCAAACAGCTCCTAAGATTCTTGGACATAGTGCATGTTGGCATATTATTTCTGTGCTCAGAAAAATTTATACTATGCTGCAGTGAGAGCTTGTAGCTGGAAAACCGTTTTGTATAAAATTAAGCAAAACCAAACATATGCTTACTTTTTTGCCAAGGAGATATTATTAGATCTCAGAGAAACTTCTTTATGGACTTAAGGTTTTACCAAGTATTAATTAGTAGATCAGATTATCCTAATTTTTACCCAATAGACTTGTTAATGCTAACAAACTTTACAATATAAGTATTTCCTAATGAGTAATGATATAACCGTTGAGGAGGTGGATTGGATGGGAGCATTTGTTGTATGTATCTGTTTCTCTTCCTCTCTTGTTGCCTTTGTTGCCAATTTCAGATGACAAGAGCACCATTCTTGGATCTAATGTTGCTTATGAATAGTATCATTCACTTTTGCATGACTTTTCTCAATGGTTTCTCAAAAGTTTAGCTGGTTATCTGTTACCCGAAGAGTTGGTAAAAAAGTCACCAAAATTCTGAATCATTTGATATCTTTACTTTATAGTTAATTTATTGTAGCAAAACTAGGAAATCTATTTTCAGTGAGTGCAAGGACCTGAGAACAAATCCATCCTTCACCAGGGAGGGTGGAGCTTAGGGAAGGCAAAGGCCAAGAGGATTCCCTTCTATATTATGTAAACACCTATTAATGGATACCAAGCTGGAAAATCAATGAAACCCTTTTACAGAAGAAAGTCTTATCCTTCCAGAAAACTTGCATTTTACCAGGTTTTAATAAATGACATGATGGCTAGTATATTAGGTTTAGGTACAAATCAGTGGAATTATAATTCTGCTGCATGTTAGCCCAGAGCACTCTTGCACTGCATATTTTGCAGAAAAAGGAACATTTTGTCTACGGTGGAATAGTTGTACAAATGAATGCCAGACTTTGCCAAGTCATTCTGTTTCTAGATTTCTAAATGTTCCTAGGACCATTACTTTCTCGTCTAATGTTTTGGTGGATTGTGGTTGTGTACCTTGTTTTTGAATACATTTTATGTAGCAAGCAAAACATTTTGTGTATACTTTCATTTTGAGAGTTTTGTAGAAGTTCCCACAGAAATCAGTTTGGAATTGACTTGAACCAGCACCTGCCTCAGTGAAATATACTGCAGTTTTTATTTCTGTTCATTCTGGACTGCCTAGTTCTGGGAATATTGTTGGAAGAATTCTTTTAGTAAATTTTATTCATGATGGTAACTTATTCCGGTGATTATTACTATTTTAATTTTTGTTTTCTACATCAATGTTAAATAAGTTAGGAAGAGAATTGATCATTGAGAAGCTGTATAAGTGGTGAAGCAGTTGGTCTGAAGTCAATGGATAAACCATATTGTCATCATGTGGTCAAACACAAAATCTTTTAGTTAAGTAATTATGTATTTTGGGTGTCTCATCCTTATGGTTATCCAACATCATAGAAATGGTCAGAATGCTACTATCTATCATGGGCCTCCCAGTAATGGTGCTGCTGTAAGCATCTTTTGTAGTAGTGCAGTGCAGCCTACTAATTTGGAATCTTACATTTGAGGACAAGTTTTGAGTGTTTGATTTTGGACCAGTTTGGATAAACTAAATAAGTATTTGTAGGAGAAGGAAATAAGAAGGTAAAATACATCGAACTTCTCTGATAAGTTAAAATCAATTTATGGACATTAACTCTATTTTAAGCTTTTTATCGGCTTTCTCTAGAAGTTAATTTGCATAACTTGATTTTAACTTATAAGAGAAGAAGCTTGATTTTACCTCCTTATTTTTCTTTTCTTGCAAGTGTTTGTTGAGAAGTTTATCCAAATTGGACCTTTTTCTTCTTTGGGTTAGCTTATTTTTTTATAGTTTTTTTTTGTATGCTAATCACTCCACCTGAGATGGTGGAGAATGATGCCTCTCTTTTTTACTTAAAAGTAACACTGCACTCCATTAAGATAACTGATCTGACTAACAGAGCAGCTCATATATACACTCACCCAAATGCATTCTCTATTTCTACATTATTGCATCTGAATCAGTCATATTTCTCCTTTAGGATGTCTAACTACTGTCATGGGAATTTTGAAAATTTCTGAAGTTGTTTGGTTTGTTGTTATAGTACACATGCTCAAATAAGTTCTGCTCAAGCACAAGTTTCACCCTTCAAATGCTATTATAGAGCACACCCCATAATTCAAAATGATTCTGTTTTTTCTTCCTTGGTTATTCTTTCAATGGCTAGTGGAATATTAATTGTTATTCATGGTAGCTAAAATTTCGAACGAGGATCATGTTTTCTTCTCACCTTATATTCCCTCATCGAAAATTTGAAATTAGTGTTATTCAGGTGAGTAACTTGCATCCTAGAACAGTTTTAAGCTATACTAGTTGAGATATTAAGAAAATTCATGATTATGAACATGTCAAGATTGGGTCTAGATTTTTTGATTGTGGCAGAGTGAAACTGACTAAAATGAAGATCAACAGAACATTCAACACAAATTCTGTTTGACTGATGACACCATTAAAAGAAAGATGAGTAAGGTGAAATGGCAAGTTGAGGAAAATGAGATTCTATTTCCCTAATGAACATGCATAAATTGCACATAATTAAATTAATAAAAGATAATTTAAAAATTTTGGAAAGTGATTGAGATTGTGGTTTGTTAGTTGGAGTGACTATCCTGATGACATGAGGTATCTTTGATAACTTAACTAATAATGGGGTAAGGGAATATTGTTCACTACTTTTCTTAAACTCGTATCTTTTCAAGAAACATCTCCACATCTATTCTTCAATTGTTCTTTAACTTCTCTTGATTGGTCTTCCTTCTATTCGTGGCTGACATTTAAGAATTTATGGCAGCTGTTATGGTTTGCTGTGTTATGGTCTGTTTGGCTACACCACAATAAAGTCACCTTCAAGCTGGAGGCTTCTGATCTTATTGGTATTATGAATCTGATTAAGCATTGTTCATGGAGCTGGTTATCTCTTCCTTGGATGGAATTTCTGCACGTTTCATTTTCATATTGGTTTTCACTTTAACATCCTTCTCTTGTTTTTTCTGTATTGAGGTTTGGACTGCACTTTGTACTCCCTATTCCTTTATTCATTAAAAAAAAAAATAGACTGAAGCCAAAGCTCCATTTCCATGTAACTTCCCAAATCTTCACCAATGATTGATAATTGATTGAGAAAAAAATTCATTCAATCAATGGCTACCTTGATTCTTCCTTACAATGTTATCTTGCCAACCTTTGTGCATGTATGCATTATGTTCTGCCTGACACTGCCACATATTGAACCAAAAGAAGGAAATATAGAGAAATCATTTTGTATCATGAAGCCTACTTTATACCAGTTGTGATGTCTCTATGTAAACATCAAGTTCAGAAGCATGATGATTAAACAGTAAACACTCAGTCAAATGTTGAGACCGTTTAAGGATGTCATGCTGTACTTGACTAAGCAAGTTTACTTCATAAGAAATAGAAGCAGCAAAAAAGGGGTAAAAGAAAGCTTGTGTATATATGCTTTATACCATTCCTGTCCAAGAGCCTCTTTTTCATCAGTTGTTAAGGAGGCATAATAGTTTAATGTTATCTATACTGCTTTATACCATTCCTATATGAAATGTTATCTATTTGGGGAGTTTCCATTTTTGTGCCTCACAAGTTCAGTTGAAAATGAAGCTTGCATCTACTTAGTTGCACTTATGTTTTCCTTTTATTTCATGAAAAATGCTAATGTCAACCCTAGAGACCGGATTGAACATCTAAGAGTGGTAAATTTTTTATAGAAAAAATTATTTTATTTTATTTTTAAAATTATCAGTTTTAAATATTTAAAATTAGTCTTAAGAATCAATATTAGAAAAACTGTTATTTTATATAACAAAGTAGTAAACAATTGCTTTATCAAATCACAGGAATGAGGTCATTGGGCAGCAGAAAATAACAGTTAATCACAATGCTGTAGCTGGCAACTCAACAATTTAACTGATTCTTCGTTTTATCTTTATCTGTAAAGAATAAAAATATGGTCTTTTATCAAATCAACAACTCGTTCAACTTGTCTTGTTCTTAATCCATCTATGGAAATACAAAAACGTATGATGACTAAGTAATTGACTTTTAAACAAAAATGTATGATGGTTAAATAATCAAACTTTTTTGACATGAATTTATGAACTTACAGATAAATGCTACGTAAGTACATGAGACTTTAGTGATGATATAACTGGCTTTGAGACCCATCCTCTTGAAGACAATCATTTCATATAAGAGCATAAAGGAGTTGAGTTAAACGCTTAGAATTCAAGTTTGGTTTAAAAGGAAAACATGTTTATTAAAATTCAAAATTAATAAAGAAAGTAAATGAGAAAATAATGAAAATAAACTTGTAGACTAATCTTATATATATCGATCACGTGATACTATAATTATTTTCTAGATTTACTAAAATTCTTAAAAAAATCATGTGATCATAAACTACTTAAAAATAAATAAATTCTTAAGTCATCTCTGCAACCTGTGAATTTAAATCTTGTTTTTTACTGTGATTTGATTTCAAATCTAACGTGTTTTTTTAAGTCTAGATTATAAATATTTTTTATAAAATAATTTTATTTAATTTGAAAATATTCAATACTATGGTGAGATTATCTTTGGTAAAAATTTTATCCATAAATTAAGATTTGAAAAATCTTCTTTTAACGGAATCAATCATGTACATGTTCAGACTTTATCTCACACACAATAGTACAATAGCTATTTTAAAATAGAGTCATTATTACGAACAGATACTTTTAGTCTAAGTTTCTCTCCAAATTTAAGTATTTTTTCGGTTGCACATTGGAAATATCAAAATTTAAGTATATGTAAAAATGTGACGTTATAAGAAAAATGTATGAATTTCTAAAAAAAGTTATCTATGTACTTAATGAATCATTGATTAAAATATCCACAATTGATGGATAGTGATACATAACAATTCATCTCAAAAAAACTTGTTTTTTTTTTCTCACTATTAGCCAACTGATTGGACTGCCTCAACATTAGTCAATTCATTGAGCTTTCAACACCCCAACTGAAAAAATAAAAAAATAATGGAACTATTGAATAATCTGTGAATCCACGTGTCACACTGGTAAAAGTCCAGGTTGGAAGAAGAATCCAGCATGTCATAGTGCAGGCAGAAACCTTACACCATGATTGGTTAAGACCACATCCAACTTATCCAAGTGGAAATTGGGTAGATAAGGGAAGTAGCAAGAATGATTGAGGATCACACACACAACAATCATAATCTGAACCAACACTTAGAACCATAAAATTATATGATTTGAGGCTTCTCTTTCATTCTTGTCACATTCCACAAAATCAAGTTTAGGATAGCTCACTCAAAATCACAATGGCTCAAGCTATGGCATCCATGACTGGCTCAACAAGGTTGAATGTGCCTAGTGGAAGCAAGGTTTGTTCAACCACACGTGCAGGGTTCATAGTTAGAGCTCAACAACACGTGCCAGCTGGCGGTGAGGCACAAAGTAGCCGCAGGGCAGTGCTCACTCTTGTTGCTGCTGGTTTGGCTTCTGCTTCTTTTGTTCAAGCTGTTCTTGCTGAGGCCAAACCCATTAAAATTGGGCCTCCTCCCCCACCTTCTGGTGGATTGCGTAAGTCTTTTTCTCTTCTTTGGTTTAACTTCTTTGTCTCTAGGAAATAATTGATGGGTTATGGGTGCTGCATTAAAGGATGAAAGCTGAAAAATGGGGATGAGGTAGAAAAGGTTAGACGTAGAATTGAGTTTGATTTTTGATAAAGGGTTAGAGGGAAATACATTAAACCAACCAAAAAGATATAATCAGAAATGGGGTTTTGTGACATTGTAGTACTATACCACTAATTTTCAAGTAACATTTGTAGTGTATGTAACTCAAGAAGTTAATTTTAAACAGAAATGATGAAAAATGGAAGTAGGGTAGAAAATTTTTGAGGTAGAATTGAGTTTGGTTTTAGTATATTTCATTTCTAATAAAGAGTTAGAGGAAAAGATAGGGAAAATTGAATTAAAACAAAAATGAAATGGGATTGTTAGTAGTGAGAAAAAGAATGGAGTTTGGAGACAATTATACATAACCATTTTGAATGTGTTATGGAATATGGCAGCTGGAACACTGAACTCAGATGAAGCAAGAGACCTTCAACTGGCACTGAAAGATAGGTTCTTCCTTCAACCATTGTCTCCTACTGAGGCAGCAAAAAGGGCAAAAGAATCAGCAAAGGAAATTATTGGAGTTAAGAAATTGATAGAGAAGAAGGCTTGGCCATATGTTCAGAATGATCTGCGCCTGAGGGCTGAATATCTTCGGTTTGATCTTAACACTGTCATTGCTGCAAAGCCTAAGGATGAGAAAAAATCCCTCAAGGAACTCACTGGCAAGCTCTTCCAGGATATCAGTAATGTAAGTTAACCACATATAATATTTTTACTACATATTTATACAATAGTTCATGAAACATACTTTTTCTTTCTTTCTCTTTTCATCACATCACTCATTGTACTTTTCTATCTTCTTATTGTATAGAATTTAGTGTATATTTATAGTAAAACTATCATTTTTCAAAACAAAATGAGTTAAAAATGAAAAAGGAAAGGTAGAGTAGATAAAATGCACTGGCTTGATTAAACTAGTCTAATTAAGCCAGCAAAAATGAAGAAGTTTGATCTTAAATTTTTTTCTCCAAACTCGATCAAATAGAATTTTTCTTTCATCAGGTTTGAAAGATACTGATCTATTTAAATATAAAATATTGGTTTAGAATGAATTTAAACTTTTATTTTATGATATAAATAAAGGTACATTTTTTTCACCCATTACAATGGAAACCAACCCTATTTGGGCTCTGCTAAACGGGAGAAAAAGGAGATAACCCCATAATTCTTTATCAACTTAGGATTGTGAATGTTTTAGAGAATTAATCAAAGTTCTTAATTTTTGTTTTCTGTTTTGGTTTCACAGCTGGATCATGCAGCAAAAATTAAGAGCAGCCCAGAAGCAGAGAAGTACTATGCTGAGACAATATCTTCTTTGAATGATGTCCTTGCCAAACTTGGTTAATGTGATTAGTTTCTTTCTTTCTTGTGTAAGCTTTATCTATGGTTTTCTCAGACACTTTGTTTGACTTCTATTTCAAGAAAATCAAATGAGGGAAAATTTTCTATAAAATGAGCAGGAAAATATCATCAATTAATCAATATCTAGACCTGACTATACAAAACAGAAAGGTAACAGGTAATGTAATTGTGGAAATTGGAAGTTTAATTGTTATGTTCTGAGTACAAAACATTTTTCTTTTTAAAAAATGACTGATAAATTCTCAGGTTCATAACTATAAGATTAGGCCTCAGATCAGGCATAATACCTAAAAGTTAAAACTTAAAAACACCCCCTAAAATACAAACGAACAAATAAAATTCGTTTGGTTCACATTTCACCTCTATTTCAATCAGTAATGGTAGAGTTATTAATTTTTCGAAAAACAAGATTAAATGATAGTAGATGTAAAATTTGATAAGTGATATTTCTAATAATTTTTAATTAAAAATAAATTTTATTAATCTAATTATTGATTAATATAATATTATTATAACAAACATGTATATAAAATTTTACATAATTTAAATATTTACAAATTTATCATCCAATAGTAATTATCTACTAATAATTTAAATAACATAACATATATTAAAATAAAGTTAGAAAATGAAATATCTATTTTTAATGATAATTTTTTTTAAGTTTAATCTATATTATGAAAATTTTAAAATTAATAGTTACATTAATAAAAATTATTTTTCATTAAAAAATTATTACAAGTATCATTTTAGACTAGTTAATTATCACTGATAACTCCAATATTAAACTTATAACTTCAATAAAAGAAGTGTGCAAATCAAGTACCCTCTAGCATCAAGGTTTAGTTAATGATGAGATTAAGTTTGGGTCCTGGATACGGGTTCTTGGGTTTGGATTCAAGAATTGCTCCAATACAGAACAAAACAGGAGAATCGATGTTCCTACTTTTTTTTTATTCTCATACCATATTGTTTTTGTTATTTTTTAAAATTTATTTTTAGAATACATTAAACAGTAAACACTCTTATACAAATTTAATACGTGAAGTAATTTGCAAATGAATTTCTTTGAAAATTTTCTGTACAACATTGTAATTCAGCATTTGTTTTTAGTACGATATAAAATAATAAATGAATTCTGAATCTTTATATTAAATTATTCTTATTTTTAATTCTTTACTATTATACCAATAACAGTGGCTGGAGTCATTGCATTTAGAATGACTATGTTTGGAGCAAGAGCAGAACCTTTTCTGAGCAAGTTATGGAATGTGCATAATTATGGAAGCGTATATGAGACTTTTTAGCTTCAATTGTCTAAAAGGGGTATAGAATACAACTTGAGGTGGCCACTCCAATCTATTGGCAGGGGCTATAGTTCAAACAGTTACACAATGTAAACAACACTTCTGAAATTTTTAAAATATTTTTTCTGATCATCTCAAAACCCTATTATTTTAACTCTAACATGAGAGAAATTAAAGTATAATTAAATTTCGAGTTAATAGGTGTGCAAGATATTTAATTAGTTATATCAATTAATAAAAATAATTCAAAATTTTAAATTAAATAAAAAAAGTAAAAAGAAGTGATATAAACAGCAAGGGCAGCAATTTTGTAATTAAAACTATTCAAATCGTGTACCCTTCATCACTACACTAATTTGACTTAACAGTTTTGTAATTTGAGATGTAAAACATAAATGATAAAAAAAATTAATACATATTATCTTCTTACAGACTATCCCATTTATTGCTTTTTTCATTAATGGTAGATTTTCAATCACTTGATTAGAGCATTAATATCCTAGTATGAATTTGGACGATATGATTAAGTTCAAATAGATAAGATCTTAATTCTCATAAAAATTTTGTGAAAAAGGAGAAAGACTAAAAAATATATAAATTTACTTTTAGAAAAAGAAAGATAGATAAAATTATAGTTTTTTTAAGCAAGTTCAAGAAGATATTGTGTTTAGTAAGATCACAATATTTAAAAAGATATGATATTTATTTTTTTAGAATTTATATTAATTTAAGTTAAATTTTTAATTGATTTAATTTTTAATTTATTAAATTTGTTATGATTTAGTTAAAATTATATTAAAAATTTAAATCATATTATAATAACTATAATTGATTTAATTTTTAATTTATCAGAATTTATTTTAATTATTTGATAAAAATTTAATTAAAATAATACTAAAAATTTGAATCATATTATAGATAATTTTGTTAAAATTGATTAAAATAATTTTTTTATATTAATAATTATACAAATATAAATATCTTTTCTAAAAGTAGTAAAACACAAATAAAAAATTTTATTTATCTAAAAAGGAGTCTTTCTACATTATATTTTTATATTTGTAAAATTTTATCGTTGTTAATTCAAATTTATAATACAAGTTGTTCTATGAATTAGTTATTTTAAACCTGCAATTTATAAAATTATAAATAAAAATATCCTTTTTTTGCTATTTATTTTTGTCATAATTTAACTTCTTATTTTATATTTTATTTATAATTTTTTATTAACCAACGCGGAGATGAGACCATCTCATTGAATTCTTATTACACCCTCGTAAACCCAATGAGGTTAGGATTGTTGTAATTAATTAAGTAGTAATAATGGGAGTAATTGAAAATGAAACCCAAAATTAAAAAATAATTTATTCTTCATTGTGCAAACATAATGGGTATTATTTAATTCGTGAAGAAGAACCGAAAATGATCCTATCTTTTTCTTTGGACATGATTGATATCATATTTCTGATGCGCAAGGAGAAAACATTATTATATATATCTATTCCTTTATATTGACTTCTTAAAGTAATCCTTCTCGCCAACAAGTGTGGAAGAAAGTCAGCATGACCCAATGTGAATCGTTTATTATATTATTGTTCACAAATCGTTTAATTGCATGGGAGAATAGAACATGGTGGAATATTATTCTAGTGCTATAAAATGAAAAAAAAAAGTATGAAAAGTTAGAAAGTGAACATATATTTATTTATAATTAAATATGTGACATTTTAGCTCAAATTAATTAAAGTTAAATATATAATTTTTTTATATACTTTATACACTTTCTCAAACTTTAAGAAGAGCCAGATTCAATTTAATAGCATGCATATTTATCAAAAGTCAATATTATTAGAATGACACACTTCATTTTGAAGGAGATAAAAAAAAAAAACTAGCAAAAGTTTAGATCTACAACATTTCATTTTAGAATTCTAATACGGATTCACACAACTTAACACTGCTTTCAAAATATTAATATTTGTCTTGTACTAAAGAGAAAATACTACTTAGGATGTGTTAGGATTAGAAGTTTTGTTTAGGTACAATGTGAAAAATAGGTTAAAATTTAGAATTTTATTATAAAATTATTCTAATTCTTAACCTCTTATCATTATATTAATTATAATATCTTAGGATTAGAAGTTTAAAAAAAATTTTATTCAACAAATTTTTATCATACAAAAATTTATGCACAAATTTGGTTATAAAATTTAATGAAATAAATTAAAAAAACCCTCTTTCAATAGATTATACTAAAAAACTAATTGAAATAAGATATGGAAAAAACTTCTAAGAATTATGTACTATTTTCATATGCTTCCTTTAAGCACTTCTAAATATCTAAAAATTGTTAAAAAAGTTTTAACAAAGTTGTTAGAATGAATATATTGAATGGACTGTCTACAAGTGGAGAATGCAAAATAAAATGGCAAGTGGGATTTTCTGTTTTGTTTGGTCTCAGTGGGAATTTAAAAGACAACGTGGAATAGGAATAGAAAATGAAACGAACATTGAAGGAGACAAATAATTGCACATATAAATTAATCTCCCAGAGCAGTGATGTAGAAACAAAAGCAAACACATTAACCCAACAATTTAGGAAGGAAATGAGAAGAGAGAGCTTCCCACATATCTGATAGCCTCTTTTGAGAAGGAAGTAAATTTTTGAATGGATAAAGAGCCTTGCAACTCTTTCATGAGCTACCACTTTCCATCACAGGTAATTACTAATTAAACAAGCCATGTTGCTCCTTGATTTAATTGTCAATGAGAAAGAAAAAAGGGTTTGTATGCTCATTTTGATTTCCTTTGTTACCTTATGGAAAACAAAGTATTGACCAATTTCCATCAAGAGAGAATAGTTACCTTGCACCCTATGAGTTATGCTTCAAGTTTTAAGTTTTTAGTTGTTAAAGTTGATTAATTGTGGATGAGATATCTTTCAAAGGATTCTTTCATGCTAACTGGTTTGGTACATGATTATTTGTGCATGCCTTTGTTTTCATTGAAAAAAATAAATAATGATTGCAAGTGTTTTGGCATAAGGTTGTGTTAGTAGTTAACAAGTGATTTATTGTATGTTGACCTGTTGAACTGTTATAGTGAAAAGGAAATTGAGTTTCAATGGCTTCTTCTGCTACCGGTTATAGCATTGTTCCTGAAACAGAACCTCAAATTAGACACATAATTGACATTCCTGAAGAGATTGAGCCTGCTTTGTATGATGTGTGTTGCATTTACAAGGCTCCCACCAATCTCAGAAAGTTGAATAATGGGGAAGCCTATACACCACAATTGATCTCAATAGGCCCTTTTCATCACAACAAATCAGAATTAGTGTCGATGCATAAACAGAAGCAAAGGTATTTTCTTGGCTTTTGGGAACGTGTAACAAACAAAAAGGCTTTGGCCAAATACAAAGCCTTCCTCAATGAAAACATTGAAATGATTCGCCATAGTTATTCAGAGCCAGATAGCCTCACTAATGATCAGTTTGTGGATATGATCCTCTTAGACTCGGTCTTCATTTTGGAGTTGTTTCTTAGAAAATCAAAACAACAAAAGGATTACATGTTTACCACATCATGGATTTGCAAGAGTATCCAAAGAGACTTGTTACTACTTGAAAATCAGCTTCCAATCTTTGTCTTAGAAGAATTATATAAAAGTGTTTTAAAGGTAAAGAGTCCTAGTTTTCTTGAACTTGCATTTAACTACTTTGAAGATTATTATCCACACAAGTTCACAAGTGATCAAAATAAAGAGATGGTCATCAACAAGAACTTCAAATCTTGCAAGCACTTCACTGATTTGGTAAGATTTTTCTACCTTCCAGAAAAGGTTCATGTCAAGGGGTGGATGCCATTAACACATTTCACACTTAAAGATGAGTGTGTCCTTAAGACTGCATCAAAGTTGAATGAGGCAGGGGTTAGCTTCGAGAAAGTTCACCACAGGAACTTGTTAGACATAAAGTTTAAGAAGGTTCCAATTTTCAGCTGGTTTCTATGCTTAGGTTGCTTACCATGTTCGAAATGTGTCAAAGCTCGTTTGCAGATGCCTCAATTGAAAGTGCTCCAAACAACAGAATGTGTCCTAAGGAACCTCATTGCCTTGGAGCAGTGCCACTATTCAGACCAACCTTTCATATGCAACTATGTTTCTCTAATTGACTCTCTGATTCACACTCAAGAGGATGTGGAATTGTTGGTTGACAAGGAAATCATTGTGCATGAACTTGGTAGCCATAATGAATTGGCAACTATGATAAATAGTCTTTGCAAGCATGTTGTGGTAACTTGCAATTATTATGACAAAACCTCAAGGAAACTCAATCATCACTACAATTGTTGTTGGAAGCATTATATGGGTATGTTAAGATCAGTGTACTTTCGTGATCCATGGAGACTCAGCTCAACTGCTGTAGGAGTTGTTATCTTCTTATTTGCTATTGTCAACTTTCTTCGTGTGGTAAATTTATATAATCCAAAACATTGAATTTTTTGTTCTCATAATTTACTTCATTTCCTTGTATCATTGTTCAGCTCCTCTGATCTCACAATTGCATTAATTAGACCATCACTTCATGACTTCAGCAGCATTGCTTTTGTATGAAAAACTTTGCAGTATTACATACATTCATACTCCTTTCCTTAAAATAACAATAATTATCTTTGTATAATTACTAATTTTCAGATTAATTTTTTTAGAAAAATTAAAAATAGAAGTTCCTAAATAAAAAAAGGTAACTAGAAAAGAATAGACATTATAATACTATTGAAAATTTACTCCTTTTGTAGAGGAAAAATGCTAAACCATGTGATTGTAATTTTTTTTTTCAATTTTTAACTACTTTTTATTATGAGACATTCTTGACAATTGTCATTGAAAATTTTTATACCAAATATAATTTGAACGAATTGAACTATAGTTTTTAAATAATTTGACAAATGGTAGCCGCAAGTGAGAAAATAAACAAAAATAGCAAGTGGGGAAGAGCACATGAGTAAAAATCTAACCAAGATGGAGTTAATAAATTAATCTCGTCAACAAAATTAGAACTAATTTGATTTAATTTAAAAATCCAATCCCATATACTGCTCAAAGCAGATTTATGAAACGAAAGCCCAAACAGACATAGAGAGCATCACAACTCATATATCATATTCTGAAAGGAAGAGGTAGGTGATACTCTTTTTAAGCCTTGCAACCATATCAGTGAAACACTTCTCATTCCAGGTAACAAACAAAATGCCAATAAGGCTAGTTTTGATTGTGTAATAAAAGTGTTTCAGTTTTCGTCAATTGGTGTTGGTTGGTTGCATGTGACTATGTGACTATCTATTATTTATATACAGTTTTTTTTTTTTTCATTTCACAAAAATATAGTTTTCAATCTTCTCTCGAATGCAAGTGGCTATAAGGTCTGTTTCTATGTATTGCAAGTGATTTATGGTATGTACCTTTTGTGTTATAGTTAGGGAAGATGAACTTGTGTTTGAATGGCATCTACTATTAATTACACACAGCTTTAGCTGAAATTAAACCTCAGATCCAACACATAATTGGAATTCCCGAATAGATTGAGTCTATGGTGCCTGATCATGGAGCATTTTTGAGAAAGTCAAACAAATCCTGAACAGAAAAAATGATTACATGTTCACCACATCATGGATTTGCAAGATTACCCAAAGGGAACTTGTTGCTACTTGACAACCAACTTCCCTTGTTTGTATTGGAGGATAATGGTTGTAAAGGAAAATAGTATTAGTTATATTTAGCTTTCCTTTAACTGCTTTGAAGATTATTATCCACACAAGTCAAGCCAAAAAGTGGAGATGATCAAGAACTGAAAATCTTGCAAACACTTCATTGATTTGATCAGATATACCTACCTTCCAACACAAATCCAAGGTGAGGGGTTAAATAATCCATCATAACATTTCACCCTAGTCCAGTAGAATATGTACTAAGGACTGAAACAAAGTCGAATGTGGCAGGGGTTAGCTTTGAGAAAGTTGAGGGTAGGAGCTATTTAGACATAAGGTTTGTGAAGAAGACTCCAATCCTTAGCTAGTTCTTGCGTTTGGTTGCTTACCATTCTCCACTTGTTTCAAAGCCCATTTGCAAATTCCTCATTTGAAAGTAGACCAAGTGACAGAAAGTGTTCTAAGGAACCTCATTGCTTTGGAATAGTGTCACTATTCAGACCAACCTTCCATATGCAACTATGTTTATCTAATTGAATCACTGATTCATACTCAGGAAGATGTGGAATTTGCTGGTTGTTAAAGAAGCAATTGTTCATGAACTTGGGAGTGATACAGAATTGGCAACAATGATAAATGGTTATGCAAAAACATTATGGTAACCTTTAATTGTTATGGCAAAACCCCAAAGGAACTCAATGAACACTACAACAGCTAGTGGAAGCACTATATGGGTATGCTAATATCTATGTACTTTTGGAACCCTTAGGAACTCAATTAATTTATTGTCGAGTTGTTGTTTTCTTATTTGCTCTTATTAACTTTCTAAAGGATATTAGTGTGATTCATCCAAAATACTGACATTACTTCAAAAGATAAATAAACTTTTAAATAGTTCTCTAGAAAATATATAATCAAATTTCTATAATAAAGATTCAACCACACTAAGAAAAGAAGAGTTATGATTGTTAGTAAAATAAATATCCTTGTACAAGAACTTGTTCCTCAAAACACTTGACTTCCCCTTTGTAAGAAAATACACAAATTTTTTATTTTTTTATTTTTTTATTTTTCTTTCTTTTCATTCTCATTTTTTTTGATTTTCTACTTTTTTTTCACTCTCAATTTTCTCTCTCTTTTCTCTTTCTTGATTTTCTAATTATTTTTCTCTCATTTTACATTCTTTCAAAATTTTCATTTGGTCAAAATAAGTCTCAACAGACCTTAATGCAATCAACAAAATTGTTTGATTATCTACTACAAGAGAATATTTATTTTTAAATCCATCATGCATAACCTTCTTATCGTATTGCCAAAGACGTCATAACAATAAGTGGTCTGTATACGTAGGGGCAACGTCACACAATACCGCATTCTTATAATTGCCTATAAAAAAGAACACTAAGACTTGCTTACTTTACTAACCTTTATATTCCCACAATCATTCATCCATTACAACTTATAAGGATTAGGATGTTTCTTAGTAGGCAAGTTTAATTTCTCTACTAGCAACGTTGGTCCAACCGCCACTGTCTATAATCATACTACATACCTTGAATTTCATATGACAATGAGTATAAAAATATGCTTCCTTTACTCTAAATTTCCTTCATCCTTTGGTTGAATGTTCAATGTGCATCTTGTGATCAAAATGTCTCCATGCACAGGTTTTGCTACCTCCACATCACTACAGTCCTCCAACTTCGGCATTTCTTCTTCCTTTGAGATCACACTTTCCACTTCGCCATTATCAAGAATGGTCATGGTGCTTTGGTTTGGACATTGGGAAGCAATATGCCCCAAGCCCTGATACTTAAAGCAACAAATGTGACTTGACTTATAAGAGGATTTAGTTTTGGATTTACCTTTGGAAATAGGTATTATGACTTTCTTTAAGATTCCTCCTTTGGTTTAGGACCTTCCTTCTTGTTGGACCAATTAGACTTCCAAGATGAATTAGAAACATTTTTGTGAGTGCTCCTAAATTTGAGTTTTCTTTCCACTTGAATAGCTTTATGAAGCAATTCCTCCATCTCCACATAATGTTGTAGCTCCATCACATCAACTATCTGTCTTTTTATCCTTCCAATAAATCTTACCGTAGTGGCTTCTCTGTCCTCATCTATATTAACTCTTATAATGGCAATTTCCATCTCCTTGTAGTAATCTTCAACACCCATGGAACCTTGAGTAAGACTTTGTAGTTTTTGATGCAAGTCCCTGTGATAGTGACTTGACACAAATCTTCTCACGACTACTTTCATCTCTTCCCACATTCGGATAGGTCTCTCTCCATATCTCCTCCTATTAAGCATAAACTTGTCCCACCAAATATTAGTATAATCGTTAAAAGATACAGTGACTAGTTTTAACTTTTCTCTTCCACTCAAGATAAGTTTCAAGTTCATTCTTTCTTTGGAATGATGGAAGTGATAATTTAATACTCCCTAAGTTTCCATCATTTTCTTTCTCTGAAACTTCCACTGTCTAATTCTAACTTCTTCTCCCAATTTGTTTATTTATCAGGGTAAAGTAATCTTTGGGAACTACTTCGACGAGAAACTTGAGACCTTCTCCTCAACCAATCCTCTATATCCTCCAACTTCTTATTCAACTGTTTGAAATGATCTTGAATTGATTTTATGAATATTTTAGATTCGTTTCATTTTGATGGAGTTCACCACTCATGTTGGCAATGTTGCAAATTGAACAAAATAAATTAGTCAGTATAATAAAACATCACTAATCACTCCCTTAGTATTTACTCTCAATATTGACACTCTTCACTCATAGTTACACTCAAATTGGATTTTTCTGTAATGCTCTTACCAAATTTTTTCTTTTACCTCTCGACTCTCCTTATAAGCCATTGAACTAAGAACTTCACAAGTTGATTTTTCGACAAATAATGAAAGAGTCACGGATACACAAGATGAATAGGGTAAGGAATATTAGTCAAAGAAATAAGAACTCAAATATTATACTAAACGAAGATTGAATTATATTTTTTTAATATTAAATTATCTTGAATTCTTTCTTATTTTTGAATTTCTATCATAATTTTTTTGCTTCTTTTTGTTTTTGTTTTTTTTTTCATATGTTTATAAAATATTTGGTAGACTGGAACTTTAATGCTTCAAGAGATAGAAATATAATTATTTTTGTTTTCTTAGAGAATTTATGGGGTAGGTAATAGAAAAAAAAAGAAGGATAAACCAAAAGATGAACAAGAACAAGAAGGATAGTGAAAAACAAAAAAGATATGAATAAAATAAAACAAGAGATAGATGACACATGATTCCAAGAGCTGAAACTCTGATGCCAAATCATATGATTCATCCTATATGAATAAATCAAAATGCAAAAACAATAATTGAATGTATTGAGAATATGGATAGGATAAGATAGAAGAACACGGCACAAACTGCGACTTGTCGGAAGAACAAACATCGTCAAGGGTAGTTCTTTGCTTGAACCAAGGGAATCAACTCAGCCAGAGATGAAAACTATTGAAGAGAAATATTATTATTCATCAAAATCTGTCTTTTCACTGAATTCTCTTATTATATAGATAACCTACTTGACCTAAATATGGAGAAAATCTAATAAAAAGAAAAAAAAATATGAAATCCTAATTAAATTGAAAATCAATCTAAAATCTTAATTTGATCTGTAAATAATTTAAAGTAAATAACTTGTAAATAAATATGAAAAAATCATAATGCAATCTATAGCAAATCAATTACAAATCATTAACCTTATCACGTAAGATCTTTAATAATATGACTACATAAATTAACTCATATTGAATTTAAGTTTGGATTCATGTAGCCCTTTTCTTAAACTTCCTTTATGAGATTTTGAAGTACTTGTTCCATATGTTTGGTCCTATTTTTCATCATAGGACCTTCCATTCCTTATAAAGAATCTATTAGATGATTTTTTTTACTTAATGCGATGCTATGTTTACATCATAAATACTCACAAGTCAATGACCTTACAAACATGTGAAGTATTGATTAAAAATAAGTACAATCAAATTACATACCGCTACAACATTTTTTATCTTAGACAACAATTTTCCTATCTATCGTTAGAAAATCATTTCTTAAAATTAGAAGAGGTAATAATTTTTTAGCCATAACCAAAAGTATATAAATTATATTTTAATAAAATAAATTATAAACTTTTTCTTATTTATTTTTGCCAATCGTGTTAAATGAGTTAAAGTTGTAGACAATGATTATTAAAAAATTTAATCACAATTATTTAGTATGACTTTTACAATAAAAAATTATTTGTACAAATTATTTACTAAAATTAACTTCTATTGGAAAATTATATTTTTATGCTAAATTTTTATTCCAAATTTAATTTTAAAAAAACCTCTAATTTAAAAATAGTATCAAATTTTATTAAAAAATATTTTAAAAATTAATCATTGAAAAACTCCTAAATACAAAATAATTAAGAAATCAAAATCTCTAATACGAAAACTTTTCTAAAATTGACAAGTAATGTATGATGAGTGCTTAGTTTTTATACGATGATTTAAATTTTTCTGTGTCGTTGTGCTAATATTACAAGTAAGAATCTTAAACTTGGTTGAATGGATTAGATGTTATTTATCTTTATATGTTGTGTCGTTGTGTTATTGTTCATAGATGTACAAATTTTGTGATTTGTATATTTTGAGCAAACATTGAATGCAATACTATTTGGAATCCTTACCTTTTATGGCATTCAACATGATCAATATAATGTCTTTCTTTAATAAAAAGTTGAGTGTGCTATTTGAGACAGAATATATATATATATATATATATATATATATATAAATTTTGAAGATATTTTGAAATTTTATTTTAGGTTTAATTTAAAATAAATAGAAAAATTTGTATATTAATTATTATCATAGTTAGCATAATTTTTTTTAATTTTATATCATAATTTCTAGTTTTATTTCTTTAATGTATTTAGATGTAAGTTTTGGAATGTTACAAATCAATACTATTTAACAATTGTGTAGCTTTTGTCACGAAAATTCTAGCAATATTTTTATAATTAGGCAAACTAAATGTTGGCTTTACAAGAATATTGAATTTGATCAGAAACTAGTGTATTGTAAGAGCACAATATACAAATAACTATTAAATACTTAAAAGGTTGTTTACCTGGAGTAATACATGAATTGAATATAACTTTTTTAAAGTTATTAAATAATTTGAATTCTGGAAGCATTATCACACAAAATTCTTAAGCATATTTGTAATGAATATTTAACTCAGTTTATAAATTATTTCTATTTATATAAATTTAATTTTTTTATTCTATTTTTTAATCCTTATAATAACTGATAAATTAAGTGCAAAATAGTTGTTGGATATCAAGAAGACATTTCTCTTTTCTTTAATTAGTTCTGTGTTTATGGATCAAACATCTTATTTTAAGTTTACCTTTTTTAAAAACTTAACTCTATTTATAGTTTATTAATTGTGATATTATAGGTTATGATTTTGTGTGTAGTTCTATTCTAATAAAAATGTTAATATTGATTTTTTGTACTAAAATATATATTAGAGGATTTAAAATTTATTTCAAAAAGATAAAAAGAGAAGAAAGATAAATAAAAAATAGACTATGATAAATTATTTATAGATATTTTTTTAAATATTTAAAATTTTATTTTGAACCTAAACACTAGATGCTTTTCAATTAACTTTTTCAAATAAAATTAATTTGATCCCTATTTAAATAGAAAAATATTGTGACTATCCCACCAAATTATTATTCTTTCTCTTATATTAGAGTTAGCATTTTATTTACAATAAAAGAAGAGAAGAAAGTATATACATACAGTTAAATCACAAATATTATTCTTCAAATTTTGATACACTTAATTATTGTTAAAGCATCTAAAATTATTGAATTAAATATGATCTGTATACTTTTTTCAAATAGGTGTGTTTTCTTATGTTTAGATTTGTGTGTTGTTAAGATGTAGTTCAAAAGTTTATTATTAAACATATCAACTTTTATTTTATATTTAGATTAAATTTATGAATAAAGAGTGAATAAAACTACTAAGATTTAGTAGAGAGAGTATCGATGGTATTGAATCTTATTTTGCTTACAATAAAGGACGACCACAAGGACAAGAAATTTCATGCCTATGTGCAAAGTGTAGGAATTGTTTATGGAAAAAAAGACATGATTTATGATTACTTAATAGACATAGGATTTGTAAAAGAATATGATATTTGGGTAAACTATGGAGAGTGAATACCATTACTAGTGGATATTAATGATGATGATAAGGAAGATCAAGAGAACTCACATGATGGAATTTGACAACTTATTGTATGATACATTTAGAGATTTAGAGATATAGCAAAAGAGAATAAAGTTAATGAGAATCCTAACAAGGATGTAAGGAAATTCCACAATTTTAGTTAATAAGGTAAAATAATTTAGTTAATGAGTTGTTCCACCTTATCGTATACTATGCACAAAGTGAATTCTCTAGACCACACCCATAAGTCTTCCTCTAGGTGATAGATGAACTCACTATTGAGCAGCACTAACATTCGATCCAACTCCTCCTTTTCCCATTCAAAGAGACCTATACGCCACAATAAGTCCCATCTCTTTGTTGACATCGGCTACTGTAGGTGGGTGGCTACGTTGGATGATTTATTCGTTGCTATGGAGAAGAGTAGTGGAAATTTCTTGCCCAACAACTCCAAACTCCAAACACCGGAGATCCTCCTAAAAGCTTTGTTTGACCATTTCTAACCTTCCTTCATAACCCAGCATGGAGCTAGTATTGGGCCTCCACTCGTCCAATATCGATGAGATCTTTTGTCCATGTTGAAGTTCTTCTTTATGTTTGTGGCCTACACGTTTCTAGCACCTTTGGCCTAATTATCGCATCTAGGACATTCTTCCAATCCCATGTTGTTTCATGCACATAGCACCACCTCCACTTCATAAGGAAAGCTTCATTGAATACCCATAGGTATTTTATCCTAAGGCCTCCTTACCGAATCAGTTTGGTGACCACCTCCGAAGAAACCCATGCAATCTTCTTGGTGATCGTCATCCCCCCATAGGAAATCATGTTGACGTCGAGTGAGTTTTTTTATGATCATTTTTTGGGCCTTGAAGAATGATAGGTAGTAGACTAGTGGCTTATGAGCACCATATTTATCAATGAAATCTACCCTCCAAAAAGAAATGCAAGTTATCTTTGATGGGTAAGCCCAAATAGTAAAAGGGAAAATGACCATGTTGACACTAGAAGAGGGTTGCTGTGTCTATTAGGAATTTGGTGCAATATTTAATCCGTATAGACAACTCTTGGAGAAGTTCACCCTTAATCTCGATATAAGTTCAAAGCAATGCAACGACGATTTGAGCACCCATAGATTTTGATGACTGACTTCTCCTACAAATATTGTGTCGTTCGTGTATTGTAGCAGGGACACTTGGGAGTTTATGTTATAAGGCTTGTACAAGCCTCTCATTATTACATTCTAGAGCATTCCTTGTATGGCTTCCACCACTGGCAGGAACATTATTAGAGAAAGTGGTCACCTTGTTTTAGTCGCCTCTCCACTGGAACCTCCTACATAACCACTCTGTTGGTGAGGATCGATAGGTTACTCGTAAACAAGCACACCTTCAGCCAGTGAATCCAGGTGTCTTACAAGCCTATCCTCTATTAGGTATATTCTAAGAAGTCCCATGACCCTAAGCTGTAAGATTTGGAAAATTCTACCTTGAAAAGAATACAAGTTTTCTTATTGAAGTATGCATGGCTTATTATCTCGTTGAGAATCACCATCCCGTCTAGTATTTTCCTTCCTCGAATAAAGGACAATTGTGTATGGGAGATAACATTGCCTACCACTTCTTTGAATCTGTTAGCTAGAAGCTTGGCCAATAATTTGTTGAGGCTTCCTAGCAAGGAGATAGGATGGAAGTTTCATAGACCCTGAGGAACCCTGTTCTTTTAGATTAAGGCGACAAAATAAGAGGTCATTGATTTTGGAAGCGATGCGTTTGTGTATAATTCTCGTAACATGTCATATATGTCTTCCTTTAGAAGGTATCAAAAGTGTTTGTAAAATTGTAACTTTAAGTTGTTCAGACCTGAAATTTTGTTTGAAGCCATTTGTTGAAACATGTCTTCAATCTCGATTTCTACGAACTCTTGTGGCACGGGTGTTGTGTATTTATTGTGCGTATAAAGTTTTACCTATTGTCAAGTGTATCCATCGGTGTAAAAAAGAATATTTAAAACCCTTAATATTATTTTTATAGACATTATTTCAACAATCCTAAAGAATGATTGAATCTCAACTTTTTAGCTCACCAGAAAATAGTTTTGTTTATAAATATTTAAAGTAAATATAAAAAAAAAGAATAGAAAATTGAAAGAAAAAATAGCATAGATAAGAATTTAATTACGAGAAAGCATGAGACTTTGTTTTTCCTTATAACTTTATCCAATCTCATCCTAACTCCCTTATGAATGATTTAAAGTGAAGTGTTAATCATTCGTTCTCATTCTATTACTACCTAGTGGTCATGCAATAATAGTATTCTTTCCCTTAAGTTACTACCCCAATGATTACACAAGATATATAATCAAAAGAAGCATAAAGAACGTTTAGAATTGTTAAATTAATAATCGATTAGAAATCAAAGATTCTATTTGATCCTTCAAAATTCTTAAGTTCAGTTGATCTTATAGTTTCGTTAATTAGGCAATGGTACAATCACTTATCTCCAATTAAATTAGAAATTAACAAGAGTAGCCAATCCTCACTAATTAATTAAGCACAATAAGAAAAACATATAATCATTTATAAAAGAAAAAAAAAGGTTCAATTAGTTAAATCATAAGTTTCACCAAAGCTTCATGGTTTAGAGATTAATTACACAGAGACAGCTAAGATAAACAAGAGCATACTAATCCAACAAAACAATTCATAATCCTAATTCTAACAAAGAATGAGAAAACCATAGTGCTAACAAAGCTAGCTGACAATAGGACATTGCAACTCGCGCTGTGAAAGAGCTTCTGCCTCCAAGGTCCTACAGGAGGTTATCGAAAGAAAGATAAGAATGGACTAGTGTATCTCCAAGGTAGTGATAGGGTTGTGTACCGAAGAGTGGTGTGGAATTTGGGGCCTAGGATGGTGTGGTGTATTGTGTGGCAATGCCTATTTTTTGTATGCGTGGATTAGGATTTCATTGTTGTGGACCAAGTTTGACCTAACAATCGTGATCATTCTAAGTCACCTTGCAGCATCGCAGGGCTGGCTGGGATGCCTGTGTTACTGGTGCTAACATGACATTGTCATACTAAATGCCTTATCTTTTTATGTTCCTTTTACTCTCATTTTGGCCAAAAACTTCCTATTTCAATTTTTTTTGCTTGCATGACCATTTTAAAATAAAAAAATAAAAATGAAAAAATTATTGAAAAAAAATTTGAAGTGAAAAAAATTTTAAAATTGAGAAAAGAAAAGGAAAAAGAGAAAAGAGAGAAAAGCAATGGAGTTATCATTCATGTGTTTCAGATTTCTTTATGTATTGTTTGAATTTTTCCATTGCTCCTTTATTATCTTTGGTTATTATCAAAAGTTCCTTCTCTCATCCACCTTTACCCTAACCACATTACAACCTTAATAAAGTCCTAGTGATCTTTATGTGTATGTGTTTCAAGTGTTAAAAATTAGAGGCTTGTCAAGCTTATGATAGTGTTGCTTTCATGAGTTTCTTGAGGTTAAACACAAATTTTAAACACTTGAGAGTAAGAGAGTATGCTTAGTAAGGACTTTATCACTTTTGTTCCACAAATTTATTTGATTTTCTCTTTTGTATACTTTAAATATGTAAAATGTGTTTATGATTATCTTGACTTCTTGAATCCTAAGATGTATTTTCATGATTCTTGCTCACTGTATTGAATGAGGATTCATTGGAAAGTATGCTACTCAAATCTTCATACATTGTAATCCCTTGTACATTTCTTACCATTATGTTTTGCCCAAAAGTGCAAACGTTTAAGTGTGGGGAATTTGATAAATGGATTTTACATTTATTTTCATTATGTGTTAGGCTTAATTGGATTTTAATCATGTCTAATTTTATCATTTTGAGTGATTTTTATGTTATTGGACTTCATTGGCCTTAAGTGATAAAAGTGGTTAATTTTCAAATTTTAATCTCTCTTGACCTTTGTTCATTGTGTAGGCCATATCTTGGGCTATAAAATTGAAATTGAAGTGATTCCAGAGGAATTGGAAAGATGAGAGAAAATCCTAAGATAACATGTATCCATATATGGCCCAACCTCAATGGATCATAAACTTATTTGGGTTGAACTGTGATTTAGAACTTCTATGCAGACGGTGTAGACATGTTCCAATAAAACGAACATATCTAAGGCTACAGAGGTCATTTTTAGATGGGGTTAATTTCTGAAGCTGAAGGATATCATTTTCTACAACATTTGTTCAGAAGGAAAACCATAATTTTGTCGTCAACGCACTAAAAAAAATTCGAAATAAAAAGATGTGAGATAAGATCCCATATTTCATGCATAACTTGAATTCAAACGATAGAGTCAAATAAGAATTTAAATGAAAACCTAGAAGAACAAGGGAACCAACTTAGACTTTATCTTTATTTTAAATTTTGAATTTGAATTTAAAATTTGAATAGGAAAACTGGGTCTATAAAAGGGGAAGTCCTACATACTGTAGACACACTGAAACCTATTCACAATTCTCTATAAAATTGCAATTCTTATCCTCGTTCTTATTCTTATTCGTATTTTTCTTCTATTTTGTAAAAAGTCTCATAGAAGATTAATTTTCTTGGTTGGCTCATTGGTTCTAATTCTACAAGTAAGAGATTTGAGGTTTGTTCTTATTAAAATTTCTATTGTGATTTATTTTTCTTCCCCTTTTATACGTTGAAATTAATGTTTACAATGATAAAATTAGATGCTTGATTTAATCTCATCTTGCATGACCCAATTCTAAAACTAGGGTTTGCTTAATTCTCTAGTTTATAGGACAAAAAGGGTTATGGGATTTCCTATAAAATTGGTGATTTCAATTCTTAAAAAATTAATTTGGAGACTTCAGGTTATGCTTAATTATCTGAACATGGATTAATTCAAATTCTAGGTGTTATTCTAATAGGAAATCACGAGTTTAATTGACGCTTGCTTGATTGAACTCAAACCAAATAAGAATTAAATTTTTTTTTTCAAAAAATATTTTTTTGAACCTATGATAATCTCATTTATGAATTGAATTAACAACTTAATTGATTTTTAATATTATAAATTTATTAAGTTTTATTTTTAATTTACCCAAAGTAAATTACAAATTTCCTATTTTTTTTAATTTAAATTCGATCAAATTATTTTCTAAAGTCCTTGAGAGATGACTAATGTTGTGCCTTGTACGACATTTTTTATTTACTTTTATTTTATTTTGACTTAATCGCAACTTTAGTTATCAAAATTGGTGCCGTTGCCAGGGAGTAGGTTGTGGCTGGAAAGGTGATTACTTGTGTTGAAATTGTTAGGAAGAGGGATGTGCAAAATTGTCACGTCGGCAACGGCGCCAATTTTGATAACTGAAGTTGCGATTAGGTGGAAATAAAATAAAAGTAAATAAAAAATGCAGTACAAGACACAATCTTGGTCGTTTCTCAAGGACCTTGGAAAAAAATTTTATTGAATTTAAATTTAGAAAAAAATAGGGAATTTGTAATTTACTTTGGGTAAATTAAAAATGAAACTTAATAAATTTATAATATTAAAAATTAATTAACTTATTAGTTAAATTCATAAGCGAGATTATCATAGGTTCAAAAAAATATTTTTTGAAAATAATTTTTAATTATTATTTGGTTTGAATTCAATCAAGCAAGCGTCAATTAAATTCGTGATTCCCTACTAGAATAACACTTAGAATTTGAATTAATTCATGTTTAGATAATTAAGCATCACCCGAAGTTCTCAAATTAATTTTTTTAGAATTGAAATCATCAAATTTATAGGAAACCTCATATCCCTTTTTACCTATAAACTAGAGAATTAAGCAAACCCTAGTTTTATAACTGCATCATGCGATTAAATTAAGCATTTAATTTTATCATTACGAACATCACTTTCAACGTATAAAAGGGAAAGAAAAATAAATCGCAATAGAAGTTTTATTAAGAACAAACCTCAGATCTCTTACTTGTAGAATTAGAATCAATGAGCCAACCATGGAAATTAGCCTTCCATGAGACTTTTTACAAAATAAAAAAGAAGAATAGGAATGATAATAAGAACGAGGACAAGAATTGCAATTTTATTGAGAATTGTGAATAGATTTCGGTGTGTCTACAATGTGTAAGGGTTTTCCCTTTTATAGACCCAGTTTGCCTATTCAAATTTGAAATTTAAATTCAAAATTTAAAATAAAGATAAAGTTTAAGTTGGTTCCCTTGTTCTTCTAGGTTTTCACTTGAATTCTTGTTTGACTCTATTGTTTGAATTCAAGTTATGCATGAAATATGGGATCTTTTCTCACGTTTATTTTTTCCAAATTTTTTTTAGTGCATTGATGGCCAAATTAGGGTTTTACTTCTGAACAAATTTTGTAGACAATTGTATCCTTCATCTTTAGAAATTAACCCCCTCTAAAAATTACCTTTGTAACCCTAGATATGTTTATTTTATTGGAATATGTTTGGATTGTTAAGATAGAAGCTCTGAATCATGGTTCGGCCCAAATAAGTTTATGATCCATTGAGTTTGGGCTATATATGGATACATGTTATCTTAGGATTTTCTCTTATCTTTCTAATGCCTCTAGAATCACTTCAATATCAATTTTATAGCCCAAGATATGACCTGCACAATGATCAAAAGTCAAGAGACATTAAAATTTAAAAATTAACCAATTTTATCACTTAAGCCCAATGAAGTCCAATAACAAAAAAAATCACTCAAAATGATAAAATTAGACATGATTAAAATCCAATTAAGCCTAATACATAATGAAAGTAAATGTAAAAAAATCCATTTATCACCATTCCTACAAAAATAAGGTAAATTAGATAGAATCATAATTAAATAATCATAAATTATGTTGTAATTGTAACTAATTTCCCGTAGATAAATCAACAAAATGGTGGTTTAAACATCTTTAAACTTAAACATTTCTTGTCCTTAAGAAATAACCCAAGAAATGGAAATGTAGGAAGTATAGAATCTAGGAACATCACATATTAAGAATGTAGCAACTAAGTATAATTACCATCATGGAAACAATTAGTAATAATCTAATTAGAATCTTAGTTCCTTTAAATCAAGTGTCACATGTAGAAGGGTCACTCATCTTACCATCTCTCAAATGCATGAAGGTATAAACCATTATTGCTCTACTCCTCGTAATTGCACACTACCATGAACTTTCCTATATACCTCAAATATGTACTAAAAGTCAAATCATATACAAAAATCAAAAGGTCTTTATCAAGGTTGTAACATGATCAAGGGAATTATATATGATATAAGAAGGAAAATGAGCACAAAGGTTATATCTTCAATAATTTTTACCCTTAGACTTGAATCACATTTTTTTAGTTTTCATGAATTTAATTTTTTTTTATTTTTTCCATTATTTTTGAAGTTTTTTTTTTATTTCTTCATCTTTCTTTTCTTTATTTCCATCTTTTTCTTTTTTATCGATCACTTGTATTTTTCCAAGCATTTATTTTGTTTTAGCTTTAATCTAAGGGTAATTAAAATTAAAACAATTAACTAGAGGCACCAAAGAATATAACTTTTAATTGTAAACACTCAGTTATGTCTGAGGCTCCCGGTCGCTAAATTTATTAATCAACCCTAATTTAAGTGATAGATGAATATTAAAAAGAAAACAAAAATATGTATGCAGAAAGGCGGATAAGCAGAAGAGAATGTCGAAGCAGGAGGGAATAAATAAGGTAAATTAAAGGAAAATAAAAATTAGAAAGAAAAAAGGGAAAAGGAGAAAGAAAATAAATAAAATAAAATAAGAAAGGGGGGAGCGAAATCTGAAAACGAAATCCGAAGATAGAAGAAGTAAAAATTAGAAATAAAAAATGAAAATATGGAAAAAAAAATAAATTAAAATATGGAAAAAGAAAATAAAAAAATTAAAATCTGGAAAAAGAAAATAAAAAAATTAAAATCTGGAAAAAGAAAATAAAAAAATTAAAATATGGAAAAAGAAAATAAAAAAAATTAAAATCTGGAAAAAGAAAATAAAAAAATTAAAATCTGGAAAAAAAAAATTTAAATCTGGAAAAACAAAATTTAAATCTGGAAAAACAAAATTAAAAAAAATTAAAATCTGGAAAAAGAAAATAAAAAAATTAAGACCTAAAAAAAAAGAAATAAAAAATTAAAACCTGGAAAAAACGAAATAAAAAATTAAAATCTTAAAAAGAATTAAAAAATTAATTAAAAATCTGAAAAGAATTAAAAAATTAAAAGAAAATCTGAAAAAAATAATAATAAAAAACTCTGAAATGAAAATAAAAATTTGGAAATAAAAACAAAAAAAATAATAAATAATCTGAAAAAGAATTAGAAACTGAAGAATCAGAAAATAAATTAAAAAATCAAAAATCAAAAATAAAAAACAGAAAGATAAAAAATGAAATAAAATCAACAAAAATTTTAATAGTAATAAATGAAAAAGGAGGGACGGAAAAATGAATAAAAGAAAGCCAAGGAAGAACAAAGCTGAAAAACCCCTATAAAATGGGGAAAGAGCAATTTGGCAAGGGGCTGTTGCTTTTTTTTTTTTTTTCGCGGAGAGGGTTTAGGGGCTCAAACTCTAAAAGAGTGGAAGAAGAGTTTTAGGCACTGAAAATCCGCGAAGGGCAAGGAGATTCTTCACCGATTCGAAGAAACATCGAGAACCTGAAGAAGATCTTCGAATGCCAAATCGGTTGTAAACAGAAGAGAAGCCTCACAGTGATCGGAATCATCACGCACAGGTTCGTACAGTTCATACACTTCACAGAATCACGGTAATCTGAAATGTTTTCTCGTCTATACAACATGCAATTGCTGATTGATACGTGGATCTGATCTCTAGGATGAATCTTAATTCCGATTTTTTGGCATAACTCTTGTCACTATCACACTAGAGCACGATTAGCCATTATCACTCTTCCTAAAAGATTGTGAGTTAGTAGCAAATATGTATTATATCCATAGTATTAGAAGTCGGAAGCCTTGATACCGATAGTAATTAGGTGCAATTCATGTTAGTGTTCATCCTGTACCCCTAGGAATCCATAGCAAAAGATGCAGAGAGCACTTAACAATAGATGATCAGGACCTAGACGTAGAATCGAGTTCCATGCTTAATTACCCCGAGCCTTGAGAATGTCAATGAATCAGGGAGCATTGGCTCATCCCTAACATTTCCAGGTCCAAGTCGTAAGATGGCGAATCAACTCTGTTTCGAACGTCAGTCTGTTTGTTAACATGGGAGAGTGCATCCATTCATTTAGATATCAAAGAATAGGATGGGAGGTCCACACCCTATGTCCCCAATGGTGGATTAGGCAGGTCTCGTCAGGGGGTGGGGTCTGATGTTGTAAACGCGTAGACCTTATCATGCGTCAGAGTCGTCCTTTAAGGTAGCGAAGGTTAGCTTGTGTCGAAAGGCCTTGGAAATAACCCATGAGAGACCCTGCATACCCACTAGTCGTGTGAGACCTTTTATCTCAACCCACTGGACACGACGCTGTTGAACAGTGACTGTCGATCATCCCTCTAATCCCATGTATATGCTGTTTTGGCACCAAGGGAAGGCCGCATAAGAGCCCCTATCTCAATGATGGCCTAAGTGCGCACGAACCCTCAGGAAGTGTCCCATGATCTCAACGAGGTACAAGCCAAGAGAAAGCAGATTAAAAGGAGATCTTTAGCTTGTAGCGCGTCTCTTCTCCCAACGTAAAAGACCCCACATATAATAATAGGGAAGGCATGCATGCAGATAAAGATCGAGAAATCCAGCAATGTGAGCGTCAGCGGTTCAAAGCTTGCATTATCAAGTATGGGAAAGGTTGTCATCCAGTTTGTTATCATGCGCCAAGATGAGTGATTTTTCTGTGGGCAATATTCTTAGAGGGCCAAAATCTAAGGTTCCCATGCAATTACGCTTCGGGGTGGACGTCCCTTTTGAACCTATGTCAAGTACGCTTAGACACCAACAACCTGAGTATAAAGTTGCTTGGAGGAGCAAGAGTCTTCCAAAGTCATACAAGAAAAGCTAGCCTTGGACCCCATCGCCTACCTATTCTTTCAATCCCTTTCCCACCTTCTGGACGTTCACAACCGAGGCGGGAGAGTCGAGGCTTCAAGTCTTGCGGTGTTGAAGAGGCACTCTTTGGTTCAAGTGGCCCACCATGCCTTCCAATGGAGCTTGTCAAATCACCAAGAACTCCAAATAAAAAAACCAAAGTTAGAGGTCTCTTGCGTTCGCGCCAAGCCAATTCGCTGAATGCTAAGTTGTGATGTGTTCGGACGCGACCATGGCAGCGTCTGTTGCATGGGGCGCCCCCAGATCATGCAGAACCTCGAGCGCAAGTCGACATTCAGGTTTTCTCAAAACAAGGTCCCTGCAGTCCCATGCGGACGTAAGCACCCATCTAAAACAGGGGATGTCGAGTGTAGGACGTGAATGAAGGAGCAAAAGCCCATGCAGGAAGAGACATCAAGGAGAGTCACGTTCTCATAATGGCCATTAAAAAACGTAGGGACCCACCTCTAGGGCGCTTAGAGGAAAGCAGGCTGCCATGGCTCTTAGTACATAGGAAATGCATCACCCACATATTCTCACAAGCCTTGGTGGGTCGAGTGGTTAAGAGGCTGGCTCATAACCTCCCTGCCCCTAGTTCGAATCCTAGGGGCAACATTTTGCCCCTTTGATATTCCAAGTCAACTGTGGACTTTACAATCTGACCCCTGCCCTTCAAATACCCTAAATTTACAAATTAGCCCCTCAAGTCCCCAAAATTACAGATTTGCCCTCAACCTCCAAAATTACAAAACTACCCCTCAAGTCCCCAAAATTACAGATTTTCCCTCAACCTCCAAAATTACAAAATTAGCCCCTCAAGCCCGATTTGCCCTCAGCCTCCAAAATTACAAAACTACCCCCTAATCCTCCAAAATTACAGATTCACCCCCGTAATTTTCCATCATTAGAATTTCACCCCTATAATTTTCCATAATTAGAATTTCACCCCCGAAACCTTCCATAATTCAAAATTGACTTCAAAATTCTCCATAATTGTATATTAGCTCCCTAACTTCACATCACTCAAATTTAACCCCAAGATTTTCCCCTAATTGCAATCTAAACCCCAAATTTCTTATAATCCTAATTTTACTCCATATTCCCCTTAATCTCAAATAAAGTTTCTTCCCTTCCAAAAATCAAGTTCTTCGTCTAAACAGAAAAATGATTTCTCCTGTTTGCCCCTTTGCTTTCTAAAATAAAAAGGCTTTTTAAAATATTTTGGGATCCTTGGTCTCACGTAATGGGCTCTAGACGAGGAATTGACGGTTCACCTGCTGTTCAACGTTTAATAGTCTGTATAGGCCCCCGTGCTGCCGTAGCCGCCTCGGGTCTTGTGCATGGGTGGACTAAAGGTCATTTCTAAAGTAAAAAGGCTTTTTCAAATGTTTTGGGATCCTTGGTCTCACGCAATGGGCTCTAGACGAGGAACTGACGGTTCACCTGCTATTCAAAGTTTAACAGTCTGTATATGCCCTCATGCTGTCGTAACCGCCTCGGGTCTTGTGCATGAGTGGACTAAAGGTCCTTTCTAAAATAAAAAGGCTTTTTCAAATATTTTGGGATCCTTGGTCTCACGCAATGGGCTCTAGACGAGGAACTGGCGGTTCACCTGCTGTTCAACGTTTGATAGTTTGTATAAGCCCCCGTGCTGCCGTAGCCGCCTTGGGTCTTGTGCATGAGTGGACTAAAGGTCCTTTCAAAAATAAAATTCTTTTTAAAAATATTTTGGGATCCTTGGTCTCACGCAATGGGCTCTAAACAAGGAACTGGCGGTTCATCTGTTGTTCAACGTTTAATAGTCTGTATAGGCCCTCGTGCTGCCGTAGCCGTCTCGAGTCTTGTGCATGAGTGGACTAAAGGTCCTTCCTAAAATAGAAGGCTCTTTTTTCAGAATATTTTTGGATTCTCGGTCTCACGCACTGGGCTTTAAATGAGGAACTGACGGTTCACCTGCTGTTCAGCATTTAACAGTCTGTATAAGCCCCCGTGCTGCCGTAGCTGCCTCGGGTCTTGTGCATAAGTGGGCTAAAGGTCTCTTAAAAAAATGAAAACCTCCTCAAAATTCCACTTTTCCTTTAAATGTCTTCGAAGGTCAAGCCTTCACAAACCAGAACTACGTAAGCCTTAAGTTTCCCATTGCACTGGGGAATACGTAGGAGCAGGATCAAGTCCTGTCAGGCTAACCTCCATCAAGTTATTTATTTTAACATTAATTAAGGGATCAAACAATTTTCAAAAATCACACACTCAGTTTAAGGGTACCGTTCTTCGGAACGGGCGAGTGGGGTGCCTAACACCTTCCCCACTCGTAACCGACTCTCGAACCTAAATCTCTTCCTCGAGTCAGGGTTTTTTCCAAATCTTTTTCCCTGAAATAAAAATTTGGTGGCGACTCCACATAATCAAAATAAATTCTATTTTTCAAATTTTAGCGAGTCCGTCGTCTCGTCGGAATTACAGTTGCGACATTAATATGTTAAGCTCAAATGGGGCACTAAATGTTATTCTAAGTCCAAATCCAATCAAAGAAACCTAATTTTTCTTATCATTTTTTGTTATATAATAAACTTACACAAGCCTTGACAGGGTTACATGGCAAGTTCAATCTTTACTATAGCTACTTTACGGTAAGACGAAATAACAATGAACGTGACTAATTATCAATTATTTTTATTAAAAATTATCATGTCCTTATTAGATTCATTTAATGTTGCCATAAAATATCAAAGATCCCTAAACCCTAAATTCACTAACATTCCAAACAGTTTAACAAATATGATTATCACAAGGTACAAGCATTTTTTAGAAAAAATGAGGAAGGAAGTATGACTCCTCAAACTTAATCTTCTATCATTCTCTTAATTTTACTGAAAAAATTAACTACCATATAAGAAAGAATAACAAAATAAGTGGAGGCATAATAAATTTTGAAAAATGAATAGGAGGAAGAATGTCTTCCTCATTAAACTTAAGCTCTTGTATACACACACAAATATGTAATAGTTGAGACTAAAAGAGGACTTTCCTGAATAATAGTACCAAGGAGAGAGAAGGTCTCCCTTCTCAAACTTAGAGGTCATTAATACCCTCAATGTGCTCTTTTTTTGGATTTTAATAATTGCAAAAGAAGTCCTGTCACATTAGCTTAAATTACTCACACTAAGCACATATGTTAGAGCTAGATGATAATAATAATGCATCCTAAAATTAGGTTCTATACATCCATGTGAAAGAAAATAAAATAAAATTGAAATATACGAATACATAAAGGTATAAAAATTATCTAATGTCCTAAAATAATTAATCATAATAATTTATTGAAAAGCAAGTTACCTCCTAAAAACGCTTGTTTTACGTTACAAGCCTAACATATCTTAACCCAATGACTAAGCTCATTTTCTTCAGACTGAATATGTGACACGCTCGTCGCAAACGCGCAAAAATAATTTCTAGATTTCCCCCAAACTATTGGTATAGTATAAGGTGCAACCTAGGTCATCTCCCAAAGACCATTTCATATTCTTAAGCAAATTAGGAGAAAGTTAGAAAAAGGGGGTTTTGTAAAGATGTGATATTAAGTGCTAAATACAAAATATAGAATGAAATTTATTTGACTTAACAATAATCAACTCAAGGAATTCAAAGGCTATTTTCTTAACTAATCATTGATCACTAAAATCATGCATTGTGTTTATCAACCTAGGATCATCTGGAACTCCTAAAATGATCCTTGAATTCTCTACTGAGAAACCTCTCAGAATTTAATTGATTATGATCAACAAGATTTAGTAACCACTTAATCTTTCATCTAAACCAATTTCACAATCAGAATTCAGTTGAAGTAATAAAATGAAAACCTTCAATTCAATTACTTAATTTCTACTCTTCAAACTTTTGGAAAATGATTTACCAATCAAAAACCAATTATAAATCAATTATGCACTAATCAAAATACGTCAACCGATCAAACTTTGATTAAAGAATAAAATTGAAGAATATAGTAAAGCAGAGTAGAAACCACTTAATAAGCATGTAAATAAAGATCAAGACCTCAAAGTTAAAATGAAAATAGCTTGAATCCTTGAATTGAAACTACGAACCCAGCCTTCCACGAAGGAGGCAAACTAACAACAAAGAAAGAGGCAAACTAACAACAAATAAATCCTAAGCCTTCCATGTAGGAGGCAACTAACAACAAATAAATCCTAAGCCTTCCATGTAGGAGGCAACTAACAATAAAGAAAAACTAAGCCTTCCATGTAGGAGGCAAACTAACAAGAAAGAAAACCTAAGCCTTCCATGAAGGAGGCAAAACTAACAAGAAAGAAAAAAAGAAAGAAAGAAAGAAAGAAAGAAAATGGTATTGGAGTTAATCTCCAAAATGGTGTGTTTCTCCTCTTGTAAACCCTTCTATTTATAGAGGATTTTTGAGGCATCATCTTCAGAAAGTCACCAACTAGGATATTAATTTTCTACCCTTTTATTGCTTTCACATGGGCTTTGTTGAAAATGCAAAACACTTTTGAATTTTTGTCACCAATGAGCACAACAATTTTGACTTTCTTGCACAGCAATTTCGGATCTTCACATGTCCGAATTAGAGCTTGACTTCTGAACAAAGGTTGTAGCCCCGGATCTTAACTGTCCAACAAAGTTGATTTCATCTCAATATGACTTCTATATCTCAAGATATGGCCAGATCTTTGCACACTGTTCAAATTCCACGTCAGCAACACTATCTCATCTTTTGAGATAATTTCGGAGTCCTAAACATCCCATTTAGAGTCTACTCTTGCTTTGTAACTATGGACACTTCTTTAAGCTTTCATTCAAGATAGATTTCATGATTTTTGGATGTCTACAACTCCTATTATGCTCAAAATACTATAATAGTGTCATTTTAATCGGGTAAGCAAAGAAATTCAATTAAACTTCATATGAACCCAAACTCATAAAATATGACAAAGACCACTTAATTGAACATATAAGAAGTCTTAATGAGATAAAAGTGAGAGATAATTATTTATGAAATTTATGCTTATCAATATGCAACAACCGTAATTCCGCCGAGATGACGAACTCGCTAAAATTTGAAAATGGAATTAATTTGGATTAATGTGGAGTCGCCACCTTAAGGGAAAAATATTTGGAAAAACCCTAACTCGAGGATGAGATTTAGGTTCGAGAGTCGGTTACGAGTGGGGAAGGTGTTAGGCATCCCACTTGCCCGTTCCAAAGAACAGTACCCTTAAACTGAGTGTGTGATTTATCAAAAACAGTTTGATCCCTTTACCTAGAGTGAAAATAAATAGATTGATGGAGGTTAGCCTGACAGGACTTGATCATGCTCCTACGTATTCCCCGATGCAATGGGAAACTCAAGGCTTACGTAGTTTTGGTTTGAAGGCTTGACCTTTGGAGAAGCTTGAAAAGGAGTGTTTGAAAATGAATGGGGTGTTTTGAAAATATTTTAAGGAGAATCCTTAGTCCACATATGCACAGGATCCAAGACAACTACGGCTGCACTAGGGTCTGTATGAATCCCTAAGCATCGAACAACAGAAAAAGCTACCAGTTCATGCTTAGGGTTCATTGCGTGAGACTTAGAGATTCTAAAAATGGAGTTCTTATTATAAGGGCATCCTCGATCCACATATTGCAAAAGATCCAAGACAATTACGGCTGCACTTGGATCCATACGAATCTCTAAACATCGAACATCAGAAAAAGCTACCAGTTCGTGCTTAGAGCTCGTCGCGTGAGATTAAGAATTGCAAAACAAGTTTTTTATTTGTTTAGAGGCATCCTTAATCCATATATGCACAAGATCCAAGACAACTACGGCTGCACTTGGACCCATACGAATCTCTAAACATCAAACAGCAGAAAAAGCTACTAGTTCGTGCTTAGAGCTCGTTGCGTGAGATTAAGAATTGCAAAACGAGTTTTTTATTTATTTAGAGGCATCCTTAATCCACATATGCACAAGATCCAAGACAACTACGGCTGCACTTGGATCTATACGAATTTCTAAATATCGAACAGCAGAAAAAACTACCAGTCCGTGCTTAGAGCTCGTCACGTGAGATTAAGAATTGCAAAACGAACTTGATTTAAAACACAATGAACTTGATTTGAATTTGATGAAAAAAATTGGACTTGATTTAAAATAAAATAAACTTGATTTGAATTTTAGCCTTGAATTGGACTTGATTTAAAATAAAATGAACATGATTTGAAATTTAGGCTTGAATTGGACTTGGTTTAAAATAAACTTGACTTTATTTGAAATTAGGGCAAAGAATTGCGAACATGTTTAAGTAATCAAGCGATAGAAATTTCATTTCAAATCCAAATTAGACAAATAATTTCATTCAAGAAACTAGAGAAAAACAAAGAGAACATAATAAAAAGCATCGAAATAAAAGATAATTTAACCAATTAAAAAATAAAATGAAAAATAGAAACAAAGATGAACCTTAAGAACATAAGAGTTTTGGCGCCAAACTTTGAATTCAAATCTCAGAAGTTTTAGAAAATATTTTTTGGTAGATCTGGAAAAATAAAACTAATCAATTGAAAGATATGGATCATAGAAATCAAACAAAATAAGTTTGACAAAAATCCAACCAGAAATGAGAAAGTTATGCACAAATGAAACAAGCTAGGTTCATTTGCGCACCACGAATAACATGATTCGGTAATCAGGAGATAAAAATTTCATTTCAGATCCAAATTAGACAAATAATATCATTCCAGAAACTAGAGAGAAAGAATAAGAGAATGCAATAAAAATTACTGAAATCGAAGATAATTTGATTGATTAAAAACAAAAACTAAAAATAGAGACAAAGATCAACCTCAAGCACACACGAGATTTTGGTGCCAAAATTTGGAATTTAAATCTCAGAAATTTTGAAAATATTTTTGGTAGATATGAAAAATTAAAACTGATCAATTGAAATATATGGATCATAGAAATCAAACAAAACACGTGTGACGAAAATCCAACTAGAAATGAGCAAGTTATGCACAAATCAAACAAGTTAGGTTCATTTGCACACCAGGACAAACATGATTCGATAATCAGGAGATAAAAATTTCATTTTAGATCCAAATTATACAAATAATATCATTCCAGAAACTAGAGAGAAAGGCGAAGAGAACTCAGTAAAAATCACCGACATCGGAGATCATATGACCGATCAAAAATGAAAACGGAAAACAGATACGAAAATAAACTCGGAAATCCGAGAAGAAGCAAGAAACATAAGAGGAATAAAAGTAGGACCTAACCTCCATTGGAAGGTGATGAAGAACTGGTTCCGTGGAGGCCAAGGGATGGATTGAATGCAGAGGTAGAGAGTCTCGTATGTCCTCCCTTCGAAAATTCTGAAAATCCTCCCTAAGACTCCAAGTGCTCCTCTTCCCCCTCATTTTGGTGGAGGACCTCTCCTTATATAGAAGGAGGAGGAATTAAATAAGTCCTGCTTTTCCAATGTGGGACTTCTTTCCCACATAGGAGAATTTTTCCTTTTTTCTTTCCTTTTTTGGAATTCTTATTTTATTTGGTGTGGGATTCCTGTTTCTCTTTTCTTATTTTTTTCTCTTTTTCTTTTTCCTCTTCCTTTGTTTTTTCTTCTTTTTTATGTTTTTATTTATTTATTTCATTTTTTTTATTTTTTCCATTACTTTTATTTTGATTTTTTGAACTATTTTAGACTAAATCAGCTTTTGGCTAAAAACAAAATAATTTATTTTGGGTTTTGAATCCTCGGACATAATTCCATGTTTACAGTTTGCCCCTCTTTACTCATTTTCTTTCCAGATAATATAAGAAGTAAGTTTCTATATTATCACGGTAAGAAATGAGTAAAGACTTGAACAAATTTTGTCCGAGGTAAAAGATAAAAACTGCCATGCGTGCGATCTTTATTGGAAACAAGGAATGCAAAAATTTAAACATGCAAAGCCTGAGATCATAGGCTGAGAATGCAGAAATTTGAACATGCAAAGCCTAACATTATAGGCTGGGGTGCAAGAAAATTAAAATGCAAGGCCTAACAACATAGGCCGAAGATGCGGAAATTAAACATGCAAGGCCTGACAGTATAGGTCGGAGGTGCAGAAAATTAAACATACAAGGCCTAACAGTATAGGCCGGAAGTGCAGAAAATTAAATATGCAAGGGTTGATAGCATAAGCCTGGAGCGCAGAAATTAAACGTGCAAGGCCTGACAGTATAGGCCGGAAGTGCAGAAAATTAAACATGTAAGGCCTGACAGTATAGGCCAGAAGTGCAGAAAATTAAACATGAAATTCCTTACAGTATAGGCTGGGAGTGCAGAAAATTAAACATGTAAGGCCTGACAGCATAGGTCGGAAGTGTAGAAAATTAAACATGCAAGGCCTAACAATATAGGCCAGAAGTACAGAAAATTAAACATGCAAGGCCTGATAGCATAGGCCTGGAGCGCAGAAATTAAACATGCAAGGCCTGACAACATAGGCCGAAATGCAGAAAATTAAACATGTAAGGCCTGACAGCATAGGCCGGAAGTGCAGAAAATAAAACATGCAAGGCCGGACAGTATAGGCCAAAAGTGCAGAAATGTAAACTTGAATAAGGCCTGACATCATAGGCCAAGAATGAAGAAATGTAAACTTGAGGGGGCCTGACACTATAGGCCAAAATGTAGAAAGGTAAACTTGAGGGTGGTCTGACATCATAGGCCAAAATGCAGAAAAGTAAACTAGAGAGAGGCCTGACAACATAGGCCAAGGTGCGAAAAAAGTAAGCTTGATGAGGCCTGACAACATAGGCCGAGGTGAAAAAAAGTAAACTTGATGAGGCCTGACAACATAGGCCGAGGTGCGAAAAAAGTAAACTTGATGAGGCCTGACAACATAGGCCGAGGTGAAAAAAAGTAAACTTGATGAGGCCTGACAACATAGGCCGAGGTGCGAAAAAAGTAAACTTGATGAGGCCTGACAACATAGGCCGAGGTGCAGAAAAGTAAACTTGATGAGGCCTGACAACATAGGCCACGATGCAGAAAAGTAAACTTGATGAGGCCTGCCATCATAGGCCAAGATGCAGAAAAGTAAACACTATGAGGCTTGACAACATAGGCTAAGGTATAGAAAAGTAAACTTGATGAGGCCTGACAACATAGGCCGAGGTGCAGAAAAGTAAACTTGATGAGGCCTGACAGCATAGGCCAAGGTGCAGAAAAGTAAACTTGACGAGGCTTGACAACATAGGCCACGATGCAGAAGGTCCTGTTATTGACGGGAAAGATGCAAGTCTGCTAAACAAGCGAAGTAAATGAAAATGACCTGTTGAGGCAAGTACAAGGAAATGAAAAGTGACCTATACTAAACTTGAAAAGAAGGCCTGTGAGGATAGGAAAAGTAGGAATGACCCGTTATGACAGGTATGAAATGAAAAGTGACCTATAATAACTTGAAAAGAAGGCCTGTCAGGACAGGCGAAACAGAAATGACTTGTTAAGACAGATATGGAAAGAAAAGTGACCTATACTAACTTGAAAAGAAGGCCTGTTTATGACAGGCGAAATAGGAATGACCTGTTATGACAGGTATGGGGAATGAAAGGTGACTTGGGAATGCACATGAGGGCGGAATATGGACTTCTTCGTTAGTTTCCTCGGACAGCTTATTTTGAAATGTGTTTTTTTCTTGAATTAGAATAAATGGCTTATTCTACCTTGAACTTGAAGGTTTTCAAGCACTTGATAATTATTCTCTTGAAGAAATTTGGGCAACCATTTTGCCCCAGTTTAGAAGATTTTTTTTTATAATTGAGAGATGTCTTGATTTGAAGGGCTTTTGGGCAAGCGTTTGCCCCAATTTGAATCTTGATTGAGGATTGTCTCAACTTGAATTTCTCTGGGCATATGTTTGCCCTAGCTTGAATTTGACTTGCAATTGTCAATTGTCCTAACTTGAATTATTTGGACAAATGTTTGCCCCAGTTTTGATCTGGTTCCTTGAATTTAAATCTTTCTTGGGCAAACATTTTCCCCGGCTCGAACTTGATTCAGAATTTTGAGGATGATCTCAAATTGAATTTTTATGGGCAAGCGTTTGCCCCAGTTTGAACTTGATTCAGAATTTCAGGATGACCTCAAATTAAATTTTTGGTGGGCATGCGTTTGCCCCAGTTTGAACTTGATTCAACATTTGAGGATGACCTCAAATTGAATTTCTGTGGGCAAGTGTTTTCCCCAGTTTGAACTTGATTCCTTTTTTAATTATGATTGACTCAGGCAATTCTACCCGGGTCTTAATTAGTTTTGAAAAATGGGCTGTGCAATGCTTGAATGAAAAGATGCTTATGTGCTGTTTGAATGAATGAAAAAGATGCGATGTTTTAATCTTATTGACTGCTTTTTTATGCTTGAAATAATTATTTGATGAAATGGATGTTATGGGATGAATGGTTAAAAACTTTTTGTTTCTCTTGATTTTTTTATATTTTTTTTGACAGGTTCTTTCTCGACAACCTTATAGTTGGTGTGAAAGGAACCAAAAATCAGGACGAGCTGGATTGACTCAATCTCTTGGCTTCTTGGTCAGTTTTGGAACCTTCTTTCCAAGATCTTTGAGACCCAATAGTGGTCAGCCTCATTGAATAAGTCACACTCCTTTTTTGTCTGACAAGAGGATGACTCTAAATAATCGTGCCATGTTGTGATGATTGAGGATTCATCCAATTTTGTCATGATTTTTCAAAATTAATATTTTTATTTTTTACATTTTTCATATTTCTTTGTGGCATGTGCATTTTGAGGTGTGCATAGTGATTCCGGATAGCCAAAGGAAAGAAATAGGGAGGGTTTGCAAAAGATGTTTGAGGTAGTGTACTTGAAAGGAAAAGATGACGAAAGATGTGGGTTTGATTGCCCAAACAGCATCTTTTGATGAAAAATGCCAGTGCTGATTTTCATAATCTTGATTGTCAAATTAATCAAACTTGAGAAACGACAGAATTTTGCCCCAGTTTTAGGGAAGATGAGGTGCAGAAATGTTAGATTGTCGTGGGATTCCTGGTTTGACCTTAACTTTTTCCTGGGTTGTTCCTTTGAGTTTTCAACCCAACAGGTCTTTCTTTTTTTTTTTTCCCTTACTTTTTCCTAGGTCGTCCTTACGGATTTTCACCCTACCGGGCTCTTGATTGTGTGCCCTAACTTTTGCCTAGGTCGCCTCTGAGAGTTTTTGACCTAGCGGACTTTTGTTTTGATGCCCTAACTTTTTCCTAGGTCGTTTCTGAGGATTATCGACCTAGCAGGCTTTTATTTGCGTGCCCTAACTTTTTCCTAGGTCGTCTTTCAAGAATTGTTCGACCTAGCGGGCCTTTGCTTTGATGCCCTAACTTTTGCCTAGGTCACCTTTAAAGGTTTGCGACCTAGCGGGCTTTTGTCTTGATCCTATTTTTGCCTAAATTATTTTTGGAATCTAGCAAGACCTTTTCTAATCATGACTTTGTTGATTTGTTTTTGAGTTTTAACCCTCCTTCTGCCTGGATTATTTTTGGCTTTTAATCCAGCGAGTTTTTCTTCTTCTTGAATTTTGAATTTTGATCCTGATTTTTCCTGGACTATTTTTTATTTTAATCCAGCGGGGTTTTTTCTTTTCTTGAATTTTAACCCTAATTTTTCGCGAATTGTTTCTTAATTTTAATCCAGCGGGCTTCCTTTTTCTTGTTATTTTTGACTGATCAGATCTCCTATTGGGTCTTGCTTGGACTATTTTGTCTTTCAATTCAGCGGATCTATTTTGCATCTCTAATTTTGTCTAAATTTGAACCTGGTTCCAGCGGGATATTTTATTACGAGGCATTCCTCTGCAATGAATGGTGATCTAGAATACCTGGTTGCTTATTTTGCTTCCTCATTTGGTTTTTCTTTAAGCTTGATTAATTAGATGTTCAAAGTTATTTATTACAGCACTAACATTGTCACCAACAGGTATTTATTGTTTGGATGTAGGAATAAGAAGCGGGTTGAGTGGATAAAAAGAATGGTAAATTTTTTGGAGTAAAGCCAATAATGTGAAGCACGTGCCCAAGAAACATGAAAAATGTATGTTTTGCATTATTCATTGAGATTTATTTACAAAAGATTGATTTTGAAAAATATGATAAATCCTGGATGATTTTCCTTGATAGCTCAATTTGTATAAGAAAACTTATTGCGCTGATCCCATTTCTTAGCCAGTAGATGAGCTCTCATGATTCCGCATTGGATTATTTCCCACATTAGGAGCAATCTTCCCAAAATCTAGCTGTTTAGCATCAATCAGGCTTTGCACCTTATGTTCCAGAACCTGGCAGTTTTCTGTAGAATGATCAATGTACCCCGCATGGTAGTCACATATGGAATTTGCATCGTACCATTTAGGATATGGTGGTTCTTGAGGTTTCAGTGGATATGGAACCACTAGGGAATTTTGGATTAGCTGAGGTAGCAGCTCCGTGTGGGTCATTGGAATGGGATCAAACTGGATAGGATCCTTCTCCTTTTGGTTTTGGCTAGGATTTGGTCTCATGACTTGTGTTAACACCGTGTATGGCGTGGGTGGTCGGATTGGCATTGAATAGTTGTAAGTTGGATGGTAGGGTGTTTGGTAGGCGGTGGCGATGTAAGGATATGGTATATAAGGTGTGTATGGTGAAGGTTGGAAGCCAGTTGGTCCATAAGGTGCCATATGAGGCATGTACCGTCCTTGACTAGAAGCCACATTATAAGTCTCCCCTGTCTTCCCCTTTTCAACAGAGGCATCAACTGTCCCTGCGGACTTGTGTGCGATCCTTCCACGACGCATGCCACCCTCGATCCTTTCTCCAATGATGATGACATCAGAGAAGCTAGTAGTTACACTGCCAATCATCTTGTCATAGAAAGGATCTTGGAGTGTGTCTACGAACGTGCTAACCAATTCTTTCTCAGACAAAGGAGGTTGTACCTGAGCAGCTAACTCTCGCCATCTTTGAGCGTACTGCTTGAAGGTCTCGTCTCCCTTCTTGGCCATATTCTGGAGTTGAGTTCAGTCCGGAGCCATCTCCACGTTGTACTGGTATTGTTTCAGAAAGGCCTCAGCTAGGTCCCTCCATGAACGGATGTATGTTCGCTCTAGCTGAGTATACTAGTTGGCAACTGCCCCAGTTAAGCTGTCTTGAAAGAAATGGACAAGCAGCTTATCGTTGTGCATACAGGGAGACATCTTTCTGCAGTACATGGCCAGGTGGTTTTTAGGCAGCTAGTCCCTTGATATTTCTCAAATTCAGGAACCTTAAATTTGGGAGGGATGACCACATCTTGAACCAAGCACAGATCGGCTGCGTCCTTGGCTTCAGAAGCATTTCCCTCGATTACCTTGATCTTTTCCTCTAGAACTTTCCACTTTTCAATATCCTCCTTAAAAGGATGGCTGGGGTTTTCCTCTGACATGTGGTGAGGTTGAGAAGATGGTATGTATATAGGGTGAGGCCCTTGGGTGAACACACGGTGCGCTCCCCCAACAGTTGTTTGATAAGCTTATGGAGTGGCGTTTGGAGGTAGGTTGTGTGTTTGGGTTTGTGTTTGAGACTGTGTTTGGTTGAGTGTTTGGGTTTGTGTGGGTGCATGCCCGTGAGGATACCCATACTGAACTCCTTCAGTTTGTGGAGGCATGGTTAACGGTGAATGGTTTTGAGGATTGAAGCCAGGAGGATATAATGGGTCAGCTGGTTCTCTTGGAACGTCCTTCTGTTTCGATAGTTGGATGGCCTCCATCAGTCTGGCCACTTCATCCTTTAGAGTCTTGACCTCATTTCTTAACTCCTCATTTTGCCTTTCCAGTTCATCCATGATTATTGATTGTGCGTGGGTCCTATAAGGATGTTGAGGAAGCTGTCTTTCTCCAATTTTTCTGTTAAAATTAAAATTAATTTATTTTGAGAAACAATTTGGATGCAAAAATCATGAATGATAAATGCTGATGTAAAATGAGTATGAAGATGAAAAATGTGTGGAGTGATTTTTTGAAATATTTTTTTCAATGATAAATTTATTTAATGCATGAATACATGCATGGTATGCACAAATAACTGAAGATTTGAACATTTTGAGAAGAATTGAGTGATTTAATTATTTGTCGTTGATTTCTTAACAATTTTGTATTTTTTATGAATTTTGCTATATTTATTGTGCTAGAAAAACCTTTAGTTTTGTTTGAAAATCTTTTTAGTTTACTAAATTTTTTCTAGAAAGCATTCTTTAGGTTTTCGAAATTTTATTTTCTCTCCTATTGAATCTTTTTATATTTTCAGTATTTTCAGAAATTATTTTTTTTCTAGTTTTTCCTAAAAGTTTCTATTTTTCTTTATTTTTATTTGATTTGATTTTTTCTTTTTTGCTTGATTTTTTTTAGTTTTGTATCTCCCCAATTTTAGCTTTTAACTTCCTTTCACCCCTTCAGTTCAAATGCCTGTGAACATCATGTGAGTCTTGTATCTTGAAAAGGGTATGTGTGCCCTCCTTGCCTTTTATGTGGGTTACCTGTCCTAAGGGTCTATGGCCTTTTATGCATGAACCTCTCATAGGGTGGTTTGTAATCCTGAGGTATAAGAGGTTACTAGAGCCAAGTTCCAGTCTATAATGCTTGCCACAACAACAGAAAAAGCTACCAGTTGTAGGGCATTACAAATAGGACGCACTCTAGCTGGGATTTTCGTGATCGTCAAACGGGACGTAAGCCCCAAAGTGACACCACTAGATCCCTCTAGTCCTAGGCTGCACTCAGACCCAGGTATAGGGCCCTACTCATGTGATGAAATGCATATATATGATGTGTGGAGGGCACACAAATAGTTGGGATACCTGCAATTGGGAAAATTGCACAAATATATCTAGCAATTTATTGTTCTATCCTAGGGTTATACAACGAATAAATAAATAAAAAAGCAGATAGATAACAGATAAACAAATCATGCAAATAAACGGGAAAGGGATCAATATGACACACTCAATTTAGTTGGGTTTGACTCTCTAAAGTCCCGAGTGGAGTCGTCATCTGTCGCAACCGTAATTTCGACGAGACGACGAACTCGCTAAAATTTTAAAATGGAATTTTATTTTGGATTAATGTGGAGTCGCCACAAAATTTTTATTTAAGGGAAAAAGATTTGGAAAAACCCTAACTCGAGGATGAGACTTAGGTTCGGGAGTCGGTTACGAGTGGGGAAGGTGTTAGGCACCCCACTTGCCCGTTCCAAAGAACGGTACCCTTAAACTGAGTGTGTGATTTATCAAAAATAGTTTGATCCTTTTAACTAGAGTGAAAATAAATAGATTGATGGAGGTTAGCCTGACAGGACTTGATCATGCTCCTACGTATTCCCCAATGCAATGGGAAACTGAAGGCTTACGTAGTTCCGGTTTGAAGGCTTGACCTTTGGAGAAGCTTGAAAAGGAGTGTTTGAAAATGAATGGGAAGTTTTGAAAATATTTTAAGGAGAATCCTTAGTCAACATATGCATAGCATCCAACACAACTACAGCTGTACTAGGGTCCGTATGAATCCCTAAGCATCGAACAACAGAAAAAGCTACCAGTTCATGCTTAGGGTTTATTGCGTGAGACTTAGAGATTCTAAAAATGGAGTTCTTATTATAAGGGCATCCTCGATCCACATATTGCACAAGATCCAAGACAACTACGACCGCACTTGGATCCATACGAATCTCTAAACATCGAACAGCAGAAAAAGCTACCAGTTCGTGCTTAGAGCTCGTCGCGTGAGATTAAGAATCGAAAAATGAGTTTTTTATTTGTTTAGAGGCATCCTTAATCCACATATGCACAAGATCCGAGACAACTACGGTTGCACTTAGACCCATACGAATCTCTAAACATCGAACAACAAAAAAAGCTACCAGTTCGTGCTTAGAGCTCGTTGCGTGAGATTAAGAATTGCAAAATGAGTTTTTTATTTGTTTAGAGGCATCCTTAATCCACATATGCACAAGATCTGAGACAACTACAGCTGCACTTGGACCCATACGAATCTCTAAACATCGAACAGCAGAAAAAGCTAGTAGTTTGTGCTTAGAGCTCGTTGCGTGAGATTAAGAATTGCAAAACGAGTTTTTTATTTATTTAGAGGCATCCTTAATCCACATATGCCCAAGATCCAAGACAACTACGGCTGCACTTGCAGCCATATGAATCTCTAAACATCGAACAACAGAAAAAGCTACCAGTCCGTGCTTAGAGCTCGTCGCGTGAGATTAAGAATTGCAAAACAAACTTGATTTAAAACAAAATGAACTTGATCTGAATTTGATGAAAAGAATTGGACTTGATTTAAAATAAAATAAACTTGATTTGAATTTTAGGCTTGAATTGGACTTGATTTAAAATAAAATGAACTTGATTTGAAATTTAGGCCTGAATTGGACTTGATTTAAAATAAACTTGACTTGATTTGAAATTAAGGAAAATAATTGCGAACATGCTTTAGTAATCAAGTGATAGAAATTTCATTTCAGATCCAAATTATACAAATAATTTCATTCCAGAAATTAGAGAGAAAGACAAAGAGAAAATAATAAAAATCACCCAAATCAAAGATCATTTTACCAATTAAAAATGAAAATGAAAAACAGAAACGAAGATGAACCTCAAGAACACAAGAGTTTTGGTGCCAAAATTTGAATTCAAATCTCATAATTTTTAGAAAATATTTTTTGGTAGATCTGGAAAATTAAAACCAATCAATTGAAAGATATGGATCATAGAAATAAAACAAAAAAAAGTTTGACAAAAATCCAACCAGAAATGAACAAGTTATGCACAAATCAAACAAGCTAGGTTCATTTGCACACCAAGAAAAACATGATTTGGTAATCAGGATATATAAATTTCATTTCATATCCAAATTAGACAAATAATATCATTACAGAAACCAGAGAGAAAGATAAAGAGAACGCAACAAAAATTACAGAAATCAGAGATCATTTGATTGATTAAAAACAAAAATGAAAAACAGAGACGAAGATCAACCTCAAGAACACACGAGATATTGGCGCCAAAATTTGGATTTAAATCTCAGAAATTTTTGAATATATTTTTGGTAGATATGAAAAATTAAAACTAATCAATTGAAATATATTGATCATAGAAATCAAACAAAACAAGTTTGAAAAAAATCCAACCGAAAATGAGCAAGTTATGCACAAATCAAATAAGCTAGGTTCATTTGCGCACTAGGACAAATATAATTCGGTAATCAGGAGATAGAAATTTCATTTTAGATCCAAATTAGAAAAATAATATCATTCCAGAAACTAGAGGGAAAGGCAAAGAGAACTCAACAAAAATCACCAAAATCGGAGATCATTTGACCGATCAAAAATGAAAACAGAAAATAGATACGAAAATAAACTCGGAAATCCGAGAAGAAGCAAGAAACTTAAGAGGAATAAAAGTCGGACCTAACCTCCATTGGAAGGTGATGATCCATGGAGGCCAAGGGCTGGACTGAAGGCAGAGGTAGAGAGTCTCCTAGGTCCTCCCTTCGAAAATTCTGAAAATCCTCCCTAAGACTCCAAGTGCTCCTCTTCCCCTTCATTTTGGTGGAGGACCTCTCCTTATATAGAAGGAGGAAGGATTAAAGAAGTCATCCTTGTCCAATATGGACTTCTTTCCCACATAGGAGAATTTTTCCTTTTTTCTTTCCTTTTTCAGAATTCTTATTTTATTTGGTGTGGGATTCCTTTTTCTCTTTTCTTATTTTTTTCCTCTTTTTCTTTTTCCTCTTCTTTTCTTTTTTCTTCTTTTTTATGTTTTTATTTATTTAGTTCATTTGTTTTATTTTTTCCATTACTTTTATTTTTATTTTTTGAACTATTTTAGACTAAATCAGCTTTTGGCTAAAAACAAAATAATTTATTTTGGATTTTGAATCCTCAGACATAATTCGATGTTTACAAAATGCAGCTTGCGTGCAATCTCATATTTTTGGTCAATGTTAATACTTCACAGTATCTCCAAAGATATGATGAGTTAATTGTGGCAGCGACAACGTCTTGTCTTGAACCTTTTGGAATAACTGGTAGAATTTTCCTAAAATCACCACAAAAAATAATGACCTTTCCTCCAAATGGTTTGTGAGTGCTATCAGGATTTGATAACTTTAATATATCCCTGAATGTTTTATCTACTGCTTCAAAACAATATTTGTTGGTCATAGGGGCTTCATCCCAAATGATTAGTTTTGCTTTAAGAATTAATTCTGCTAGAGGATGTCTTGTTTTATGTTGGAAGTGGAATCTTCATCAACGTTGATTGTAATATTGAACCTTGAATGTGCAGTCCTTCCACTAGGTAGTAAGAAAGCTGTAATAACACTTGATGCTACAGTAAGAACGATATCTCCTTTTGACCTGATTGCAGCAGAAATAGACTTCCACAAAAATGTTTTTCCTGTGCCTCCATATCCATAGAGGAAGAAAATTTTACCTTGACCAACGTGAACTGCATCCATTATTTTACAGTAGATGTTGCGCTGCTCTTCTGTCATGGTTGATAAATACTGTATATTGTCTTTGGCCAACTGTTCTTTATCATACTGCAACTCATCCAATATAAGTCTATTATGGCACTCTGATATAACAGAAGCATCAAGTTGAGGCATTATTGAGTAATCTGCTAAGTTTTTGTTGTTGCTCTGCAATAGTTTATGAATCTCATACAATGCTAATTTTTCAATGTTTTCCTCCGGGAGATACAAATTTGTTGATAATGATTAAGTGTTGTAATAATGAAAATGATTTATGTAACAAAATACGATGACAATACATAAAAGAATAGCATAATATATACCTGGTTGTTAATATGTACGTCTTTGAATGTGTAGTATATCATCACTCAAATGTGTGCGTGTTTTCTTCCATACATACTCAGGTCTGTCAAGCTGATTTGATAAAAGAAGTGTAACAAACAATCTTCTTAGAAAATATGCGGTCCCCCACTGACTTGCTTGGTTTATAGCATCTACGTATTCCCTATCATCATCCAACAAACCCAATGTGTAGCAAGCCTCTTTAAACGTCGGATAAATTTTTTTGTCCACTGTTTGTATATCTTTATATGATTGGGCACCTTTAACTTTATTTAAGAGAAGGCGCAAGTAATACAGTTCACCACTGCCAGGAGGAACAAAATGCAGCCTACCTATTGAGAACCCTCTTTTCCTTATAGTCAATTCGTTATTAGTTTGTTTCTAGACAAATTTATTCGGAAATTCAGCATATGTTAATGTATTTGCTTCTTCATATGTCTGATTAGCGCGCATCCATGCTAAAAACTCAGTATCTCTAAACAATGGTCGATCTGGGAGTTCTTGTAGAAAATCATCATCCCCGAAGATTATCAAATTTTTATCAGGAAAATGAAAAGGTAGTCTTTCAACTGCTGGCTGACGAAAATAAATATCAAATGCTAATGTCCTCCAAACTGCCTCACATGATGATATATATCTACAGTCATAGTATAACTTAATCTCATCCACAGTTTGATTGTTCTGAGCAATGCCATTATTTTGGTAAAACCCTGCTGTGATCCGATCATGGCCCTTGTTTATATACTTAAACAAATACTTTATAGACCTTGACTAGTTGCACCACTCAACATTAATATGTGCATTATACTTGAGCAGCAGATACTTATTATATGGAACAATATATCTATTCTCAATCTGATATTTACCTTTTGAATTGTTTGACCATTGTCTCGTCTTCGATAAATTGGATAACCTTCGTTACCAATTGTTGTCTTCTCTACATATTTTTTGGGAAAACATCTGCTGCATCTTCCATTTTGCATGCATGGAGAGGTTTTGTTTTGTGGACCACATGGACCATGGACCATTAATCTTTGAAAAATGTTAAAGAGGGCATTGTCAGTCTTCTTATCAGGTATTTTAGCAGTAATTATGTTGTCTATATCATCTGGTGTCAAAAACTTGTTTGCTGGATGCAGGAATATCAAAATATAAGCATATGGCAGTCCTCGTTTCTGGAATTCAATTGTGTAAAGAACTGTATGAAAGGAAAGTTATGCATTGTTAGATTCCATAATCTCGTTATACTGTGCGTGGAATAATTATTTGTATCTACATTGTTAACAATGATGAAGGAGTGATGTATATAAGAGAAAGTATGTGTGTACCTGAAACAAGTCTTCCAAATACATTTCCCTGTTTGATTTCCATAATAAGGTGATCAAGCTTAACCTTAAAAACATGACAAAGAAAATCTAGTCTATCCTCTATGCTCAATCCATTATGCTTTAATTTTCTCATAATTTCAGGCCATCTTTAATTGCATGTAAACGTAATAAATAAGTCTGGATAATCTGTCCATCTGTATATTGCCATGACATCTTGATAATTTTGGAACATGTATCAAGCACCACCAATAAATGTTCAAAGTAAGACAATTCTTCTACCTAATCTAGCAGGATTATTTTCACCTTTTAGAATAGCCTCAAATATTCCATTGTACAATTCTGCCCGTAATTGTTTTTGATGAGTTTTGATATATGAAAGGCGTGAGGACTCTATCATAGTATAGGTGTCAACCAAGAACTGTTGAAACAACCTTCGGGAAAGAAAGAGCATAGGACTCTCATTGTTTCTTTCTTGCAGCCTAAATGTAATAAACTCTCTCATTGACAATGACTTTCTACCTGTTTTTGGTTGTTTAGTACTCTGCATATCATCCTCATTGGTTACACATGTATGTTTGGCCAGGGCTATACCTTCAGAATACCCATCTTCACCTCGTGGAAAGAGAAGTGGATATTGAAGAGGAAGATATGCAGCATTCAATTTTGATAGACGTTTAAGGGAATGGTTTTGACTTTCAACTATTACATCTCTTTTTCACATTCATTTGAATCAAAATCGCCAACAATAAGTGCTGTAAATTCGGAAACCATTGGCAAATTATATCTTCTACCATCCTTACCTCTCTTACCAATAATTGAGTTTAATGTTGTCCACGTTACCTGCATTTAATCTGTGTCTAGCCATTCTATATACTTTGGCATATAGGTTCACCTCATCAAGCATGTCTTTTAAATCTTCCATGATAGATGAAGTTGGTGAAATATCATGATTATTCATGCTATATAGATAGACAATGCAGTATTGACAGTATATAAACATAGAAGATCCTGATATAAATGTGTATATATATAAATGTGTATTAGATGCATAGTTTGGTTGGCATTAAATGCAATTTCATATTAATGGAAACAAAAACCAATGATTACCTGTAGGAGTTCCAGAGCAAAAAACATCATGGATGTGGTCATACATTCATTTAAACATACCATGCAGTCATATATACATAATGCATGTGGAAAGTACACTAAAAATCATGTATAACATTTCAATGGAAAATTTCTTTAACCTGCATGGGAATCATCGTGCAGAACTATGGGGGTATCAGGATCTTCTCCATTTAATGTGGGTTCAAGTATATTGATGAGGGTGCCAGGTTGTTCCCGTGCTACATTTTGTTCCACATTGAGCACATTATTTGGTGGATATTGATGGGGGCGTCCTTCGATGGTAAAATTAATCCCTGCATTAAATGTGTATTATATGCATATTTTGATTGGTATTAAAGGAAATTTCATATTTATAGAAATAAAAACCAATGATTACCTGTGGGAGTTCCAGAGGAAAAACCATATATTAATCTCTCAATGTCTGGCTATGGTGATTCATGAGAATAGTCAATTTCATTACAGACATTCGGGGACGATTGGAGAAAACGTTCACTTTCTTCAAATGGGCTATGTCTTTTATTTGATATATAATGAACTGCATGGAATAAAATATTATTTCATGATATTGACGGTTCTTTGAGAATACTGGATACATTTGGATGTAGGGTAAGAATACTTACTATATGCATTTTTTGATAAGGGAGAGTTGTCAAAGATCCGCTTCTGTGACATTATATCAGGTGTAACAACATGGAAGGATTCAGTATTGAAATCTAAAAGTACATATATAATGTTTGATGTTACTAGTGATATCTAATAGAATCACACAACACATGTCCATAATAAATGACATTTAAGTTAATTTATACACACTTGTATGACAGTCAGTAAGCACCAAGTTACTTTCAACATTAATATTGTCATTTATTGTGGGGGAGTTGATTAAACGTCCTCTGAAACATTGGTCCGCGACTTAAAAACATGTTTCCCTGGTGTTATACATCTTTGTCTTCTTACGGACAAATCATGTATTGCAGTGTTTATTTTGCATTATATTGTGAATAAGTCATAATATAAATTTCAATGAACAACTATTATACTTTTCACCTGATAGAAGAGTATATTTAACATACCATTACTGATTTTTGATAATGGCCCAACAGTGGAACTGTGCTTCAATGGAGAATCGCAGTTCATCTTTTCAACTGGTTGGATTGGAAGCTTAATATTGTGGGCAGGTCTACGTCGATTTGATCAAGTGATTTCATTTTATCCATACATAATTGAAATAAATTGTAAATTAGGTGAACATATGAAGGTTAATCTCATGGTTGTTTAACAATATTACACGAACTACTGCATTGGAAGGGTGAAAGTATTGTACAGTGAAACATCAAATTGTTTTTTACACGTACCTGTCTCACATAGGATGCTAGTGCAAAGATTAACAATGAATTGTGAATTGTTTCCTTACCCTGTACATGGACATCCCTGAAATGTTAACATCTATGGAGGGAACTGTATAAATAGTTGACCTACCCGTTAATAGAGTGAATCATGTCTAAAGATTGCAGTAATTAATGTTACACAATATTTTTCTGCTAAGTACATGACGACATGATGGATGATACAAATAACGATGTTTTCTCCATTTACCAATGAGGAAGACACAGATGTGGGGTAAGAATAATATATTTTATCTTGTATAGGTTTGCTGGCTTTCAACACCAACAACTATTATCATTACTACTAAAGCTAAATTTTCTTTTTCCTTTCTTCTTTACAGATGTGTAGTTAGCTTCATTTCTAATGTCGTTAAAATATAAATATCAAAAACATCTTTAATTATGTGGCCTTATATTGTATTATTTTCATCGTGCATATAATGATGACAAAAAAATATTATGAAAAATATATTCCTACATAAGAATACTTTTCATACGTGTAGAAGTAAATAAATATTATCCATGCATTACTATGTCTAGGTTACATATTTAATTACATTGAAATAAATAGTGTATTTCTACATAAAGATTACATTCAAAAGATTGACAATGCAAAAGTAATTAAGAAATTGTTGTATGCTAGCTTGGATATTAGTTTTGTTAATGATGTATCTGGTGTGGTGTTCTTTTTCCCTTTGGCCTTTCCAATAGTCTGTTTGAGGTAATGTACTGCAGCATGTCATGTGAGAGTTCTGGTGGAGATAGTCTGTTGCCACTGTTGTGCTAGTCTTAGTTCTTATGAATAATAACATCAAAGCTTCCCTGAAATTATTATAGCACCTACAAAGTCAATTACATACCAGACCTTTCATGCCAATGACAACTGAAGAAGTAATATGAAAATTGATTGATAACAACATTTGTAAGTATCACAGTAAGCAGCGCACTGCTACAGAATACATATGCATCTTGTAACAACATTTTTCATACATTGTCATACAATACGACTGGAGTGTAACTTTCGAAGCGAAAAATAAAAAAATAGAAAACATTAAACTAAACTTTTTCCTTCTTCACAACGACCATCTTAGGAGTTTTGGTGTAGGATGTCTTTGCTATTTCTTCAAGATTATATCCTTCAACATCACATAGAACAGAAAAATCACTACCATAAACTTGACTTTAAGGTGTTGCAGAGTCAATCTCATGATATTGTTCCTAATTGCTGAAATTTTATACTGTTATTAGGCAATAGACTTTCATCAATTATTATATGTACAAAGTAAATATATATAATTAATTTGGGACCAATATTGATATAGGATAACAAACTTCATATTTCATTGAATAAGAAGTTAGTACACCATCCAGATATAACAGAACAATGTTATACTCTGAGCACTTGTACAATCAGCCTAAGTGGATAAGGACAAAGCTGAAATTGAAGAATATCCCCTTCGTTTAGCTGTTTGGAACGAATAAATTGATACCATGCACTTGTGATATAAAACTCGTTGTACGAACTAGGTCTATGTTTGATTGCACACTTGTGAATATGTCCATCTTCACCAACCACATCAATGTGTTGATTCACTACCATCTTTAGAGCATGAGCATACTTTGCTGGAATATACTGAAAGATATAACACACCCTATCAAAAATCATACATGTTACCAAATAGTCATGCATCCATTTAGCAATACCATTTTAAACATGTAAATCTGCTTAAACAACATTATACCAAGGCTTGTGTCCCAGAAGCTTGGGGAGCAGTCAATCTATGATCCCACATAAGAGGATCCACCTGGGGATGATTGTTAGAATCAAAATCTTGATCATCACCTAATGCTAGTTGCAATGCAACAACATCCGATAGTGCAGGCTTGACCTCATCATCATCAACATGAAGCAAGTCAAAGTCATCACCCACAACAACAACATGCTTATGTATATCCATGACTGAGTACTCATATCGAATGGTATAATCAATTTCAAAAAGGAATTGATTATATATTCTGATTCTCAACATATCCTGGAAAACCCAATGAAACTGTATTGTATGGGGCTTTTCCAATTGGTAGAAATCAATTAGAGACCGAAGTCCTTCCCTGATATAAGGTCCATTTACGGTCTCTTCAGCAACCACTATGTGTAGGTTTCCCATTCTGTCAAAGACATGAATGTTGCCAAGGAACAGGTAATTCCAGAACTTCTCCCAAAAACGATTTCCTATTGGTATGTCACCCTACACCAAAAAGCTAAACATTATAGGTACATTGCAAATTAACGATATATGCAAAAGTTGTGGTAATACTTACAACTATTGGACCAATAACCCCTTCAAAGTGATACGTCATTGATATTGCACTATCAGTGGAATAAAAGTATGACAAAAAACCTAAACAAAATAACATGGCGATGAGCAAAGCAAAATAAAGGGAACAATAGCTTTGTATTGGCGGCTTAACTATTATATCTACCTTTTCAAAGCAGAGCACCGATCTGGGAACAGGGAAGCTGGGAACAGATGTTGCAACCTCCAGATAAGCTGGCCGAAGACCGTAGAACGGTTACCAATTCCTGCAAAATAAAACAAAAGAGGTTTTCATAAAAATATCAGAGAAACGACGTTTTGGTAGAAAAAACGTCAACCCTATTAACAATGAATCATCTATTTAAAGCATGCGTTAATATAAAAGCATGAATGGAAACTTGGCGATGAGGAGGAAAACGAAATAAAGACCACAATAGCTTTGTATTGGAGGTTTGACTATTATAGATACGTTTTCAAAGCAGACCACCGATCCGGAAACAGGGAAGCTCGGGACAAATGTTGCGCCTCCGGACCAGCCAAAAGAATAGCATAGAAGGGTTTCAGATGCCTGCAGAATAATCGAAGACACCTCCATTAAAAAAATCACTGCAAAGACGTTATAGTAGGAAAAACTACAACCGTTCTTTGAATGTTGGGTTGTTTAATACATTCGTCCGTTCAAATTAGGATCAAGAATGAAGAGTTGTATTATGGGTATGTTTAATGCATGTGTCCATTCAGATCAGTATCAGGAATGGAGAGTTGCATTTTTGAAGAAAGTGCATTAAATGAGTAGGCGACGATTACTACAACACTGAGCTCGAGTTTTAGACTGAAACAGTGCAAGTTTTTTAAATAGAGGTGAAATTGACAAAAACACCCATAAATATGCGTATAGAACCGATTTTCAGCAAAATGAGGTGGCAAAGGCTAAGCAACACATGTACAAAATTCATTGGTCCAGAAGAAGAGAGGTGCATTAGGTAGAAAGACTATTCGCAACTACACTTATACTTTATATTATAAAAGATATATATATATATATATATATATATATATATATTATAAATTTGTTTATAATTTTTAAAATAATATAAACTAATTTTTTATTTTTAAAAATATTATAAATTAGCTTTTTTATTTATTTAAGATAATATAAATTGGTATTTTTGTAAAATAAATTAATAAAAAAAACTAACGGAAATTTTTAAAAAAATTAAAAACCATTTTACAATATCATAGAAATGTCAGAACAGATTTATTACTTTATTCTTTAAAAAAATATCTGTAGATCAACCACTATTTAAATTTATAGTCTTATAAATTAATTCAATTCTTATCAATTAAATCTTCGCTATTTAAATCTATAATTTTATAAGCCGATTCAATGCTTACCTATTAAACCAACTTTTTTAATAATATCTTCAAAAGTAGATTGATATCAATTATTTAAAGTATTAAGTATATATTTTTAAAGTTTTATTTACTTTAAATTTTTCCAACATTACTTTAAGTTCTTCAATCATAGATAATTGATTGAATCAGCTACCAAACAAACGAACTTCATAATTTAAATAAGTGGGGTGAAGTCTTCATCCACCGTTCTACTTTTTCCCCACATAAAAACACATACACTCACTCACACCAAACACATACATGGAGAAAGGTAGCAACTACTGGAGAGAAACCTGAAGCTCCAAGTTCTCCCGATTAACAGGTTCTGAACTGTACCCATTCTCATCTTGTTTTTCATTTTTTTTTCTTTTTTGTGTTTTAATGATTGTGTCTACTAATTCCTCGTTCTTTGATGATTCACTATATGTTCTGTATTTGCATGTTCTCTTACCAACATAATTTATTAACTATTTGTTTTTGTTGGGACATATTTATTCACTTGTCTTCTCCTGTCTTTCTTTAATTTGATACAAACTGGATTTGAAGGCCTTCTAAAATGCTTTCTTTTTCAATTTTTTTCTTATCTATAAATGAAGTGGCTCTAGGCCATTTTTGGAAACTGATAACTGTTTTTACAATGGTTAGCTTCTCTTTTCCTTTCAGATATGTTCAACTACTGAAAGAAAAAAAATAAAAAAATAAAGGGGAAATGCAGAGTAAAGGTGTGAAAAGCAGAAAATGTTGAAGAGAGTAAATTAAAGAAACTTTGGTGTATGATTTAAAGTACAATAGCTATAGATTAACTAACCTGATCTGTTTCTTTGGTAAAGCATTTCTTAAACATATTTTTCTTCCTTTTCTTTATGTGTCTAATATAACCAACTCTCTATTATTATCAAAAGACCCAACAAATTGGCCTCTTGTGGCGTGTGTGTTGCAATAACCTGTTTCTTAGCTGAATCCTTAATTTTACTATAGTTAATGTATATCATATTCATTCAGCAACCATAATAGCAGTCAGAACATTAAAGTGTGTTTTTTTTTTTTCCTTTACATGTGTGCTTAGATTCATGCTGTTTTTCATCAACTCACATTTTTTTAACCTTATTAAAATTAATGAGTTTTAGATCTACATCTGTGAATTTCATACGTGAATTTTAACTTAAAAATAATAAAGTTTAAATCTAAAATTTTATATAATTTATGCTTATGTTTGGATTCATATTAATTTTTTATTGAATTCACATTTTTTGATGCTGTCAAGAATAACTTATAAGTTTTGAATATACATATTTGCTCATTTTAAATGTGATTCCTAAAGTAATGTGTTTGGTGAAATTAACAGGGAAAATCAAAGGAAAACTGAATTGGATTTCGACAACAATGGCACATGGCAATAACAGTACTTATTTACTATCTGAACCGGAATATGAGATGGTGAAACACATAATCGACATTCGAGTCATAGAAGACATAAGCCTTTCAGAGTGCAGCATCTACAAGGTTCCTTACAACCTGAGAAACGTAAACAAAGAAGCCTACACTCCTCAATGGATCTCAATAGGCCCAATCCACCTCCACAAGAAGGAACTGAAGGCAATGCAAGAGCACAAGAAGCGTTACTTCCACTTCTTCTGGGAGCGCGTGTCGAACGAACATGCCATTGGAGTGTACAAACACTACCTTGAAAGCAAAGAAGCAGAGATTCGGCGATGCTACGCAGAGAAGTTGCCTCACATCAAGAAGCCCAAATTCGTTGAGATGATGCTTCTAGATGCTGTGTTCATCATGGAGCTCTTGTTGAGGAACAGTTGTTGGAAATCGGAGAGTTCGAAGCACGAGCATGAGTACAAGCAAACGAAGTCGTTTCGAATGAAACACAGCGAAGATCCAATCATGACACAATCGTGGCTTAGTAGGAACATCACTAGGGATTTGATTCTGTTGGAGAATCAGATCCCCTTTTTTGTGCTGCAGAAGTTATATGACGACGTCGTTCCTGATGATAACAAGAAGAAACAGCATTGTTCCTTTGTTGATCTTGCAATTGAGTACTTTGCATTCTATGATACCCAAATGTCTTCTTCTGATCAAACTAAGATGATTTTGGATAAAAACCGATCCAGAAAACACATCTTCTCTGGCTCACTTGGTCGCTCTTCCAAGAACTCTTATTCCAACAAGAGCAAAGATAGGTGTAACAAACCCAAACACTTCACTGATTTGATAAGGTACTAAACCAATCCGAAATTCTTTTTTTTTTTATATATATTTAATTATAATTATAAATAAATAAACAATAATTAGTCCATATTGTGCAGGTACTTTTACCTCCCCAGGGATTTGGGAGGAAGCAATGGGTGTGCCCTTCATGTGTTAAGAACCGCAACGAAGCTGCAAGACTCTGGTGTGACCTTCGAGAAAGATCTGAAGAGGCGCTTATTGGACATAGCCTTTGAGAAAAAACCAATTCTGAGTTCATTTCTCTGCTTGGGTTGCATACCTTACTTGAACCATTTCAAAGCACGTTTTAGGATCCCCCAATTGAAGGTAGACCACACAACGGAATGCGTGTTCAGGAACCTGATTGCGTTCGAGCAATGTCACTACCCAGAGCAACCTTACATTTGCAATTACGTTTCTCTTATTGACTCGCTGATTCACACTCAACTGGATGTGGAATTGCTGGTGGAAAAGGAAGTGATTGTGCACGAATTGGGGAGTGACAAGGAAGTGGCCACTCTTGTGAATGCTCTTAGCAAACACGTTGTCACAAATTCCACCTGTTACTATGAGACTATAAATGAACTCAACAGGCATTACCAGAACATTTGGAACCGTACCATGGCAGCGTTATGGTTGATATACTTCAGAGACCCTTGGAGAGCCAGTTCCACTGTGGTGGGGATTTGTGTGCTCGTTTTCGCTGTTTTTCAGTTCCTCCGCGCCGTCCGTGCTATCTTCTAGAAACTTCCAAATCATGCAATTCACGTGAGCTTCAATGTTCTTTTATATATATATATATATATATATATATATATATATATATATATATATATATATCACGTGGTGGTTTCTCAATATTCCACGACGTTGGGAGTAATCCTGAATTGTAATGATGCTCTACCAGGAGCTACTGAACTCCAAATCTATCTATCACGTAAAGATGCTAATTAAGCAACCTTTCTATTTAAGGTAATCAATAATAATATCATATATGTATAAAGATATTGGTAATCGGTACTGTACTTAACAATTAAAAGTTTTTATTCAAAATAATATTAAAAATTTATGATAATTGTCTTTTTAATAATGTTTTTTAACTCTTTAATCACTGTTTTAACAATGTTTGTTATCATTTCTTGTATACAAATGATATTTTATCTTTTCTTCATCTCATTGTTTATTTATTTTTATGTCATGTTATATTATTTTTTTTCTTCAACATTTTACAAAAAAATGGTGTACAGCAATGATTTTTTTCAAACTAATTAATTCAAAGTTTTAGTAGAATTCTATTATATATCCCCGAACATTTTTTTAATATTTGCCTATTATTTTATTAAACATAAGTACATATATTTATTATTTTAAAAATATATAATACTATATTTATTAAATATTTACTAATTAAAAATTATAAGTAAGAAATTTTAGAATTATTTCCTTTAGTAAGTATTTATTTAAATTTATTCTAAATAGTTATCAATTCTTTACAAACCAACTCTGCTAATGATATTAGGGTATCTTTTATTTCGTTGGTTAATTAATAAAATTATTATTGAAATGGTGCAGCTTTAAAAGTATTTTATTGCAGGGATTTAAATAGTATCTGCATAATTTTTTGCTTTTTATATGTAAATTATTAATGCAGTTCTATGACATATAAATACGTTACGGATATATTTATTTATATATGTAATATATTTTTTGGTTTTTATATATCATGAACATATTTTATTATGTGTTAAAAAAAAATATATTAATAAATACATCATATATAAGGTAAAAAAATTATACATTATATCCGTATTAAAAATAAAAAGAATTTACTATATTAATAAACACAACTCTTAAAATTTTAATACGTTGTACAACGAGTAATAAGAAGAAAAATTATAATAATAAATAATAAAATGACATCTTTAACTGTATACACTAAGTTTACAAAATGTACGATGAAATTTAAAACGAATATTTAAGAAAAAAATATAATAATAAATAAATATAACATCTTTAACCAGTATTATTTAAATTTATAAATATATAATAAAAATTTAAATAAATAATAAATAATAATAATAAATTAAATTATTATTTAAATATATCTACTATTAAATATTTAAGTGAAAGATATTTTAATATATATTTTTATTTTTTAAAATTAAAAAATTAAAACTTTGTATGATGAATAAATTGTTGAAAATAATTTTAAAAATAATATTTATTTTTTAGTTTTTAAGACTAAAAAATCAAATTATTCATAATATTAAATGTTATAATTTTTAATTAAATAATTTATTTATTATTTTATTATTTTATATATTTTTAAGACATATATTTAAAAATTATTTTAATTTTAAATATTTATTTCATAAAATATTTTTTTCTTTATTTTTTATTTTAACTTTTATGTTTAAATTTAAATAGAACAAGTTAAATATATTATATTAATTATTATTATATTCATTCCTTAATTATTTGTTTTCAATTCCATCTTACGCTCTTTAAATTTAGACAAAAATAGCAGAAGAAAATTTTTTTATTAATAGAATTTTTTTATTACTCATTGTACAACATATTAAAATTTTAAGGACTGTATTTATTAACATAATAAATATTTTTATATTCAATACAGATACAATGCATAATTTTTTCTATTTTGTATGTCACAGTTTCAAATTATTTATATTATTTTAACATCATTCGTTCGTTATCCTTTACGTAAATTTATTAGTATTGAGTAATTGTACGGTCATGATATATCTGAATTAATAATCATGTACAAATCTGAATAAACGAACTTTTGGTATATATATATATATATATATATATATATATATATATATATATCCTTATTTAAAGTTATATCAGTCCCACAATCCTAAAATATAAGTAATCTAAGGTGCTATGAATTTAAGGTACTATGATTAAGGTGATAAGGTAAATGCATACAATATTAGGTTAAGTTATTTAAACTAAACTACAGTGGCAGCTTCTTTCTTTCAAAATGATACTCTGCACTATTGTTATTATCTCTATCTTAGAGTGAGAGTTTGTCGTCTATCCTCTACGTTGATGATTACTTTAACGTCGAATTGTGGGAGATCTACATTGCCGGTTTACTAAGAAGTTGTAACCACGCATAAAAAATATAACAGAGGAAAATGAGACGCTTCATTCAAGTAAAATAAAATAGGAGTAGTGCATTAAATTATATTTTAATATAAAAAACAATTACGTTCTTTAACCTTATCAACGAACTATGACATATTATTCATCCTAAGCAATGGACGAATGAGATTATTCTACCCTCTCCGTCACAAATGGCTACGATGACAGATTTAAGAATAAGTTCAGATTATTACGTTGTATACCACAATAATCTTCACTAATATAAAGTTGGTCATCTCTACAATATGCATATGCCTATGGGCCCCAAATCTCTTCATAACTTTTAGCAGAATAATAAGGGTACCGGGATCAAATTCCAAATCCAAGTGTGCCCTTGACAACACTAAAATTATCATCATTCTCATTCCATAATATTCTGAAATTGTTCGACCAATGATGATAATCGTCAGGGTCTTGTTGAGACAGCTAAGTCCGACCAGAGTAATCCCAACTACAAGGAGCAACCCCAGGCCATTGGGAGGCTCAAACTCAGCTCACGTACCTCCTAGGCTCGGAAGTTCCTACTATCATGAGCTTCGGTCTACTTCCATGTGAACCGACCCTTAGAGTTTCCAACTCCCTTTCATAGAAGGGCTCGCAGATTATCCCCCATTATAATTCACAAAACAATTTTATACAAATGATGCATGTCAACTAATTGCTCCAAATCCTATTTCTATCTCATCTTGAAGGCATTGCCTTATTCTCAAGGGGAAAGACCCGTTAGTCCTCAATCGATTATTTAATTTGTTCCACACTCTACATATATATTTTTTTTCTATCAACCTAAATGAGCTTCTCAACTTCTAATAAATATCCCTTAAAATTTAGGTCAATATTTTTATATAAATTAACTACTAATATAATCTCCCTCTGAAAGTTTTATATTTTATTTCTTTATACTAAGGGGTAAATATAATGTTTTATATAAATACAAAGCCAATTAACTGTTAACTATATTTTATACAACGTAGGAATATATTAGAGAAAAAAAAATAATACCTATCATAGGGTATTAGATTTTAAACAATTTTATAAAATATTAGGTGGTTTCCGTTTTCCTTCAAATTGATTAATTAAATACCTCCCTATATTTTTTAGATCGGAATATATCTGTAGGACTTATAATTATTAAGTAGAATTCTATTTTAAAATCTTCCTTTAAGCTCCATGTGTAAATATTATAACTCCTATAACTTATATTAATTTATAAAATTTATTTAATTTCTATATCTCCTACAAAGTTTATTAATATAATTTATAAATGAATTTATGTATATTTTAAGGCACCTAGAATTTTTATATCATACTCCTACCTAAAATTAATCAACTTAATTTCTAACTAGTTCAATTTCCTATTTTATAATTATACTGTATTTTACCGCCAATCAGATTTAAATATATTCATAGATAAATTTATACAATTACATACTTGATCAAATTTTATTCTAGAATATGGGCTCTAGAACTACCCCTATAAATAGTTAAATTGTGTCCAAAATTAAATGGAGACATAATTAAATTTAACTCCCAAATTCATCACACAATTAATAAATTTTATTCTAGAGCAAGAGGCTCTATAACTACTCCTATATTTTACTTGAGTCTCCTCCCCTTATCTAAATTTTGAAGACCAGTGTAATTTTCCTTTAATTTCTTCTGACGGAATCACAAACCTTTTCTTCTTCCACTGTCATTTGCTCCTACTGCTCCCAAGCTCTCAAATTTTCTTAATTTGTGAATTGTGGGTGTGTGTGTGTTGTGATTCTACAATTCTCTAATCCCCCCATCCCTATTTATATAATATGTGGTGTGTTTACATAGGAGGTGGGCAAGCGGTGGCCGTTTGCCTCTTTCCGTTTGCCATTTTCCTTTTTTTTTCTTTTCTGAATGTTATATTTCTTCTCCCCAAAAAGAAAATTTCATCCTCGAAATTCTCTTAGTGGAAGTATGGATATGATTCTCTCATGTCTTCTTCAATCTCCTAAGTTGTATCTCCTTCTTTATTCCACATAACCTTTACCAACTTCAATGCTCTTCCTCGCAACTGTTTAGTATCTTCTTCTAAGATCCGCATCGGTAATGCTTTGTAAGCGAGATTCTCTTTTAACTGTATAGTATCAGTTTATATGATATGTGAAGGATCAAGGATATATTTTCTAAGTTGGGACACATGGAAAACATCATGGAGATTTGATAGAAAATGGGGTAAGGCTATTTGGTAGGCTATTGTACCAACTCTCTTTAAAATTTGGTAAGGACTGATATATCCAAGACTAAGTTTTCGAGATTTCATTGCTCTACCAACCTAGTTAGTGGTGTAACTCTCAAAAATACGTGATCGCCTTCTTGAAATTCAAGAGGTATTCGTCGCTTATTAAAATAGATTTTCTATCTATCTTGTGATACCTTTATCTTTTTCGGAATCATCTTGATTTGCTCCGTCATTTGTTGTCTCAGGTCCTAGTATTAAATTTTCTTCTATCTCATACCAACACAATGGTGTCTTGCATCTTCTTCCATACAGGGCTTCATAAGGAGCTATTCCTATGCTTGAGTAAAAGCTATTGTTATAGGTGAATTCTACTAGTGGTAAGAATTGATCTCAACTCCCTTTATATTCCATCACATAAGCTCTCAACAAATCTTCCAAAGTCTGGATTGTTCTTTCTGTTTGTCCATCTATTTGGGGATGATATGCAGAACTAATTCGAAGTTGAGATCCCAAGGCTTAAGTAAGCTACCCTAGAATCGCGAGGTAAATCTTGGATCTCTATCGAACACGATGGAAGAAGGTACTCCATGCAGATGAACTATTTCCTTAACATACATCTATGCCAATTTTTCCAATGAACTTTTGATGTTGATGGCTAGAAAATGGGCAGATTTTGTAAGTTTGTCCACAATTACCCATATTGCATCATGTTTTTGAAGTGTGCGAGGTAATCCAGTCACGAAGTCCATGGATATACTATCCCACTTCCATTTAGAAATTTCTAAGGATTGTAATTCTCTAGATGGTTTTTGATGTTCAATCTTTACTTTTTGACATACGAGACAAGTTGATACATAGTCAGCTATTTCTTTCTTCATTCCAGGCCACAAGAAAAGTTTCCTCAATCTTGATACATCTTAGTCGCAACTGAGTGAATGCTTAATTTGCTTTTGTGAGCTTCCTCAAGAATCGTCTTGCGCAATTCTTCATTTTCCGAAACATAAATTCTACCATCGTTTCCAATTTGAAAATCCTCTTCTTTGTGGGACGAGTTGAATTGATCTTGAAGATCTTGATCCTTAGATTGTTCCTCTTGAGTCACTCTCAAGAAATCATTGGTAATAGTCAATCTCCCAAGTACGATACCAGTTAATTGAAATGTTGCTGCTAGGTTGAGATCCTGAAATTGTTCGATGAGTTCCATCTCCTTAATCATCATTATGGCGGCGTGAAGTGATTTGTGACTTAAAGCATCGGCTACCATGTTAGCTTTTCCCGGGTGGTATAAAATTTGAAAATTGTAATCTTTCAAAAATTCCAACCATCTTCTCTGCCTCATGTTCAATTCTTTCTAACCAAAAAGATATTTCAAACTTTTATGATCACTAAAGATCTTGAACCTTGCACCATATAGAAAATGTCTCCAAATCTTTAAGGCAAAGACTATTGCAGCCAATTCTAAGTCGTGTGTGGGATAATTCTCCTCATGTGGTCGCAGTTGCCCTGAAGCATAAGCTACCACTCATCCTTGTTGCATCAGTACGCAACCTAAACCTTGTTTTGATGCATCACAATATAATTCGAAATCTTCCTCCGAGTTGGGCAGAATAGGAACAGGGGAAGAGGTGGGTCGATTCTTTAATTGTTGAAAACTTGATTCCCAGTTGGCAGTCTACACAAATGGTTGTCCTTTTCGTGTCAATCGAGTGAACGGAAAAGCTATACACGAGAATCCTTCTATAAATCTTCTATAGTATCCAGCTAGACCAAGAAAACTTCTTATCTCAGTGACTGATCTCGATCGCTCCCATTGAAGTACGGTCTCAACTTTTGTAGGGTCTACTGAAATCCCTTCCTTGTTGATCATATGTCCAAGAAATTTCACCTCCTCCAACCAAAACTTGCACTTATCTACCCTTGCATATAGTTTCTTATCCTTCACCACTTGTAGTACACTGTGTAAATGCTCTTTATGTTCTTCATGACTCTTAGAATAAATTAAGATATTATCTATAAAGATGATCACAAACTTATCCAAGTAATCATGAAATATTCAATTCATGTAATCCATGAACACTGTGGGTGCATTGGTCAAATCAAAAGGCATAACCAAATACTCATAGTGTCCATAACGGTTCGAAAAGCAGTTTTAGGGATATCTTCAGACCTAACTTTTATTTGATGGTACCTTGACTTCAAACCTATTTTAGAAAACACTACTGCTCTTCTTAATTGATCCATTAGGTCGTCTATCCTAGGTAATGGATACTTATTCTTGATAGTTACCTTATTAAGTTGTCGATAGTCTACACACAATCTCATACTACCATCTTTCTTCTTCACCAACAGCACTGGAGCGCCCCACGAAGATACGCTTGGACAAATCCATTGCTTTTCCATTAGCTCCTCTAGTTGTTTCTTCAATTCTGCAAGTTCTAACGGAGACATTCGATAAGGAGCTTTTGAGATAGGCCCAGTTCTTGTGATCAAGTCTATAGAGAATTCCACTTCTCTCTCTGGAAGTAAACCAAACAGATCATCGGGAAATATTTCAGGATATTCACAAACGACAGACAGACTTTCAATATTAACATTCTTCTTTCCTTCGAAGGAAGAAAGAATCACGTATACTTGAGCTCCTTCATTTAAAGAAGCATTAATTTGGTTGGTAGAAAGAAATCTCAACTCGTCTAGATCAGGGTTATTGATAGATCTAAACATAATAGTTTTATCATGACAATCCAAAATAACATGGTTTTTGTATAACCAGTCTATAAACATTCAATTATGTCTGAATAGTTTTATCTTGACAATCCACAATAACATGGTTTTTGTATAACCTGTCTATAAACATTCAATTATGTCTGAACCTCCATTTGTAAAATTAATTAGTAAATAAACAATAATTTAAATAATATAATAAATAAACAAAATGATAATAACAAAAAAGAATAAAAAATAAGAAAATAAGAAAATAAAGAAAAAAAAATTTAGTGAGGGGTTGGTTATAAGTTAGCTATGGTAGTTTGAATTTAGTAAGAGAAAAGAAAAAGAAAAGAAGATAAGATAAACTAAAAGAAAAAGGAGAAGAGAATAATGACAAAAAAAAATGAGAAAAAAATATAAAAGAAAAAGAAAAAGAAAGAAAAGAGGTAAAAATAAAAATAAATAATAAAAATCCAGAAAATAAAAAATAAATGGAAAATGGAAAAATGAAAAAAAACAGAAAAGAGAAGAAATAAAATAAAAAAAGAAAAAAAATAGAAAAGGGAAGAAATAAAAAAATATATAAAAACAACATAAAAATAAAAATAAAAATAAGAAATATGAAAAACAAAAAAAACAGAAAAAAAAAGAAATTTAAAAACAAAAAACAAAAAAGGGGGGGGGGAAATTCTAGAGGCGGAATGCAGTATAGCCTCTGCTTCTGCTTGGCACTACGTCTTTGAATACCATGACCATCTAAAATTAAGGGGGTTGGCATTTTTCTTATTTTGGAGGGATTGGTGGAAAAGAACTAGGAGCTTTCTCTCGGCGGAGTGCTCTTTCTAGCGTTCTCTCTAAGGCTTCATGATAGCGGCGTCTTAGAGGAATTCGATTTACTGAGCTTGATAGCATCAGCATCCTCAAGAGACATTTCAGGTAGAACACGCTGTTCAGAGGCATCAACATTCAGGTGAACATTATCACTTATCCATACACTTACAATATGATGCTTAAAATTTTGAGCTAAAGACAGTTGTGAATTGGATCTGAGTTTCTATCTTGTTTTAATAACATTGAATAATGTTAAATCGAATTTTGAAACTTGGTAACACGTTGAAAGCCATGTTTCAAGATTCTTTGCAATGGCAATATGTGAAAACCATATAATGATTTAGATATAGTGGAAAACCGTTGCATTTGTTCACATTATGACATTAATGATTAAATCAAGCAGAATATAATCACGGTAGTTGCTGCGGTTGTGCTTTTGTATCTACACCTGAATTATGATGCTTGATTGAATAATAGGCGATTCAAATAAAACTTGGATTCAATTTTTCCATTGGCTTGAGATTGTTCAAGAGAATCATGTGACTTGATCTCCACTTGTGAAATTTAGCCGCTGAAATATACAGGAAGCTCCCTGTTTTTTATTTTGAGATTTGTAGAATTGGCTATGCTGCATAATCTCTAATAAATAGGAAAAGAAGCTTCAACCAAATTGATAGGAAACAACATCAGTATCTGAGTCAGAGTCTGGTCTTCATGAAATTAAAGGGACATATGCTAGCATTTCATCTCTCAGCCTTAATCCTTCTGTTTCTGCAAGAGAATCATTTGACGAGAACTGTCTTAGCAGATCTGCCAAACCGGTTTGCAATAATACTATTGATGACACATGTGTTGCTTCTACTCATAACAAAGAGACATTGCTGACCTCCTCATTTTCTATGAACCTAAAAATTCTATAAAATATTGAAGTTAAGGATTATTGTGCAAGTAAAAAAGGTAAGACAAATTCCAATAACATCATTGATAAGACTCGGCATAAATCAAAATTTCTCAAGACTAAATCTAACGCATCTCATGATGTGGCCGCAACCTTGGGAGGCCATGAGGGTTCAATTCAAAACAATGTCAGAAGAAAGGATAGTGTTTTACAGGGGAGTTTGAACATTTAATTTAGAAGGAAAAAAAGAAGGGAATTCTCCACTGTCACCGATTGGGATATTATCAAAGATACACAAGATTGGAAGCCATCTTAGACATGGGAGGGAAAATGCTCATTTTGCTGCTATTACCGAATCAAGAGGGCCCATGCAAGCATTAAAAGATTCAGAAATTAAGACAAAGTTCTTAAGCACTTGAAAAGGTTATACTTACTTTCCAATATCAACAGGTTTATGATTCAAATCGCTAAGGGGAACTTCTTCGTTTTACAGTTATACAACAGTTGCTGGTAGTCTGTTGTTGATTGCTCTGGTAGATGGGGAAGCTGCCCTTAAGTCTGATAGCATGCCTCCTACGGAGGTTGTCACATGTGTTCTTCAAATTCCCAAAGGTATCTATGAACGAAAAGGAATCAATGTTCTTGAACCTATCCCTACAGATATAGGGCAGTTATTTTAATGGTTGATCATGATGAAGTCGAAGCAACAGCAGAGCCTTCAAAGGTCATCAAGTTTAAGCCAAATATGGGATTTGTTACGTCTTCGAGTGGCATCTATGACTCAATGGGTGACTTAGTTTCTACAATTTGGGACCATAATGTTGTCCTTTATCTTAATCCTAGCCCTCTTGAGATTCTGGAAATTTGTAATAAAGCATGGGAGCAAATCAGAGAACCAACATGAGGGAAAGAAGAAACCCCCATGCAGTTCACATGCAAGGTATGCATTTACGTCCATGAAAGTGTGCCCTAAAATTAGCTTGGGGCATTAGTGATCCAATGAGCCGCTTGGCTTAAGTGGTCGATCTGATCAAGGCCTAGATGATGGGTTCGAGCTTAAAACTTGTAGGTTCAAAGTATAAGATAGCCAACCAAACCCACATTGGGCTATCTTGTCACTTGGGCTAAGCAAGCCACTTAGACTAAACAGTAATGGGTCTCAAGTGGCTAAATCAACCACCATTTCATGTTAAATTGTACAATGGGCCTCTTGTGCAAGATTATTCGACTGGGCCATGCTCTTGCATGAGACCATGTTAATGGGGCCACTTTGAAACGGCTTGTTGTCGATTCAAAATAAGCTAAGCTGATGAGGCCATGCTTAAAGAGGCCATACTATTGGACCAAGTAAAATTTAAGATAACTGGGCCATTCCGCATACCTTAACAGGCCTCATCTACAAAATTATTGGCATAACATCACAAAAGGTTTTATAAAATCAAAATGAAAATTTCCAATCATTTTACAATTAACTTGTTTATTTTTTAATTTAAAATCATATTCTTTGTTACTTAGGTTAATCCTAATTTTTTTAATTTAAAATCAAGTCTACCTTTTGGGTCAAGCCCTATTCTCATTTTTTGAATCAAATTCAATTTTTTTTAAATTTGGGCCAAGCCCAATTCTTTCCTTTAATGTTAATCCAAGCCCAATTTCGTTTTGTTATTTTTTTGAAATCTAGTCCATTTTTCAATTTTCTTTTTAATTAATCTGAAATCAAGTTTCCTTTAATTTTAGGTCAAGCCCAATCCCTTTTATTTTTTTTATTTTAAAATCAAGTTCATTTTCCTTTAAAAATTCTAAGTCTCACGCAATGAGCTCTAAATACGAACTGGTAGCTTTTTCTATTGTTCGATATTTGGAGATTCATATGGATCCTCGTTCAGTCGTAATTATCTTGGATCCTATGCATATATGGATTAAGAATTATTCAAAATATCTAAACTTCTTTTAAAATCGCCTTTCAGATTCTTTTGACCTCTGAAGATCAAGTCTTCAAAACAAAAAACTAGAACTATGTAGCCTTGAATTTCCCATTGCACTAGGAAAAACATAGGAGCAGGATCAAGTCCTATTAGGCTATTTTCATACAAACCTATATTTATTTTTATTTTATTTAAGGGATCAAACAATTTTCAAAAAATAGCATGATAAGCATAGATTTCATAAATAATTATCTCTCACTTTTATCTCATTAAGACTTCTTATATGTTCAATTAAGTGATCTTTGTCATATTTTATGAGTTTGGGTTCATATGAAGTTTAATTGAATTTCTTTGCTTACCCTATTAAAATGACACTATTATAGTATTTTGAGCATAATAGGAGTTTTAGACATCCAAAAATCATGAAATCTGTCTTGAATGAAAGCTTAAAGAAGTGTCCACAGTTACAAAGCAAGAGCAGATTCTAAATGGGATGTTTAGGACTCCGAAATTATCTCAAAAGATGAGATAGTGTTGCTGACGTGGAATTTAAACAGTGTGCAAAGATCCAGCCATATCTTGAGATACAGAAGTCATATTGAGATGAAATCAAATCTGTTGGACAGCTAAGATCCAGGGATACAACTTTTGTTCAGACGTGAAGCTCTAATTCTGACATGTGAACATCCGAAATTGCGGTGCAAGAAAGTCAAAATTGTTGTGCTAATTGGTGACAAAAATTCAAAAGTGTTTTGCATTTTCAACAAAGCCCATGTGAAAACAATAAAAAGGTAGAAAAGTAATATCCTAGTTGGTGACTTTCTGAAGATGATGCCTCACAAATCCTCTATAAATAGAAGGGTTTACAAGAGGAGAAACACACCATTTTGGAGATTAACTCCAATACCATTTTCTTTCTTTCTTTCTTTCTTTCTTGTTAGTTTTGCCTCCTTCATGGAAGGCTTAGGTTTTCTTTCTTGTTAGTTTTCCTCCTACATGGAAGGCTTAGTTTTTCTTTATTGTTAGTTTGCCTCCTACATGAAAGGCTTAGGATTTATTTGTTGTTAGTTGCCTCCTACATGGAAGGCTTAGGATTTATTTGTTGTTAGTTTGCCTCTTTCTTTGTTGTTAGTTTGCCTCCTTCATGGAAGGCTAGGTTTGTAGTTTCAATTCAAGGATTCAAGCTATTTTCATTTTAACTTTGAGGTCTTGATCTTTATTTACATGCTTATTAAGTGGTTTCTACTCTACTTCACTATATTCTTCAATTTTATTCTTTAATCAAAGTTTGATCGGTTGACGTATTTTGATTAATGCATAATTGATTTATAATTGGTTTTTGATTGGTAAATCATTTTCCAAAAGTTTGAAGAGTAGAAATTAAGTAATTGAATTGAAGGTTTTCATTTTATTACTTACTTCAACTGAATTCTGATTGTGAAATTGGTTTAGATAAAAGATTAAGTGGTTACTAATCTTGTTGATCATAATCAATTAAATTCTGAGAGGTTTCTCAGTAGAGAATTCAAGGATCATTTTATGGGTTCCAGATGATCCTAGGTTGATAAACACAATGCATGATTTTAGTAATCAATGATTAGTTAAGAAAATAGCCTCTGAATTCCTTGAGTTGATAATTGTTAAGTGAAATTAATTTCATTCTGTATTTTGTATTTAGCATTTGATATCACATCTTTACAAAAACCCCCTTGTTCTAATTTTCTCCTTATTTGCTTAAGAATCTGAAATGGTCTTTGGGAGATGACCTAGGTTGCACCTTATACTATACCAATAGTTTGGGGGAAATCTAGAAATTATTTTTGCGCGTTTGCGACGAGCGTGTCATAGCACACTCAATTTAAGGGTACCGTTCTTCGGAATGGGTGAATAGGGTGCTTGACACCTTCCCTATTTGTAACGGACTCCCGAACCTAGATTCTTCCTCGAGTTAGGGTTTTTTCCAAATATTTTCCCTTAAAATAAAATTTGATGGAGGCTCCACATAACAAAATCAAAATTCTTTTTAAAATTTTATCGAGTTCTTCGTCTCGTTGTAATTACAATTGTGACACAGTCCATACCAAGAATCACATCAAGACCCATTAAAGGTAGGCATATTAAATTTACCCTAAAGTCTCTACCTTCAATATTTATCAAATAATTTAAACAAGCTTGGGAGATTCTCACAGGATCATTGGTGGGGGTTGAAATAAACAAATCAAATGGTAATATGTTCACATTTAGTCCTATCCTCTTCATACATTCATTAGAAGCAAACTCTTACTTGAGTTTGTGGCCTTGTTTGAGAATTGTTGTTATTGTTATGGTTGTTGTCACGATCGAAGGGTTGGCCTTGATGATTGTTATTGTTGTCGCGAGTGTTGTTGTTCCCGTTACCATTACAATTGCCACTGTTTTGGGAGTTTCCTTTTCCTTGATTATTATTGTTGTTGTTGCAGTAGCCTCCATTGTTCCCTTCTTGTATCTATTCATTACAATCTTTACTGATGTGTCCTTCCCTTCCACATTTGTAGCAAACGATTGTTCGGCGAGGACAATTACTAATTTGATGAGGTCCTCCACAATGGAAACATCTCATGATTGATAAAGTTTGGAAGCAAGATTTATTAGAATTAAATTGTCGTTGTTGGCCTCCAGTTGAAGATGATCCTTGTTGGGAACGAGAGTTGTGGAAATATGGTTTCCCTTGATTTGAATCCCTCCTTTAAATTCGTTGTGGACCATAGTTCCTAGCTTGAGTGAGTCGAGCTTGGTAATTCTCTTCAAATATACGGCATTTGTTCCCCAGGATGGGGAAGTCGTGGATCTCATAATGCCTAATTGCCTCCTTGATCTCCGGCCTTAAGTCATTCTCATACTTAACACATTTTGACTCTTCATTAGGTGAAAGTTGATAAGGTGGGTAGAAAAGTCCTAATTCTTCAAACCTTAAGGTATATGCTCCAATAGACATATCTTTCTGCTTCAATTGTAGAAATTCCATTTCCTTCCAGTTCCTTACATTGGCAGGGAAATACTTCTCTAGAAAGTTTGCTTTGAACGTCTCTCAAGTTATTTCTCTTCCTTCAATTTCCAATCGTAACTTAGTGTATCTCCACCAATTCTCAGCCTCCTCCATAAGCAAGTATATCACGTAATCAACTTTCTGGGCATCAGTGCATCTCAATGCTCTAAAGATTCATTTTAATTCCCGAATCCACAGATAAACTTCATCAGGATGATAGCCTCGTTTGAATTGAGAGGGGTTTCTCTTCAAGAATTGATCCAATCCTTGAAAATCTCCATCATCTTGATTCTGATTTTCATTTCTCTCCAAGATGTCAGCCAGCCTTTGAAGAGCGATAGTCATTTCAGAGTTAGGTTGATATACCATTGCCTATATCCTACAATACATAACACACTACTTAGGCAATAAATCAACCGAAAGAGATCCAAATTCATTCTTAAAAGAATGAGATAAATTCCACTTTTACTGTGAGTAATCTAAGTTGCCACGATTAGGGTGATAAGGTAAGTGCATACAACATTAAGTTATGTTATTTCAACTAAACTACAATGGTCCGCTTCTTTTCTTCAGAATGATACTCCTACACTATTGCCATTACCTCTGATCTCAGAATGAGAGTCTCTCGTCTATCCTCTACGTTGATGATTACTTTAACGTCGAATTGAGGGAGATCCACGTTGCTGGTTTACTAAGAAGTTGTAACCACACATACAAAATATAGTAGAGGGGAGTGAGACGCTTGATTCAAGTAAAAGTAAAATAGGAGTAGTGCATTAAATTATATTTTAATATAAAGAACAATTACGTTCTTTAACCTTATCTATGAACTATTAGATATTATTCATCCTAAGCAATGTACGAATGAGATTATTCTACCCTCTCCGTCACAAGTGGCTACGATGATAGATTTAAGAATAAGTTCACATTTTTGCTTTGTATACCACAATAATCTTCACTAATCTAAAGTAGATCATCTCTACAATATGCAGATGCATGTAAGCCCCAAATATCTTCACAACTTTTAGCAGAATAATATGGGTACCAGGATCTAATTTCAAATCACAGTGTGCCCTTGGCAACACTAAAATTATCATCATTCTTATTCCACAATATTATGAAATTACTCGACCCGATAATGATAATTGTCAGGGTCTTGTTGAGGCGGCTAAATCTGACCAGAGCAATCCTAACTACAAGTAGCAACCCCAGGCCATTAGGAGGCTCAAACTCAGCTCACAAACCTCCTAGGCTTGGAAGTTCCTACTATCATGAACTTCGGTCTACTTCCATGTGAACCGACCCTTAGATTTTCCAACTCCCTTTCATAGAAGGGCTCGCAGATTATCCCCCATTATAATTCACAAAACAATTTTATGCAAATGATGCATGTCAACTAATTTCTCTAAGTCCTATTTCTATCTCACCTTCAAGGCATTGCCTTATTCTCAAGGGGCAGGACCTCTTAGTCCTCCATCGATTATTTAATTTATTCCACACTATACATATATATATTTTCTACATTAATTATATTTTCTATCAACTTGAACGAACTTCCCAACCTCTGATAAATATCCCTTAAAATTTAGGTCAATACTTTTATATAAATTAACTACTAATATAATGTCCCTCTAATAGTTTTATATTTTATTTCTTTATACTAAGGGGGTAAATATAATGGTTTATATAAATACAAAGTCAATTAACTGTTAACTATATTTTATATAATGTAGGAATATATTAGAGAGAAAAAATAATACTTATCATAGGGTATTAGATTTTAAACATTTTTATAAACTATTAGGTGGTTTCCTTTTTCCTTCAAATTGATTAATTAAATACCCCTATATTTATTAGGTCAGAATATATCTATAGGACTTATAATTATTAAGTAAGATTCTATTTTAAAATCTTCCTCTAAGCTTCACATGTAAATATTATAACTCCTATAATTTATATTAATTTATAAAATGGTAATTAATTTCTATATCTCCTACAAAGTTTATTAATATAATTTATAAATGAATGTAGGTATATTTTAGGGCACCTAGAATTTTTATATCATACTCCTACCTAAAATTAATCAATTTAATTTTTAACTAATTCAATTTCCAATTTTATAATTATATAGTATTTTACCACCAATCAAATTTAAATAGATTCACAAATAAATTTATACAATCACATAAATAATCAAATTTTATTCTAAAATAAGGGCTCTGAAACTATCCCTATAAAAAATTAAATTATGTTCAAAATTAAATAAAGACATAATTAAATTTAACTCCTAAATTCATTACACAATTAATAAATTTTTATTTTAGAATAAAAAACACTAAGATTACACCTATATTCTTGAGTTTCCTCCTTTTACCCTTTTCCATTTGTTTAATTTGTGAACTGTGTTGTGATTCTTTAATTTTCTAATCTTCATCCCTATTTATATAATGTATGATGTGTGTACGTGAAAAGTAAACAAGCGATCCACTTATAACGTACCACATTTTTTTTAATATTATATTATATATAACGTATTTATTAATATATCTTATTTATTATATAAAGCATAACAAAATATAAGTGTAAGCCATCTTATTATATAAAATAAGATATATTAATAACACATTATATATAAAACATAAAAAATTATATATCATATATATATTGTTTAGATTCATAATACTTTTATAAAACTGCAAACATAAAAAATTATATCATATATATTGTTTAGATCCATAATACTTTTATAAAACTGCACTGGTAATAATTTTATTAATTAACATCAACTGATAAAAAAAAAATCTGATACTAGACTATTGTTCTCATAACTACCTCAACTATAGTAATAATAAACTTGTGAGTAGTTAACTACTACTTCACTTGATTTTGAAATAATTTATATGATATTTTAGATTAAATTTTATTATTTTATTTTATAAAATAGTTTTGATTTATAATTACTTTTATTTTAATTTTGATTATTTATTAATTTTTATTATATAAAAATTGCTGATTTTGATCTTAATAAAATTTTTAATTAAATAATAGCATTGTATGAATAAATATATAGTTTATCTTTCTGATGTTGCATCATATATTTTTAATTTAAAAAATATTGGTGGGTACAATTTAATATTAATAGTTACATTTTAAATTTTTTTAATAAAATGTGAATAAATATAGAAAAAGAGTTAATATATTTAGAGAATAAAATGTATGAAAAAAATAAATAAACTCAAATAAACTTAGATATTCTAATACTTTTAAAAATTAAAAATATAAATTTTTTTAATAATGATGATGAAGACTAACAACTTTTACAGGATAAAAGTATAAAAAGTAGATAAAAATTAAAATTAAAATCAAATATAAAATAATATATTACATATTTGATTGAGTTTATTTAAATTATTATTTTATATATTAAAATATTTTAAAATATAGACATATTTTTATTATAATTCTCATATATTTACATATGTTAAATAATAACTTTATTTTTTATTATTAAAAAAATATCTTTTAATAATATTTTAAATGATAAATAGTAGCGATTTTAATTTTTATTGGATTTTTTTAATAAATTTTTGTTTGTTAAAAATTATCTGTTAAAAAAGTATTTTAATAATAATTTAAATGATATAATTATTAAAATTTAATATATTTTATATTAATTTAATATATTTTATATAATTTATAAAAAATCTATTTTTTAATATATAATAAACTATAAATAATTAATCAACCAGCGGATTGTATGTGCTGAAAAGAACTTTCATGTTGTTAAGCCAGTATTCTACTCTCATAAACATTCAATCACATTTTAAAATAAATATATCTACAGAAAAATTTACATATAAAATAATAGATATTAATTATGTTTTAATATTTGCATAAATATAGTTTATGATAAAAAAAAAGTGTTTAATTTTGATACAAAAAAACCTTTTATACTATCATCCGATTAAAAATTATGATAACTATAATTTTTAAAATAATTATAATAAAATTTAATAATTAAAAAAATTAAAATACACTAATAGATTAATTAATTAATATTTTTATACTCATCTAATCATGTAATTTAAAATGTTTAAATTTTTTTATAATTAAAATCTAAAAATTATATTTATGATAATTTTTAGTTCATTGATAATATAAACAATTTTAGATTAATGTATCAAAATTAAATTTTTACAATGATATAATAATTTATTATTATATAATAATATAAAAAAATGGACTCTCATCATATTTCAATTTTATAATTTTATTTTTTTTAATTAAATTATACAATTTTATAAAACTTCAATGAGAAGAGAAATTTTTTTATTTTAACAGTATCTTTTTTATAAATACTAAATTTTAAGTTCTACTTTTAGTTAAAAAAATCATATTTAATGGATAATTTATATATATATATATACATATATTTAATAAATATTATAATATTTAACAAATTTCTATATTAATATATAATTAATATAAACATGATTATGTATATAAATATATCCATAATATATATATATATATATATACATATAAAAAGAATATATAAAAGAATATAAACTATTCGGTCTTTAAATAATGGAATATTTTTGGATTTTTTATTTAAAAAGGTCGATATCATTGGTATCTATTTTAATATACACCAAAGATGAAAACGATTTATCATATAAATAAATTATATACCAAATACATATATGCAATAATTATTATATCTATAATTCAACATATTCAATAAAATTCTGACACTAATAAAATAATATAAAAGTATGAAATTTTAATTATATATTTAATTTAATATTTTTTACATGATAATTGATTCGTGATTATTTTAAATATTTAATGCATTCTATACTAAATTATATTTTTTTGATATTGATTTCATCATTTTTATAATTATTTCAAAAATTTAATATATTTTATATAATATTTTATTTTATTAATATTAGTTTTATTATTTTTATATAAATTATATATATAAATTTAATTTTGTTATTAAAATTTTTTAATCTAACACATCAAATACAATAAATATAATTATATCAAATATTAAAATAATTATATCAAATATTATTAATATTATTATAATCATCAAATTAAATGTAACTAAATATTATTATAAATTATTTTAATCAACATATATTAAATATCACAAACGATCACATATTAAAGATTGTTAACATCATTTAATATCAAAATAAATATAATCTATTATAATGTAAGATATCTACAAGGAATTTTAAAAAAATTCAAAAGAAGATCTTGAAATTTTGGTTATTACATCTCAATATTGACTTTGATCTAATACGGTGGCTTTAATTTCCAGCTTATTGAATTGTTTCCAGAAGCTGTTCTAGAAGGAACAGACGAGCATAATATCCACAAGGAAAAACGAAATTTAAAAATAGATGAACAAAAGCAACTAACAAATTTAGTATATGAAAGTTGTCCTCAGCTTGCAATGTGCCTGTACGAATTTGGAATGAATTCATATGTCGGTGGCACTCTGCATGCACTTTGATGGTCACTTGGCTTTCTCTTTTTATTATTTATTTTTTTAACTGTGAAAAATGAAATATTGTGCAATTTATTCTAATTAAATTCTTAAAAAAATGCTTAAATAATATTTTAATATAAAAATATAATGTCTTTGTTATCCTCGACTCTTGGTAATAATTTTATTCACTTTTAATTGTTAAAAATTACAAAAACATGTTTTTTTATCTTTAATCTCTAATAAAGGATTCGAATCATATTTGTTTTTATTAAATAGGAACTAAAGATTAAATAATTTTAATAAAAATTAAAACAAAAAACTGTGATATTTTGAGATCAATATATATTTTAACATAGAAAGTGTGTTACATTCAAAATAAATGATTAGTAATTAAAGGATTGAGGGGCACACATTCAATAGAATATCCCCTGCCTTCTAGCCTCTTCAAGAATATGATTAGCACCAAAAATTTTCCTCACTTGCATTTCTTGAATTCTCAAATGACAGGATATATATTTATATATATATATATATATATATATATATATAATATAAAATTTATTAATTTAACTATTGAATAATGTTATAATATTTAATAAATTATTTATATTAAATTTTAAAAAATTTAAAAATCTGTAATTATGTTATTCAAATGTTAAAATTTATATATATTTAAATAATATATAAATAATTAAAATAAATTTTAAATATAAAATATCTATTAATTTTTATTTTATATAAAATTTTATATACATAATTTATTAAATATTATAATATGATTTAATGGTTAGATTAATAAATATTAAATTTTATATAAAATATTAAATTGATGTAAGTACTAAAATTTGATATATAATATTAGTAAATTTTAAATTTATATATATATATATAACATTAAAAATAAAAAAAATAAACTTTTTACAATTTTAAAATTAAATTAATGTTATATATATATATATATATATATATATATATTCATATATATATATATATACTCAACCAATAGTCTAAAATAAGGTTGCTTCTATAAGTGGAAATGTCATAATTCTATCCTAAAATCGCGAAAGGTCTATCTTTTCTTTCTTTGTTTCTTTTTTTAATGTTGTTTAAGAGGTACCGCTGATCCATTATTTTTGGCTTTACGTATACATTGATACTCGTCTTATATATTGGCCACTCAAATCCCTTCAACTTTTGACGAAGTGGATAAACATTTTATTCTTACACTCAAAATATCTTCATAATTGGTAGGTGGCAGTTGTTAATTTAGGAAAGCTATTGATTCTTACACTCAAAATATCTTCATAATTGGTAGGTGGCAGTTGTTAATTTAGGAAAGCTACTGATCAAGATAAATAAAATTGTGGAAAGATCTTAAAGATGAGTGTAAAAGTAAGCTTCTTTAATACTATTGATGATGGGAGCTATATGACACGTTCAGTGAACTCGAGTTCCTCTAAATGAATGTTCGTGTTTACACTGCTTGTAGTTTTGTTCTTTCTTTTTTCTTTTTTCGTCGAAGTAATTGAAGTCAAAGACTTTCATGTAGTTGCACCCTACAGCTTCCCTCATTTATTTCATGTATTTTGCCCCCTTCCATGTTAGAAGCATGTTAGAAGGTGTAACCGGTTAAGATGTAAAAAGTGATTAAGATATTCAAAAGAAGAACCTGAGAATTTCCTATAGATATTCCGTAATTAACTTGTGATGTAAATATAAAAATTAAATTAAATGAAATGAATTATTTAAAAGATTTTTTTATAAGAAATGAGAGATCTAATAATTAAAAAAAAATAGATGTATGAAATAAAAATTTTAAGTTCTAATTAAAAAAGTTTTAAAAAATTATTATGTTACTTCAAATTCAAAGTCAAGATAAGTAACTTATGTAATCGAAGAATTTAAATTAATAGAATTTTTATTATAATTTTTAGTTAAGTTGATGTTGGTTTAAAATTTAATAATTATTAAATTTTTTATTTATTTTTAATTAGATTCATGTTAATTTAGGTACAAGTTTAGATGTATTTTTTAGAGTTTAAATCTTCTATCAAGTTAATTGAATTTTCTGTATAATAGAACTTATAAATTTGGTATAAAAATAATTTTATGATTAAGACTTTTTTTTTTGAAAATTTTTATCATTGTATAAGTTGATTTTTTTTATTTTTATCAAGAATTATTTTTTTTTTATAACGTTGATTCTTTTGATAAATCTGGATAAAATTTATGTTTTTCTTTGATGATTTTAGTGCTTTATAGCAAATCTCACATCTCAATTTGTATCGGATTTTTTGATATCCTAATTTTTAAAACAATCCAAAATTAATATTTTTACATTTTAATTTATTTTTAAGAGTTAAATCATATCAAATAATATATACAAATATTTTGTATAGTTAACAAAAGTATGTATTAGTATTGAACATTTTAATGTCAATATAAGTTTATGATGTCTAATATAATAGTTTAAGTTTTATTAGAAAAAATTTATAAAGTAATAGTAAATGATATTTTTTTATAGTAAAATGATAATTGTGATGTTAATAGTTTAAGTTTTATTAGAAAAAATTTATAAAGTAATAGTAAATGATATTTTTTTTATAGTAAAATGATAGTTTTGATGTTAGTAGTTAATAACGATAGTTAATTAGTAATGATAATAATGGTAAGAGTGACAATAAGATAATAAGATAGTGGTGACAATAACAATTGATGGTGATGGAGATTGTAATGATGGTGATGATAAGTGAAAATGTGGCACTATTAATAGTTGACAGTAATAATAGTAACAATGATTATGACTATAATGATATTGGAGACAATACGAGTGATGATAATGCAACAATGTTAATGATAAAGATGATGTTAGTAATAATAGTTAATAGAGATAAGAATGACAATGGATGATACTAGTGATGTAAAATATAGTAGTAAAAATTAAACAACAATCACACATTATAAAAATAAAGTTAAAGATTATAAATTAGAGGGACAATTGTTAAAATGAACTATCTTATTTGAGCTAGATTTTTTATCTAGCTAAACTAAAAATTTAAATCTTTGCAGGCCATAAAATAAAAATAAAAATTTATCCTAAATATTATGTAGAAATTAAAAAATTTTAATTTTAATTATGTATACATTTTTTAAAAATTGAGCCTTTAGAATTATGATTTAAATTATAAACTAAATTTTGAAAGTCATTATTTTTAAAAAAATTTATCTAGTTAAGTAAAATTTATAGTTTTTTTCCAGGCCATAAAATAGAAATTTAAATTTGTCCTAAAAATTATGTAGAAATTTAAAAATATTAATTTTATTTATGTATATATTTTTAAAAAATCAAACCTTTAAAATTATGATTTCAATTACAAAATAACTTTCAAACATCATTATTATAAGTATATTGTCCAATTTTATTTAATATTATGAGTAAAATGGATATAAGAATAATTTTTTATAACAGCACATTTTTATAGTATCTTCAACAAGAAAAAATATAGAAAAAAAAACTGAAATATTAAAAAATTATCAAAAGAGAATATAAATTTTTTTAAGAGTTTAATTTTAATTCATTATTAATGAATTTTTTTTTATATTATGAACCAATTAAAATCCACAGCATATATAATTTTAGAAGTAATTTGTAATAAGATATCAATCAATAATTAGATAATAGTATAAAAAAATTACATCTCCAATGAATTCTAATTAATTTGTAATAAAAATAGTGTTATTCATTCTCTAAATATATATATTGGCATGGCTCAATCACGGGAGAAGAATAAGATAACGTTTTGCAATTGAATAAAAATAGTTCGGGATACATTTTGTAATGCGCCCTTTATATATTTAATGAATAGATTATGCTATTTATATTTCTCTTATACTACACTATTTCTTTTAGGTGAGAGTTAAAAAAATGATATATTTTATGTTATTTTATAATTTTTATAAAACAATTTTTACCTAAATTTAGAAGATCAATCCTTTCAATTTTTTCTTAAATAAACATAAATAATAATAATAATAATTTGTAGAAATTATAATATATAATTAATTTTATTTAATTAAAAAATAATTAAAAAATAATTTTTTTATTAATATTTTGTAACAGTTATATAAATTTATATAAAATATATTAAATTAATATAAAATATATTAAATTTTAACGATTATACAATTTAAACCATTATTAAAACTAAATAATTTTTTACAAATAATTTTTTTTAAAAAATAAAAAATATTTTTGAATGACAAAAAATTGTTTCTAAAATATTAATTAATTTATAAAAAAATATCTTTTAATAATAAAAGTTAAAATCACTTTTAATAATTTAACATTATTATTAAATTTTTTTAATGCTAATTAATGAATTATATGTTTTTATTCTATTTTTTATATAATAATTTAATTTAAAAAAAATAAAATATTTAAATTTAAATTTAATAAATTTATAATATTTAAATTTCAGTATAATGATTATAACTTTATTTATCTTTTTATTTTTATTAATTAATTTAACATTAAATTTTTATTTATCAGTATGTAATTAACCTTTTAATTTTAATTAATTTTTTAATTTTTTACTAATTTATCTGCTAATGTTAATCAACATATCTATAACAATTATTAATTTTAAATTATTCAACAAAAAATATTTTAAATTATCTTATATCTACTTGGTACTTCATTACAATTTTAAAAATTTATTATCCGAAAGTAAATTATATATTAATAATATTAAATATTTAAAATTATATATTTTTCATAATTATTCTAAAAATAATCAATCTCAACAATTTATCAACAGATAACTAATTTACATAATACATGCTTTATTTTATTTTAAATACATTAAATTCAAATTTTGTATATATAAAAAAATCATTAAAAAGGTTAGTCCCGCTTATAACCATCCCTAATTAGTTAGACATGTCAAAATAAAAGTAAAATTAAATTTAAGAATATAATTATACATTATAATTCTTTACATAAACCATCATAAAAATTATGATTTTTAACTAATTTTTAAACACAGCAAGCGGATGGTGTATAATAATATAAGACAATATTGCCAGAAGTGTTTCACGTTTTTTCCTTTTTTGTAACTTTGTTGCTCGATATGACATTTTTTATGTAGGTAATATTAACAAATATCTGTAACAACCAGAGAGACTATATAAAACGAATATATAAAATATTATTTTAATTTTTGAATAAACTAAAATTAATCATATTTATTTTATAAAAATAAAAAAATACACTTTTTATTCTTAAAAAGTAAAATATTAATTTGATTTTAAAACATCAAATAATGTAAAAAAAAATTAAAATTTCATTCGAGGTAACTTTTTTTAATGTTTTAAAAATTTTAAAAATGAAAACATTTTTATTTTCAGTTTTTAATTTTAATTTTTAATTTTTAAAAATTCTTACAAAAAATTAAAACATTTTATTATATTATTTTGTTATAAATTTATAAAAATATATAAATAAAAATATTAATTTAAAAATTAAAATTTATTAAAATAATATAAATTTAAAATTTTAAAAATAATAAAATTAAATATTATTATTATTATGATGATAATTATGATAATAATAATAATAATAATAAAAAATAAAATAAAATAATATTTATAAAACAATAATTATGATATAAAAATATTATATAATTATAAATTTATATTTCATATATTATTTAATTATTAATATTTAAAATAAATAATTTTATATATATTATTATCATATTTTTAAATTATTTTTATATTATTTATATTTATTTTAAATAAAAATAATATATATTATAAAATTATAAATTAAATATAATTTATATATTAAATAAAAAATATTTATTTTTAAGATATAAAAATGAAATAAATAAAAATTTAAAAATTATTTATTTTAAATTAATAAAGATAAAATATTATAGTAATGATAATTATATCAAAGATACAGATTATCATAATAATGATAATTATGATATAAAAAATATTATATAAATATCTAATTTTATATTAAATATTATTTAATAATTAATTAAAAAGAAATACTTTTATATGTTATTATTATTATTTTTATATTATTTAATATTTATTTATAAAAATAATATATTATATTTAAAAAATTATATAATATAAAATTATATTATAATATTATAAATGGGTATTTTATTTGAATATATTAAAATAATATTATTTATTTATAAATTTATGAAAGTATATATAATTAAATAATTTTTTTTAAAATAATAAAAATATAAAATAAAATTTATTATTATTATTATAATAATAATAAAAATAAAATAATATTATAAAATAACAATAATGATATAATAGTTATAATATAAATATTATATAATTTTATAAATTTTTATTTATATATTATTTAATTATCAATAATAAAATAAATAATTTTATATATTATTATAATATTTTTATATTATTTAATATTTATTTTATATAAAAATAATATATATTATAATGTTATATTATAAATAATTTTAAAATATATTATACTATAATATTATAAAATAATTGATATATTAAATATTATTATTATTTTATTTTTATTATGTAAAAATTAGATAATTAAAAAATTAAAATTTTAAAATAATAAAAAATATATTATTATTATTATTATTATTATTATTATAATAGAATGATGATTTGGTAATATTAAAATTAAATAAATTTAAAATTAAAAATAATATTTAACAAATTTTTTAAAATTTTAAAATTAAAATTATTTTTAAAATAAATAAATTATTTTCATTAAATAATTTATTTTTATATTTAATTTAAAAATTAAAAATTAAAAATTTATCATCATCATTTTCAAAAAATCTAAGTTAATATTTTAAATATTTAAAAAATAATAATATTTTATCTTTCAAAAATTAATATTACTAAGTCCAAAAGATCATTGCTTTTGAAAATCATGCTAGGATGGGACGCAGTAGTAAACAGGCTCAACCAGTAACAATATACGTGGCCCCGATCTCCATGCAATTTCACTTTAACAAAAGAAGCATAAAAAGCTATAAACTTTAGCTAAACAGGATGCAGTGTCGGGTCCTGATCATGGACTTGGAGTCTGCGAAAGAGTCATCCTTTGGCTATTCCTTACAATAAAGGCGAGGACGATTTGACCAATAACAAACTTTTCTTCCTCCTCCTCTCCTTTTTAAAGCTGTGATGTGAAATGATAAATCTCACCATCAAATGACTCCATCACTGTGCCATCTTTGATTGTGTTATGATTACAAATTATCAAATCTATAAGTTTTTATTTTAAGAATTTAACCATTTAGGATTATATTTTAAAATTAATTTCGTAAATAGGATGTTTGGAAATATATTATTTATATGGGGCATGGTACAATAATTGTTACTTATACATGGAACATAGGCATGAACCATCAAAATTAATATGTAATAAATAAGTTTGTTATAGAAGTTAAAAGAAAAAGAATATAAGATTAAAAAATTATTGTGTATTTATTTACTAGTTTGATATTTTTTTTATAGATCAAATACATAATTAATCTAATAATTAATTTTTAAAAAATTTGTAATAAAATTAATATAAAATAAGATTAAGTCATTAACAACCAAAAATAATAAACTAAAAATAAGATAAATGGATAAGATTTAACTTATTTAATAAAATCTTTCTTAAATTAAATATTTTGTAGAATATTTAGTTTAATATTGTAATCAATTTTTTTCTTTAAATTAGGTTTCGTAGAATACAAACACCAAGTAGCTTCTTCAACCTCATGTATATAGCTATTTTGAGGGGTTTGGATAAGATATTAGTAGCTTAATCTTCACTTTTGCAGTAAATGATTTCTTCTTTTGTAAGATTTCTTAGGAAATGAAACTTCATATTGCTAAATTATTATTATAATAAATTAAAGTTGGTCCTTTCTATTTAAAGTGCAGTTCTGCAAGTATATTCCTCAACTAAATTACTTGAGAGGCACATGAGATTGCTACTACAAATTCTACTTCTATGGTTGATAAATTGATAATTGTTTCTTCTTAGAGGACCATGAAGTAGCTCCCAGACCCATCATAAATACAAATCCAGAAGTGCTTTTTCTATCATCTAGGTTTTGGACAAAATTACTACCCAAAAATATAATTAAATTTGATTTGTCGTCTTGTTTATAGAATATTCCATAATCAGTGATGTCTTTCAAGTACCTTAGAATCTATTTTGCAGCAAGGAGATGAATCTCTTTTGGGCGCTCCATGAATATGCTAATGAGAGATACAACATGCATAACATCTTATCCTATTGTAGTTAAATACATCAAGCTTCCCACAATTTATTTATAAATAGTGTTGTCCACCTTCCTTCCATTAGGATCCTTACTAAGCTTCACACTTGTTTCTGTTGGTGTGTTAACAGGATTACACCCTTTCATATTTAAGGGTTCTAAAACTTATTGCACATATTTTTGAGAAATGAAAATGCCATATACAAATTAAACAACTTCTATATCAAGAAAATAATGCATGCTTCCAAGGTTAAACATATCAAATTCAAGCATCATAGGCTCCTTAAGCTTATCAAACATTGCCTTATCATTTCTAGTATAAATCAAGCCATCTACGTATAAGTAAACCATAAGCATTTTCATGCCATCAATCTTTATATAAAGAAGTATGCTCATACGGGTTTGAAAGCCTTCTTTTAGAAAATAGGTGTGCATACGACAATACCAAGCTCTAGGAGCTTGATTTAGTCCATAAAGAAATTTTTTGAGTTTATATACTTTATGCTCATAACTTGTTTTAACATAACCAAGAGGTTGATAAATAAATACTTGTTCCAGTAGATCTCCACGCAAGAATGTTGACTTAACATCCAATTGGAAAATAGGCCATGTGTTCTAAGCTACCAATGCAATCACCAATCTGATTGTATTAAGTCTGACATTAGGAGAAAAAGCTTCTTTGTACATGCCAAATTCTTTCTTGTAGCCTTTAGCTATTAGGTGTGCCTTAAACTTATCTACTTCACCATTTTCTTTCAGTTTTATTTTGTACACCCATTTAATACTAATAGTCTTGTGTCCCTGTGGAAGGTTAGTAAGCTCCTAGGTATTGTTTCTTTTGATGGCCAATATTTCTTCATCCATGGCTTTTTTCCATTTTGGCTTTTTAGCAGCAGTTTCAAAGTTTACATCACAATCTAAAAATAAAGCTAAGGGAGTCAATGGACCCTCAGATTAATTAATTTCTGTTACCTCATGATTTGACATCCATGTTGGCCATGTTCTAACGTGTTGAGGTCGTGCTTCAATCTATTGATTTGAAGCTTCACTTGTGGAATTAGTTTCTATTTTGGTTATGGATGATTACTCTTCATTTTTATGAGCATTATCAAAATCTGTTGGAATTTGATTGTCACCAAGTAGTTTATTCCATGGCCAAAATTTTCTTTCATCAAACACAACATCATGGCTATTTATCACTTTCTTTGTGTTAGGATTATATAATTTGTAAGCCTTTGATTGATGACTTATGCTAATAAATACATAACTTTCTGCTTTACCATCAAGTTTTTTTTCTCTAATATGGAATGTGAGCATAAACGGTACAACCCAAAATTCTGAAATGATCAACACTTGGTTGACATCCATATTGAGCTTCTTCGGTGTCATGTTTGGAACAATATAAGTAGGATATCTATTCAAAATATGAACACTTCAATCAATAACTTCAGGCCAAAAATTCTTTGAAACTTTGCTTCTTTGTAAAAGACTTTGCACCATATTTAGAATTGTGCGATTTTTCCTTTCACTTATGTCGTTTTGCTGAGGAAAATATGTTGTTGTGAGTTTCCTTTTGATACCATGTGATTCACAGAAATTTACAAATTCTTGTGAGTTGAATTCTCCTCCATAATCGATTTACAAAGTCTTTATTGAACTTCCTACCTCATTTTCAACAAGGACCTTAAATATTTTAAAGGTTGTAAAACCTTCAGAATTTTCTTGCAAAAAATAGACCTATGTTTTCCAACTAAATTCATCAATAAATATTATAAAGTAATGTTGACCTCCACTAAACTAGGTTTATAGGTCCAAATATGTCAAAATGGACTAATTCTAGAAGTTGTTTGTCTCTTCATGATTTTTCTTTTGAAAAGCTATCACAAGGTTTCTTTCCAATGACATAACCTTCACAAATTTCTGGAGGGGAGTGAAAGTAAGAAAGACCAACTACCATCTTTTCTTGTTGAAGAGTTTTTAATCCTTCAAAATTCAGGTGCCCATATTTATAATGCCACAACCATGCTAGATCATTTTCTTTTATTGAGAAAAAACACTCCCTTGATAGTTGGAGATGTAGAGGGAACATGTTATTAACTGTAATATGAACTTTTGCAATCAGTCCATGGGTAGAATTACGAATTTTACAAACTTCGTCTTTGATAGTAACTTTAAATCATTTCTTTTGAAGCTTACCGATACTAAGTAAATTTGATTTCAAATCTAGTACAAACAAAATATTAGAAATAGTATGGATAGATTTGGATTTGGTTAGTATTAATACCTTTCATTTTCCCTTGACAACAATCAAAGAATTATCACCAAAATTTACAGTTGATTGAAAGCTTTCATCTAACTTGACAAACACATATTTATCTTCACACATGTGATTGTTACATGTAGTGTCTTAGTATCAAAAATTCATGTGGTTTTCTTCTTTTGCATTACAAACCATTAATAAGGATGTCTCTTCCTATTTCTCTTCTATTTATGCAAAATTAGACTTTTTTCCTTTCTATTTATTTAGCTTTGTACAACATTCAGAACTATAATGACCATACCTATGGCATCGATAACTCTCAAATTTTGGTTTTTGAAAGAACTTGGGTTTCTCACCAGTTTGTTGACCATAATCATGTTTAATTTACCTCCCCACATTTGGTTTATTTTGATAGCTTCTTCCTCTCCATTTTCCTTTTCCACGTCCAACACCTTCCTTGTTACTATTTGTTTCCAAAGATTGCTCCTCCACATTTTGCTGGACTAATTTTTGCTCTACATTTGTAGAAAACTTTGTAGCTCATCAATTGACAATTCATCAATATCTTTAGACTCCTTGATAGAGAAAATGATAAAATTAAATTTAGACACCATGGAACAGAGAATTTTTTCAACAATAGTAATATAATCAATCTTGCCTCCATGAATCTGCATCTTATTTGTGATTACCATCGTCCTAGAGAAGTAATCTGCAATAGTCTTGTCTGTCTTCATGCGCAAGGTTTCAAACTCACTATGGACAGTTTGAAGTTGTACTCATTTTTCCCTTACATTCACTTCATACTTCTTCTTCATGGAGTCCCAAATATGCTTTGAGGTGTCTTTGCAAAAAATTGTTTCCAAGATTATATGATCAATAGCTCGGAAGAGGTAATTCTTTACCTTTAAATCCTTTAAATTTAAACCTTCCAACTCTGCTTTTTGGACGCTTGTTAATAGTACACCAGGTGATACAGGTGTTGCTGCTGCTACACCTTTACTGACCACCTACTAGTATTCTTTGGAGAGAAGGAAGTTTTCCATTAACATGCTCGAGTGATCATAATAACCATTAAAGCATGGAATTGCAGGCTAGAAAAAATTATCGAAGACCATGATAAATTGTTGTTGTTGCTGTCTTTTTTAAGCTCTGATACCACTGTTGAAGTTACAGAAGCTAAAAGAAAGAGAATATAAGATGAGAGAATTGTTGTATGCTTATTTTATAGTCTAATTTCTTTTTATAGGCCAAATAAATAACTAATCCAAATAACTAACTCCTTAAAAATTTGCAACAAAACTGAATTAAAGATAAGATTACTAGGTCACTAACAATCAGAAGTAACAAACTAGAAACAATAAAAATAGATAAAATTTGACTCATTCAACAGTATGGACTAAGTTCATGGAGTTTAACATCTTAGTGTCCTAGGGACGCCACGAGTGAACTAGCATCATGGTGCACCACGTCTCAACGTGAACCACTAGGAAGATGTGTCATCCAGTGTAGATCAAGTCCATAGGACGCCATAAATGGATTAGGATGATGATGCAGCATCACTTATCACTATCTGACCATGTGCCACATTCATACCCAACGGATTTGTAATTTTTCAAGTTAACCTCCAATAAAAGGTTCCATTATTATTGATTAATTGTTTTTTTTTTGGAAATGTTAGAACTATTATGCTAAATCTAGTTATTTTCCAAAAATATTCATTGTAGAGATTTTGTCATCAATCTTTTTGAATGTTTAAATTACTTTTATTCTGAGTTTAGTTTATTATAAATTAATTATTGTTATTTCATTTAAACTTAATATTTGTATTAATTTTAATTCAAGAAAAATAATTTTGTTGTGTTGTTTTATTTTAAATATTAAGTTCTTTTTGTATTTTTTAAATAAAAGTTTGAAAGAATAGTTTTGATGAGAAGGTAACTTAAAAAATTTGTGTAAAAATGAGTGAAATTATCATTGTTGTGTATTTAAATGATAAAACTTTTTCAATAAAAAATAGAGTTAACTTTGAAGGAAATAAAAAAACAGTTCATGTTAGAAATGATATGAGTCCTAGTGAACTTAAAAAAATTATAAAAAAAAATTTAAACTTTCTTCGAATCAAATAATTTCTTCTATATTAGGAAGATTTTTTATTTCGACTAAAAAATTGAATATATTAATTTTCAAATATGTGAAGAAGAGGACGTTAAATGAATGATTAATGCTTATAAACGTTGTTAATATTAGTATTATAGATTTATATGCATTGATGTGGAAGAGAGTTTAACAATGTTGACACAACATAATGATGTTAATACTCAAATTGGAAAAATTGTTCCCCGTTAATTAGTAAGTTAACGCATCTGTACATCAATAAATACTAATTTGGATGTTATAATTTTTTAACAAGAATTAGTAATTTGGATGTTGTTGTTGTTGTAAGCATCTTCTTATGAAGGTATAAATTTATCAGATGATGATTGTAATGATCCAAATTATGATTTCCCCCAACACGGTCAACTAGCAAGGATATTAATGATTTTGATGGAGGTGTTGATTGCGATAATCTAACTAACATAGATGAAAGTGAATCGAAAAATTTAATGATGAAGGTTAGTCCAATATCTTCTTTAATTGGTTTACCTTTTTTAGGATTTAAACAAATGATAGAAGAAGATATAAATTGTTCTAGATTTCATGCACATCACAATTGTTGTATAGTAGATGGGTTATAGGTTGGATAATATTTGAAACAAAAGATGAAGTTTAAAAGTAACCATGAAACATTCCTCAATGAAGGTTCATCATACTTTTATTGCAATTATATCAAAGCCCATTTTTTTTATATGTGAAGTGTCCCAGTCATGTGCACAGTTGCGCATAAAGAATGCAAGTAATCAAATAAAAGAGAACAAATAAATGACTTGTAACAAAATAAGGTAGACAACACAAGTGCATCAATACTTCACTTTCTACGATCATAACAAATTAAACTCAAATTTTATATGTTCATACATTTTAGATATGAAATATATTAAGCATATATCTATGATAAAGGATACTATATTAAAATTATAATTTTATTTATTTTAGTTTAGGTATGGTAAATAAAAAACCCTTGGTATCCATATCGTTGACATAAGAAAGAATACAAAATAAAAAATGGGTACAAATTTCATATAGGAAGGCATGGATGACTAAACAGAAAACAATTGTTGTGTTTTTTTTATTGGGACAAGTCATGCAAAATTTCCTAGATGGTTACGTTACTGATAAGCATAAATTTCATAAATAATTATCTCTCACTTTTATCTCATTAAGACTTCTTATATGTTCAATTAAGTGGTCTTTGTCATATTTTATGAGTTTGGGTTCATATGAAGTTTAATTGAATTTCTTTGCTTACCCGATTAAAATGACACTATTATAGTATTTTGAGCATAATAGGAGTTTTATACATCCAAAAATCATGAAATCTATCTTGAATGAAAGCTTAAAGAAGTGTCCACAGTTACAAAGCAAGAACAGACTCTAAATGGGATGTTTAGGACTCCGAAATCATCTCAAAAGATGAGATAGTGTTGCTGACGTGGAATTTGAACAGTGTGAAAAGATCCGGCCATATCTTGAGATACAGAAGTCATACTGAGATGAAATCAAATCTGTTGGATAGCTAAGATCTGGGGCTATAACTTTTGTTCAGAAATCAAGCTCTAATTCGGACATGTGAACATCCGGAATTGTGGTGCAAGAAAGTCAAAATTGTTGTGCTAATTGGTGACAAAAATTCAAAAGTGTTTTGCATTTTCAACAAAGCCCATGTGAAGGCAATAAAAGGGTGGAAAAGTAATATCCTAGTTGGTGACTTTCTGAAGATGATGTCTCACAAATCCTCTATAAATAGAAGGGTTTACAAGAGGAGAACAACACCTCCTTGGAGATTAACTCCAATACCATTTTCCATCTTTCTTTCTTTCTTGTTAGTTTGCCTCCTACATGGAAGGCTAAGTTTTTCTTTCTTGTTAGTTTGCCTCCTACATGGAAGGCTTAGTTTTTCTTAATTGTTAGTTACCTCCTACATGGAAGTCTTAGTTTTTCTTTATTGTTAGTTGCCTCCTACATGGAAGGCTTAGTTTTGCTTTGTTGTTAGTTTGCCTCTTTCTTTGTTGTTAGTTTGCCTCCTTCATGGAAGGCTAGGTTTGTAGTTTCAATTCAAGGATTCAAGCTATTTTCATTTTAACTTTGAGGTCTTGATCTTTATTTACATGCTTATTAAGTGGTTTCTACTCTACTTCACTATATTCTTCAATTTTATTCTTTAATCAAAGTTTGATCGGTTGACGTATTTTGATTAATGCATAATTGATTTATAATTGGTTTTTGATTGGTAAATCATTTTCCAAAAGTTTGAAGAGTAGAAATTAAGTAATTGAATTGAAGGTTTTCATTTTATTACTTACTTCAACTGAATTCTGATTGTGAAATTGGTTTAGATAAAAGATTAAGTGGTTACTAATCTTGTTGATCATAATCAATTAAATTCTGAGAGGTTTCTCAGTAGAGAATTCAAGGATCATTTTAGGGGTTCCAGATGATCCTAGGTTGATAAACACAATGCATGATTTTAGTGATCAATGATTAGTTAAGAAAATAGCCTCTGAATTCCTTGACTTGATAATTGTTAAGTGAAATTAATTTCATTCTGTATTTTGCATTTAGAACTCAATATCAATCTTTACAAAATCCCCCTGTTCTAATTTTCTCCTAATTTGCTTAAGAATATGAAATGGTCTTTGGGAGATGACCTAGGTTGCACCTTATACTATACCAATAGTTTGGGGAAAATCTAGAAATTATTTTTGCGCGTTTGCGACGAGCGTGTCAAAAATTTGGTGCCGTTGCCGGGGACCATCTTAGTTTCCTAGGCTTATTTAGGAGTTTGTATAAATTTTTTTAACCTTTCTAACAATTTGTTTTATTTTAGGTATACTATTCTTGGATTTTCTGTATGAATTCACCTTTTTGTGTATGACCCGATCCAATCCTGAAAATTTATATGCATATGATCCTGAGATTGATCGAACATTCCACCACTTGAAAAGAGCACATAGAAGGCATTCATTCAGTAATAACCAAGAAAGTAACAGTAGTGATTTTTCATCTTTAAATTTTGATAGTTTTAAATATTTTGCTAAGAACATGGCTGATAGAACTCTAAAAGAATTAGCTGCACCTGATGTTGCTTATCAACCATTGTGCATTCAATACCCTGATGTTGATGCACCATTTGAACTAAAGTCTGGATTAATACATTTGCTACCAAAGTTTCATGGCCTTGCAGGTGAGGACCCTCACAAACATTTGAAGGAATTTCATATTGTGTGTTCCACAATGCGGCCACAAGGAATTCCTGAAGATCATATCAAGTTGAAGGCATTTCCTTTCTCCTTAAATGATGAAGCTAATGACTGGTTGTACTATCTATATCCAACATCTGTTACAAGCTGGAATGATATGAAGAGATTATTCCTGGAGAAATTCTTCCCTGCATCCAGAACAGCAGCTATCAGAAAAGAGATTTGCGGCATCAGACAGAACTCCCAAGAAACTCTCTATGAGTATTGGGAGAGATTCAAGAAACTATGCGCCACTTGTCCACACCATCAAATCAGTGATCAATTACTGATTCAGTATTTCTATGAAGGGCTCATGCCAATGGACAGAAGCATGGTTGATGCAGCCAGTGGTGGAGCACTTATGGACAAAAATCCTACAGCAGCTCGAGATTTGATTGCCAACATGGCAGAAAATTCTCAACAATTCAATTCTCGAACTAATTCCTTGTCTAAAGGAGTCCATGAAATGACCACTAAGACAGACCATACACGATTGGAGAACAGAATTGAAGAACTAACCTTCATCGTAAGACAGTTGGCCATCGGACAACAACAGCAACTTAATATTGTTGATAAAACCAAAACATATGGCATCTGCACTTCTGCAGATCATCCTACTGATGCATGCCCAACATTGCAAGAAAGTGAGATACCTGAGGCTGCAGTAAATGGTATTTTTGGCACAGGACAACAATACAGGCCTCCTCAACATTATCAGCAACAGAAGTTTGAACCACCTTCTGGATCATACAATCCTAGTTGGAGAAACCATCCTAACTTAAGATATGGTCCTCCACAACAACAAATGATTCAAACATCTGACTCCCAAAATAAATACCAACCACCGCCATTCAGACAACAACAACAGCATATGCAGCAATATGTACCTTCTAATGCTTCTGAACCCTCTCTTGATGATTTGATGAAGCAATTAGCAACCAACAATCTTCAGTTTCAACAAAATGTAAGTTCTACCATTCAGGATTTACAAACTCAAATTGGGCAGTTGGCTACCACTGTCAACCAATTGAAATCTCAAGGTTCTGGTCAACTACCTTCTCAACCTGTCATAAATCCAAAAAGTGTGAATGCCATGACCTTGAGAAGTGGGAAGAAAGTGCAGACAGACCCTACAATTTTAAAGCAACAAAGCTTCAATCAGACTAATCCACACCAAAAAGAAGCATTTATCTCTACACTTGGAGATATCTTTGATGAGCCATCTGAATCAGAGGGAAAGTCTGATGAAAAAAGTACACCAGCCTTCGATAAGACATCGAATGATCAACAAAAAGAAGCTTGTCATAAACGATTTGCACTTGAAGCATCTGATGAGACAAAAACCCCAAATTGTGCTGATCAGAAGGTATCTTTACCTTTTCCAAATAGAATGGTCCAATCCAAGCCCAATGTTCATACAGAATCGGATAAGGAGCTTCTAGATACTTTCAGGAAAGTGGAAGTCAACATACCACTTCTAGATGCTATCAAGCAAATTCCCAAATATGCCAAATTTCTAAAGGACTTGTGCACGCATAAGAGAAGACTCAAAGGGGATGAGAAGATTAGTGTGGGACGCAATGTTTCTGCCTTAATTCAACCCAGCCTCCCTCAGAAATGTAAAGATCCAAGAACTTTCACCATTCCTTGCACAATAGGAAACTCTACATTTGGTGATGCATTGCTGGATTTAGGTGCTTCCATTAATGTTATGCCCTCATTAGTTTATAAATCTTTGAATTTAGGAGAACTGAAGCCAACTGGTGTGGTGATTCAATTAGCCAACAGAAGTACATCACATCCAGCTGGAGTACTTGAAGATGTGCTAGTTCAAGTGAATAAGCTAATCTTTCCAGCTGACTTCTACATTTTGGATATGGAAGATGAGTCATCCATCAATAGAGCAACCTTGATCCTAGGGAGACCTTTCCTCAAAACTGCAAAAACAAAGATAGATGTGCATACGAGGACTCTCTCTAAGGAATTTGGAGATGATATCATCCAATTCAACATATTTGAAGCCATGAAGCATCCTATAGAGAATCATTCACTCTTTCAACTTGATGCCATAGATCTTCTTGAGAATGATTATTCTATTGACAATCTACTTTTTGAATTTTTTGATTTTGATTTAGATTACTTAGATAATTTACTTGCACATGTGATGAATTTGATCTATGTATTGTGTGCTCCAGGATTAATGTTGCAGACCAAACTTCTTGGAAAGATGACATGTTAGATGCAAGTGTTGCAGACATTTCAATCTCAGATAGATCCCTTCCTTCCATAATACAACCACCTCCTTTAGAATTGAAGCCTTTGCCTGAACATCTAAAGTATGCTTATTTGGGGGAAAATGAGAAGCTTCCTGTCATTGTAGCAAAGAACCTTCTACCACAACAGGAAGAAAGGTTGCTGCAAACCTTAAAAAGCCATAAACAAGCAATTGGATGGACTTTGGCTGATATTCCAGGCATTAGCCCATCTACTTGTATGCATAGGATACTGCTGGAGGAAAACACCAGACCTGTTAGACAACCACAAAGGCGTTTGAATCCAACCATCCTAGATGTGGTAAAGAAGGAAGTAGGTAAGCTTTTGGCAGCTGGTATCATCTATCCCATCTCAGACAGTGATTGGGTAAGCCCGGTGCAAGTAGTTCCTAAGAAGACTAGCATGACTGTAGTCAAAAATCACAATGATGAACTAATCCCTACCAGAATACAAAACAGTTGGAGAGTGTGCATAGATTATAGGAAGCTTAACCAAGCTACTCGCAAGGATCACTTCCCTTTGCCCTTCATAGACCAAATTTTGGAAAGATTAGCAGGAAAATCTCACTATTGCTTTCTAGATGGTTTTTCAGGTTATTTTCAAATACATATAGCCCCAGAAGACCAGCATAAGACCACCTTCACTTGTCCTTTTGGTACTTTTGCCTATCGAAGGATGCCCTTTGGTCTATGCAATGCCCCTGGAACCTTTCAAAGATGCATGGTAAGCATTTTCTCTGATCTCTTAGAAAGTTGCATGGAAGTGTTTATGGATGACTTCACTGTATATGGTTCTTCTTTTGATGCATGCTTAGAAAGCCTCTCTAAAGTTTTGGACAGATGCATTGAGACTAACCTGGTTTTGAATTTTGAAAAATGTCATTTCATGGTAACAGAAGGTATAGTCTTAGGACACTTGGTATCTAGCAAAGGTTTAGGGGTTGATAAGGCCAAGATAGACATTATTACTTCTCTACCTTACCCCACTTCTGTGCGAGAAGTACGTTCTTTACTTGATCATGCAGGTTTTTACAGAAGATTCATCAAGGATTTTAGCAAGATTGCATAACCTCTTTCTAAACTACTACAAAAAGATATCAAATTTGTGTTTGATCAAGCATGCAAGGATTCATTTGATGAACTAAAGAAGCGGTTGACAACCATTCCCATCATTCAACCACCTAATTGGACGCTTCCATTTGAATTAATGTGTGATGCATCTAATTATGCCCTTGGTGCTGTACTGTCTCAAAGAGTTAGCAAGAGATCTCATGTCATTGCATATGCCTCTCGCACACTAGATGCAACCCAATCCAATTACACAACAACTGAGAAGGAGCTTTTGACAATTGTGTTTGCATTAGATAAATTTCGCTCCTATTTGCTTGGATCTAAAGTTATTGTCTTTTCTGACCATGCAGCTTTGAAATACTTGCTTAAGAAGGCAAATGCTAAGCCGAGACTGATTTGTTAGATGCTTCTGTTGCAAGAATTTGATTTAGAGATTAAAGACAAGAGTGGTGCAGAGAACCTTGTTGCAGATCATTTAAGTCGGATCCAGCAACCTTGTGCAGAAACTTCAATTGCAGATTCATTCCCAGAAGAGCATCTTTATCATTTGCACGGGAAGGATCCTTGGTATGCAGATTTGGTAAACTATCTGGTTGCTAAAGAAATACCCAAACACTTCACCAAATCGCAAATTGCCAAGTTGAAAAGTGATGCCAAACACTACATATGGGGTGAACCATACCTTTGGAAGACATGTAGTGATCAAATCATTAGAAGATGTGTTCCAGATCATGAAGTTCAGTATGTACTTACCTTTTGCCATTCCCTAGCTTGTGGTGGAAACTTTGGGCCACAACGGACAGCTAGAAAAGTACTAGGCTCAGGCTTTTATTGGCCTACAATATTTCGTGATGCACACAGATTATGCATAACTTGTGAGCAGTGCCAAAGAATATGGAGTATTTCGCGCAGAAATGAGATGCCCCAACAACCACTTCTCTTTTGTGAGGTATTTGATGTATGGGGTATAGACTTTATGGGTCCATTCCCTGTCTCTTTTGGCTTTGTTTACATTCTGCTAGCTGTTGATTATGTTTCAAAATGGGTGGAGGCAAAAGCCACTCGTACTGATGATGCTCGAGTTGTTGCAGATTTTATCAGGTCTAACATTTTTAGCAGGTTTGGCATTCCTAGAGCTCTAATTAGTGACCAAGGCACTCATTTTTGCAACCGCACAATGGAAGCCCTACTCCGCAAATATGGAGTCATGCATAAAGTCTCCACCCCATATCATCCTCAAACAAATGGTCAAGCTGAAGTTTCTAATCGAGAGATCAAGAAAATCTTAGAGAAAACAGTTCAGCCTAACAGGAAGGATTGGAGCTTGCGCCTTGTTGATGCTTTATGAGCATATAGGACAGCCTACAAGTCACCCATTGGCATGTCTCCCTACAAGATTGTCTTTGGTAAAGCATGTCATCTTCCAGTTGAATTAGAGCATAGAACATTTTGGGCAGTAAAGAAATGCAACATGGATCTAGACCAAGCAGGAATCCATAGGAAGCTTCAATTGCAGGAACTTGAAGAAATTCGATTAGAAGCATACGAAAACTCCAAAGTTTACAAAGAAAAGGTCAAAGCTCTTCATGACAAAAAGTTGGCAAGAAAGGAGTTTTCTGTTGGACAAAAAGTTCTCCTTTTCAATTCTCGGCTAAAGCTTATGCCTGGTAAGCTACGCTCTAGATGGTTAGGACCTTTTGTAGTTACTAATGTTTTTCCTTATGGTGCAGTGGAAATAAAAAATGAGGTAACTGAAAAAATCTTCAAGGTGAATGGACATCGTCTTAAACCATTTTTCGAAGGTTTTCAAAAGCACACGGTAGAAGAAGTGCATTTGCACAATGCCACATACTTGCAATAAATTCAAGAGAAGTCTCTCTCTCTCTCTCTCTCTTTCTCTCTCTCTCTCTCTCTCTCTCTTTCTCTCTTTCTCTCTCTCTCTCTCTCTTTCTCTCTTTCTCTCTCTCTCTCTCTTTCTCTCTCTCTCTCTCTCTCTCTCTCTCTTTCTCTCTCTCCCTCTCTCACATTCCTCACTTATAAGTTTCAACTAATCTCTCAACTTCCTTCTTCACCTCTTAAATCATCCCAACTATTACACTACATTGAGCTTGCAGGAATAATAACTTGAGTGTTTTAAGAAAAAAATGGAGAAAGCTCTCACCAGGATCAAAATTTTGTTCCCTACTCTCCCCAGAAATTTTCTTAAAGACATTTACAATTGCAGACTTGAACGATTGAGGGAATTAACACTCTTAGGCCTTCCAGAAGATGTCTGTTGGATCATTGAAGCTAAGGTACGTTTAGCAGGTGAATTTCAAGAATCATTTGTTAAAAACATGCCAAGTATGGGAAGAAGTTCCTATGCAAAGAAGAGAAGGGCAAAAAGAATTGGAGTTTGCTACAGGTGTGCAAGATGGACCTGTAACACAAGATGCAAGAACCCTGGAATGGTTTCAAGAAATCAAGAGGACAAAATTCAATTCATAAAGGATGGACTGAGTAAGGAGTCATTGGATGATATCATTCAGACTCTTGAGACGCATCCTAGTGGGCATGTACAAGGAGTCCTTCTTGATTTGTTTGAACTGTTCTGTAAGGAAAAAACACGTTATAGTCTTGGAAATCTGACTTTAAAAGACCCTGTTGTCAGTTTACAAGAAAACTGAATGGGAAGAACATCCTCGACTCTTAGAAGGCATTTCAGCCGTTACTGGATGTAAAACCAGAGGAAGATGTGAGCCACAATCACAACTACTGTTCATTCTCATGCGTGTATGTTTGTCATTTACATTGTCTTTTCAATTTATTGGGCCACCATTTTTTTTTTGAAATTTTCACCCCTGCTTAAAGTCTTTCCCCTTCTGACATTTACCTTTTCCTTGAACAAAAAATTCAAACTTTTGCAACAAAAATTCAAACTTTTGCAACAAAAATTCAAACTTTTGCTACCAAATCCTGATCCCGCACTAGTCAAGCGATCTCCTTGTCTGATATTGAGTCCCTATAAATTATCAACCTCTATGACATATTTTTTCAAAAAAAAGACAGAAACACCGTATATGGATAGGATCAATACTATCTGTGTTTTTGGTGGGTCTAACCTTGGAAAGGATGGAGAATTTCAACATGCAGCTTATACCCTTGGTAAGGTATTAGCTGCAAGAAAAATCAATCTTGTTTATGGGGGAGGGATTCAGGGTTTAAAAGGATGTGTTGCAGGATCTGCACTCATAAAGGGATGTAACGTCTTAGGTGTTGGCTTAAAAAATGAGAGCACCTCCTACTTCACCCTGGGTACTGAATTGAAGGTTGCAACCATGCATGACCGTATGAGACACATGTTGATTAATTCTAATGCATTTATTGCATTACTTGGTGGTCTTGGAACAATGGAAGAAATTTTTACCATTATATTTTGGGCCTATCGGAATTTTCATAAAAAACCTTTGGGCTTGTTGAATATTAATGGCTTTTATAATGGTTTGATATCCTTTTTAGATCATGCAGTAGAGCAGGAGTTCATGCCACAATCCATGCGCAACATCATAGTATCTGCTTCAACTGTTGAACAGCTACTTGAGATTTTGCAAAATCCTACATCTGAGCTCAGTCAAGCAATGCAGCTGGTGAACCAACCAAATCAGGATGGCAGAGACAAAAGAGAACCATATACCATTCTTCGGTTATAACTTTTCCTTACTTTGGTGGTTTTCTTACATTTCTTTTCCTGTTATATGAAATTCCATCTAAGACATTGGGGACAATGTCTTGGCTAGGTTGGGAGGAGGATGGTCCGATATCTAAAAAAAAAAAAGAAAAAAAAATTAAAAAAAAAACCAAAAAAAAAACAAAAAAAAACAAAAAAAAACAAAAAAACCAAAAAATTAGGTTAGAATCATAAACTTGCTTTGAGTAAGATGGCTGAGTAAGGAGTTACACTTGACTCCTGATACGCATCTTATGATTAAAAAAAAAATTGAATGTGGAAGTATGTTTTTCTTTAGATTTCATAAAATAATTGAAGCAAAATGATTTACATTTTGAGATTAATTAGTTTGGCAACACATATTTGAACTGAATAGATTAGATTTGATAAAAATATTACTTGTGAGATTTTGAGCCTTATTATTATTTTCTTTCATGTGTGATTTTCATCCATGGAATATGTTACTTCAGAACTTGCATTGATTCTTTTTGAAGCTACATTTTCACATGAATTGTATAAAAATGATTGAGGCACTATTTTTCTTGAACAAACCACTTGGCCAAATAACCAAACCATATAATTTTATCCTTTGATTAGCCCTTTGAGCCGATTAGCCTTTTCTTCTTTTTAGCTCACCACAAATCAAAAAAAAAAACAACTTTGTTTGACCATAGAAGGTGAGGAATACTGGATTTATCATACCATAAGTGTTTCAATAAGTGTGGGGGAGATTATTGTTGTGTTCATCAATATCATGGTTGAAAAAAAAACTAAAGCAAGAAATTAATAAATAAACTATTATATTGAAAAAAAAAAAGAAAAAAAAATAATAAAAAAAATGAAGAAGTAATATTTGTTTCTCACACTTGCACTTAGACTCAGTTCTCAATCCTCACCATTTTCCTTGGTCTAACATTGTATCTCTTCAATATATCATTTCATCTTTCTAATCCCGTTATAACCAAAATAAAGACCTCTTGATTTGTGCATTGCATGTGTACATAGTAGTAGTGAAGTAGAAGATATGCAAGCCTATGATAGTTCATCTTTCACGGATTGAATTTGAGAGAAACACTTACCAAATCAAACACTTGAGAGATTCAGAGTATATCATGTGAGGTTTTATCTTTCTCAATCTATGTTTTTCAAATTAAAGTTGCCTTTCTAAGTAATTTCAAAAATGTGATGAAAGAATGCTTCATGAAATTTTGTGAATTCTTGAGAAATCAACTCAAAACTTTGATGTTCTTTCAAAAAAAAAAAAAAATAGTCACCAATCCTTAACTTAAGTTTGCCCGAGACGTGCAAAAGATAAGTGTGGGGAAATTTGATAAGCATAAATTTCATAAATAATTATCTCTCACTTTTATCTCATTAAGACTTCTTATATGTTCAATTAAGTGGTCTTTGTCATATTTTATGAGTTTGGGTTCATATGAAGTTTAATTGAATTTCTTTGCTTACCCGATTAAAATGACACTATTATAGTATTTTGAGCATAATAGGAGTTTTAGACATCCAAAAATCATGAAATATGTCTTGAATGAAAGCTTAAATAAGTGTCCACAGTTACAAAGCAAGAGCAGACTCTAAATAGGATTTTTAGGACTCCGAAATTATCTCAAAAGATGAGATAGTGTTGCTGACGTGGAATTTGAACAGTGTGCAAAGATCCAGCCGTATCTTGAGATACAGAAGTCATACTGAGATGAAATCAAATCTGTTGGACAGCTAAGATCCGGGGCTACAACTTTTGTTCAGAAATCAAGCTCTAATTCGGACATGTGAACATCCAAAATTGCGGTGAAAGAAAGTCAAAATTGTTGTGCTAATTGGTGACAAAAATTCAAAAGTGTTTTGCATTTTCAACAAAGCCCATGTGAAAGCAATAAAAGGGTGGAAAAGTAATATCCTAGTTGGTGACTTTCTGAAAATGATGCCTCACAAATCCTCTATAAATAGAAGGGTTTACAAGAGGAGAACAACACCTCCTTGGAGATTAACTCCAATACCATTTTCCATCTTCTTTCTTTCTTGTTAGTTTGCCTCCTACATCGAAGGCTTAGTTTTTCTTTCTTGTTAGTTTTCCTCCTACATGGAAGGCTTAGTTTTTCTTAATTGTTAGTTACCTCCTACATGGAAGTCTTAGTTTTTCTTTATTGTTAGTTGCCTCCTACATGGAAGGCTTAGTTTTGCTTTGTTGTTAGTTTGCCTCTTTCTTTGTTGTTAGTTTGCCTCCTTCATGGAAGGCTAGGTTTGTAGTTTCAATTCAAGGATTCAAGCTATTTTCATTTTAACTTTGAGGTCTTGATCTTTATTTACATGCTTATTAAGTGGTTTCTACTCTGCTTCACTATATTCTTCAATTTTATTCTTTAATCAAAGTTTGATCGGTTGACGTATTTTGATTAATGCATAATTGATTTATAATTGGTTTTTGATTGGTAAATCATTTTCCAAAAGTTTGAAGAGTAGAAATTAAGTAATTGAATTGAAGGTTTTCATTTTATTACTTACTTCAACTGAATTCTGATTGTGAAATTGGTTTAGATAAAAGATTAAGTGGTTACTAATCTTGTTGATCATAATCAATTAAATTCTGAGAGGTTTCTCAGTAGAGAATTCAAGGATCATTTTAGGGGTTCCAGATGATCCTAGGTTGATAAACACAATGCATGATTTTAGTGATCAATGATTAGTTAAGAAAATAGCCTCTGAATTCCTTGACTTGATAATTGTTAAGTGAAATTAATTTCATTCTGTATTTTGCATTTAGAACTCAATATCAATCTTTACAAAATCCCCCTGTTCTAATTTTCTCCTAATTTGCTTAAGAATATGAAATGGTCTTTGGGAGATGACCTAGGTTGCACCTTATACTATACCAATAGTTTGGGGAAAATCTAGAAATTATTTTTGCGCGTTTGCGACGAGCGTGTCAGTTACATGATTAATTTTTCCCATGATAGTGTATAAACTTGAAATGATGGAGGTCAAATTGGTTAACAAGTTCATAATTGGAATCGAAAGTTTTTTCAAGATTTTTTGGACATTTAAACACTGTTGTGAAGCTTTTAAGTACCATAAGTCATTAATTCAAATTGATGACACTTTTCTATATGAAAAATATAGAACTATATTATTAATTATAATATCTCAATATGGTACTAATTATGTGTTACCAATTGCATTTACTATTATGGAGAGTGAGACTTTAGATGCACGAAGTTGGTTTCTGGCCTTGTTGTTGAATTATATCACCCAAAGATATGGAAGTAGTCTTATATCTGATCGACACTAAAACATCAAATTTCTACGAACAATGCGCATTTAGGATGGCAACCTCCACATGCTTATCATGTGTACTATATTTGATATACTACAAACAATTTTAACCATCATTTTAAGAAAAAAAATTGAATCAAGAATTACTTAAATTAAGTATGTTTTATATTTACCATGTTCTGCATTTTACGTTGATTTATATTCATTAATTATGTGTCGTAACCGTAATTCCGATGAGACGATGAACTCACTAAAATTTGAAAAATGATTTTTATTGATAATGTGGAGTCGCCACCAAATTTTTATTTAACGGAAAATATTTGGAAAAAACTCTGACTCAAGGAAGAGATTTGGGTTCGGGAGTCGGTTACGAGTGAGGAAGGTGTTAGGCACCACACTCGCCCGTTCCGAAGAACGGTACCCTTAAACTAAGTGTGTGATTTTTGAAAATTGTTTGATCCCTTGATTAATGTGAAAATAAATAGATTGATGGAGTTTAGCCTGACACGACTTGATCCTGCTCCTACGTATTCCCCCGTGCAATGGGAAACTCAAGGCTTACGTAGTTTTGGTTTGTTTGTGAAGGTTTGACCTTCAGAGGTATTCAAAGGGCAAATGATATTTTGAGAAGATTTTCATTTTTTGAAAGGACGTTTAGTCCACTCATGCACAAGGTCCGAGGTGGCTACGGCAGCACGGGGGCCTATACAGACTACTGAACGTTGGACAGTAGGTGAACCGTTAGCCCCCCATTTAATGCCCATTGCGTGGGACCAAGGATCCCAAAATATTTGAAAAAAGTGTTTTTTTTAAAGGACCTTTAGTCCACTCATGTACAAGACTCGAGGCGGCTACGGCAGCACGGGAGCCTATACAGACTACTAAACGTTGGACAGCAGGTGAACCGCCAGCCCCCATTTAGAGCCCATTGCGTGATACCAAGAATCCCAAAATATTTAAAAAAATTTATTTTATTGAGGGAAGGACCTTTAGCCCACTCATACACAAGACCCGAGGCGGCTATGACAGCACGGGGCCTATAAAGACTACTAAACGTTGGACAGCAGGTGAACCGCCAGTCCCCCATTTAGAGCCCATTGCGTGAGACCAAGGATCCCAAAATATTTGAAAATTTTTATTTTATTAAGGGAGGGACATTTATCCCACTCATGCACAAGACCCGAGGCTGTTATGGCAGCATGGGGCCTATACAGATTACTAAACGTTGGACAACAGGTGAACCGCCAGTCCCCCATCTAGAGCCCATTGCGTGAGATCAAGGATTCCAAAATATTTGAAAAATTTTATTTTTGAATATAATAAAGATAAGAAAAGGAATGAATTGATATGAAAAAGGAATTTGTTTTGAAGTGAATTTAATTTTGAGTTTTTGAACCTTGACTTGATCAAGGATGAGCTTGACTCAGACTTGATAATTTTGAGGAAAAGCATTTGAAGTTGATTTGGAAATTTGAGAGGGGGAGGATTAAACTCAAAGTTTGATTTAATTTTATTTGAATAAAAGAGTCAAAAAGGGGAATTTATTTTGAATGTCGGGCTTGAATTGGACTTGATTTAACATAAACTTGACTTGATTTGAAGTTAAGGAAAATAATTGCGGACATGCTTTAGTAATCAAGCGATAGCAATTTCATTTCAAATCCAAATTAGACAAATAATATTATTACAGAAACTAGAGAGAAATAAAAAGAGAACACAACAAAAATTAACAAAATTAGAGATCATTTGACTAACTAAAAACAAAAATGAAAAACAGAGACGAAGATCAACCTCAAGAACACACAAGATTTTGGCGCCAAAATTTGAATTCAACTCTCAGAATTTTTAAAAAATATTTTTTGGTAGATCTGAAAAATCAAAACCAATCAATTGAAAGATATGAATTATATAAATCAAACAAAATAAGTTTAATATAAATCCAACCAGAAATGAGCAAGTTATGCACAAATCAAACAAGCTAGGTTAATTTGTGCATCAAGATGAACATGCTTCGGTAATCAGGCGATTAAAATTTCATTTTAGATCCAAATTGGACAAATAATATCATTACAGAAACTAGAGAGAAATAAAAATAGAAAAAACAAAAATTATGGAAATCTGAGATCATTTGACCGATTAAAAAGAAAAACGAAAAACAGAGATGAAGATCAAGCTCAAGAACACACAAGATTTTGGCGCCAACATTTAAATTCAAATCTCAGAATTTTTCGAAAATATTTTTTGGTAGATATGAAAAATCAAGACCTATCAATTGAAATATATGGATTATAGGAATTAAACAAAACAAGGTTGACATAAATCCAATCAGAAATGAGCAAGTTATGCACAAATCAAACAAGCTAGGTTCATTTGCGCACCAGGATGAACATGCCTCGGTAATCAGGCGATTAAAATTTCATTTCAGATCCAAATTGGACAAATAATATCATTACAGAAACTAGAGAGAAATACGAAGAGAACTCAATAAAAATCATCAAAATCGAAGATCATTTGACTGATCAAAGATGAAAATGAAAACCAGAGACGAAATGAGCTCAGAAATCTGAGAAGAAGTAGGAAACTTAAGCAGAATAAAAGTAGGATCTAACCTCAATTGGAAGGTGATGAAGAACTGGTTTGAAGGCAGAGGTAGAGAGTCTCCTAGGTCCTCCCTTTAAAAATTCTGAAAAATTCTCTTTCCCCTAAGACTCCAAGTGCTTCTCCTCTCTGCGTTGGTCCCTGATTTCTTCCCAAAAAATGTCAAGAAGGAAAAAAGACCCCTTCTTTTCCTGTTTGTAGGTATATATAGACACCTCCCCTTCTTGACAAGGGTCAAGCTCTTTCAAAGAGTCAAAGGCCAGCCCCCTCTCTCTTAGCAAGGGCCAAGTCCTTTCAAAGGGTCAAAAGCCAGCCCTTTTCCAGGAGCCAAAAGCCAACCCCTTGATTTCAAAATTTTTGTTCCCTATTTTTGATTTTTTATCTTTTTTTTTCCAATTTTCGTTTTTTACCTTTTTCGTTTTTTATTTTTATTTTTTCTATTTATTTATCATTTTTACTTATTCTTTAATTTCCCTTTTTTATTATTATTATTATTTATTTATTTTTCTTTTTTGCTTTCTGTATTTTCTGCTTTCTGTTTTATATCTTTTCAAATTTTTAATTAACTTAATTTTTGGTTAACTTTAACGATTGGGGGCCTCAGACATAATTGAGTGTTTACATTCTGTTTTATTTTTTATGAGATACACACCATGCAAACACATATTTAATAAAAAGTTGGAAAAGTTTTGACAAACCAGCCTTAAGGTTGCTAGATGGAATGATAACATCTCGAAGAAAAAATGGATTCTAGCTTAAGATTAGCATGGTAGATGATATGAGCAATGGCGACAAATTTGTCCAAGTTAGTTAATAAAAATTAAAAGGTGCATTGTAATCTTTTGATTACAAATTGTTTTTGAATGTACTATATTCGATTTGTTGAATACATTGTGAAAAGAGGTGTGGTAGCTAAGGCAGGGGTCAACTGATGCAGAGGTGGAAGGATGTGGTTCTTCTGGATCAAAGGAGGTTTCAATTTGATGGAGAATGGAAGAGAAATAGATCCGAATTAAGCCTTGACTTGGAAGCGCCACCTCTTGTGGAGGATCAGTTTTTTGTCTACCACCATGAGCAGCCATGGATGAGGAGGTTCCTCAACCTTAAGTATGGTTCTAGAGAAAGGATAGAGAGAGAATTGCTTTAAAAAATATAAGTAAAAACTCACAATTTCATTCAAAATTAACTTAGTTTTTGATTTTACATATAGAAGGTCTTATTTATAAGCAAGGGTGGTACCTTATGTGAAGACTCTCCATGCGACTATGGATTCGCCTTTAAGGTGTAGTTTGGGCTTGGATTACAAGCTCAAAGAAGTGTCTAGCTTCCTCCATATGTGTCGGCCAAGTTAGGTTAGGAGAGATCCAAAATTTCTATGCTAAAAATATAGAGAAAGAGGCTCAGTCTTATACACTGTATTGAGCCTACTACTTCTCAAATAGAATAAGAGTCCTAAACATATTCTAAAATGTGTAGGGCTAATAGGGAGGTGGATTAAACCTGAGGGTGAGTCTCTTGAAACCCCATTCTATATACAACCTCTTGGCCCTATCCTTGGTAATAAGCCTAATGGTCCTGAGGATCTTGCTTGGAGAATGGGAATGCTCTACTGTAGGTCTAGATGACTTTGCATCAAATCCTTCCCCTTGGAGTGCATTTTTCCTCAAATGAGAGTCATCATCATCTATTCTTGCAACAAAAGGAGAGAGGTCAAAAACATTAAAGGTAGAATTCATGCCATAGTCTCCAGGTAAATCGAGGTGATAGGCATTAGAGCCTAGTCGCTCTAGAACCTGGAAAGAGTCATCACCTCGTGGTTGTAATTTAGATTTCCTAAGAGAAGGGAATGTCTCCTTACGAAGGTGCTGCCAAACTCAATCACCAGACTCAAATATAACTTCCTTTCTACCCTTATTGGCTAGCTTAACATTGTAAACACCCAATTATGTCCAAGGCCCCAATTGTTAAAATTAATCAAAAAATCAATACTAAATTAAATGATGAAAAGGAACAAAATAATAATAGTAAACAAAAGAAAAAAGAAGGAAAAACTTAGAAAATCCAAAATTAATAACCAAAAACAAATAAGTAGTAAAAAAACAAATAAAATCTGAAATAAAAAAATGGAATAAAGAAAGAAATAATATAAATAAATAATAAATACAAAATAAAAAGTAAAAAATAAAAATCTAAAAAAATAATAAAGATAATAAAAAATAATAATATAAAAAGAAGAAACTAAAAATAAAAATAGAATTTTTGAAAAAAAAAAGAAAAGAATTTAAATTTGGAAATAAAAATATGAAATTAAAACAAAATAAAGAATTTTGAAAATCAAACCATAAATATGTAAAAGTAATAAAGAAATAAAATAAAACAGAAAATAAGCAAAAACATAATTTCTTAACGAAAAACAAAAGGATAAAAACAGAAAAAAAAAGAAATAAAATAATAAAAGGAAAAGAACAAGGAGAAAAATAGAATTTACAAATTAAAAACAGAATAAATATAGAAGTCAAAAAATGAAAAGGAAAAAAAATATATAGAAAAAATAAAATAAAAATAAATAAATAAATAATTATATAAATTAATTGGAAAAAAGCATAACAATAAAATAAATCAAAAGGAATTAAATAATAAAAATTGAAAAATAAAATGGCAAGAGGTAAAAAAAAAATATAAAATCAGAGAATCGAAAATAAACGAAAAGGAAAAAGGGAGCAGGAAATAACAAAGGAGAGGTGTAAAAGAGAGGGAAAGCAGGAAAAAAAGGGGGTTCTTTCGGGACTCTCATTTTTTGGGGAAAAGAGGAGAGAAAAGCTAGGCACCTCCAGGGGGCCAATTTGAGCTTGCGGAGCCGTCGGTGAAGGTAGGGAGAAGACACATAGCATAATCCAGGTAAGTGAGTGAATCCCTCAATTTTCAAAGAAGATTCTTGAAATACACTAGACTCTGTTTTATGCGGAGATTTCAATACAATATCTCGATCTTTAAATCAAATTCTTGAACATATCGGACTCCGTTTCATGTATAGAATTCAGTACAGTAGATTAAAGCTAAATCTCTTTTAAGATCATTGCACTCATGATAGTCGATTTTGTATCTTGATCTATATAACATGATGCAACTCTGAGATAACTGTTGAAATGTTCCAGTCAGGACCAGTGATTGTACCTAAGAATTACGGAACATTACCTTCATCGCTTGATTTATGTGATTCGTAACTAAAAACTGTTCGATAATAAAAATGAATTCAAAGTCCTGGACCACTTGGTTAAAACAGGGTATAGGATTGCTATGCGCAGTTGTTCAAAACTAAATCCAAATAAACCTCTACCTTATGATATAGGAATAAATTGGTTCTGGTGCTGGATTCAAAGATCTTTCTGTGTTGGTTAGGATCTTCAGTCGCTGTACATACCTATTAAGTTGAATTGAACAACCATAGGCATAAACAACCGGTTTCGATCTGAGACCAAGATCCTAAGATTTCAGGATGAACTTAGAGGTGGCGTATGCACCAGCTCGAACAAAATCAGACCTGAACTGGTAGCTCAATGGTGGATCATCCGAAACCCAAGCAACGACATAGAGTGAAGTCTGATAGCAACGCCGGGGTGCATGCGTCTTGGGCTGCTCTAGCGACTACCAATGGGTTGTTGGCCTCCCTTCCATAAATGGGCTAGGCGGGCCTCAGGAACCAGGGGTAGGTTCGTTCTTGTGCAGTGTGGAGTCTGACCCAAGGCCTTTCCCACTTGGTTAATCAGCAACAACGCCCGTGGGTCTTCTCGGTGCCGGTGTGGAGAATAGAGACCCGAGGACGAAGGTTCGTGATCATGCATGTCTTAATCGATCCTTGCATGCAAGCTCACTCATTCAGAGTCACGATGAAGCTGGAACACGCGCCCAGAATGCTTCAGTGTTAATCATACAGCATCAGAGACTCCACAGCGGCAAATGATTATCCCTACGTTCTCCCATCGAAGGTCATGATCCCAAAACCTACCCATGCACCAAGCTTCTCTTGGAACAGCTGGAAGAGACCTTTGGGCGAGGAGTTCTGCCAACTCTCCATGCCTATTGGCATTCGGGCTTATGAACGAAGGAGGCAGGGAAGTATGGGTCAAGATCTGCAGAAGACACCCCTGTGCATGAGAGTCTATTGTCTATTCTCGCATGGCTTGAAGAGGTTTCAACAGCTTTGTGGATTGAGATAAAAGCCACAAACTCCTGGCCATGCCAAGTCGAAATCCCAGGATTCCTCACCTACGTCGAATCAGTGTAGCGCTACGTTGACGAGGTTGGGAAGATGCTCCAATGCCCATGCACGTAGGGCGCCCTAACAAGGAAAGATTCCCATGCAAGAGGAAAACCAATTAAATGAATGTGAGGCCTCTAGTAGCTCTTATCCAGGACCATAAATGGGACGTGGCACAACATATACCAAAGCATGGCGCAGGGGTTCGCTTGAAGGTAAGGATCAGTCATTAGGTGGCTTATGTCCCATGCACGAGAAGACCATGTTGAAAGGCAGACGTCCGATAAGTAAGAGGGCCCACTAATAAGCCTCAATCAAAGTAAAGAATGGCCCGAGCATGGTTTTTATTTCAAGCTGGCAATGCTTAAGGCATAAAGATGAGTGAGCTCAAATGGTCGACCGTGTCGCCTGCGTTCCTCGAGTCGCTGGGTTCGAGCCCCTGGTTGAAATAAAATTTTGGATTCTTCCTTCCTTCCTTGAGTCCTTAATTCTGCCAAGCCAACTCCATGTGTACATACAGAACGAGAAACCGGGCCTTTAGCAAACTTAAAGCCCATTCGTTCAGTTAGCCAGATCAAGCCATAAGCCGCCTAAGCCCCCTCTCAAGCCACATGAGCCGTGAGCCACCAGGACACCCTTCCCAAGCCAGGCGAGCCATTCAAGCTTCCTTCAAGCTATATTGAAGCCATGCAAAGCCCCAAGCTTCCAAATATTTTATTTAGGCCCCTAAATTCCCAAAATTTACAAATTGACCCCAAACTTCCAAAAATTACAGATAGGCCCATCAATTTCCCATATTTATGTTTTAACCTTTAAACTTTTCATATTTACATTTTAACCCCTAAAATTTTTATAAAGAGGCCCCAACGATTAAAATTAATCAAAAAATCTACACTGATTTAAGTACTAATAAAACACAGAAAGCGAAAAAAAAGAAATAGAAAAATTAAAAGAATACAAGAAATAATCAGAAAGATTAAATTAAAATCTGAAAATAAATATGAAGAAAAATCTAAAAAAGGATAATTAAAGATTTGAAAAAGCAACAAAAATTTTAAAATCAGAATAGGAAAATATAACAAAAAATAAAAGAACTTTTAATAATAAAAATAAAAATAGAATTAATAAAAATGAAAAAAAAATAGAAATTGGAAACTAAAAATTAAAATAGATCTTTTGAAAAAATAAAAGATAAAATAATTTGAAATAGAAAAATAAAAAAAAACTGAAAATATTAAAACCAAAATAAAAATATATGATAAACAAAAAGAAAATCTGATTTTTAGAAAGAATAATAATAATTCAAACAGGAAAAAAAAATTTAAAACAGAAAATAGTTTTAAAAAAAAGGAAAAAATAAATAAATAATAATAATAATAATAATAATACTAATAATAATAACTAATAAAAATCAAAGAAAAATTAATAAATCTGAAAAAATGGATCTTAAACTAAAAAATAACAAAATTTAAAAACACAGAACAATAATAAAAAAAATATAAAAATGGAAATTGGAAATAAAATACAAAGGAAATAAAATGTAAAATCCAAAAATCCAAAATCATTTAAAAGAGAAATATATACAAAAAATAATAATAACAAAAGCAGAAAATAATAAATAAAGGTTTTTGGGAAAAAAGGGGGGAAACAGAATTCAAAATAATAAATAAATAAATAAAACGTAAAATAATGAAAGAAAAAACATAAAACAAATTTTAACATAATAACAGAATAAAAAAAACGAAAAAAAAAACAGAAATAACTATAATAACAGAAAACGAAAATAAAATTCAGGCAGAGGCATGGCTGGGGGGTTCTTCTAGAGGTCTTTCTGCTTTTCTTTCCAAAAAAGAAACCCTCAGTTTGGAGGAAGTTTGTTCTTCGGACCAGATTAATCAAAGAAGGATTGACATGGTGGAAGGCAGGGGTTGGCTAGTCATTTCTACGGAGAAAGGAGGACATCATGGCATCTTCCAGGATTAGTTCTGCTCAGAGTTGAAGGTTCACAAGATCTGGATAATGCTACGAAAACATAGACGCTAAGAATTCCTCAAGATTCCTCTCTAGTTCAAGAAACATGACGTAAAAACCTGCTTCGATGCAGTAGTTCCAGGTAAGACTCTGAACCCCCATATATATCTCCATGATCCGGTTGCTACATGCACTCCCCAGTATCCACATCTTTGAATTCACCATTATCATAATGGTTCTTGAATCATGCATGTTCTTGTTCGTCTTCGATTAAATAGCCATTATGCATATACTTGTATGTAAGATTCAAAATGCTAAGGTCCCATTTCAATAAGAATCGGTTTAAACGAAGCGGTAAAGCCATGAGAGTGCACACACATAAGATACAGAGAACCATAGATCACTTGACACAAATCTGCAGTGAAGCATGGTTGATCGCTTCCCAGAAGCAATGGTGACTTATTTCGGCATGAATTGCTCTAAAGCTTTCTGTTGACTCACATGCTCTGTGAGATTCCAGAGGAGTGGGGGGTTCAAGCACATATGATTTACGCCTGATCCCAAAGTCAGCTCTTCATCTTTGAAATAATGCAAGATGTGAAAGTTCCAGTCTATCGTTCATTGTTATTAAGTCGGATCATAGTGCAATGATCGTCCACGCCATGACTGCGGAACCAGAGATGACGGCAAAGACATCTCAGCGCTAAAATAGTTACCATCGAGGAGGTTATTCCTGTTGATGCTAAAGTAACGGAGTTCATCGCATGCTCAGGAAACATGCTGCCGCCCCTGAAAGAGAAGGAAATCAAGAAAGTTTAAAACTCTGGCCCAGGTCCAGTAGCTATTCTTTGAGCAAGTGCGACTACGTGAGTCTTGCTATGGCTACAGGATGTATAGGCAACGCATGTGAGTCACGCTTCACGTCACACTGATTTGGTTAGGGGAAGGTACATAGGCATGCCCTTGGAAATTCGTCAAAACCCACCACTGCTCAAAGCTCCTATGCTTGTAATGGAACTTCAAGATTCCAACGCATTCAACTGGTCACCTTACGGGTCTTGAAGATATTTGAGGTTCGCACGAGGATGAGAATAATGCATGGCTCATGCAATGATAGGCAGCGTGGATATGATACGAAAAACCAAGGTATTGGGTGCTAAGGACATTTTAGCTTATCACCGAATTCGCCTTATGCTCATTGTATTATGAACTTGCTAAGGGTGATCCTAAGGGAAGAGTCCACCTATAAAGTCGTAATGGCCCTTTCATGAGATTGGATCATTACACCCAAAGACGAGTTAGAAGTCGGCCCGAACTTGCAAAGGCCACTAAACTAAACCCTGAGACCGTTGTATCCCCAAGTAATGAAAGACTCAATGGTTGTTGACCATTTCGTTTGAAACCCACGTGATTTGGTTTAAGTGTTGGCTCACATGTACTGCTGTGTGTGTTGAAAATATCCCAAGGACTTCTCGAATAGGTTTGTCATGCTTACAGGATTCAAAGGTTGAAACCTTGGCATTTTATCCAAGAAACAGAGCTCGAAAATCCGCATGTCAAGATCGTTGTGGGAAGTCCATATACTTCAAAACACGTACATGGAGTTATTCGACCATCGATCGTTCGTGAGAACATGAACGTCTAAGTTGAATGGCTCATCCATGTCTCGAGAAGATTGACTATGGTGCATACATCGCATGGTCTTGTCGAAATATGAAGGGCTATGCTTCCCCTAGCGTCGTCGAAGTTCTCTCCAACAGGGACCTTAAATTCGGCCTCATGCATGTGAATAGGCTTAACAATTCAACGCCTAAAAGAACTTGATACATGAAACCTCAAAGTAAGTATTGTGAAACCCACAACCACGAGTCTGGTGGTTTCAATTTGAAAAGTGAGGTTAGTGCATATCTCTGATAACATTTGAAAAGTAGAGCCTAGGGTGCTGTTCCCTGGACGTATGCGCATGGCGTGGACCGCCTTTATTGCTCTATAAATCTACCTCCAATAGATTTTAATAGGGTTGATGAGTATTAAGACCACATCAAAGACCCAGCATGTTGGTCGAGCTTCTTATATACAAGCTCCCAAACCTCCAGTTCGAGTCCCGCGCATGGTTGTTGTTTTTTTCTACGTTCCGAAGTGCCCTTCCATATTATCCAATAGTGTGGGTCAAAATGGGCCGCAAACCAGCAGTAGGCCAAGTCCAAATCTAAATTTACTAAAATCCAATTGAAGCATGATTCTGGACCACATCAATTTGCTATTTACTTTTTACCGGAAATTTCCAATTCCCAAATTAAAAGCTCTTTCAATTTCAATCAAACTCCCCTTTCAAAAAATCTCCAAATCAAAAGTAAAGTTTTCCTCCAAATTCAAGCAAGTTCAATTTTCCAAAATTTAAAAATCAAATTTTATTTTTCTTTCTTTTTTTCTTGTCTCTTTCTTTTCAAAATCAATTCCAAGATTAAATTTCTAAATTAAATCAAACTTTTCCTTGTCTTTTCCCAAATTTTCAAAACTTCTTTTACACAAATTTATTTTAACCTTTTTTCTCCAAAAATAAGAAAAACCCTTTACTCAAATTCAAATAAAATTCTTTTCCTCTAATGCGAATAAAATTCATTTCTTTCAAGTCAAATTTGTTTTTTGTTAAATACCAAATTTCAATCTATTTTCTAGCCCAAATTAAAATTAATACTTTCCTTCAAATTTCAATCCTAGTAGTTCACGACTTTTTCTCAAGTTTTAATCCAATCCCTTTTATTCTTCTCCATAATTTTCCTTTTATCAAGTTAACTCCAGGTTCGAGTCAAATTTAACTCCTCAAGTCAAAAACAAGTTTAAAGTCTTTTTCTTCAAACAAAAATCAAGTAATTCCTCTTTCTTGAATTCTCAAAATCAAATCAAATCCAATTCTTTTCTTCAAAACAAAAATCAAGTTTAATCCTCTTTCCCTCAAGTTTTCAAACTCACTTCAAAACCAATTCTTTTTCCAAATCAAGCCATTTCTTTCCTTTATTATATTCAAATTCTTTTCAAAACATTTTAGGATCTTTGGTCTCACGCAATAGGTTCTAAATGGGGGACTGGCGGTTCACCTGCTATCCAACGTTTAGTAGTCTGTATAGGCCCCCGAGCTGCCGTAGCCGCCTCAGATCTTGTGCACGAGCGGGCTAAAGATCCTTTCAAAAGACGAAAACCTCTTCAAAGTGTCATCTTTCTTTTAAACACTTCTGAAGGTCAAGCCTTCATGAACCAGAACTACGTAAGCCTTGAGTTTCCCATTGTACCGGGGAATATGTAGGAGCAGGATCAAGTCCTGTCAGGCTAACCTCCATCAAGTATTTATTTTCACTCTAATTAAAGGGATCAAACCATTTTCAAATAATCACACACTCAGTTTAAGGGTACCGTTCTTCGGAACGGGCGAATGGGGTGCCTAACACCTTCCCCATTCGTAATCGACTCTCGAACCTAAATCTCATCTTCAAGTTAGGGTTTTTCCAAATCTTTTCCCTTAAATAAAAATTTGGTGTCGACTCCACTTAATCCAAACAAATTCCATTTTCAAAATTTTAGCGAGTTCGTCGTCTCGTTCGAATTACGGTTGCGACACTTTTCATATTTACATTTTTGACCCCAAACTTTCCATATCTATAATTCGACACCCAAAATTCCCAAAAGTTCGATTGAACCCACGCGCCTCCAATAGTTATAATCAAGAAAATTCCTTCTAAAAAATCTTGTTTTTTGCATTCCTTAATCTCACGTAATGGGCCCTAAAAACGAACTGATAGCTTTTTTTGCTGTTCGTTGTTTAGAGGTCCGTATGGGTCCAAGTGCAGTCGTAGTTGTCTTGGGCCTTGTGCATATGTGGATTAGGATTGCCCTTCCTTTCCCTTGTTTTCAATTAAATAAAAATCTCATTTTTGCTTTCCTTAATCTCACGCAATGGGTCTGATAAGCATAGATTTCATAAATAATTATCTCTCACTTTTATCTCATTAAGACTTCTTATATGTTCAATTAAGTGATCTTTGTCATATTTTATGAATTTGGGTTCATATGAAGTTTAATTGAATTTCTTTGCTTACCCGATTAAAATGACACTATTATAGTATTTTGAGCATAATAGGAGTTTTAGACATCCAAAAATCATGAAATCTGTCTTGAATGAAAACTTAAAGAAGTGTCCACAGTTACAAAGCAAGATCAGACTCTAAATGGGATGTTTAGGACTCCGAAATTATCTCAAAAGATGAGATAGTGTTGCTGATGTGGAATTTGAACAGTGTGCAAAGATTCGGCCATATCTTGAGCTACAGAAGTCATATTTAGATGAAATCAAATCTGTTGGACAGCTAAGATCCGGGGTTACAACTTTTGTTCAGACATGAAGTTCTAATTCGGACATGTGAACATCCGAAATTGCGGTGCAAGAAAGTTAAAATTGTTGTGCTCATTGGTGACAAAAATTCAAAAGTGTTTTGCATTTTCAACAAAGCCCATGTGAAAGCAATAAAAGGGTAGAAAAGTAATATCCTAGTTGGTGACTTTCTGAAGATGATGTCTCACAAATCCTCTATAAATAGAAGGGTTTACAAGAGGAGAAACACACCATTTTGGAGATTAACTCCAATACCATTTTTTTTCTTTCTTTCTTTCTTTCTTTCTTTCTTTCTTGTTAGTTTTGCCTCCTTCATGGAAGGCTTAGGTTTTCTTTCTTGTTAGTTTGCCTCCTACATGGAAGGCTTAGTTATTCTTTATTGTTATTTGCCTCCTACATGGAAGGCTTAGGATTTATTTGTTGTTAGTTGCCTCCTACATGGCAGGCTTAGGATTTATTTGTTGTTAGTTTGCCTCTTTCTTTGTTGTTAGTTTGCCTCCTTCATGGAAGGCTAGGTTTGTAGTTTCAATTCAAGGATTCAAGCTATTTTCATTTTAACTTTGAGGTCTTGATCTTTATTTACATGCTTATTAAGTGGTTTCTACTCTACTTCACTATATTCTTCAATTTTATTCTTTAATCAAAGTTTGATCGGTTGACGTATTTTGATTAATGCATAATTGATTTATAATTGGTTTTTGATTGGTAAATCATTTTCCAAAAGTTTGAAGAGTAGAAATTAAGTAATTTAATTGAAGGTTTTCATTTTATTACTTACTTCAACTGAATTCTGATTATAAAATTGGTTTAGATGAAAGATTAAGTGGTTACTAAATCTTGTTGATCATAATCAATTGAATTCTGAGAGGTTTCTCAGTAGAGAATTCAAGGATCATTGTAGGGGTTCCAGATGATCCTAGGTTGATAAACACAATGCATGATTTTAATGATCAATGATTAGTTATGAAAATAGCCTCTGAATTCCTTAAATTGATAATTGTTAAGTGAAATTAATTTCATTCTGTATTTTGTGTTTAGAACTCAATATCAAATCTTTACAAAATCCCTTTTTTCTAACTTTCTCCTAATTTGCTTAAGAATATGAAATGGTCTTTGAGAGATGACCTAGGTTGCACCTTATACTATACCAATAGTTTGGGGGAATTCTAGAAATTATTTTTGCACATTTGCAACGAGCGTGTCAGGGCCCTAAAAACGAACTGGTAGCTTTTTCTGCTGTTCATTGTTTAGAGGTCCGTATGGGTCCAAGTGCAGCTATAGTTGTCTTGGGCCCTGTGCATAGGTGGATTGGGATTGCATCCTCAAAGTATTTTCAAAAATAAAACAACAATACAGTCACCCCTTTTGGATTCAAACACCTTTCGAAGGTCAAGCCTTCAAATCAACCAGAACTACGTAAGCCTTGAGTTTCCCATTGCACCGGGGAATACGTAGGAGCAGGATCAAGTCCTATCAGGCTAACCTCCATCAAGCTATTTATTTCACATTAACTAAAGGGATCGAAAATTTTTTCAAAAATTACGTGCTCAGTTTAAGGGTACCGTTCTTCGGAACGAGCGAGTGGGGTGCCTAACACCTCCCTTACTCGTAACCGACTCCCGAACTTCGAATCTCATCCTCAAGTTAGGGATTTTGCAAATATTTTTCCCTTAAATAAAAATTTGGTGGCGACTCCACACATATTCAGGAAAATAAAATCTATTTTTGAAATTTTAGCGAGTTCATCGTCTCGTCGGAATGACGGTTACGACAGATGGTGACTCCACTGGGAACTTCTAGAGAGTCAAGCCCGTTTGATTGAGTGTGTCATATTGATCATTTTCCTGTTTATTTGCATGATTTATTTCTTGTTTATTTGCACGATTTATTTGTTTATCTATTTGTTGTTTGTCTGTTTATTTTCTGAATAACCTTAGCGTAGACGAACAATAAATTGTTATATATATATATGCAATTTCCCCAATTGCACTTATATGCCCTCACACATTGCATATGGATTTATCATGAGTGGGGCCCTATACCCGGGTCTGAGTGCAGCCTAGGAATAGAGGGATCTAGTAGTGTCACTTTGGGGCTTTCATCCTGTTTAACTATCACAAAAATCCTGGCTGGAGTGTGTTCTATTTGTAATGCCCCACAACTGGTAGCTTTTTCTGCTGTTGTGGCAAGCATTACAGACTGAAACTTGGCTCTAGTAACCTCTTATACCACAAGATTACAAACCACCTTATGAGAGGTTGACATATTAAAGGCTATAGACCCTTAGGACAGGTCACCTACAATAGGATGCAAAGAGGGCACACACCCCTTCATCATACATGGTCCATACATGCACGAACATTTACCATCCAAGATCGAAGCTGGAAATTGGGGGAAATACAGAAAACAAAAAAGGAAAAATCAAGCAAAAAGAAAAAATTTAAAATCAAAATCAAGAAAAATAGAAACTTCTAGGAAACACTAGGAAAATATTTTTGAAAATTTTGAAAATATAAAAATATTCAAAAGAAAACTTAAAGAATGTTTTAGAAATAGGAAAATTATGAAAAATAATTTCTGAAAAATATTGAAAATATAAAAAGTTTCAAAAAAAAGAAAAAGAAAATGAAGTTGAAAAGAAAATCTAAAGAATGTCTTTTAGTAAAACTAAAAAGGTTTTCAAACAAAATCAAAGGTTTTCTAGCAAAACAAAGAACAGAAAAACTCATAAAAATCATAAAATGGCTAAAAAACAAAAAACAACTTTTAATCATTTTCGAAACCCCAGAACATCTACATTTATTTGTGCATAGTAGTCATTCACTTATGCATAATTTTATCATTAAAAAGAGATTTCAAGAAAAATCATTCCATAATTTTTCATTTCATACTCATTTAACATCAACATCTTTTTCATTCATGATTTTGCATTCAAATGGTTTCTCAAAGAAATTAATTTTAACTTTAATAGAAAAATTAGAGAAAGACAGCTTCCTCAACATCCTTATAGAACTCGAGCGCAATCAAGAATCATGGATGAGCTGGAGAGAAAAAACAAGGAACTAAGAAACGAAGTCAAGACACTGAAGGAACAAATGGCCAAGCTAATGGAGGCCATCCAACTGTCAAAACAGAAGGACCTTCCGGGAGAACCAATTGACCCAACATATCCTCCTGGCTTCAATCCACAAAACCCTTCACAATTAACCATGCCTCTGCAAACCGAAGGGGTTCATTACGGGTTTCCTCACAGGCATGCACCCTCATTCGCCCAAACATAAGCCCAAACACATAACCTACCTCCAAACACCATTCCACAAGCTTACCAAACAGCCATTGAGGGAACACACCCTATGTTCACCCAAGGGACTCACCCTATATACATACCATCTTCTCAACCTCACCACACGCCCGAGGAATACCTAAACCACCCTTCCAAGGAGGATACTGAAAAGTGGAGAATCCTAGAGGACAGGATCCGGGAAATCAAGGGAAGTGCTTATGAAGCCAGAGACGCAACCGATATGTGCCTGGTCCCAGACGTGGTCATCCCTCCAAAATTCAAAGTTCCTGAATTTGAAAAATATCAAGGAACTAGCTGCCCAAAGAGCCACTTGGCCATGTACTGCAGGAAGATGTCTCCCCGCATGCACGACGATAAGCTGCTTGTCCCATTTCTTTCAAGACAACTTAACTAGGGTAGCTGCCAACTGGTACACTCAACTAGAGCGAACACACATTCGTTCATGGAAGGATCTGGTTGAGGCCTTCCTCAAACAGTACCAGTATAATGTGGAAATGACTCCGGATCGAACTCAACTCCAAAACATGGTCAAGAAGGAGGACGAGACCTTTAAGCAGTATGTTGAACGATGGAGGGAGTTAGCTGCTCAAGTACAACCTCCACTATCTGAGAAGGAGCTGGTCAGCATGTTCCTCAACACACTCCAAAATCCTTTCTATGACAAGATGATACGCAGTGTGACCACTAGCTTCTCCGATGTCATCATCATTGGAGAAAGGATCGAGGGTGGCATGCGCCGCGGAAAGATCGCGCAAAAGCCTACAGGCGCAGTCAACACTTCCGCCGGAGCTAAGAGGAAGACAAGTGAAACCTACAACGTGGCTTCTGGTCAAGGCCAATATACTTCACAGGTGGCACATTATGGACCAACCAGTTAACACCCACCACCATATATACCTTACATGACATACCCTTACATCGCGGCCACCTACCAAACACCATACCATCCAACTTACAACTATCCGACACAAGTCCGATCACCAACACCATACATGGCCCAAACACAAGCCATAAACCAAAATCCTAACAAAGGCCAGAAAAAGGAGAAAAAACCTGTCTAATTCGATCCTATTCCGATCTCCTATACAGAGCTGCTACCTCGCCTAATCCAAAACTCGTTGATTGCTCTTTCCCCTTTGAAGCCTCAGGAGCCACCATATCCTAATTGGTACAATCCAAATGCTAGATGCGACTACCATGCAAGATTCATTGGTCATTCTACCGAGGATTGTGTAGCACTGAAGCGTAAGGTGCAAAGCTTAATCAATGAGAAATGGCTGGATTTTGGGAAGCTTGCTCCTAACACAAAAAACAATCCATTGCCAAATTATGGGAATCCAGTAGCTAGCTGAAACAAATCAAAGCAGCACAATAGGATGCCCTGTATTGAGGAAATCATCCGAGATTTGTCATACTTTTCAAAGTCAATCTTTTGTAAACAAATCTTAATAAATAGTAATTTACATTTTCATACTTCTTGAGCATGTGTTTTACCTTATTGACTTGTCTTCTTAAAATTTACCATTCTTTCTATCATTCAACCTGTTTCTTATCTTTACCCAAAAATAAATACCAGTTGGTGAAGATGCCATTGCCGTAATAAATAATTTTGAGTGTCTTATTGATCAGACTCAAAGAGAAAATTAAATGAGGAAGCAGAATAAACAAAATCTAATCAGGGATTCTGAAACACCCTGCATTGTAATCTCTAAGGAACACTTCGGTCTAAAAAGCAATAAATATCTCGTTGGACTAAAGTTCGAATCCAGGAAAAATTTAGGGATACAAAACAAGATCTGCTGAATTGAAAATCAAAGTAGTCCAAGCAAGGCTCAATGAAAGATCAAGTCCAAAATTCAAGAAAAAAGAAAAGGAACCCGCTGGATTAAAAATCAAAGATGATTCAGGCAAAATTAGGGTAAAAAATTTCAAATAAAAAGAGAAAGGAAAAGACCTGTTGGATTACAATCAAAATAATCCAAGCAAAAGTAAGACCAAAATTCAAAATAATGATCGACAAAGTCATGATCCAGAAAAGGTCTTGCTGGGTTGAATTATGGAAACAATTCAGGAAAAATTAGGATCAAAACAGAAAAGCCTGCTAGGTCGAAAACCCTCAAAGGAGACCTAGGCAAAAGTTAGGGCACACAAACAGAAGCCCGCTAGGTCGAAACCCTCAAAGGAGAGCTAGGAAAAAGTTAGGGCACACAAACAGAAGCCCACTAGGTCGTAATCCTCAAAGGAGACCTAGGCAAAAGTTAGGACACACAAACAAGAGCCCGCTAGGTCGAAAACCTCAAAGGTGACCTAGGCAAAAGTTAGGGCACACAAACAGAAGCCCGGTAGGTCAAAATCCTCAAAGGTGACCTAGGCAAAAGTTAGGGCACTGAATCAAGAGCTCGCTAGGTTGAAAACTCGTAAGGGCGGTCTAGGCAAAATCAGGGCAAACAAAAGGCTTGCTGGGTTGAAAACCCCAAAACTACCTAGGCAAAATTTAATGTTAATTAAGAATCCGAGCACAATTCAAATACTTCTGCTCCTCACAACTCCTAAAATTGGGGCAAAAATTTTGCCCGTTTCTCAAGTTTGGTTAATTTGACAATCGAGATTATGAAAAGCAGCATTGGCATGCTTCACCAAAGGTGCCATTTGGGCAATCAGATCTACCTCTCCATCCTTCTAAAACTGGGGCAAAATTTTGCCATTTGTTTGAATTAACATTTTCCATCAAAAAATGCCATTAGGGCAATCAAACCAACATTCTTCGCCCTTTCAAATATACTACCTTCTCCCATTAAACCATTCAAAAACACTTTTGCGTACCTCAAAGGTACACATGCTAAAGGAGATGTGAAAACTGTAAAAGATAAAAAGATTGATTTTGAAAAGTCATGACGAGTCGGATGACTCCTCAACCTTTGCAACAGGGCATGATCGCTCCCATAAAGTCATCCTCCTGCAAATCACGATGCCACACAAGAAAGGAAGAGTGTGTCTCATGTAATAATGTTGACCAGTGTTGGGTCTCAAGGACCTAGAAAGGAAATTCAAAATTGGTCCAAAAGTCAAAAGACAGGGTTAATCTAGCTCATCTTGAATCTTGATTTTCCTTATATCAACTTTAAGGTTGTTGGGGAAGGGAAAAAAGTCGAATCAAAAATCACGAATTAAACAAAAGTTTTCCAATCATCTCATGGCATGCATCACATGGCATCCATTGCATTAAAAAATCAATTCCAAGCATCATTCAAAATATTGCCTTCTTTTGCATTCATTTAAGCATTGTACATATCATTTTAAATCTTCTCTGGAAAATGGGTGTCAATCACCCAAACCCATCATAATTTAATCTCTAAACTAGGGCAAACACTTGCCTAGAAAATTCTAAATTGAGGCAACTCTCACTTCTAGAAAAAGAAAATCAAAATCAAACTGGGGCAAATGCTTGCCCAGAAAATTCAAGTTGAGGCAATCCTCAAGTTAAGAAAACTGGGGCAAACGCCTACCCAGAAAATTCAAATGGATGCGATCCTCCGTTACTAGAAGAAATCCAAAACTGGGGCAAAAATTTTCCCATAAAATTCAAATTGAGGGCAATTCTCAATTTCCAGAAAATGATGAAACTGGGGCAAAAATTTTCCCATAAAATTCAAATTGAGGGCAATTCTCAATTTCCAGAAAATGATGAAATCAAGAATCAAACTGGGGCAAATGCTTTCCTAGAAAAGACAATTCGAGGCAATCTCGATTTCTAAAAAATGAAATATTAAAACTGGGGGCCAACGCCTGTCACGAATGTTCAAAATGGGATAACCCAATTCAAAATTCAAACTGGGGCAAGGATCTTTACCCAAAACCCCTTTCAAATCGAGGCATTCCTTGTTGGCCAAAAGTCACTTAAAGTGGGGCCCATATTCCTTCAAGAGGAAGCAATCATCAAAAGCTAAAAGAACCCTAGAGTTCAAGGCAGAATCAGCAAGCTATTCAGTTTATTCGAGATAAACAATCGTCGAGTAATGTTGTTCAAAAACAACTAATTACTCTCTCACCTGCCTTAACAGGTAGCTTTCATCTTCCTTCACCTGCATTAACAGGTCATCCCAGCTTTGCTTGTCTTCACAGGTCGTCATCAACTTAGCTTAGATCACTCTCTTACCTGTCTTAACAGGTCCCTTCGCTTCCTATTCTCTCACCTGTCTTCACAGACTGATAAGCATAAATTTCATAAATAATTATCTCTCACTTTTATCTCATTAAGACTTCTTATATGTTCAATTAAGTGGTCTTTGTCATATTTTATGAGTTTGGGTTCATATGAAGTTTAATTGAATTTCTTTGCTTACCCGATTAAAATGACACTATTAAAGTATTTTGAGCATAATAGGAGTTTTAGACATCCAACAATCATGAAATCTGTCTTGAATGAAAGCTTAAAGACGTGTCCAATGTTACAAAGCAAGAGCAGACTCTAAATGGGATGTTTAGGACTCCGAAATTATCTCAAAAGATGAGATAGCGTTGCTGACGTGGAATTTGAACAGTGTGCAAAGATCCGGCCATATCTTGAGATACAGAAGTCATATTGAGATGAAATCAAATTTGTTGGACAGCTAAGATCCGGGGCTACAACTTTTGTTCAAAAGTCAAGCTCTAATTCAGACATGTGAACATCCGAAATTGCGGTGCAAGAAAGTCAAAATTGTTGTGCTCATTGGTAACAAAAATTCAAGTGTTTTGCATTTTCAACAAAGCCCATGTGAAAGCAATAAAAGGGTAGAAAAGTAATATCCTAGTAGGTGACTTTCTGAAGATGATGCCTCAAAAATCCTCTATAAATAGAAGGGTTTACAAGAGGAGAAACACACCATTTTGGAGATTAACTTCAATACCATTTTCTTTCTCTCTTTCTTTCTTTCTTTCTTTCTTGTTAGTTTTGCCTCCTTCATGGAAGGATTAGGTTTTCTTTCTTGTTAGTTTGCCTCCTACATGGAAGGCTTAGTTTTTCTTTATTATTAGTTGCCTCCTACATGGAAGGCTTAGGATTTATTTGTTGTTAGTTGCCTCCTACATGGAAGGCTTAGGATTTATTTGTTGTTAGTTTGCCTCTTTATTTGTTGTTAGTTTGCCTCCTTCATGGAAGGCTAGGTTTGTAGTTTCAATTCAAGGATTCAAGCTATTTTCATTTTAACTTTGAGGTCTTGATCTTTATTTACATGCTTATTGAGTGATTTCTACTCTGCTTTACAATATTCTTCAATTTTATTCTTTTAATCAAAGTTTGATCGGTTGACGTATTTTGATTAATGTATAATTGATTTATAATTGGTTTTTGATTGGTAAATCATTTTCCAAAAGTTTGAAGAGTAGAAATTAATTTACATGCTTATTGTAGTTTCAAATCGAGGCATTCCTTGTTGGCCAAAAGTCACTTAAAGTGGGGCCCATATTCCTTCAAGAGGAAGCAATCATCAAAAGCTAAAAGAACCCTAGAGTTCAAGGCAGAATCAGCAAGCTATTCAGTTTATTCGAGATAAACAATCGTCGAGTAATGTTGTTCAAAAACAACTAATTACTCTCTCACCTGCCTTAACAGGTAGCTTTCATCTTCCTTCACCTGCATTAACAGGTCATCCCAGCTTTGCTTGTCTTCACAGGTCGTCATCAACTTAGCTTAGATCACTCTCTTACCTGTCTTAACAGGTCCCTTCGCTTCCTATTCTCTCACCTGTCTTCACAGACTGATAAGCATAAATTTCATAAATAATTATCTCTCACTTTTATCTCATTAAGACTTCTTATATGTTCAATTAAGTGGTCTTTGTCATATTTTATGAGTTTGGGTTCATATGAAGTTTAATTGAATTTCTTTGCTTACCCGATTAAAATGACACTATTATAGTATTTTGAGCATAATAGGAGTTTTAGACATCCAAAAATCATGAAATCTGTCTTGAATGAAAGCTTAAAGAAGTGTCCATAGTTACAAAGCAAGAGCAGACTCTAAATAGGATGTTTAGGACTCCGAAATTATCTCAAAAGATGAGATAGTGTTGCTGACGTGGAATTTGAACAGTGTGCAAAGATCCAGCCATATCTTGAGATACAGAAGTCATATTGAGATGAAATCAACTTTGTTGGATAGCTAAGATCCGGGGCTACAACTTTTGTTCAGAAGTCAAGCTCTAATTCGGACATGTGAACATCCGAAATTGCGGTGCAAAAAAGTCAAAATTGTTGTGCTCATTGGTGACAAAAATTCAAAAGTGTTTTGCATTTTCAACAAAGCCCATGTGAAAGCAATAAAAGGGTAGAAAAGTAATATCCTAGTTGTTGACTTTCTGAAGATGATGCCTCAAAAATCCTCTATAAATAGAAGGGTTTACAAGAGGAGAAACACACCACCTTGGAGATTAACTCCAACACCATTTTCCATCTTTCTTTCTTTCTTCTTAGTTTGCCTCCTTCATGGAAGGCTTAGTTTTTCTTTATTGTTAGTTTGCCTCCTACATGGAAGGCTTAGTTTTTATTTATTTTTAGTTTTCCTCCTACATGGAAGGCTTAGTTTTTCTTTATTGTTAGTTGCCTCCTACATGGAAGGCTTAGGATTTATTTGTTGTTAGTTGCCTCCTACATGGAAGGCTTAGGATTTATTTGTTGTTAGTTTGCCTCCTTCATGGAAGGCTAGGTTTGTAGTTTCAATTCAAGGATTCAAGCTATTTTCATTTTAACTTTGAGGTCTTGATCTTTATTTACATGCTTATTGAGTGATTTCTACTCTGCTTTACAATATTCTTCAATTTTATTCTTTTAATCAAAGTTTGATCGGTTGACGTATTTTGATTAATGTATAATTGATTTATAATTGGTTTTTGATTGGTAAATCATTTTCCAAAAGTTTGAAGAGTAGAAATTAAGTAATTGAATTGAAGGTTTTCATTTTATTACTTACTTCAACTGAATTCTGATTATGAAATTGGTTTAGATAAAAGATTAAGTGGTTACTAAATCTTGTTGATTATAATCAATTAAATTCTGAGAGGTTTCTCAGTAGAGAATTCAAGGATCATTCTAGAGGTTCCAGATAATCCTAGGTTGATAAACACAATGCATGATTTTAGTGATCAATGAGTAGTTATGAAAATAGCCTCTGAATTCCTTGAGTTGATAATTGTTAAGTCAAATTAATTTCATTCTGTATTTTGTATTTAGCACTTAATATCATATATTAACAAAACCCCATTTTTCTAACTTTCTCCTAATTTGCTTAAGAATATGAAATGGTCTTTGGGAGATGACCTAGGTTGCACCTTATACTATACCAATAGTTTGGGGGAAATCTAGAAATTATTTTTGAGCGTTTACGACGAGCGTGTCAAAAATTTGGCACCGTTGTCGGGGACCATTTTAGTTTCCTAGGCTTATTTAAGAGTTTGTATAAAATTTTTAACCTTTCTAACAATTTTTTGAGTTTGTATAAAATTTTTAACCTTTCTAACAATTTTTTGAGTTTGTATAAAATTTTTAACCTTTCTAACAATTTTTTTTAGGTATACTATTCTTGATTTGTTTGAACTATTCCGTAAGAAAAAAACACGTTATAGTCTTGGGAATCTGACTTTAAAAGACCCTTTTGTCAGTTTACAAGAAAACTGAATGGGAAGCACATCCTCGACTCTTAGAAGGCGTTTCAGCCGTTACTGGACGTAAAACCAGAGGAAGATGTGAGCCACAATCACAACTACTGTTCATTCTCACGCGTGTATATTTGTCATTTACATTGTCTTTTCAATTTATTGGGCCACCATTTTTTGAAATTTTCACCCCTGCCTAAAGTCTTTCCCTTCTGACATTCATCTTTTCCTTGAACAAAAATTCAAACTTTTGCAACAAAAATTCAAACTTTTGCTACCAAATCCTGATCTCGCACTATTCAAGCGATCTCCTTATCTGATATTGAGTCCCTATAAATTATCAACCTCTGACATATTTTTTCAAGAAAAAGACAGAAACACCGTATATGGATAGGATTAATACTATCTGTGTTTTTGGTGGGTCTAACCTTGGAAAGGATGGAGAATTTCAACATGCAGCTTGATAAGCATAGATTTCATAAATAATTATCTCTCACTTTTATCTCATTAAGACTTCTTATATAATCAATTAAGTGATCTTTGTCATATTTTATGAGTTTGGGTTCATATGAAGTTTAATTGAATTTCTTTGCTTACCCGATTAAAATGACACTATTATAGTATTTTGAGCATAATAGGAGTTTTAGACATCCAAAAATCATGAAATCTGTCTTGAATGAAAGCTTAAAGAAGTGTCCATAGTTACAAAGCAAGAGCAGACTCTAAATAGGATGTTTAGGACTCCGAAATTATCTCAAAAGATGAGATAGTGTTGCTGACGTGGAATTTGAACAGTGTGCAAAGATCCAGCCATATCTTGAGATACAGAAGTCATATTGAGATGAAATCAACTTTGTTGGATAGCTAAGATCCGGGGCTACAACTTTTGTTCAGAAGTCAAGCTCTAATTCGGACATGTGAACATCCGAAATTGCGGTGCAAAAAAGTCAAAATTGTTGTGCTCATTGGTGACAAAAATTCAAAAGTGTTTTGCATTTTCAACAAAGCCCATGTGAAAGCAATAAAAGGGTAGAAAAGTAATATCCTAGTTGTTGACTTTCTGAAGATGATGCCTCAAAAATCCTCTATAAATAGAAGGGTTTACAAGAGGAGAAACACACCACCTTGGAGATTAACTCCAACACCATTTTCCATCTTTCTTTCTTTCTTCTTAGTTTGCCTCCTTCATGGAAGGCTTAGTTTTTCTTTATTGTTAGTTTGCCTCCTACATGGAAGGCTTAGTTTTTATTTATTTTTAGTTTTCCTCCTACATGGAAGGCTTAGTTTTTCTTTATTGTTAGTTGCCTCCTACATGGAAGGCTTAGGATTTATTTGTTGTTAGTTGCCTCCTACATGGAAGGCTTAGGATTTATTTGTTGTTAGTTTGCCTCCTTCATGGAAGGCTAGGTTTGTAGTTTCAATTCAAGGATTCAAGCTATTTTCATTTTAACTTTGAGGTCTTGATCTTTATTTACATGCTTATTGAGTGATTTCTACTCTGCTTTACAATATTCTTCAATTTTATTCTTTTAATCAAAGTTTGATCGGTTGACGTATTTTGATTAATGTATAATTGATTTATAATTGGTTTTTGATTGGTAAATCATTTTCCAAAAGTTTGAAGAGTAGAAATTAAGTAATTGAATTGAAGGTTTTCATTTTATTACTTACTTCAACTGAATTCTGATTATGAAATTGGTTTAGATAAAAGATTAAGTGGTTACTAAATCTTGTTGATTATAATCAATTAAATTCTGAGAGGTTTCTCAGTAGAGAATTCAAGGATCATTCTAGAGGTTCCAGATAATCCTAGGTTGATAAACACAATGCATGATTTTAGTGATCAATGAGTAGTTATGAAAATAGCCTCTGAATTCCTTGAGTTGATAATTGTTAAGTCAAATTAATTTCATTCTGTATTTTGTATTTAGCACTTAATATCATATATTTACAAAACCCCATTTTTCTAACTTTCTCCTAATTTGCTTAAGAATATGAAATGGTCTTTGGGAGATGACCTAGGTTGCACCTTATACTATACCAATAGTTTGGGGGAAATCTAGAAATTATTTTTGCGCGTTTGCGACGAGCGTGTCACAGACCATTCTTTCAAATTAGTTTAGATCACTCACTCACCTGTCCTAACAGGTCGCTTTCATCTTACCTGCCTCAACAGGTTTCTTTTCAGTTCAAAGTGTGTACCTATCCTCACAGGTTCTTCTATTCCTTCCTGTCAATAACAGGATCAAATCCCATTTACCTTCTACCTGTCTCAACAGGTCATTCCCCCTTTTATCTATCTTCACAACCCATAGCTTCAATTTAATATTTTCCACTTCGCCTGTCTTAAACAGGCTTGCATTATTCCTGGCAACAACAGGATTTCATCAATTACATTTATCCAGGCAACGACTGGATTTCATTTGCATTCATCCTGTCAAGCAGAACTCCATGTTTAAATTTCTGCACTCATCCTGTCAAGCAGGATTTCGTTTGCATTTATCCTGTCAAGCAGGATTCTTGTTTAAATTTCCGCATACATCTTGTCAACTAGGATTTCGTTTGCATTTATCCTGTCAAGCAGGATTTCATGTTTAGATTTCTGCGCTCATCCTGTCAAGCAGGATTTCGTTTGCATTTATCCTGTCAAGCAGGATTTCATGTTTATATTTCCGCATACATCCTGTCAAGCACGATTTCGTTTGCATTTATCTTGTCAAGCAGGATTTCATGTTTAGATTTTTGCACTCATCCCGTCAAGTAGGGTTTCGTTTGCATTCAACCTGTCAAGCAGGATTCCATGTTTAAATTTCTGCACTCATCATGTCAAGCAAGATTTCATTTGCATTTATCCTGTCAAGCAGGATTTCATGTTTAAATTTCTGCACTCATCCTGTCAAGCAGGATTTCATTTTCATTCATCGTGTCAAGCATGATTTCATGTCTAAATTTCCGCACTTATCCTGTCCAGCAGGATTTCATTTGCATTCATCCTGTCAAGCAGGATTTCATGTCTAAATTACCGCACTTATCCTGTCCAGCAAGATTTCATTTGCATTCATCCTATCAAGCAGGATTTCATGTCTAAATTACTGCACTTATCCTGTCCAGCAGGATTTCATTTGCATTCATCCTGTCAAGCAGGATTTCATGCCTAAATCTCTGCATTCATCCTGTCAAGCAGGATCCCATTTGCACGCTCCTGTCAAGCGGGACGTCAAGCATGTTTAAATTTCTGCTTTTATCCTGTCAAGAAGGACTTCACTTGCACTCTCTTGTCGAGCAGGACATCAAGCATATTTTAATTCTTTGTAGTCATCCCGGCGACAGCGGGGTCACTTTGCATTCATCCTGTCAAGCAGGATTCCATTTCCATTCTCCTGTCAACAACAGGACTTTCAACATGTTTAGTTTCTGTCCATCTGTCAAGCAGGTTTTCATTTATCCTGGTAACAGCAAGATTTCATTTGCATTCTTCCCGGCAATAGCGGGACCTCACTTGCATTCTCCTGTTAACAATAGGACCTCATGTTTAATTTCTGTTCTCTTTTCCTGTCAAGCAGGTTTGCATTTATCCTAGCAACAGCAGGATTTCATTTGCATTCTTCCTGGCAACAGCGGGACCTCACTGGCATTCTCCTGTTAACAACAGGACCTCATGTTTAATTTCTGTGCCTGTCAAGCAGGTTTGCATTTATCCTGGTAATAGCAGGACTTCATTTGCATTCTTCCCAGCAATAGCGGGACCTCACTTGCATTCTCCTGTTAACAACAGAACCTCATGTTTAATTTCTGTCTGCCTATCAAGCAGGTTTGCATTTATCCTGGCAATAGCAGGATTTCATTTGCATTTTCCTGGCAACAGCGGGACCCCCTTTGCTTTCCTTCCTGTCAACAACAGGATCTCTTAAATTCATATTTCTGCATCTTTTGGCCTATGATGTCAGGCCATCCTCCAATTTACTTTTCTGCACATTGGCCTATGATGTCAAGCCTCCTTCAAGCTTTCTTTTCTGCATTTTGGCCTATAGTGTTAGGCCACCACCAAATTTACATTTCGGCATTTTCGACCTATGATGTCAGGCCTCCTTCAAGCTTTCTTTTCTGCATTTTGGCCTATAGTGTCAGGCCACCATCAAGTTTACATTTCTAGCATGTTCAAATTTTCTTTTGCGCATGTTGGCCTATAGTGTCAGGCCACCATCAAGTTCGTTTTCCCACAACTGGGCCTATGATGTCAAGCCTCCAGTTTAGATAGATACCTCGACCTATGCTATCGGGCCGCCTTGTACATATTTCACACTTTAAATCTTGCATGCTTTCCTGTCTTAAATAGGTCGTTTTCACTCTACTGAGTCCGTCGTGACAGGCCATTCTCTTTTGCCTTTCTTGTTTTAACAGGCCATTTTCATTTCATTTTTCTTGTCCTAACAAGCCCTCCCAGTGCATTCCACGCCAGTCCTAACAGGCATCCATTCATTCCACTTAGCCTAGTTAGGCTATACAATTAAGCCTCACATATTTAAACCCTATCGGTACATGAAGCCGATAAGGTCATTCAATCATCCTTCTCCAGGCACCCATGAGGTTCAGTTTCAAGTTCAAGGCTTCTAGTGTTGCTCTCGGACTTTCTTCAGAAAGGCCGCCTCGGACATAAGGTGTTCACGTCTTTACTCATTTCCTACCACGATAATTCGGAGAATCATTTCTCATATTATCCCATAGGAAAATGAGTAAAGAGGGGCAAACTGTAAACACTCAATTATGTCCGAGGCCCCCAATTGTTAAAATTAATAAAAAAATCAATATTAAATTAAATGATGAAAAGGAACAAAAAAAATAATGTAAACAAAAGAAAAAAGAAGGAAAAACTTAGAAAATCCAAAATTAATAACCAAAACCAAATAAGTAGTAAAAAAAAAATCTGAAATTAAAAAATGGAATAAAGAAAGAAATAATATAAATAAATAATAAATACAAAATAAAAAGTAAAAAACCAAAATCTAAAAAAATAATAAAGATAATAAAAAATAATAATATAAAAAGAAGAAACTAAAAATAAAAATAGAATTTTTGGCAAAAAAAAGAAAAGAATTTAAATTTGGAAATAAAAATCTGAAATTAAAACAAAATAAAGAATTTTGAAAATCAAACCATAAATATGTAAAAGTAATAAAAAAATAAAATGAAACAAAAATAAACAAAAACAGAATTTCTTAACGAAGAACAAAAAGGATAAAAACAGAAAATAAATAAAATAATAAAAGGAAAAGAACAAGGAGAAAAATAGAATTTACAAATTGTAAACACTCAATTATGTCCGAAGCCCCATTTTTAAAATTAATTAGTGATTAAACCATAATTTAAATAATAAGTAAGTATTAATATTAAAGAAAAATAAAAATCAAAATAAAAAATAATAATAATAATAATAATAATAAAAAGAGAAATTAAAGAACAAATAAAAATGATAAATAAATAGAAAAAATAAAAAGAAAAAATGAAAAATGTAAAAAACGAAAATTGAAAAAAAAAAGCTGAAAAATCAAAAATAGGAAACAAAAATTTTGAAATCAAGGGGGTTGGCTTTTAGCTCCTGGAAAGAGGGTTGCTTTTGGCCCTTTGAAAGAACTTGGCCCTTGCTAAGAGAGAGAGGGCTGACTTTTGGTTCTTTGAAAGAGCTTGACCCTTGCCAAGAAGGAGAGGTGTCTATATATACCTACTAACAGGAAAAGAAAAGGTTTTTTTTTTTTCTTGACATATTTGGGAAGAAATCGGGGACCAACGCGGAGGGAGAGGAGCACTTGGAGTCTTAGGGAGGATTTTCAGAATTTCCGAAGGGAGGACCTAGGAAACTCTCTATCTCTACCTCCAATTCAGCCCTTGGCCTCCATGGAACCATTTCTTCATCACCTTCCAATGGAGGTTAGATCCGACTCTTATTCCTCTTAAGTTTCTTGTTTCTTCTCGGATTTCCAAGTTCATTTTTGTCTTTGTTTTTCGTTTTCATTTTTGATCGACCAAATGATCTCTGATTTTGGTTATTTTTGCTACGTTTTCTTCGTCTTTCTCTCTAGTTTCTGGAATGATATTATTTGTCTAATTTGGATCTGAAATGAAATTTTTATCGCCTGATTACCAAAGCATGTTCATCTTGGTGTGCAAATTAACCTAGCTTGTTTCATTTGTGCATAGCTTGCTCATTTCAGATTGGATTTATGTCAAACTTGTTTTTTTTATTCCTATAATCCATATCTTTCAACTGATCAGTTTTTATTTTTCAGATCTACCAAAAAATATTTTCAAAAAGTTCTGAGATTTGAATTCAAATTTTGGCGCCAAAATCTTGTGTGTTCTTGAGGTTGATCTTCGTCTCTATTTTTTGTTTTTGTTTTTAATCGGTCAAATGATCTATGATTTCTGTGATTTGTGTTGCGTTTTCTTCGTATTTCTCCCTATGTTCTGGAATGATATTATTTCTCCAATTTGGATCTGAAATGAAATTTTAATCGCCTGATTACCAAAGCATGTTCATCCTAGTGCGCAAATTAGCCTAACTTGTTTGATTTGTGCATAACTTGCTCATTTATGGTTGGATTTATGCAAAACTTGTTTTGTTTGATTCCTATAATCCATATATTTCAATTTATTGGTTGTAATTTTTCAGATCTACCAAAAAATATTTTTTAAAAATTTTGGATTTGAATTCAAATTTTGGCGCCAAAAACTCTTGTGTTCTTGAGGTTGATCTTTGTCTCTATTTTTCATTTTCATGTTTAGTTGGTCAAATGATATCTGATTTTGGTGATTTTTATTGTGTTCTCTTTTTAATTCTCTCTAGTTTATGGAATGATATTATTTGTCTAATTTGGATATGAAATGAAATTTCTATCGCTTGATTACGGAAGCTTGTTCGCAATTCTTTTCCTTAATTTCAAATCAAGTCAAGTTTATATTAAATCGAGTCCAATACTTCCCCAAATTTCAGACAAAATTTCTTTCTCTTCAAAAATCAAGTTCTTTGTCCAATAGTCAAAATAAATTCTCCTTTTTGACTCTTTTCTTCAAATAAAATTAAATCAAACTTTGAGTTCAATCCCCTTCCTCTCAAATTTCCAAATCAACTTCGAATGCTGTTCCTCAAAATTATCAAGTTCGAGTCAAGCTCATCCTTCATCAAGTCAAGGTTTATTCCCTGAAACTCAAAATAAAATTCACTTCAAAACAAATTCCTTTTTCATATTAAGTCATTCCTTTTTCTATCTTTATTATATTAAAAAATAAACCCTTTTTCAAATATGTTGGGATCCTTGGTCTCACACGACAGGCTCTAAACGAGGAACTCGCGGTTCACATGTTGTTCAACGTTTAACAATCTATATAGGCCCCCGTGCTGTCGTAGCTGCCTCGGGTCTTGTGCATGAGTTGACTAAAGGTCCTTTCAAAAATAAAGTTCTTTTTCAAATGTTTTGGGATCTTTGGTCTCACACGACGGGCTCTAAACAAGGAACTGGCGGTTCACCTGCTGTTCAACATTTAACTGTCTGTATGGGCCCCCATGGTGCCGTAGCCATCTCGGTCTTGTGCATGAGTGGACTAAAGGTCCTTTCAAAAATAAAAAATCTCTTTTTCAAATATTTTGGGATCCTTGGTCTCACGCAACGGGCTCTAAACGAGGAACTGGCAGTTCACCTACTGTTCAACGTTTAACAGTCTGTATAGGCCCCCGTGCTGCCGTAGCCGCCTCGGGTCTTGTGCATGAGTGGACTAAAGGTCCTTTCAAAATAAAAAGTGCCTTTTCAAGTGTTTTGGAATTCTTGGTCTCACGCGACGGGCTCTAAACGAGGAACTGGTGGTTCACCTGCTGTTCAACATTTAACAGTCTGTATAGGCCCCCGTGCTGCCGTAGCCGCCTCGGGTCTTATGCATGAGTGGACTAAAGGACCTTTCAAAAATAAAAAAGCTCTTTTTCAAATATTTTGGGATTCTTGGTCTCACGTGACGGGCTCTAAACGAGGAACTGGCGATTCAACTGCTGTTCAACGTTTAACAGTCGGTATAGGCCCCCATGCTGCCGTAGCCGCCTCGGGTCTTGTGCATGAGTGGACTAAAGGCCCCTTCAAAAATAAAAAAGCTCTTTTTCAAATATTTTGGGATCCTTTGTCTCACGCAACGGGCTCTAAACGAGGAAGTGGCGGTTCACCTGCTGTTCAACATTTAACAGTCTGTATAGGGCCCCGTGCTGTCGCAGCTGCCTCGGGTCTTGTGCATGAGTGGACTAAAGGTCCTTTCAAAAATAAAAAGCTCTTTTTCAAATATTTTGGGATCCTTGGTCTCAAGCAACAGGCTCTAAAAAAGGAAGTGGCGGTTCACCTGCTGTTCAACGTTTAACAGTCTGTATAGGCCCCCGTGCTGCCGTAGCTGCCTCGGACCTTGTGCATGAATGGACTAAAGGTCCTTGAAAAAATTGAAAATCTTCTCAAAGTATCATTTGTCCTTTAAATACCTCTGAAGGTCAAGCCTTTACAAACCAGAACTACGTAAGCCTTGAATTTTCCATTGCACCGGGGAATACGTAGGAGCGGGATCAAGTCCTGTCAGGCTAACCTCCATCAAGTATTTATTTTCACATTAATTAAGGGATCGAATAATTTTCAAAAATCACACACTCAGTTTAAGGGTACCGTTCTTCTGAACAGGCGAGTGGGGTGCTGATAAGCATAAATTTCATAAATAATTATCTCTCACTTTTATCTCATTAAGACTTCTTATATGTTCAATTAAGTGGTCTTTGTCATATTTTATGAGTTTGGGTTCATATCAAGTTTAATTGAATTTCTTTGCTTACCCGATTAAAATGACACTATTATAGTATTTTGAGCATAATAGGAGTTTTAGACATCCAAAAATCATGAAATCTATCTTGAATGAAAGCTTAAAGAAGTGTCGACAGTTACAAAGCAAGAGCAGACTCTAAATGGGATGTTTAAAACTCCGAAATTATCTCAAAAGATGAGATAGTGTTGCTGACGTGGAATTTGAACAGTGTGCAAAGATCCGGCCATATCTTGAGATACAGAAGTCATATTGAGATGAAATTAAATCTGTTGGACAGCTAAGATCCGGGGCTACAACTTTTGTTCAGAAGTCAAGCTCTAATTCGGACATGTGAACATCCGAAATTTCGGTGCAAGAAAGTCAAAATTGTTGTACTAATTGGTGACAAAAATTCAAAAGTGTTTTGCATTTTCAACAAAGCCCATGTGAAAGCAATAAAAGGGTAGAAAAGTAATATCCTAGTTGGTGACTTTCTGAAGATGATGCCTCAAAAATCCTCTATAAATAGAAGGGTTTACAAGAGGAGAAATACACCACTTGGAGATTAACTCCAATACTATTTTCCATCTTTCTTTCTTTCTTTCTTTCTTTCTTTTTAGTTTACCTCCTACATGTAAGGCTTAGTTTTTTTTATTGTTAGTTTGCCTCCTACATGGAAGGCTTAGTTTTCCTTTATTGTTAGTTTCCTCCTACATGGAAGGCTTAGTTTTTCTTTATTGTTAGTTTGCCTCCTTCATGGAAGGCTTAGGATTTATTTGTTGTTAGTTTGCCTCCTTCATGGAAGGCTAGGTTTGTAGTTTCAATTCAAGGATTCAAGCTATTTTCATTTTAACTTTGAGGTCTTGATCTTTATTTACATGCTTATTAAGTGGTTTCTACTCTGCTTCACTATATTCTTCAATTTTATTCTTTAATCAAAGTTTGATCGGTTGACGTATTTTGATTAATGCATGATTGATTTATAATTGGTTTTTGATTGGTAAATCATTTTCCAAAAGTTTGAAGAGTAGAAATTAAGTAATTGAATTGAAGGTTTTCATTTTATTACTTACTTCAACTGAATTTTGATTGTGAAATTGGTTTAGATAAAAGATTAAGTGGTTACTAAATCTTGTTGATCATAATCAATTAAATTCTGAGAGGTTTCTCAGTAGAGAATTCAAGGATCATTTTAGGGGTTCCAGATGATCTTAGGTTGATAAACACAATGCATGATTTTAGCGATCAATGATTAGTTAAGAAAATAGCCTCTGAATTCCTTGAGTTGATTATTGTTAAGTCAAATAAATTTCATTCTGTATTTTGCATTTAGAACTTTATATCAAATCTTTCCAAAATCCCCTTGTTCTAACTTTCTCCTTATTTTCTTAAGAATCTGAAATGGTCTTTGGGAGATGACCTAGGTTGCACCTTATACTATACCAATAGTTTTTGAGGAAATCTAGAAATTATTTTTGTGCATTTGCGACGAGCGTGTCAAAAATTTGGCGCCGTTGCCGGGGACCATTTTAGTTTCCTAGGCTCATTTAAGAGTTTGTATAAAATCTTTATTCTTTCTAACAATTTTTTTTTACTTTAGGTATATATTCTTGGATTTTCTGTATGAATTCACCTTTTTCTGTATGACCCGATCCAATCCTGAAAATTTATATGCATATGATCCTAAGATTGATAGAACATTCCACCATTTGAAAAGAGCACATAGAAGGCATTGATTCAGTAATAACCAAGAAAGTAAGAGTAGTGATTTTGCATCTTTAAATTTTGATAGTTTCAAATATTCTGCTAAGAACATGGCTGATAGAACCCTAAAAGAATTAGCTGCACCTGATGTTGCTTATCAACCGTTATGTATTCAATACCCTGATGTTGATGCACCATTTGAACTAAAGTTTGGACTAATACATTTGCTACCTAAGTTTCATGGCCTTGCAGGTGAGGACCCTCATAAACATTTGAAGGAATTTCACATTGTGTGTTCCACAATGCGGCCACAAGGAATTCCTGAAGATCATATCAAGTTGAAGGCATTTCCTTTCTCCTTAAATGATGGAGCCAAGGACTGGTTGTACTATCTACATCCAACATCTGTTACAAGCTGGAATGATATGAAGAGATTATTCCTGGAGAAATTCTTCCCTGCATCCAGAACAGCAGCTATCAGAAAAAAGATTTGCGGCATCAGACAGAACTCCCAAGAAACTCTCTATGAGTATTGGGAGAGATTCAAGAAACTATGCGCCACTTGTCCACACCATCAAATCAGTGATCAATTACTGATTCAGTATTTCTATGAAGGACTCATGCCAATGGACAGAAGCATGGTTGATGCAGCTAGTGGTGGAGCACTTATGGACAAAACTCCTACAGCAGCTCGAGATTTGATTGCCAACATGGCAGAAAATTCTTAGCAATTCAATTCTCGAACTAATTCCTTGTCTAAAGGAGTCCATGAAATGACCACTAAGACAGACCATACACGATTGGAGAACAGAATTGAAGAACTAACCTCCATCATAAGACAGTTGGCCATCGGACAACAACAGCAACTTAATGTTGTTGACAAAACCAAAACATGTGGCATCTGAACTTCTGCAGATCATCCTATTGATGCATGCCCAACATTGCAAGAAAGTGAGACACTTGAGGCTGCAGTAAATGGTATTTTTGGCACAGGACAACAATACAGGCCTCCTCAACATTATCAGCAACAGAAGTTTGAACCACCTTCTGGATCATACAATCCTAGTTGGAGAAACCATCCTAACTTGAGATATGGTCCTCCACAACAACAAAGGATTCAAACATCTGACTCCCAAAATAAATACCAACCACCTCCATTCAGACAACAACAACAGCATATGCAGCAATCTGTACCTTCTAATGCTTCTGAACCCTCTCTTGATGATTTGATGAAGCAATTAGCTACCAGTAATCTTCAGTTTCAACAAAATGTAAGTTCTACCATTCAGGATTTACAAACTCAAATTGGGCAGTTGGCTACCACTGTCAACCAATTGAAATCTCAAGGTTCTGGTCAACTACCTTCTCAACCTGTCATAAATCCCAAAAGTGTGAATGCCATGACCTTGAGAAGTGGGAAGAAAGTGCAGACAGACCCTACATTTTTAAAGCAACAAAGCTTTAATCAGACTAATCCACACCAAAAAGAAGCATTTATCTCTACACCTGGAGATATCTCTGATAAGCCATCTGAATCAGAGGAAAAATCTGATGAAAAAAGTACACCAGCCTTCGATAAGACATCGAATGATCAACAAAAAGAAGCTTGCCATAACCGATCTGCACTTGAAGCATCTGATGAGACAAAAACCCCAAATTGTGCTGATCAGAAGGTATCTTTACCTTTTCCAAATAGAATGGTCCAATCCAAGCCCAATGTTCATACAGAATTGGACAAGGAGCTTCTAGATACTTTCAGGAAAGTGGAAGTCAACATACCACTTCTAGATGCTATCAAGCAAATTCCCAAATATGCCAAATTTCTAAAGGACCTATGCACGCATAAGAGAAGACTCAAAGGGGATGAGAAGATCAGTGTGGGACACAATGTTTCTGCCTTAATTCAACCCAGCCTCCCTCAGAAATGTAAAGATCTAGGAACTTTCACCATTCCTTGCATAATAGGAAACTCTACATTTGGTGATGCATTGCTGGATCTAGGTGCTTCCATTAATGTTATGCCCTCATCAGTTTATAAATCTTTGAATCTGGGAGAACTGAAGCCAACTGGTGTGGTGATTCAATTAGCCAACAGAAGTACAGCACATCCAGCTGGAGTACTTGAAGATGTGCTAGTTCAAGTGAATAAGTTAATCTTTCCAGCTGACTTCTACATTTTGGATATGGAAGATGAGTCATCCATCAATAGAGCAACCTTGATCCTAGGGAGACCTTTCCTCAAAACTGCAAAAACAAAGATAGATGTGCATACGGGGACTCTCTCTATGGAATTTGGAGATGATATCATCCAATTCAACATATTTGAAGCCATGAAGCATCCCATAGAGAATCATTCACTCTTTCAACTTGATGCCATAGACCTTCTTGCGGATGATTATTCTATTGACAATCTACTTTTTGAATTTTTTGATTTTGATTTAGATTACTTAGATAATTTTACTTGCACATGTGATGAATTTGATCCATGTATTGTCTATTCCAGGATTAATGCTGCAGACCAAGCTTCGTTGAAAGATGACATGTTAGATGCAAGTGTTGCAGACATTTCAATCTCAGATAGATCCCTTCCTTCCATAATACAACCACCTCCTTTGGAGTTGAAGCCTTTGCCTGAACATCTAAAGTATGCTTATTTGGGGGAAAATGAGAAGCTTCCTGTCATTGTAGCAAAGAACCTTCTACCACAACAGGAAGAAAGGTTGCTGCAAACCTTAAAAAGCCATAAACAAGCAATTGGATGGACTTTGGCTGATATTCCAGGCATTAGCCCATCTACTTGTATGCATAGGATACTGCTGGAGGAAAACACCAGACCTGTTAGACAACCACAAAGACGTTTGAATCCAACCATCCTAGATGTGGTAAAGAAGGAAGTAGGTAAGCTTTTGGCAGCTGGTATCATCTATCCCATCTCAGACAGTGATTGGGTAAGCCCGGTGCAAGTAGTTCCTAAGAAGACTGGCATGACTGTAGTCAAAAATCACAATGATGAACTAATCCCTACCAGAATACAAAACAGTTGGAGAGTGTGCATAGATTATAGGAAGCTTAACCAAGCTACTCGCAAGGATCACTTCCCTTTGCCCTTCATAAACCAAATTTTGGAAAGATTAGCAGGAAAATCTCACTATTGCTTTCTAGATGGTTTTTCAGGTTATTTTCAAATACATATAGCCCCAGAAGACCAACATAAGACCACCTTCACTTGTCCTTTTGGTACTTTTTCCTATAGAAGGATGCCTTTTGGTCTATGCAACGCCCCTGGAACCTTTCAAAGATGCATGGTAAGCATTTTCTCTGATCTCTTAGAAAGTTGCATGGAAGTGTTTATGGATGACTTCACTGTATATGGTTCTTCTTTTGATGCATGCTTAGAAAGCCTCTCTAAAGTTTTGGACAGATGCATTGAGACTAACCTGGTTTTGAATTTTGAAAAATGTCATTTCATGGTAACAGAAGGTATAGTCTTAGGACATTTGGTATCTAGCAAAGGTTTAGAGGTTGATAAGGCCAAGATAGACATTATTACTTCTCTACCTTACCCCACTTCTGTGCGAGAAGTACGTTCTTTATTTGGTCATGCAGGTTTTTACAGAAGATTCATCAAGAATTTTAGCAAGATTGCACAACCTCTTTCTAAACTACTACAAAAAGATACCAAATTTGTGTTTGATCAAGCATGCAAGGATTCATTTGATGAACTAAAGAAGCGGTTGACAACCACTCCCATCATTCAACCACCTAATTGGACGCTTCCATTTGAATTAATGTGTGATGCATCTAATTATGCCCTTGGTGCTGTACTGTCTCAAAGAGTTAGCAAGAGATCTCATGTCATTGCATATGCCTCTCGCACACTTGATGCAACCCAATCCAATTACACAACTACTGAGAAGGAGCTTTTGGCAATTGTGTTTGCATTAGATAAATTTCGCTCCTATTTGCTTGGATCTAAAGTTATTGTCTTCTCTGACCATGCAGCTCTGAAATACTTACTAAAGAAGGCAGATGCTAAGCCAAGACTGATTCGTTGGATGCTTCTGTTGCAAGAATTTGATTTAGAGATTAAAGACAAGAGTGGTGCAGAGAACCTTGTAGCAGATCATTTAAGTCGGATCCAGCAACCTTGTGAAGAAACTTCAATTGCAGATTCATTCCCAGAAGAGCATATCTATCATTTGCACGGGAAGGATCCTTGGTATGCAGATTTGGTAAACTATCTGGTTGCTAAAGAAATACCCAAACACTTCACCAAATCGCAAATTGCCAAGTTGAAAAGTGATGCCAAACACTACATATGGGATGAACCATACCTTTGGAAGACATGTAGTGATCAAATCATTAGAAGATGTGTTCCAGATCATGAAGTTCAGTCTGTACTTACCTTTTGCCATTCCCTAGCTTGTGGTGGACACTTTGGGCCACAACGGACAGCTAGAAAAGTACTAGACTCAGGCTTTTATTGGCCTACAATATTTCGTGATGCACACAAATTATGCATAACTTGTGAGCAGTGCTAAAGAATAGGGAGTATTTCGCGCAGAAATGAGATGCCCCAACAACCACTTCTCTTTTGTGAGGTATTTGATGTATGGGATATAGACTTTATGGGTCCATTCCCTGTCTCTTTTGGCTTTATTTACATTCTGCTAGCTGTTGATTATGTTTCAAAATGGGTGGAGGCAAAAGCCACTCGTACTGATGATGCTCGAGTTGTTGCAGATTTTATCAGGTCTAACATTTTTAGCAGGTTTGGCATTCCTAGAGCTCTAATTAGTGACCAAGGTACTCATTTTTGCAACCGCACAATGGAAGCCCTACTCCACAAATATGGAGTCATGCATAAAGTCTCCACCCCATATCATCCTCAAACAAATGGTCAAGCTGAAGTTTCTAATCGAGAGATCAAGAAAATCTTAAAGAAAACAGTTCAGCCTAACAGGAAGGATTGGAGCTTGCGCCTTGTTGATGCGTTATGGGCATATAGGACAGCCTACAAGTCACCCATTGACATGTCTCCCTACAGGATTGTCTTTGGTAAAGCATGTCATCTTCCAGTTGAATTAGAGCATAGAGCATTTTGGGCAGTAAAGAAATGCAACATGGATCTAGACCAAGCAGGAATCCATAGGAAGCTTCAATTGCAGGAACTTGAAGATATTCGATTAGAAGCATACGAAAACTCCAAAATTTACAAAGAAAAGGTCAAAGCTCTTCATGACAAAAATTTGGCAAGAAAGGAGTTTTCCGTTGGACAAAAAGTTCTCCTTTTCAATTCTCGGCTAAAGCTTATGCTTGGTAAGCTACGCTCTAGATGGTTAGGACCATTTGTAGTTACTAATGTTTTTCCTTATGGTGCAGTGGAAATAAAAAATGAGGTAACTGAAAAAATCTTCAAGGTGAATGGACATCGTCTTAAACCATTTTTTGAAGGTTTTCAAAAGCACAAGGTAGAAGAAGTGCATTTGCACAATGCCACATACTTGCAATAAATTCAAGAGAAGTCTCTCTCTCTCTCTCTCTTTCTTTCTCTCTCTCTCTCTCTCTTTCTCTCTTTCTTTCTCTCTCTCTCTCTTTCTCTCTCTCCCTCTCTCACATTCCTCGCTTATAAGTTTCAACTAATCTCTCAACTTCCTTCTTCACCTCTTAAATCATCTCAACTATTACACCACATTAAGCTTGCAGGAATAATAACTTGAGTGTTTTAAGAAATGGAGAAAGCTCTCACCAGGATCAAAATTTTGTTCCCTACTCTCCCCAGAAATTTTCTTAAAGACATTTACAATTGCAGACTTGAACGATTGAGGGCATTAACACTCTTAGGCCTTCCAGAAGATGTCCGTTGGATCATTGAAGCTAAGGTACGTTTAGCAGGTGAATTTCAAGAATCATTTGTTAAAAACATGCCAGGTATGGGAAGAAGTTCCTATGCAAAGAAGAGAAGGGCAAAAAGAATTGGAGTTTGCTACAGGTGTGCAAGATGGACCTGTAACACAAGATGCAAGAACCCTGGAATGGTTTCAAGAAATCAAGAGGACAAAATTCAATTCATAAAGGATGGACTGAGTAAGGAGTCATTGGATGATATCATTCAGACTCTTGAGACGCATCCTAGTGGGCATGTACAAGGAGTCCTTCTTGATTTGTTTGAACTGTTCCGTAAGGAAAAAGCACGTTATAGTCTTGGGAATCTGACTTTAAAAGACTCTGTTGTCAGTCTACAAGAAAACTGAATGGGAAGCACATCCTCGACTCTTAGAAGGTGTTTCAGCCGTTACTGGACGTAAAACCAGAGGAAGATGTGAGCCACAATCACAACTACTGTTCATTCTCACGCGTGTATATTTGTCATTTACATTGTCTTTTCAATTTATTGGGCCACCATATTTTAAAATTTTCACCCCTGCTTAAAGTCTTTCCCTTCTGACATTCACCTTTTTCCTTGAACAAAAATTCAAACTTTTGCTACCAAATCCTGATCTCGCACTATTCAAGCGATCTCCTTGTCTGATATTGAGTCCCTATAAATTATCAACCTCTATGACATATTTTTTCAAAAAAGACAGAAACACCGTATATGGATAAGATCAATACTATCTGTGTTTTTGGTGGGTCTAACCTTGGAAAGGATGGAGAATTTCAACATGCAGCTTATACCCTTGGTAAGGTATTAGCTGCAAGAAAAATCAATCTTGTTTATGGGGGAGGGATTCAGGGTTTAAAAGGATGTGTTGCAGGATCTGCACTCACAAAGGGATGTAACTTCTTAGGTGTTGGCTTAAAAAATGAGAGCACCTCCTACTTCACCCTGGGTACTGAATTGAAGGTTGCAACCATGCATGACCGTATGAGACACATGTTGATTAATTCTAATGCATTTATTGCATTACCTGGTGGTCTTGGAACAATGGAAGAAATTTTTACCATTATATTTTGGGCCTATCGGAATTTTCATAAAAAACCTTTGGGCTTGTTGAATATTAATGACTTTTATAATGGTTTGATATCCTTTTTAGATCATGCAGTAGAGCAGGAGTTCATGCCACAATCCATGCACAACATCATAGTATCTGCTTCAACTGTTGAACAGCTACTTGAGATTTTGCAAAATCCTACATCTGAGCTCAGTCAAGCAATGCAGCTGGTGAACCAACCAAATCAGGATGGCAGAGACAAAAAAGAACCAGATACCATTCTTCGGTTATAACTTTTCCTTACTTTGGTGGTTTTCTTACATTTCTTTTCCTGTTATATGAAATTTCATCTAAGACATTGGGGACAATGTCTTGGATAGGTTGGGGGGAGGATGGTCCGATATCTAAAAAAAAAGAAAAAAAAATTAAAAAAAAAACCAAAAAAAAAAAACAAAACAAAAAAATTAGGTTAGAATCATAAACTTGCTTTGAGTAAGATGGCTGAGTAAGGAGTTACACTTGACTCCTGATACGCATCTTATGATTAAAAAAAAAATTTGAATGTGGAAGTATGTTTTTCTTTAGATTTCATAAAATAATTGAAGCAAAATGATTTACATTTCGAGATTAATTAGTTTGGCAACACATATTTGAACTGGATAGATTAGATTTGATAAATATATTACCTGTGAGATTTTGAGCCTTATTATTATTTTCTTTCTTGTGTGATTTTCATCCATGGAATATGTTACTTCAGAACTTGCATTGATTCTTTTTTAAGCTACATTTTCACATGAATTGTACAAAAATGATTGAGGCACTCTTTTTCTTGAACAAACCACTTGGCCAAATAATCAAACCATATAATTTTATCCTTTGATCAGCCCTTTGAGCCGATTAGCCATTCCTTCTTTTTAGCCCACCACAAAAAAAAAACAACTTTGTCTGACCATAGAAGGTGAGGAATACTGGATTTATCATACCATAAGTGTTTCAATAAGTGTGGGGGAGATTATTGTTGTGTTCATCAATATCATGGTTGAAAAAAAAAACTGAAGCAATATAATAAATAAACTATTATATTGAAAAAAAAATGAGGAAGTGATATTTGTTTCTCACACTTGCACTTAGACTCAGTTCTCAATCCTCATCATTTTCCTTGGTCGAACATTGTATCTCTTCAATATATCATTTCATCTTTCTAATCCCGTTATAACCAGAATAAAGACCTCTTGATTTGTGCATTGCATGTGTACATAGTAGTAGAGAAGTAGAAGATATGCAAGCCTATGATAGTTCATCTTTCATGGATTGAATTTGAGAGAAACACTTACCAAATCAAACACTTGAGAGATTCAGAGTATATCATGTGAGGTTTTATCTTTCTCAATCTATGTTTTTCAAATTAAAGTTGCCTTTCTAAGTAATTTCAAAAATGTGATGAAAGAATGCTTCATGAAATTTTGTGAATTCTTGAGAAATCAACTCAAAACTTTGATGTTCTTTCAAAAAAAAAAAAAGTCACCAATCCTTAACTTAAGTTTGCTCGAGACGTGCAAAAGATAAGTGTGGGGGAATTTGATAAGTATAAATTTCATAAATAATTATCTCTCACTTTTATCTCATTAAGACTTCTTATATGTTCAATTAAGTGGTCTTTGTCATATTTTATGAGTTTGGATTCATATGAAGTTTAATTGAATTTCTTTGCTTACCCGATTAAAATGACACTATTATAGTATTTTGAGCATAATAGGAGTTTTAGACATCCAAAAATCATGAAATCTGTCTTGAATGAAAGCTTAAAGAAGTGTCCACAGTTACAAAGCAAGAGCAGACTCTAAATGGGATGTTTAAAACTCCGAAATTATCTCAAAAGATGAGATAGTGTTGCTGACGTGGAATTTGAACAGTGTGAAAAGATCCGGCCATATCTTGAGATACAGAAGTCATATTGAGATGAAATCAAATCTGTTGGACAGCTAAGATCCGGGGCTACAACTTTTGTTCAGAAGTCAAGCTCTAATTCGGACATGTGAATATCCGAAATTTCTGTGCAAGAAAGTCAAAATTGTTGTGCTAATTGGTGACAAAAATTCAAAAGTGTTTTTCATTTTCAACAAAGCCCATGTGAAAGCAATAAAAGGGTAGAAAAGTAATATCCTAGTTGGTGACTTTCTGAAGATGATGCCTCAAAAATCCTCTATAAATAGAAGGGTTTACAAGAGGAGAAATACACCACTTGGAGATTAACTCCAATACTATTTTCCATCTTTCTTTCTTTCTTTCTTTCTTTCTTTTTAGTTTGCCTCCTACATGGAAGGCTTAGTTTTTCTTTATTGTTAGTTTGCCTCCTACATGGAAGGCTTAGTTTTCCTTTATTGTTAGTTGCCTCCTACATGGAAGACTTAGTTTTTCTTTATTGTTAGTTTGCCTCCTTCATGAAAGGCTTAGGATTTATTTGTTGTTAGTTTGCCTCCTTCATGGAAGGCTAGGTTTGTAGTTTCAATTCAAGGATTCAAGCTATTTTCATTTTAACTTTGAGGTCTTGATCTTTATTTACATGCTTATTAAGTGGTTTCTACTCTGCTTCACTATATTCTTCAATTTTATTCTTTAATCAAAGTTTGATCGGTTGACGTATTTTGATTAATGCATGATTGATTTATAATTGGTTTTTGATTGGTAAATCATTTTCCAAAAGTTTGAAGAGTAGAAATTAAGTAATTGAATTGAAGGTTTTCATTTTATTACTTACTTCAACTGAATTCTGATTGTGAAATTGGTTTAGATAAAAGATTAAGTGGTTACTAAATCTTGTTGATCATAATCAATTAAATTCTGAGAGGTTTCTCAGTAGAGAATTCAAGGATCATTTTAGGGGTTCCAGATGATCCTAGGTTGATAAACACAATGCATGATTTTAGTGATCAATGATTAGTTAAGAAAATAGCCTCTGAATTCCTTGAGTTGATTATTGTTAAGTCAAATAAATTTCATTCTGTATTTTGTATTTAGAACTTCATATCAAATCTTTCCAAAATCCCCTTGTTCTAACTTTCTCCTTATTTGCTTAAGAATCTGAAATGGTCTTTGGGAGATGACCTAGGTTGCACCTTATACTATACCAATAGTTTTTGGGAAAGTATAGAAATTATTTTTGCGCGTTTGCGACGAGCGTGTCAGGTGCCGAACACCTTCCCCACTCGTAATCGACTCCCAAACCTAAATCTCTTATCCCAGTCAGGGTTTTTTCCAAATCTTTTTCCCTTAAATAAAAATTTGGTGGCGGCTCCACATCAATCAAATAAATCTATTTTAAAATTTTAGCGGGTTCGTCATCTCGTTGGAATTACGGTTGCGACACAAATTAAAAACAAAATAAATATAGAAGTCAAAAAATGAAAAGGAAATAAAAAAAATATATAGAAAAAATAAAATAAAAATAAATAAATAAAAGAAATAAAAATTAATTAAATTAATTGGAAAAAAGCGTAACAATAAAATAAATCAAAAGAAATTAAAAAATAAAAAATAATAAAAACTAAAAAATAAAATGGCAAGAGGTAAACAAAAAATATAAAATCAGAAAATCAAAAATAAACGAAAAGGGAAAAGGGAGCAGGAAATAACAAAGGAGAGGTATAAAAGAGAGGGAGAGTAGGAAAAGAGGGGGGGTTCTTTCCGGACTCTCATTTTTTGGGGAAAAGAGGAGAGAAAAGCTAGGCACCTCCAGGGGGCCGATTTGAGCTTGCGGAGCCGTCGGTGAAGGTAGGGAGAAGACACATAGCATAATCCAGGTAAGTGACTGAATACCTCAATCTTCAGAGAAGATTCTTGAAATATACTAGACTCTGTTTTATGCGGAGATTTCAATACAATATCTCGATCTTTAGATCAAATTCTTGAACATATCGGACTCCGTTTCATGTATAGAATTCAATACAGTAGATTAAAACTGAATCTCTTTTAAAATCATTGCACTCATGATAGTCGATTTTGTATCTTGATCTATATAAACACGAGGCGACTCTGGGATAACTGTTGAAATGTTCCAGTCAAGACCAGTGATTGTACCTAAGAATTACGGAACATTACCTTCATCGCTTGATTTATGTGATTCGTAACGAAAAACTGTTCGATAATAAAAATGAATTCAAGGTCCTGGACCACTTGGTTAAAACAGGGTATAGGATTTCTATGCGCAGTTGTTCAAAACTAAATCCGAATAAACTTATACCCTATGATATAGGAATAAATTGGTTTTGGTGCTGGATTCAAAGATCTTTCTGTGTTGGTTAGGATCTTCAGTCGCTATACATACCTATTAAGTTGAATTGAACAACCATAGGCATAAACAACCGGTTTCGATCTGAGGCCAAGATCCTAAGATTTCAGGATGAACTTAGAGGTGGTGTATGCACCAGCTCGAACAAAATCAGACATGAATTGGTAGCTCAATGGTAGATCATCTGAAGCCCAAGCAACGACATAGAGTGAAGTCTGATAGCAACGCCAAGGTGCATGCGTCTTGGGCTGCTCTAGCGATTACCAATGGGTTGCTGGCCTCCCTTCCATAGATGGGCTAGGCGGGCCTCAGGAACCAGGGGTGTAAACTCTCAATTATGTCCGAGGCCCCCAATCGTTAAAATTAACCAAAAATTAAGTTAATTAAAAATTTGAAAAGATAGAAAACAGAAAGCAGAAAGAACAGAAAGCAGAAAATGTAGAAAACAAAAAGCAAAAAAGAAAATAAATAAATAAATAAAATAATAATAATAAAATGGAAAATTAAAGAATAATTAAAAATGATAAATAAATAGAAAAAATAAAAAGAAAAAACGAAAAAGGTAAAAAACGAAAATTGGAAGAAAAAAGCTAAAAAATCAAAAATAGGGAACAAAAATTTTGAAATCAAGGGGTTGGCTTTTGGCTCCTGGAAAGGGGTTGGCTTTCGGCCCTTTGAAAGGACTTGGCCCTTGCTAAGAGAGAGGGGGCTGGCCTTTGGCTCTTTGAAAGAGCTCGACCCTTGCCAAGAAAGGGAGGTGTCTATATATACCTACAAACAGGAAAAGAAGGGGTCTTTTTCTCATTTTTTGGAAGTTCTTGAGAGGAGGACTTGGAGTCTTAGAAGGGGGATTTTCAGAATTTTTGAAGGGAGGACCTGGGAGACTCTCTAGCCTTCAATTCAGCCCTTGGCCTCCACGGAATCAGCTCTTCATCACCTTCCAATCAAGGTAGATCCTACTTTTATTCTGCTTAAGTTTCTTGCTTCTTCTCGGATTTTTGAGCTCATTTTTGTCTCTGGTTTTCATTTTCATTTTTGATCGGTCAAATGATCTCCAATTTAGATGATTTTTTTGCGTTATCTTTGTCTTTCTCTCTAGTTTCTGTAATGATATTGTATGTCCAATGTGGATCTGAAATGAAATTTTAATCGCCTGATTACCGAAGCATGTTCATCTTGGTGCACAAATGAACCTAGCTTGTTTGATTTGTGCATAACTTGCTCATTTCTGATTGGATTTATGTCAAACTTGTTTTTTTTGATTCATATGATCCATATCTTTCAATTAATTGGTTTTAATTTTTCAGATCTACCAAAAAATAGTTTTTAAAAATTCTGAGATTTGAATTCAAATTTTGGCGCCAAAATCTTGTGTGTTCTTGAGGTTGATCTTCATTTATGTTTTTCATTTTCGTTTTTAATTGGTCAAATGATCTCTGATTTTAGTGATTTTTGTTTTTTTTTGTATTTTTCTTTCTCTCTAGTTTCTGTAATGATATTATTTGTCTAATTTATATTTGAAATGAAATTTCTATTGCTTGATTACTAAAGCATGTTCACCATTCTTTTTCTTAATTTCAAATCAAGTCAAGTTTATTTCAAATCAAGCCCAATTCAAGCCCAAAATTCAAATCAAGTTTATTTTATTTTAAAATAATTCCAATTTTATTTCATTAAATTCAAATCAAGTTTATTTTGTTTTAAATCAAGTCCCATTTTGCATTCCTTAGTCTCACGCAATGGGCCCTAAAAACAAACTGGTAGCTTTTTCTGTTGTTCGTTGTTTAGAGGTCCATATGGTTCCAAGTGCAGCTGTAGTTGTCTTGGGCCCTGTGCATATGTGGGTTGGGGATTGCCTTTCCCTTTTTTTTCAATCAAATAAAAATCATTTCGCATTCCTCAATCTCACGCAACGAGCCCTAAAAACGAATTGGTAGCTTTTTCTGTTGTTCGTTGTTTAGAGGTCCGTATGGGTCCAAGTGCAACCGTAGTTGTCTCGGGCCCTGTGCATATGTGGATTGGGGATTTCCTTTCCTTTTTTTTTAATCAAATAAAAATCATTTCGCATTCCTCAATCTCACGCAACGAGCCCTAAAAACGAACTGGTAACTTTTTCTGCTGTTCGTTGTTTAGAGGTCTGTATGGGTCCAAGTGCAGCCGTAGTTGCCTTGGGTCATGTGCATATATGGATTAGGGATTGTCTTTCCTTTTTTTATCAAATAAATGTCGTTTTTCATTCCTTAATCTCACACGATGAACTCTAAAAACGAACTGGTAGATTTTTCTGTTGTTCGCTGTTTAGAGGTCCGTATGGGTCCAAGTGCAGCCGTAGTTGTCTTAGGCCCTGTGCATAGGTGGATTGGGATCGCACCCTTAAAATATTTTCAAAAAAGGCAACAATGCATTTGCTTTTAAATTCAAAGTTCGAAGGTCAAGCCTTCAACTCAAACCAGAACTATGTAAGCCTTAGTTTCCCATTGCACCAGGGAATACGTAGGAGCAGGATCAAGTCCTGTCAGGCTAACCTTCATCAAGCTATTTATTTTCACGTTAACTAAGGGATCAAACAATTTTCAGAAATCACACAATCAGTTTAAGGGTACCGTTCTTCGGAACGGGCGAGTGGGGTGCCTAACACCTTCCCCACTCGTAATCGACTCCCGAACTTAGAATCTCATCTTCAAGTTAGGATTTTTCCAAATCTTTTTCCCTTAAATAAAAATTTGGTGGCGACTCAACACATAACCAATAAAATCCATTTTCAAAAATTTAGTGACTTCCTCTTCTCGTCGGAATTACGGTTGCGACAGATGGCGACTCCACTGGGGACTTTAGAGAGTCAAGCCCGTTTCAATTGAGTGTGTTTTGTTTCGATCCCTTTCCTATTTATTGCACGATTGATTTGTTTGCTTATCTGTATGTTTGTTTATCCGCTGTATAAACCTTAAGGTAGGAGAACTATAAACGGCTATATATATCTGTACAATTTTCCCAATTGCAGGTATCCCAAATTTGTGTGCCCTCCTTAGACTTGATTAATGATGTTTCGATGTTTTAACCAAGAGTCGTCAATTTTTGTACCCATTTTTTAATGCGTCAAGACTCTTCCTTCAACATTTTTGGTGCAATTTAACTCCCTTTCAACATTTTGTCGGTTGATGTAATTTATAAATTTAGGCCATCACATATCCATTATTGTCATGTCAATTCAATGGTCATTGAATGAGGAAATTGCAACTTTGTTATCGCAAACAATGTTATAATTAACCTCCGATCGTGTTCACGTGTTGTATGCGGTAATTTAACTAGTAATTTTGACTTTGAATTTTGAATATGTATATTAAATATTTAAAAAATATTTATTGTTTTTATTATTTTTAATTATTAATTATTTTTAAATTTTGAATTTTAATATTAATCTTTTAAAAGTTAAATATATTTTAAATTTTTTTAAATATTTTAATTTTAATTTTAATTTTTTAATTTTTAATTTAAATTTTTTATTTTTTAAAATATTTTGATTATAGTTTCTGATGTTAACTCAAATTATATTAAATTAAAATATATTAATTATGATTAAAAGATTATAATTAAAATATTTCATAAAATAATCAAAAAAAATTTAATAATAATTAATCTAATTTGATTTATTTTTTTTAAATTAAAATCAAGTATTATAATCAAGGTAATTTAAAAAATAAAGCATAAATTAAGATTTTAAAATCAAGGAAACAAAATCAAAATATAATTACTTTAAAAGGATTAAAAATATATTCAATTCATCTTTTAAATTATCATGTAACAAAGTTTATCAAAAATATTTTTTTTATTTAAACGTGATATTAAGGATTGAATTATTTTCAAAATCAATTTAATTAGAAGATATTAAATTACTCTTATATTATCTTTTGCAACTCTAAATGAATCATTAAATTATAATTTCTCTTTTATATAATTAAAAATGTAAAAAAAAATTGTGAAGAAAAAATTATCTATTTATTTTTAAATTGTTGGAAAAAAAAAAAAAGACATTACACTATCAAAAGATCACTATCCTGAAAGTAAAGTTCTGTTATGTCTTTGATGCAATCTGATTTCAACTTTATTTTACAAAATTAAGATATAATCATGCAAAGAACTATGTATTCAATAACATATAATCATGCCAGAAACTATACGTAGCAATGGTCCGAAAAAACGTTTTATAGGATAGAAGTTTTGGTTATATTATATCTTAGTTTTAAGAACCTATTAATATTTATAAAAAATTTTGATTCAACCGGCGGTCAAAAATTAATACTGCAGCGATCATAAATTAAATTTACAATAAATAAAATTAAAATAATAACAATAAAAAACAATGAATAATATTTTAACAATTATAAAAATAAAATTATAATAAATTTTCAACTGTTATATAATAAAGTAACATAATAATATTAAAATCTTTTATTATTATAAAATAAATTTTAAAAACAAAAATAAATTACATTTACAAATTATTTATCCCACGAAAACATATAAAAGAATCACCTTTAAAAACCTTGTCCTTTAATATTTTTTATGATGATGAAGGAATTTAAAGATATCAAGATTCTCTCTTAAAACGTGAGGGGAGCTAGAAACTGCCATGGCCTCTCTTTGATATTTGTATTAATTTTGGGTCACTCTTGAGGAAGCCTCTCCAAACATCAGCAGCTCTTTAGTGTTCTTTTCCTTCCATTTGTAATTAAAAAAACAAAAGCATCTTTAGTATTGAATATTTAATTCTAGTTTTTATTTATAATATTTATTCCTTTTAAATATTATTTTTATTTTTAATTTGATTTAAAATTAAATTTTAATGAATTTTATCAAATTAAAAATTTAGATAAATCCAAAAATTAAAATTATTATAATCTTAACTAAATTAAATTTAATTTTATTTTAAATTTATATTTTGATATATCATATCATTAGATGATAATTTTTATAATAATATTTTTCTTAATTTTAAGATTTTTATATATTTAATTCAATTTTATTTAATATAATAAAATTTTATTATTAATAATAAAAATATTTATAATTTTTAAATTTTTATTTATTCAAAATTTAAAATACTGTGTAATACACGAATAAACTTTTTTTTTTATTTAAATAATCATGATAAACTTCCACTTGTGTTAGTCGGAAAAGTATATACTTTATCAAAAAAATCATTCTACCCTCTAAGTAACCTTCTCATTTTAGAGTATTTAAATTTTAATTTTATTTATTTAAAGATCTACCTATTTTAAAATAATTTTAAATATTCATATTGTTTAATAATTATTTTATAGACGTCAAATTTTATTAATCTATTTGTTAGATTAAAATTTTTACTTAGTTAAATAAATTTTTATAATTTAACATATTTTAAAAAAAATTATATTTAATTTTACAATTATGTTTTGATATATAATATATTTTTAAATATAAATAAATGTAACTTCAAGATAAAAATATGTATGCGATGTTTAATTTATTTAGAGTTTAATACGTGAGGTTATCAAGATAATTGTATATTATTTAACTATTATAATTTTTAAATTAATATTTTGAAAATTATTAAATATTATAAATTATCAAAATTTATTTTTACTGTAATTTATATATAATCTTTTATTTTTAGATTTATTTTATTCAATTATTTTTTGGCAATATTGATTGAATATTTTAAATATATTTAATAATATACTATTTTCTACGTTTATATTATAAATTTAAATATTTTTTAACATTTTTATACTTTTAGGTTTTTTATTCTTCCCCTGTAATAAATTTAACTAGTCCTAATATAAATTAAAAAATTTAAATTTTGGTATACTGTATCAATATTTCAATAAGATTAGATCATATTTAAAATAAATATATATTTTTAATTTTAAATTATAACATTTTATAATAAATTAATAAATATTAAATTATTAGAATTAAGTCATTGTGATAATTTACTTGACATCATACGATTAAATCTTATTATTTTAATTGTAAAAAAAATAATATATATTAAGATTATAAGCTTTAATTTAAAATTTATTTTTATATATTATTTTTTAATTTATTAATAGAAGTTATTTTTATCTTTATTAAGTTACATTTAGGGATGGAAGTAGGTGAAGTCAAACTAGGCTTTGAGTGTTCAAGTTTGACCTATTTAAAAATTTTGAAGCTTGAGTCTGAACCTGTGACCTGTTAAAGGCTCTTTTTTTTGTCCTACTAGTCTGTTTAGAAGTCTATGTTACAACAAAAATTAATAAATAAAGTTAAAGTTTATATATATAATTGTTTAAAAAGATTTGTAAATTTAAAGTCTAAAGATAAAAACGTCATTAAATAGACCTAAAACATATATATTAATATTATGTAAATAAAATATAATATATTAAAATAAATATAAATATATAATATATAAATATAAATAGGTTAAATAGACTTTTTTACAATAAGCCTAAGCTAGACTTGTTTATCTAAAAAGACTTTTTAATAAGTTTGAATCTATCTATTTATTAAACGAACTGAGGTAAGTTAGATTTTAAATAGGGATGAAAGTGAACAAGGTCGTCCGACAGGGACATACGTCTTGGCTCGTTTAAAGCCTAGCTAGGCTCGGCTCGTTTAATAAATAGATAGGTTCAGGCTTTGTTAAAAAACCTTTTTAGATAAACAAGTCATGCCTAAGCTTATAAAAAAGTCTATTTAACCTATTCAGGGGCCTATTTATATTTATATATTATATATTTATATTTATTTTAATATATTATATTTATATAATATTTATTTTATATTTTATTTACATAATAGTAATATATATATATATGTCTTAGGCCTATTTAATGTCCTTTTTATCTTATAGGCTTTAAATTTGCAAGTTTTTTTAATTAATTAGTTATATAGACTAAGTTTATTTATTGATTTTTTTGTAATGTAGACTTTTAAATAGGCCTACAGGCCTCAAGCTAGGCCTTGGCAGAAAGAAAAAAAAAATGTCTTTAACAGATAACTGGCACAGGCTCATACCTCAAAATTTTTAAACAGATCAGACTTAAACATTTAAAGTCTAGCTCGACTCGGCCTACTTCCACCCCTAGTTTTAAACGAAACAAGCGGTTAATCCATGTCGGATTTCAAATATTAATTCTTAAATTTAATTTCAATTTTATTTTGATTTAAATGTCAGTTTTGATACACTGTATTAGATTTGAAGATGATTTATTTTTAAATAAATTAAATTTTAAAATTATTTTAATTTTAATAAATCATAATTTAATTTTAATTTTAAAATTTAAAATTTTAATATATTATATCAATAAAATGATGTGATATAATTTTAATAATATGTATTTAATTTATCATCAATTTAAAATTTTCATCTTTTTAATTTATTACTATTTAATATAATAAAATATTTATTATTAATAATAAAAATATTATTTTAATTTATTTGTATTATAAATTTTATTTAAATTTAAAAAACTTGTATAGTATAATTTTCTAACACTTTTATAATATTTAGATCAAACATTGACTTTCTCATGTATGGATTTTGGATAACATACATTAGAAAAATATTTGGTTTAATAATAATTTTAAAAGATAAATAATGATAGTTTTAATTTTTATTGGATTTTTCATTTTAATGATCAAATAATATAACCATCAGAATTAAATATATTTTATATTAAATTAATATATTTTATATCTATTTATATAATTATTAAAAAAATATTTATCGAAAAAATATGTTTTTCCAGTGACATAATGATAGAAAATTGTAGGTTATGTTTTCACATTGCTCAACTTTTACCTTTATGAAATCTCATTTTCAATCAATTGATCCACTACTGCCTCCTGCCCCCTACCTCCTTAGAGTTGATTAAATGATGTTTGGACGTTTTAACCAAGAGTCATCATTTTTGGTACATATTTTAACGCATTTAACTCATCAAGACTCATCTTTCAACATTTTTGGTACATTTTAACTCTCAGGACTCATCTTTCGACATTTTGTTGGTTGACGTAATCTATAACTTTAGGCTGTCACAGATCCATTATTGTCATGTCAATCCAATAGACATTGAATGAGAAAATTGCAACTTTGTTATTACAAACATGTTATAAATAACCTCTGATCGTGTTCACATGTTGTATACGATAATTTAACTAGTAATTTTGAATATGTGTGTATTAAATATTTAAAAGAAAATTTTACTGCTTTTACTTAATTTGAACAGCGTTATTATCAGCAAAGGATAAATATTAATTAGTTGAATTGGTTAGAATGTAACTTAATTGTGTTTAAATATGGAGTATTTAAATTAATAACGAATTTGTTGTAAATTTAACTAAATAAATCAATTAAACCATAATTTAGAAGTTTTACACTTTCACTGATTCAATTTTCTGTTTGATTTATTAAAACATTAATTGTAAGGGGTACGCATGCTGTCATTATATTCTAGAAGAAGCTTAAAATTTGAAAAGATAGAGATTCAAATCTCTTTTAAATGTGATTTTATATGTACGAAAAAAAATATATATTATTGATGATAGAAGCATACATAAACTAGACGAGAGCTAGAGAAATATGCAGAAAGAATAGAATAGAATAGAATAAAATACAGGGGAAAAAAAAGCAGAATAGATAAGAAAGATCAAGATACAAAATTTTAGCATGATTCAACCAAAATAGGCTACATCAACGGATCATTACAGAATCTTTAAATGAGAATTATACTATGATTGAGAATTTATTAAAATCCTCTCAAAACTTCATTTGAATGGAAGAAGAAAATTATCAAATTTGAGAGGAAACCTCACTCATAAATCTCTTTTTAAGTGAATAGCTTTCCTTTTAATTTTCTCACCATTGCAAACATTGATTTATCTAATCCCTCTTTTTAACTCTGATATGTAGGACTTTATATATTTATCAAAAATATAAATGATAGGTAGTACAAATCAATTATAAGTAAAGAATAAAAAGCATATGCATTCATTAATTAATATGTGTCCATACTTAATGGTAATCTTTTGTTTTCTATTACAACATTATATACATTTGTATAAGGTATGTCTATATCTAACAATAAGCTTTCTTTCATGATATAATAGAAAGTTTACTTTCATAAATTATATCCATACATAATAAAAAAAATATAAACGTATAATCGTTGAATGCATACATCTATATCTGGATACATATCATATTTTAATTGTCTAATTTTTTTAAATAAAAAATAATTTTAACTGTTAGGTAAAAATTATATCTAAATACATATGCATGGATATCATCTTTCTACATAATATTGAGCTTCCTTTTTAATATTATAAAAAGTTTATTTTAATAAGGTATATTCACATACCTAATTGAGCTTTCAAATTCTTCAGCTTTAGTTTGATAAATTCTGAAGAGGAAAAATCTTTGGCTTTAATGATAAATGCACATGCAGTAAAATATGGTTGTAGAAATAGCTGTCATACATAAATGCACATGTGTCTATAAGGACTGAAAGAGGTAATTTTAGCAGTTAATACCACCGTTCACCTCTTTAAATAGCACTCATGAGAACATGTTGATGCGTGTAAAAACATGGTAACGACAGCAACTATTACCTGAAAAACACAGTATACCATTTAATTCCTATTTAATTTTTTTCACATGCATGCATTTATTAATTTATTACTAGACATTTTTTCTTTTGGTAACAAAAATATTTTTTTTTTTAAATGTTACTCACAAATAAATTTGTGTAAATTTTTGTATGATAATTATTAATTAAATGGTAATAAAATGTCAGCTTAACCATATATTTTGAATAAAAAGCATGCGCGCGCGCGTAGTTATTTTAAAATTTTAAAAGGAAATTTTAACGTTTATAATAGTTATATCCAGTTTAAGAAGGATTATCTTTGATACTTATGATTTATATCAAGAAGTGAAGAAATGCCCATTTATGAAATCAATTTAAGTGTTTTCTCTTCGTATGTTTGCTACTTGTATCTTATAATTTTGGGTGAAAAATAATTTTTTATATTGATTTTTATTAATTTTTTATATTGATTATTTAAGTAATATAAGAGTGAGAGATATAAAAAGTAAGACTTCTTATATCGTTTTTATAGTTGATGTAGAAAGTTAATCTTGTGAACATCCCTAATCGTTTTTATAAAATTCTTTTGAGAATTCAAAACATACCTAATCTTGTGAACTCTTAAAATTCAATTCCTTTAAATATTTTATAATCCAAAAAGATAGTTTCTTTGCTCTAAATTTTAATATGATAAGCAAAAAGGAATATTTGAGTCCAAAAGTATGGATTGAATCATTTATCATTAAATCATCAGTCATTATAACGGATAAAGTAATAAAATTCCTAATAACCTCCAATCTTCCATTAATTCTGCCAACCATACAAATAAAACTAGAGCATTAATACTCGTTTTCCTTGTACTGTGGTCTAGGACAGTGTTTACTTTGACTTGTCTAACTTTCATGCACTATTTCTACAAAGCACACTCCTAAAGTTGCAGCACAAAGCAGCAATCGATTGAGAGAGAAAGATTAGAAGTGGAGATAGAGGAGCTTGGAGGTGCCAAGTTGTTGGAGGAAACAGAAATTCAGGTTCATACAATGTAATGTAATGCCTATTAGATCCCTGCCAAAAAGTTAACACTGTTTTTAGAGCCACCAGTCTTCCCTGTAAAGCTATGCTATGTTTGAACTTTATTTGGAAAAGTTTACTCTAGCTTCCATACCCTTTCCCTGTTTCTCTTGTCCCTTGTGTCTTCTGCTTCTGGTTTTTTCATTTTGGTTTCCCTTGTTTGAGTTATTTTATTTATTATTTGTTTAAGAAAAAAGTTCTATTGGCTGCATTACAATTTATCCTTTTCCCCCTTGTTTTGTTCTGGTCCATTTCTATTTGTAATTAGTATTTAAAAATATTAATGTCGTCTTTGCAAAACAATAATGCCTTGTCTTTAGCCAAAGTGGAAAAAGCCATTTTTGTGAGTGGTATCTGCACTTTATGTCTGTTCATCAAGGTGAGTAGATTCTTTTTGTATACTCAAGTTCTTTATACTCAAGCTCTTGACATGGTTTTCATGCATGTAAACTTGGTTTGGAATTGTAAACAAATAGGCATTGACCATTGGATGTAATGTTGAATAGAATTAATTTTGAACAGTTATATATGATTAAGATACATTCATAAATTAATTTGAATCATATATATTTTTTAAAACATGTTTTTCATTAGAAAATGTGAGAATTGATTTTCATCTGAAAAAATCAACTGGTGTAGATAAAGAAATCTCATGGGGTCTGCTGATCAAACTTCTATCCAACACACAATTGACATTTCAGAAGAGATTGAGCCTGTCTTGTGGCCAGAATGTTGTATCTACAAGGTTCCTACTAGTCTTTTCAAAGTGAAAGAGGGAGCCTATACTCCTCTAGTGATCTCAATTGGCCCTATGCACTATGACAAAACAAAACGAGAGGAAATGCAAGGACAGAAAAACAGATATTTTCAACTCTTTAAGAAACGCCTAGTGAACAAGGATGATTTAGAGCAGTACAAAGCTATCCTTGGAAAAGAAGAGCCAAAAATTCGCAATTGTTACCTGAAGAAATTCACAATCAAACCGGCCGAATTTGTCGACATGATTCTATTGGATGCTGTGTTCATCATGGAGCTGTTTCTGAGAGAAGCTAAAAGATGGGAATACAAAGATGACTATCTAATAACTCAAAGATGTATCAGCAAAAGTATCCAATGTGATCTGCTGCTACTTGAAAATCAGCTTCCAATCAAAGTGTTGGAAAAACTATATGACACAGTTGTACCAAGCAATGACAAAAAGCATGCGAGGTTTCTTACACTTGCGCAAGAGTACTTTGGATCTTTTTACCCTCATCATCATTCTTCGGAGAGCAATATTGAGCGAAGCAAGTGGGAGATGTCACTGCATTTTACTGATTTAGTTAGAAATTCCTATCTCCACAATAAACCTAGCAATGCTGAACGTCCTAAAAAGGTTGTCCTAAGGACTGCAACAAAGTTGAATGAGGCAGGCATAAGCTTTGAGAAGATTGAGGATAGATGCTTACTTGACATAAGGTTTGAGAAGAAGAGGTTCTTCAGCTGGTTTCTTTGCTTGGGTTGTTTGCCATGCTGCAAGATATTCAAAGCTAGATTTCAAGTGCCTCAGTTAAAGGTAGACCACACAACAGAATGTGTTCTTAGGAACATAATAGCTTTTGAGCAGTGTCACTATCCTGACGAACCTTACGTTTGCAACTATGTTCATCTAATTGACTCTCTTATTCACACCAAAGATGATGTAGAGTTGCTGGTTGAAAAAGAAACTATTGTCCATGATCTTGGAAGTGATAAGGAGTTGGCAACTCTGGTTAACGGTCTTTGCAAACATGTGGTGACAAATTCAACTTGTTACCTCCAAATTATGAAAGATGTAGATGAACATTACAACAACAATTGGAAATGGGCTATGGGTACATTGAGGTGGGTTTATTTCCGTGACCCTTGGAGAAGCAGTTCTACTGTAGTGGGGGTTGCTGTGCTAATATTCACCATTTTCAACTTTTATCGTGTTACTACTCTACTATTTTAATTACTTGAAAAATATGTGTTGGATCATCTTTTGTGTATTGCATCATTATTAATAATTGCATTGAACTATTTCACTTTCCATTTTCTTGTACTAAATATGGCTTGTTTACTAAGGTTTATTGTGTAACTGCATTGAACTATTTCATTTTCCATTTATTTGTACTAGATCTGGCTTGTTTATAGATGAACATCTTGATTAATAGTAGTTGCACATGTGTGATGTAACCAGGACATCCTGAACATGAGTAAAATGAGCAATGAACATGAGTAAAATGAGCAATGATTTATAGTTTGAAATTTGATCAAATGAGCTGACCTTTTTAAATCAGGCTACTACATAACATGCTCTAGTTTTTGTTATAAATTGATATATGATCTCAAAAACTATATGTCAAAATTGTTTTAGTGCATGGTTACTTCAACTTATTTTGAGAAAAATTGGTTGATTTTTTAAAAGATCTTTTGAAAAACATAATAATTTCCCAAGAAATAAACAATTCCAAACATGAACTAAAGAGGAAGAAAGCTTCCCCAGCTTTTAAATGGATCTAGTTAGTCCAAATTTCATTAAGTGAGTGAGCAGGTTATGCTTATAACGAAAAGGTGACTGTTTTCAGGGTGATACAGCCCCAAAATATCCCAAGCAGCATATTACTCTAACCATTTCACTTCAAAACAGGTTACCTGCACCACCAGACTATCATCCAACACACTAAAACCAAAATGAGTCAAAAGCACAAACTCAAAAGATCAAGATTCTAGAAATCCATGGTCTAATAAACAGTGAACTAGGATAGAAGCTGAACCAGAAAGACTAACAAGAACTGCTTAAAATAAAACCACACCAAACACTGAAACATCAGTCTATTGATTAAGCGAAAGCTCCCTTCGCTTATATCGGACCATAACTTTTCCTTTCACTCCAACGACCATGGCATTCCAATCAATCTCAGGAAAAGGTGAAACCAACTCCAGTTCAAAATTCCTCAGCAGATGAGTCCATATAGTTTTTATCTGCAGATACGCAAAGGGCTCACCAAGGCATCCATGCCTGCCCCCTCCGAACGAAATGTATGAGAATGCACCTGCCACCTTGTCTTCTTCCCTCCCCACGGCATATCGATCAGGATCGTACCTATCAGGGTCCTTGAAAATGTGAGGTAGCCTGTTTGCAAAAGCAGGTGATGTGGCAACTATATGACCCTTGGGAATGTCATACGCTTTCCCCTCTCTAGTTGTGACACTAAACTCACTGTGTGAGCTTCTCAGCAGTATAATCAAAGGAGGGTGGAGCCTCAAGGCTTCTTTGATGCACCTATAAAGCACATCCATTTCGGCCAAAACATCATGATCAACTTTGTCCCCATGCTTTTGCATCAACTTCTTTTGCTCCTCCACCGCAGCAGAAAGGTACTGGTTGTTACACATGAGATATGCTCCAGTCCAAGTGGAAGTAATCGAACTCGTGTGTTGACCTGCAAAAAGAGCAGCAATGAGAAGTCCAGTCACCTCACCTTCTGTTGTTGGGCGACCGTCTTTGTATTTTGAATCAATGAAGCACTGCAGCATGTCATCTTCTGAATTTTTGGCACTTTTGCGGGATGCTATGATGTTTGCAAAGATATCAGCTAGCCTCTGGCGTGCTCTGTCACGACGCTTGTGAGCTGGGATTGGCAGGTGTGGGAAGAGGACACTGATTGGAAGCATCCCATTATCGAGGTCATGGAACAATGCAGAGACATCATCAAACAGCTTATCACGAACTTCACGTCCCAAGAGACATCTGCTGGCTGTCAAGATGATCAGATGCTCAAGCTCATACTTCAAATCAACCTCACCACTTGATCCCCATTTTGAGAAATACTCCTGCAAATCGGGTTTGTGTATGGGAAAGAACAGTTTTCAATGCCAATTTGGTACACAACAAAGGAAAATAACAAGGGAGGAGTTTACTATTTAACAACATAAAGAGCTTCTCCAGTTTAACATGGGAATGAATTCAAGTAGCAGTGTAAAATTTGGTTTTCAAGTAGACTAGGAATTTCACTGCAGTAAGATGAGGATGCATCAAAAATTGTTAAATTTACATTCATTGTTGAAAATTTAATGGCCTGGTATAAAAATGTAAGAATAAAATGTTAAACTCTACTGAATTTTCTGATAAGAGTTACAATGCCAACTTTTTACTCTACAGTGAAATCATTTATATCTGACCCCACAGAGTTGGATGAGGCTGAGTTATAGTTGTTGTTGGATAGATATTGGAATAATCAGTAGCCTGCAGAATAACATAGATCATTGCAGGTGCTGCCATTGACCAGATCAAATGAAAGCATTGAGCGGAAAAAATGTATTATATAAAGTAAGAACAAAAGGGTCAATCAAAGTAGAAAGAAACAAGAATAAAAAAAATGGATCTAAGCCTGTGAGCCTCACCACAGGTGAATTTCTAACAAGGTCCCCCCATCAATACATGCAATTAAAAGCAAGGAAAACTTGAAAAAATATTAAAACAAACTGAAGCAGCAAAATGAAAAACAAATTCACAAACCTAAACCAAACACACATACATCTGAGACAAACTCACATTTAGATCAATTAAAACAACAATACCAATAAACTTATCTCATTAGGTAAGGTGGGCTATCTGGATCACAAGACAACAACATGGCCCTCAATGCCATTAGCTCAATCAATTACCAAAAACAAAATGACCAAACAAAACACCAACGTTTACCTCAGTTTCTGTAACCATCTGATTAACATAACCCTTGAGCTTGTTGACTCTAAGAGCCTCAGTGAAGAAGCGGAACTGTTCCTGCCTCACAGAATAGTCAACATCAAAGACTACCCCAGGTCCAAAAGTTGGCACATTGAACTGATACACCTCTTGCTGGCTAAGATCACTCTCTGTGGCCTTAAAGAAGTGTGCAGAAACCTCGGGGCCAATCAAGAAAGTGATGTTTTTGTGAAATAACTTCAAGGTGAAGACACTCCCAAGCTTAGGATACTCCTCACTGAGCATAAGGATTGGACCTTTGAGGAAACGGAAAAGGCCTCCAATAAAGGGTGGCCATGGCCACCCCTGCACCACTGGAGGAAGCCTCTTTCTTGATTTGGGGACAATGAAGAATGAGATGAGTTTTAACACAAGAAAAGTGACCACAAGCAAGATTCCAGTGTTGAGAATCTTGATCGGTGTTGTTTCTGTGTGAACTTGTTCATCCATGGTGAGTGTGTGTAGTGAAGAGATGAATAGATGAGATTGGATGTGATTTCTTTTTCTATTTCCTTTTTGATTGACACAAGAAGTGTTGTTGGTGATAAACCCGATGACTAAGCAGAAGTTATTGTAACACCAAGTTCTGGAATCGTAGATCTGTGTTTGTTACATTTGTATTGTACTTGTGGCCACTGTCTAACGAGAGCCTGTGATTGTGGTTATTAAATAGAAAATATTCGCAGTTTTATAGTGTGGATTTGCCTTAGCTGGGCTCACAGTAATCACAGGGTTTTCAACATAAAACTGTGGGTTAGGCTTGGAATGGAATATTTGCTCAATTCACGGACCCAATATTCAGATTTCATTTTAACCATTTTTAACCTGTTTCAGGCTATAGGATAAAAATTTAATAATAACCATTTTTATTAAATTATATAATTTTTAATAAATTTTTCTTATAGATTTTAAAACATACGTTAAAAAATGGTTAATTTTATATTAATAAGTTACCCCATCTTGTATGTTAACCAAAATTTTATGAAAAAACTAATTAAAAATAAATAGATATATTTATTATATTAAAAATAAATTTAAAAATTTGAAATTAAGCAAAACTATTATTATAATAAATTATTAAAATATATGGTTATTATTAATATGATGTATGAAAATTTAAAATGAAGCTCTTAGTCCAACGAGGGTTGAATAGTTTAAAAATTAAAGTCAAATTATAATTAATTAAATAATAATAAATTTAAATTTTTAATTATATAAATAATAAAAATATATCTAACTTGATAAAATATATTAAAATTTAAAATTTAAAAAATAATAATTAAAAGGAATAAAAAATTATAAACAAAAATTAAGTAGAAAATTTAAAAAATCACTTGTATTTATATCATTAATTTTTAAGTTCAGCATAATTTAAAATGTTCGTTTAAATTTAAAATTTTAATTTTAATATATTTTTAATAACATTGTGAATCAATTAAAATTTATTTTATATATAATTTTTAAAATAAATGTTATAAACTTAATAATTTTAATTATATTCTAACTAGGCATGGCAACAATGCTTATACCTGCTTCGCCCGTCCCGTCCCCACCCTGACGAGGAAAACCTAAGTTGATCGGGGTCGAGATCGGGAATAGGTAAAACCCGATTTTTGAAAACGGAGACGAAGGTGGGTATAGGGATCCTGATACCCGCCCCCTCTTCGCTTCTAAACTCGTCCTACTTTTAAAATTACTAAAATATTCTTATTATTTTAAAATATTATATAAAATTAGAGATGAAAGTGAACAAGACCGCTTGACAAGAGGCCTACAGCTCGGCTCGTTTGACAGCTTAGTTTAGTTCAACTCATTTAGTAAATAGATAGACTCAAGTTTGTTAGAAAATCTTTTTAAATAAACGCATAAACTTATAAAAAAATCTGTTTAAGCTATTCAGGTACCTATTTATATTTATATATATATATATATATATTATATTTATATTTATTTTAATATATTATATTTATATAGTATTTATTTTATATTTTATTTACATAATATATATATATATATGTTTTAGGCTTATTTAATGACTTTTTTATCTTATAGGTTTTAAATTTGCAAGTTTTTTTAATAAATTATTTATGCTTTAAGTTTATTTATTAATTTTTTTTGTTATGTAGATTTTTAAACAGGTTTGTAGGCTTTGTATACAACGGAGTATTTGTTTTATAATTTTTTTTTATTTTTTTTAAATTATAATTATTTAAAATATTATAAACGTATTTGATATATTTAAAAGGTTCATGAAAATATTAAATAAGTATAATTAAATATTTTTTATCAGAATTTTAGATTTTCACTTTCATATTTTAATTAGGAAACATAATTAAAAAATATTTTTAAAATATTATTTCAATTAGAAGATGTTAAAGTCTATTATTTCAATTAATTTTAAAACTTACATTATTTTTTAAAAAATATAGATTAATCTATTTTATATTTAATGAATAATTTAGCAATGACCAAACAACTAAGAACAAACTTTCACAGAAAAAATTTAAGTATATATGTCTGCGAAATAAATAAGTTAATTTCTAATTTATTTTACTAATTTAAAATTTTATTTAATAAATTAAATATATTTGATAAATAAGATTATGTTAATAAATTATTTATGTAACATTTTAAAATGTTATTTCATGTAACGCAAAATATATAAATTGATAATTATATATATATATATATATATATCAAATTTCAAATTAAGATTAAATAATTAAATATTATGAACATTCAATTTTATTCGAATTTATTTTTAAATTTTAAATTTTTATTTAAAATATATAAAAGGAAAAACATAAAAATAAATTAAAATATATTTTAAATTTTGAAAGTTTTAGTTGTTTTATTTATGTTTTACAAATTAAAAAAATCTAAAAATATTAATAATAAAATTTATTTTTTAATTATCTTCTTTTTAAAAATCTAAAAAACATACTAATAATGAATAATTAAATAATTTTTTTTAAATAATCTTTAATTAATTAAATTTAATTGTAAAAAACTCAAAAAAGAAAGACACTCACTGTCATCCTCTCTGTTGTCCATTCATAATTCACGTTTTCCTTCTCCGTCACAGTCATCAGGACATGCATCACACTCATTCTCTCTCTTATTTTCAGTTTCACTAACAACTAACAAACTCTCACGTTTATTGCCCCATGTCACGCAATTTTCCATTGGATTCTCTCTCTAAAATTCACGACAAAGGCACCAACACACTCATTTTCGAATCACAGAAAACACACAGGGAAGTGCATCACATCACATTATCCTTCCCACACACACTCACTTCCGTTCATCATCATCACCCACACACACCATTCACTTTAAAATGCTCAAGTATTCTCACTGGGCCAGTTTTTTATTAACAACCTGTTATTGGATTAGTTTTCCTTTCTTAATCAGCCCAGTGTGTGCTTCATAATATTTGATGGACTTTTTATGATATGGGCCAGCTACGGGGTCCATGTTTTCTTAAAATTACATATACAAGAATGCACTAAGGCTTGGATCTCTGGATTTAAGATTGAGTTGGTCAATTTGGACCAATGTCGCAGTGTTAAAAATGGGCTCAATGGGCTGAGTGGGTCGTATTTATATTAAAAAAAATAGAAAAGAATAGGGAGTCTCATGATAATATAAAGTGGGCCTTTGCTTTATTGTGAGATAACTACATGGCGTCCGCAAATTAATATATGAAAATAAGCTCAAAGTTTTTAGAATCCAACATAGGTTCAGTTTTGGAAAATAAGATAGAATTGATCCAACTTGTCTCTTTTTTTAATTTTTTTACATATTTAGAATAATAAAATATTTTCCATTATTCTTTTATATATGCCACAATTTTGCTTTGCTTTTTATTTCTTTATTTATGTATTGTATTAAATTCAAAATTATATTTTCATATTTATTTTTATGTGATTTACACTTTTGTTATAATTAAATAAATATTTTTAATTTTAGATAGTACATAACGGATTTTAAATTTGTATATAATATTATCTACTATCATATATTTACAAAATCATAAAAAATTTGTTATCTTAATTTTCATGTATTAATTTTAAATATTATTTTTAAGTATAAAGATTATATATTTTATTATTAAATAAATTTTATATCTCTTGTAACAAACTTTAAGAACTCAAGGTAAATTATGTTAAATGGAAATCTTTGATAATAAATCTTTTTTATTTATGAAAATAAATATATCTTGCAAAAGTAGAATTAATTTACTTACGATCAATTACTAACTATCTTGTCTTTCAATAAATATATAATCTACATAATCTGAGAGAAAACCTCACCAAACATTATTTATAAACATATGTGCACTAGTTGCTAAACTATGATTCTTATTATTTAGATTTCTTTTAATAAAAATGAAAAAAATATCTTCAATTTCCTCAACTAAGGTTTTACAATCATCAATAAATATTATCAAAGGTGGATAAATGAGCTCATTTTTTATAGTGTTTTGAAAAAAAATAATTTCTCAAATAATGTTTTAAAAAAATTTTAATAAGGATAAAAATAGTATTTAAAATGTTTATATTAATGCGTGTTACATTTTAGCGTAAATATTAATACATAATTTACATTTTAAATGGGAAAATGAATGTAACACTAAAATTAATGTGCACATAAAAAAAAATGTACTGCCAAAATCAATGTGTACCCAGCAATCATGCGTCTAATGTTATGTTGTTTATCATGCGTCTAATGTTATGTTGTTTATGCGTGCCACGTAGGCCTCTGTGAATTGCCGCCTAATATGATGCGGTTTAGGCATGTTGCATGTGCCTGTACGGGTTGCCGCGTGTGCAATGATAATAGGGTGTTGTGTCGTCCAAAATGAGACATTTTGCCACGGTTTAGGCATGCTGCATGTGCCTGTACGGGTTGCCGCATGTGCAACAATGATAGGGTGTTGTGCCGCCCAAAATGGAGCATTTTAGGGGACTCGTGACATCGAAAATGGGGCATTTTACGTTTAAAATTTTTCCCCTCCTTTGTATAGAAAATTAGCGGCCCAAATTTGGGCGTTTTGTGTTCATTTGATGTTGAAATTGGGGCGTTTTAAGAGTAAATTTTTTTTACCGTTCTTGCTAGGTTTGTGTATTTAAGGACGTGGAGATATTGCAATGGGGACCTTCTTCTTCATTTGCCAAAACTTTATACATTTTGTTTTTGTTGGATTATTGAGGGATCACAATGTGAAGAAAGTTAAAGAAAAAAGGTTAGTAAAATATAGAAATTATGATGTTAGGATAAGTTAAATAATGTTAGAATAGTTGGGTAGTTATTTTAAGTGTAGGATTTTAAAATTTTGGTATTGGGTTTTGAGATATTATGATTAAGTTTAGTCGTAGAAGAAGAAGAAAAAGTAAAGAAAAAAAATAAGAAGTAAAAAAATAATTTGTATAAAACTTTAAAAAATTAATGAAAATATTTTTAAAAAATCTGTTTGAGAAATATATATACAATAAAAATTATAAAAAAAAATTAATAGTTAGTAATTAAAAAATATTTTAATTTAAATTTAAACCTATATTTAAAGAAAATAAAAAATTATTTAATAAAAATTAAAATTGTAAATTTATTGAAAAAATAAGTTTGTGAAACAATTTTAAAAAGTTAAAATATTTTAATAGTGAAACTGTTTTAAAAAAATATGATTAAAATTTATCATCAAATTTTTAAAAGAATTTAAATAAAGAAATATTTTAATTGTTACAAAATTTATTTTAAAAATCAGTTTCGGGAATAAGTAAAAAAAAATGTAAACAAGATAATAAAGTTATAAATTAAATAAATTTTGATTAAAAATTTTATTAAAAAATTAAAAAAATAAAATAAATTTTGTAAACATGTTAAAGATTGGGTAAAAATATTTAAAAATTGTAACAAATTGATAAAATAAAATTGATATATAATTTTTAATTAAAATGGTAAAAAATAAAATTTTTTAATAATAAAGTAAAAGTTAAAATTAAAAATAAGTTTGTCAAAATAAAATTTTAAAAACTTAAAGAAAATAAGAAAGTTAGACTTTAAGAAATAAATTTATTCAAATTGATATTAAAATAAAATTCAAATAATAAATAGAAAATTTTAAATTAAATCAAGAATAATTTAAGAAAACAGTTTCGGAAAAATTAAGAAAAAACTAAAAAAAAAATACAATTAAAAAAATATTTTAAATGAATTTGATATTTCAATTTTAATGTAAATATGAATTATAAAATTGAAAAACGGAATAAAAAATAATTTAAAAAATAAGTTTGTGGAATATATATAAAAAAATTGTACAAAATAAGAAACTTACAATTTATAAAATTTATTCCAAAAAATATATTTAAATTATAGTAAAAATAGTAAAATTAAAATTTTAAAAAGAATTTATAAATAATTTTTTTATAAAATGAATAATAATAAAATTGAATTAGATAAATTAGATTAGATAAATTTTTTATTAAAATATAAATAAATTTATGATAGTTTCATTTTATGTATTAATATATATATATATTTTGGTATAATTAACATGAAGTAATATTTAGTAAATTAAATTTATGTTATTTACGTATTTATTTTCTTTATTCTGTTTATATTTAATTAATTAATTAATTAATTTGTTTTAATTGTTTGAATGAAAATGGTTTATTTATTTAATGCTATTATTTATTTATTAATTAATTTATGATATCAATTGATTATTATAAGGTTAAATATATATAATTCATAAATTTTTAAGATTTATAATGTTAATTAAAGTTTAAAAAGTATACAAATAATAAGGAAAAAAATTCAATAAATAAATAATGTATAAAATTAAATTTAATTTATTTTAAAATTAGTTTTAATAAGTTGTATTGAAAATTTAATTAAAAAAATACCTAAGAAAAACATAATTAATTTTATAGTTATGGTGTAATTTAGGAAAAAAATAAAATATTAATAAAACTTGTTTTAATTACAAATCTTAATTTATTAAAAGTAATAGGTTTTAGAGTAAATAAATTTTTATAAACGTCATAATTTTAAAAAATAACAATTTGATTAATTTAAAATAATAAAAAACAGTTGAAGATAAAATTAAATTAAATTAAATTAAATATTTACACAATTAAAAAACTTAATAAATTGAAAAAAAAAACATATGACATTAGAAAAAATAAAGTTAGTAAATTAGATGAAATTTTTACTAAAATATTAAAGTTAGTATATTTTACATAACAAAATGTTAGATATTGAAAAAAGTTAATAATTTAGAAAAGAAAATTTAAACATAAATACAAATTTATCTAAGGTTTATTAAAATACGATTACTTTGTGCAGTATGACATCATGCAGTGACCCATCACAATTGGCATGCATCATTCGAGCAGGACCAATAAATTCGTCTCTTCTTACGTTGCAAAGTGTTCATATCTTTGAGCAGATATGGAATGGAGAGCCTGATTGGGAGTTGAAGGTCAGGAGGGCAAAGTTTTATCATGAGTGAGACAACGTTCCAATGGTTCCCCCTGCGATTGTTGATAGGTTACGACAGACAGGATTCTTGGGTGTAGCACAATTACCTTTGATTCATGCTGATACTTCGTTAGTCGAAGCATTGGTTGAGAGATGGAGGCCAGAGATGCACACATTTCATACATTGTCTGGGGAGTGCACGGTTACACTGTAGGATATTGTAGTATTGACTGGGTTTCCCATTAATGGTCAAACAGTTATGGGTAGTACAACGTTAAGGGGTTAAGAGGGTTTAGTGTATCAACTACTTGGTGCTTCACCTGCTGAGCGGGAGCTGGTTGGAGGATCACTGAAGATGAGTTGGCTGCTCCAACATTTTGCCAGCATCAATGACCAAATGGGAGTGAGGAGCAGCTAGATCACTTCACTCGTGCTTACATGTTGCGGCTGATTGAGGGAGTAATTTTTTGTGATCATTCAAGCTCTAAAGTTCCTCTTCGATATCTTCCCCTCATTGCTGATTTTGATACTTGTGCCGAGTATAGTTGGGGTTCGGCAGTTCTTGCATATCTCTATCGTGAACTGTACGGTTGCACATATTATGATAAAAAAGAGATATGTGGATTTATATCTTTACTACAATTATGGGCTTGGGAACGTTTTCCCAAACTCTCTCTAGGGAGATTTCCATACAATGATCACACTGTTCCTTTAGAGGCGAGGTAAGTAACAGACGTCCTCCACAAATATCTTATATACTTTAGGGTTTTACATAAGTGAATGTTAACTTTTTTTCATGTATCTTAGATGGATTCAAGGGTGTCTCAAGCTAGGCCGTCATCACGATATCACTTTCTATAGGCATGTCTTTGATTCCATGGATCAACGCGAGGTTCGCTTCTAACTTCCATTAACCTTAATATTTAGATTTCTTTGTTTGAATGTTTGGGTTAAATTAACCTTACATGTTTACATACACAAATCATATGGCAACCATATAGGGGGATCATTGATGATTTGCCTGATGCCTGTACAACTGGTTCTAGGCTATGGACAGCTATGGTGCCTCTAATATGTTTCAACATATTAGAGTGGCACCAACCGGACCACTGTATGAGGCAGTTTGGGATGACACAACATATCCCTCAGGCTCCATCTCAGCTAGAGGATGTGCACGAGATGACACTTGAAGGGAAGACTGACGAAAACTGGTGTAGAGTTTTCAGCCCTTTCTTGGCGGTTTGGGAGTAGAGGCATCAACGTGTGTGCCTCAGTGTACCATCAGACGAGTTTCTAAGTCATAACTCAGATTATATGAGATGGTACATCCAACATACACGTTGATGGATGACACAAGAAGTTGCGATCAAGGGGCGTGTGGTAAGTTTTTATAACCCATGATGGAATCACTTAAAAAATTAACTTTAAATGACATAATTATTTATTGTTTAATTTAATATTAGGAGGATGAGTTAGAGATGATACATTACTTGAGCATCGAGGTTGCCGCATCGGGCACCATGTCAATAGCGAACATTCTTGACAACATTTGACGACGTGTTGAGAGGACGATTGTAAACACTTAATTATGTCCGAGACCCTCCATTTGTTAAATTAATCAGTAAACCAACAATAATTTAAATAATAAATAAGTGTTAAGGTTGATAGCTAGAAAGCAGAAAAATAAATAAACAGAAAGCAGAAAAATAAATAAATAGAAAGTAGAAAAAGAAATTAAAAACAAAAAAAAACAGAAGTATTAACAGAAAAAAAAATAACAGAATAATAAAAAGAAAAAAAAAAGTAATAGGAAAATAAAAAAGAAAAATTGAAATAAAAAGAAAAAAAGAAAAATGAAGAATAAAAAATAATAATAATCAATAATAATATAAAATTGAAGAAAAAATAAACAAAACAACAAAAATTGTAAAATAAAATAAATAAAATAAATAAAAATAATAAATAAAAATAATAATAATAAGATAAATAAGCAAAGTGACAAAAAGAAGAAGAAATAATAAAAAGAATAAAAAATATAAAAATATAAAAAACTATAATAATAATAATAATAATTTACTAAATTTCAAGAAAAGAGATAAACTGAAATAACAAAAAAAAAAGAAAAAGAAAAAGGTAACAAAAAACTGAAAAAATAAAAAGGTAAAACAAAAAAAAAACGAAAAGAAAAGGGGGGGGGGAGATAGACACTGGAAGGATTTTTAGAAGGAGAAGGGAGAAGGGGTTGCTGGAAGGAGTCTCTTGGATCTTCTCTCGTCACTAGGATTTGTGGGAAATTAGAGATTCCACCCGGGCTGAGCCAACACAACATTCAGTTCTTGCAAGTAGCTTCACCATAAAAGAGAAAAGGATAGCTCTGCAGATTGGGGGCATAAGTGTACAGATTCGGATGCTTTGTTAGCTTCATAACAGGTTTGTCACATTGCTTTCTTGAACCAAGAACCTTGCTTTAATCAACTTAGTTTACGCTCCTACAATAAAACTCGTATGAGAACCTGATTTGTTGACATAATTTGAGAATAATCAAGATATAGTTTGGCTAGATTTCAGTCTTGACCCCTGCTAGATTTCACTGTGAAATTTGGTTTCAATTCAATGAAAAATTGTTGATACAATTAGGAGAGGATCTGTAAATTGCATTTCTTTAATTTGAACATGGAAATATGGTCTTGTAAAGTCCCGTTTCTTTCTCTTAAAGCCATATAGTTTTTGGAACCCCATAAGATAATTTTATGATTGGTTTGTTTCGGTTGGTACGCATGGAAATTGAATAAGGATATAGTTAGATATAACATTGTCCGTACACAAAAGGGAAGTGGTGGAGCATTGGTAAAGCCGTGTAGGAAATAATATGGCATTCCTCAAGATTTAAGATTCTCTTTGCTCACAAGAACTGAATAGGCATGTACTTTTGGCCTTCCAGAAAATTTAAGCTTTACTACAGAATCTATCTTATTTCCTTTCTTATCCTGGTTCGATCAGTGCTTGAGAAGGGTTGATCTTGATGCTTAGTTAGCAACATGTATATCATCATGTCATTGAGACCTCTTGCTATCATTTAGGAACATCGATGACTCACTATTGGCATTGAAGCCTTATCCTGTCTTGACAATTTGTTAAAGAGGCATAAGGCCAGTGCTGTTTCTCAGCCACTTATTGATCTTCCAAGGAGAGTAGCCGATGCGATAACTAATCTTGCCCACAAAAAAATACTAGTATCAAGACGCTTGGAGGATGGTATTCCTTTTCTTGTTGGATGGTTTGAATTCAATGTCATGAAAGTATAGAGGGCAGCCAAGGAACTCTTTGACGCTGGGAATCAATTAAATGAATCTGGGAACAGAGAGCTAATGGCTCGTGCATATGAATCCTATGTTCACCAACCGAGAATAAATATTTCAAGTTCGGTGATTAATTCCTGTGTTTATTCTACCATTAGCTTCTCTGTACACTCCTTCCAGTCACGTTCTTCTGAAAGGCATGTTCCAAGTAATCAATTTTGTAATCATAACGGTACTCCCGTTCTGTTTGAAGTGGCGGGAACTATAAACCACAATATGCCCATTGCAAAATGTGAGGACAGAAATAGTTAATGGTGCTACTGGTTGGATTGATGTCTTCCAAAAAGTTCATGCAAGTTGTGAGATGTTTCGTACATAATTTGGCTGATTTTCTCCTTATTTACAGGAGGCCAAAACATTTCCTGTCAAGGTAATTGCCATAAAAATAAAAGCCCAGCGGCTAGTTGTCCCGTATTCCCCTCAAACCCCATGGAAACTGTCTCCGCATAGACAAATTTCATGTAATCCTTATGCATGCATGTAAAGGTGGCTGATTTTGGAGTAGCAATGATTTCTTTATTCTATGTACAACAAGATATGCCCTTCCCTTCATATTTTGGTAATATGCAGGGCGAGAAGAGTAATAATATCAAGCCTAACCGAAAAAGAGGAAAGAGACCCACGCATGTTGGGCATCTCGACGTGGGGAGAGTTCCATGCAAAGAATTGTGAATGAAAAGGGGTATGAGGCCACCAAACAAATTCTGGCTTAAAAGAAGGATGCAGTCCCCATACAACACTACATATCTTGAATTTAGAAATCATGACATAAGCCCAAGGTTTAATTCGTATGGCTAATTCAATAAGGGCTTGTGCAAGTGGCCCCGGTTCGAGCTGTGTATCTGGCTATTCTTTTAAATAGCCTCACAATTAACTTATAATCAAGCCGCTGGCGTTAATGGGCCAGCCGGTTAGGCTATTTAAATTGAGTAAAAAAAACCACAATTATTCTAATCAATATTTAAGTAAATAAATTCACAATTTTGTAACCCTAAGAAATTTTGAGGTCAAGCCTAACTTTTGATCTTAATTGGAAATCCAATTTTTTTAGGTTGAGTCAAATCTTTTTTTTTTAAAAAAAATTTAAAATCCAGCTTTATTGGGTCAAACCCAAATTAATCCAGCTTTATGCCGATTATTTTCCCCAAAAATCAAATCAAGTTTATTTCTTTTCTTCAAAAATTAAAACGAATTTAAGTCCTTTCTTCAAATTTTAAACGAAGTTTATCATAATTCAAATCAAGTTTAATACTCTCCCTCAAGTTTCAAATCAAATTCATTTTAATACAAATCAAGTCAAGTTCAATTTTTCAAATTCAAAATCAAATTCATTTCAAGTCAAGTCTATTTTCTCAAATCAAGTTCATTTCAAGTCAAGTTCAATTTCTTAATTTTTAAATCAAGTTCATTTTAAATCAAATTCTCCTTTATACTAAAGTCCACTCCTCTTTTTATCTTTATTATTTTCAAATCAAATTCATCGATTCTAGGTCTCACGCAATGAACCCTAAGCACGAACTGGTAGCTTTTTTTACTGTTCGATGTTTAGGAATTCATATGGGTCCCAGTGCAGCCGTAGTTATCTTGGACCCTGTGCATATATGGACTAAGAATCCTTTTGTAAATAATTTCGAGAAAAACTTCATTTTGGAATCCCTAGTCTTACGCGATGAACCCTAAGCACGGACTGGTAGCTTTTTCTACTGTTCGATGTTTAGGGATTCGTATGGGTCCCAGTGCAACCATAGTTGTCTTGGATCTTGTGTATATGTGGACTGAGGATTTTCTTTAAAATATTTTCAAAATACTTTGTTCATTTTCAAACACCTCCGAAGGTCAAGCCTTCAAACCAGAACTACGTAAGGCTTAAGTTTCCCATTGCACCAGGGAATACGTAGGAGCAGGATCAAGTCCTGTCAGGCTATCTTTCCATCAACCTATTTATTTTCTATTCTGATTAAAGGGATCGAACAATTTTCAAATAAATTACACACTCAGTTTAAAGGTGCCGTTCTTCAGAACAGGTGAGTAGGGTAACTAACACCTTCCCTACTCGTAACCAACTCCCGAACCTAAATCTCTTCCTCAAGTTAGGGTTTTTTCAAATCATTTTCTCTCAAATAAAAATTTGGTGGCGACTCTACTTAATCAATAAAATTCCTTCTTTTTAAATTTGTAGCGAGTTCGTTATCTCGTTGTAGTTACGGTTGTGACAACGATGATGTTCAAAAAGGTTGAGGATCGCCTTGTCAAGGCTAGGTTCAGTGCACTTGAACCAACTTAACAGCCTCCTCCTGTAAGATGCTAGGGTAGATATGGACCCCTCACGTGTGGAGCGATAGGATCTTCGGAGGTGTCAACGATGCACTGCTCCAGTTGCACCTTCCATCCCAGACTTTCTACCTAGACAGGGGGCAGCACTTTGTCCCAACAGAGGATGTCCCACCCTCGCCGCTCTCGGTGTACACATACCCATCACAACGATACCGCGAGGACAGTGGTAGGTAAAATTTTACCCATCATTGCATTTTTTAGAATTTAATGTTTTTCTTTCATTTAACGCACATTAACATGTACTATGAAAGAATTGCAGATCCTTATCATGTAGGTCCATTGATCGAGTTGTAGTTCGACGCGACATTTGGACTTTTCACCTCGCCCCTGATCTGTCATCTCCTACATTCTTCCACCATGGTGATGTTGGGCCAGGACTGACCTATGCAAGGATTGAGGGGACGCCATCGTCACATGATGATATGACTTTTCATACGCCTTCACCATATCAGGCACCTTTGGTCACTCCGGATCCATCGATGCATCCCTACGTCCATGATCAGCAGATTCTTCATGGTTTTGATGGACAAGGCCTTGACTTGAATGCAGATTTGTCAATGACCTTTCACATGGGAGCGCAATTAGATTAGCATCCACCACAGTCTGGACCTAAGATCCTTCGTCGGCAGACTAGGAGGATGACTGTGGGCAAAGGTAGTTGATTAATGCAGTGGATTGTATATATTTGTTTTTGGTAGTATGCAGATGTTATGTCTTAGAAACTTTCATTTGGATTTTATACTTTCCTTTATTGGTGCTTATGCGTTTTATTGTCATTTTTATTTATAAAGTTTATTTCATTATAAACAGCATCTTATTGAAAATGGTTTATCTTCTATGTTTAATGTTTTTGACCACGTATTATTAAATGAAAATTTAAATTATATTGATCGAAAATTTACTCGCAAAATTGTTAATTTCATACAACCATTAATTTTGATCTCTTTGTGGATATCGAGACTGATTATGACCTAATTCCCTACACAAACGACATCTTGAACTAGGTTGGGATTCAACCCAATCCATTTTATTTCTTATACGTGTTGATTTGGGTCTACCCTTCCCTCTAACTTTTTCTTCATCTGGTACCAGAACCTAATCGTTAACATCAACAAGGTCATTGTCATTACCAATTGGCCACCAATCGAAAGAGTAAGTAGCAAATATATGTTGCAGGAAATATACGTCATCGACAAATTGGTAGAAGTCAATACTAACCACTGCACAAGCAGCTATCGCATAGGAGCAATGGTACCTTAATAGTTGAAATTTACCACATTGACAATAAAGATCAGCTAACCTTACCGACCATTTGTTACCTCCTCGTTGAGTTATTAGATTAAAAGCTTCCTCAACCTCAAATCGTGAAGATTATATATCATACCTTCTAACTTGATGTGAACTTGCAGCTGTCGCAACCGTAATTCTGACGAGACGACGAACTCGCTAAAATTTAAAAATTAATTTTTATGATTAATGATGTGGAGTCGCCACCAAATTTTTATTTAAGGGAAAATATCTGGAAAAACCCTAACTTGAAGATGAGATTCAAAGTTCGGGAGTCGGTTACGAGTGGGGAAGGTGTTAGGCACCCCACTCGCCCGTTCTAAAGAACGGCACCCTTAAACTGAGTGTGTGATTTTTGAAAATGTTTGATCACTTAATTAATGTGAAAATAAATAGCTTAATGTAGGTTAGCTTGACAGGACTTGATCCTGCTTCTACGTATTCCCTGGTGCAATAGGAAACTCAAGGCTTACGTAGTTCTGGTTTGAAGGCCTGACCTTCGGGGTGTTTGAAAATAAGTAGAGTGTTTTGAGAATATTTTAAAGAAGATTCTTAGTCCACATATGCACAGGGTCCAAGACAACTACGGCTGCACTGGGACCCATATGAATCCCTAAACATCGAACAGCAGAAAAAGCTACCAGTTCGTTGCATAAGACTTGGAATTATTTTAATAGACTTGATTCGAAATGAAATAAACTTGATTTGAAATTTGATGAACAAAATTGGATTTAATTTGAATGATGAAATGAACTTCATTTAAAATGAACTTGATTTTGAATTTGAACTTGATTTGAAGTGAACTTGATTTGAAATACACTTGATGGACTTGATTAAAACTGGACTTGATTTGAAATGCGCTTGATTTAAATTTGAGGAAAAAACTTAAACTTGAATTGAAATGCACTTGAATTAAATTTGAGGAAAAATTAAATTGGATTTGGACTAAGAAGAATCTTATTTGAAATTTGAAGAATAGAATTAATTTTGATTTGAACTAATTTGAATTGAAATTTGAGGAAAAGATTTAAATTTGACTTGAGTAAAAAGAATTTGAATTGAAACTTGAAGAAAAGAATTAAATTTAATTTGAAAAAAAAATAATTGAATCTTGGAGAAAAGAATTAAAAATGAATTTGAATTGAAATTTAAGGAAAAGAATTAAATTTGACTTGAGTAAAAAAAAGAATTTGAATTTTAATTTGAAGAAACGAATTAAATTTGACTTGATAAAAGAATTAAAATTTAAAGGAAAGAATTAATTTTGATTGGAATAAAAATGAATTTGAATTGAAGTTGGAAGAAAAGAATTAAATTTGACTTGAATGAAAATGAATTTAAATTGGAATTTGGAAGGAAAAGGTTAATTTTGATTTTAAAAAAAAGGAATTTGAATTAAAATTTGAAGAAAAGAATTAATTTTGATTTGAGTAAAAAAATGAATTTAAAAAAAAAATAATTGAGATTGATTTGGAACTAGAATTAATTTGGACTTGACCCAATGAAATTTGATTTCTTATTTTAAAGATGTCAAGCTTAGCTTATAAAATTGAGTTCCCAATTAAAACCAAAAGGTGTGCTTGAGCTCAAAATTGCTTAAGATTAAAGCCAAAAGGTGGGCTTGAGCTCAAAATTACTTAAGATTACAAAATTGTGAATTTATTTATTTTATTGATTATAATGATTATGACCCCTTTTTTTTACTCAATCTAAATGGCCAAATTGGATGGCCTGTTTTATACCCCACTTCTTAAATATATAATGCAGATAAATAGATAAATTATTATAATATTTATATTTATACTTATGTTCATAAAATTTATACTTATTTTTAAATTTATAAAATAGATATTTATCTTATCAATTATAAATATTTTTAAGAATATCTAATAAATATTAAATCCCTTATAATTTTAATTAGCGCCACAGAAGTTATCAAATAATGACAATAACTAAATCTACGTGTCAGGTTACAGTGTACAAGGATAATGTGAGTAGAGTATGCGTGGGGTAAGTTCATAGTCCATACTTATTCAAATATACACATCATTCTTATAACCATGCCAAGACAGTTTGAGAAAATAATAATCGGTATGGTCCTAACAAGAGGCTATATGACGATCAAATAGATTAAATATTTTTCCCAAAGCCAAGGCAGTTTGAGAATTACACAAAATACAATGTTGAAGCTGGGGTATATTAGCTCTTAAAGTTGTATCTTGCATTACTATACCAAATCATGCACATAGTTTTGCTTCGCAATCCCTAGAAGAAGAACCAGATTCCTAAACACGAAGGAATTTAATTGGCCTAATGTCATAATTCCATCTTTAGGAATTCTAGTGCTTTAAGTCTCAATGCTTAAGAAACCAGAGAGCGCAACTCAATAATTTAAAATTATATTCGTGACCCAAGAAAAAATGGATTTGTAACAATTTGCGCTAATATCTTAGATACTCTAATAAGTATAATTTACGAATCTGGTTACATTAATTTTCTACGTAACTATTCTTTGGATCCGTTTAATCAACGCCATGACTATATTACTATTCATGTTAGGCTAGCTTTATTTTATTTTATGTGGGATATTCTACACTACCCCACTTTTTCCCTTTTTTTTTGTTTTTTGTTTTCTTTTTTGATTACTTTTCATTTGGTTTCCGTGTATGCTTAGGTCAGCTTACTTATTGTATTGCGGATGAGCAAGGCCATGGTATCTCAAATTAGGTGACGAAGGTTGAATGGCCCATTGAATAATTTGCTTAATCTTTTAATCCAAACTGAATCGCCTAAATGGCTCTTTAAGGGGTGCGGTAATTTCGCTCCATGTAGAAAGGGTCCGATTGGCCCTGTACCTCGAAGCCACACCTAGGGTCTCGTGCTTCTAATCGGTGAAGATGATTAGGACTCTTGAACCAATTTTCAGAGCGAAGTGCAAGGGCGGGAGCACCACATGGTGATGATGGCCACCGAAGAAGAATAAGAGCCCCGATGGTGGTTTTCTTTGAGGAGGTGCAAGTTTCATTTCAAGTGCCACCCACAGTGGCGAGGGCATTCGGTGACGGAGACGGGGTCCTTGGGAGGCAGGCTAATGGCAGCGACCGAGTCTTTGCTTTCGAACAACGATGGCCGCCATGGGACGAGGTAAGGTGGGGGATGCGCAGAATTTATCGAATACGTTAGAGCTCGAATGGCTCTGAGCGAAGGGAGAGCGGTCGTAACATGGATTGGCCACAATGGGCATGGTGTTATGGTTTGGATAGGCAGTGAGGGAAACTAGTGGCTATGATACGGGGGTTCGAATCTTTGTCGAGTAAGGCTTTGCCGGTGGCCATTACGCTCGATGGTGGCCGAAGCAATCTCCATCGCACAAGAAAAAGCTCCTAATAATTCTAACCCCCTCCCTTCCCTTGTTTCTACTACTAGGATGCCAATCTGCAATGTTAGCGGTTGGGTTATGGCGAGGGCGAAAGTCCTTGGTGACTTCGCGGACATGTTATCTCAAATTCAGGTGAATTCATTTGAGAGGGGTTGAATCTGAATGGTAATTATGGTCGGTCGTGAAGACGCCGCCACCTTGGATCCAAGGAAGAAGAGAACCTATAATTTCACTAGATAACGACGAGTTTTGACTTGGATTCAATGGTAAATTCATATGAACCATAAATAATGCACAGTGAATTACAATCACCCAAACCAAATTACAGAGGTTGCATGAAACGATAATTATAGAATCTCACAGCATCAGCATCACCAAGAATTATCTACAAGAATCACATAAACTATAATTGATTTTCTTGAGCGAATGAAATATGGTTTCGAGACCTGTACCTGAAATTGGCGAAAGATCTTGATACTGCAACTGCTAAATTGCAATTTCCTTTCACTAGAAAAAATGGAGAAAACTTGAATGGCTCTTTTTTTCTTCCTAGAATTCCCCTCTTCTCCAGGAATCGAATCCGCAGTCCCCCACTTCAACCTCTCTTTTTCTTCTCCTCTCTTTCTGTTGAATTTGAACGATGCATGCAGAATTTCTTGATTCTGGCTCGGAGAAGCTCCCTCTCCTTCGAATGAATTCTTGGCCCTCCCTTTTTCTACTTCTTTTTTCTTATTTATAAAGAGTTTTTCAAAAATTTTCCCGCCTTTTTTTCTTTCTTTTTCTCTTTCCCTTTTTATTTTTTCTTTTTTTTTTTATTTTCATTTTTATTTACTTTTACTTTTCAGTTTTTTATTCCTCATTATTATTTACTTTTCTATATATATATATATTGTTTTTGTCTATTTTTTTACTTTTCCTTCGTAATTTTTATTTTTCTTTTATTATTTATTTATTTTGTTTATTCTTTTGTTTGTTCGTTTTTCTGCTTTCTGCTTATTTATTTTTATGTTTATTGTTTAATTTAGTATTGGTTTCTTGATTAATTTTAACAAATGGGGGCCTTGGACATAATTGGATGTTTATAGCAGCTTCTTGATTTTTTCTAATTGCATCCATAACTTTTTTACAAAAACATTGACTAGTCGCAATCTCAGCTTTAGCTATTCAACCCCTTTGAACAAAATATTCAACAAAATGACCATATGTATATTTAACAACACTAGTGATTGGAAGATTTCATGCACCTTTTAAGACTTTGTTAACTGCCTCCACTAGATTGGTTGTCATGTGGCCAAATCGCCTGCCATGTTCATCATACGCAAGACTCCATTTTTCTTTTGATATGCTATCAAAAACACCTAATCATGTTCAACAAAAATATGAACTACTTATATATATATATATATATATATATATATATAAACTATAAATTGACTTTACCTAATTTAAGAAACTCTTGTTTTAGTTTCTGGTTTTTAAATCTATGATTAAAATTGCTAGTAATATGTATGATGAAATAAACATGATACGCATGTGGAGGTTGCCTTCCCAAATAAAAGTTATTCACAGATGATTTAATGCTTTGATGCTTATCTAATATCAAGCATATTCTAGTCCTTTGAGTTACATACTCTCTTAACAAAGCTAAAAACCAACTCCATGCATCCAATGTCTCACCCTCAACAATAGCAAAAACAATAGGTAGCACACCGTTGTTTCCATCTTAAGTTGTGACTATTAGCAAATTACCTTTATATTTCTCATAAAGAAATGTGCCATCAATTTGAATTAGTGGTTTGAAAAATTTGAAGGTCTCACAACATTGTGTGAAACACCTAAAAACTCGAAAGAATTTTCTCGACCCATTCTGAACCTAATTATCAATTATGACATCTTCTGTCTCGAGCTTGTACTTAGAACCTGGAGAAAATTGAATCATCTTATGCAACCATTTCGGTAATAAAGCATAAGAATTTTTCGAATCCCAAACACATGAACAATTGCTTTTTGTTTTGCAACCCATGCTTTCTTGTATGAAACTTTGTATCCATATAGACTTAGTATTCTTTCTTGGATTAAGGTGATTGATAGAGATGGTTCTTCATTTACCCCATACCTAATAAATAATATACAAGAAATTATAATGTTATTAAATGGAATATAGTATAGAAAAAATACATTAAGTTTGTGGAAACAACATACCCAATATGCACGAGGGTCGCAACTGTAATTACAACAAGACGACAAATTTGCTAAAATTTAAAAAAAAAAAGAATTTTGATTTGATAGTGAAGCCGCCACCAAATTTTATTTTAAGGGAAAAGATTTGGAAAAACCCTAACTTGAAGAAGAAATTCAAGGTTTGGGAGTCAGTTACGAATAGGGAAGGTGTTAAGCACCCTACTTGCCCGTTCCAAAGAACGGTACCCTTAAACTGAGTGTGTGATTTTTGATATATTTAAAAACTGTTTGATCCCTTTAAAATAGAATAGAAATAAATAGATTTTTGTGAAAATAGCTTGATAAGACTTGATCCTCCTCCTACGTATTCCCTGGTGCAATGGAAAATTCAAGGCTACGTAGTTTTGGTGTGAAGGCTTGACCTTCGGAGGTGCTTGAAAAGGAACCTAGTATTTTGAAAATATTTTAAAGAAAATCCTTAGCCCACATATGCACAGGATCCAAGGCAAACGAGGGCTGCATTGGGATCCATATGAATTTCTAAACCTCGAACAGCAGTGAAACTACCAGTTCTTGTTTAGAGCCCATCGTGTGAGACTTGGGCTTCCAAAACACATTTTTTCTGAAATTATTTGAAAAGGATTCTTAATCCACATATACACAAGGTCCAAGACAACTATGGCTGCACTGGGACTCATATGAATTCCTAAACATCGAATAACAGAAAAAGCTATCAGTTCGTGATTAGGGCTCATTGCATGAGACCTAGAATTATAAATGGACTTGATTTAAAATAACATAAACTTGATTCGAATTTGATAAAAAGAATTGGATTTGATTTAAAATTAAACTTGATTTAAAAATTAAGGAAAAGAATTAGATTTGGTTTGATTTTGAGGAAAAAGAGCTTGATTTAAAATAAAATGAACTTGATTTGAATTTGAGGAAAAACAACTTGATTTGAATTTGAAGAATTGAACTTGGTTTGAATTTGAGAAAAAAAGAACTTGATTTGAATTTGAAGAATTTGAACTCGATTTGAATTTGAGGAAAAAGAACTTGATTTGAATTTGAAGAATTGAACTTGGTTTGAATTTGAGGAAAAAAGAACTTGATTTGAATTTGAGGAAAAAAATGTGATTTGATTTTGAGGAAGAAAATTGAAAAATGGACTTGATTTGAAATTTGAGAAGAAGAAGAGAATTAGAATGAAATGAACTTGATTTAAAATTTGCTTGACTTGATTTATGCTTGAATTGATAAACCTGACTTGATTTAAAATTTATGTTTGAATTTAATTTAATTTTAAAAAATATTTGGGCTTGACCCACATGCACACAAAGAGCTTGGTAAAAAGGAATAGGTTTTAAATAAAAAGGAAGCTGGCACAGTCCAGCATCATGCCTTATTCTCACATGGCCTATTTTGAATTAGACATGGCCTCACAGTATAACCTGATTTCAAGTGAGGCACACCAATTTCAAAGCCCATACAGCCAAGGCGTGGCTTGATTTTAGCGTGCAATGGATCTTATGTGTAAGCTATAGCCCAATTACAATTGACTTTGATGTGTGGTATGGCCCAATTCTGGTAGGTTGGTAAAATGGAGGCATTTAAAGGAAATAGTCTCAGCTGGGACTCAAACCTAAGGCCTGGATGTCATGGGTAACAAGTAGTGCCACTAGACCATGCCTTTGGTTGAATCTTTAACACCTCTAATTTAATTTAAGGCAAGCAAAGTGTACATGAGATTTTGTTCTGCATGTAGATTGCATTGAGTATTTCCCCTCCTTTTTTTATTCCCAACAAGAGGTATTGGTGGCCCTCCCCTACACTCATGTGATCATTTCCTTCGGACCCCTTTTGCATGGATTTGTGCTCCACGTGGAAGGGCCTAGTTTGCATGGGATGCTGCCTATTCAAGATCAAAGCTTTCTTGCTATGTACATGCAGACGCAACTGTCGCAACCGTAATTCCGACGAGACGACGAACTTGCTAAAATTTTTGAAAATGAATTTTATTTGACAATGTGGAGTCGCCACCAAATTTTTATTTAAGGGAAAAAGATTTGGAAAAACCCTGACTCGAGGAAGAGATTTAGGTTCGGGAGTCGGTTACGAGTGGGGAAGGTGTTAGACACCCCACTCGCCTGTTCTGAAGGACAGTACCCTTAAACTGAGTGTGTGATTATTTTAAAATTGTTTGATCCCTTTAATTAGTATGAAAATAAATACTTTATGGGGGTTAGCCTGACAGGACTTGATCCCGCTCCTACATATTCCCCGGTGCAATAGGAAACTCAAGGCTTACGTAGTTCTGGTTTGTGAAGGCTTGACCTTTAGAGGTGTTTAAAGAAAAAATGACATTTTGAAAAGATTTTCGTTTTTAGAGGGACCTTTGGCCCACTCATGCACAAGACCCGAGGCGGCTACGGCAGCACGGGGGCCTATACAGACTACTAAATGTTGGACAGCAGGTGAACCGCCAGCCCCCCATTTAGAGCCCATTGCGTGAGACCAAGAATCCCAAAAAAATATATTAAAAATAGCTTTTATTTCTTGGGAGGATCTATAGTCCACTCATGCACAAGACCCGAGGCGGCTACGGTAGCACGGGGGCCTATACAGACTACTAAACGTTGGACAGCAGGTGAACCGCCAGCCCCCCATTTAGAGTCTATTGCGTGAGACCAAGGATCCCAAAATAATCGAAAAAAGAGTTTTTGTTTTTTGAAGGAACCTTTAGTCCACTCATGCACAGGACCCAAGGCAGCTATGGCAGCACGGGGGCCCATACAGACTACTAAACGTTGGACAGCAGGTGAACCGCCAACCCCCATTTAGAGCCCATTGCGTGAGACCACGGATCCCAAAATATTAATCAAAAAGCCTCTATTTGCACGAGAAAAAGGAAAATTTATTTTATCTATCAGAAGCAGATAGTGCTTTTGGGAAGGAAGCAATTTTATTCGAGGTTTGGGGATTTATTAGCATTTATGGAATTTTTGGGAATTTATTGGCAATTGTGGAATTTTTGGGAATTTTGGGAATTTATTAGCAATTATGGAATTTTTGGGAATTTATTGGCAATTGTGGAACTTTTGGGAGTTTATTAGCAATTGTGGAATTCTTGGGAATTTTTGGAAATTATGGAATTTTTGGGAATTTTTGGGAATTAGTCATTTGAGAGGCGAGGGACATAGTTGGAATTTTTGGAAAGTGAGGGGTAATTTCGTTATTTGAGGGGCAGGGACGAAACTGGAATTTCATGATTTGTTAAAGGGCAATATGGTCATTCTGATGGGTAGGGACAGAAGGAATTTTGGGAAAGGTAAGGGCATTTTGGTCATTTGGAAGTTGGAGGGCAGTTTGGGGAATTCTAGAATTGTTGGGGGCAATTTGGTAATTTGGGAGTTGGAGGGCAATTTGGGCAATTCTAGAATTATTGGGGGCAACTTGGTAATTTCGGACTTGGAGGGCAGTTTGGGGAATTCTAGAATTGTTGGGGTGATCCTGTAATTAGGAGGAACTTGTAGGGGGTTTTGTAATTCTTTAAAATCTGGGGCCCACTTGCCATTTGGACCCCCCTTAAGGGAGTTGGTGGTAAGTCAACGTTCACAAGCTTGGCTGTGGCCCAAGCCCTCCCTCATATGCATGGCTCTCATGGCTGGAATTCAGCTTGGTGGCTTGGTGGTCCATTGACGCATGTGACGCACGTGATGAGAGTGGACCATTTACTACAAAATGGTTGAAATGGGATGTGAGGGGCTCGAACACAGGCCGTGGGACTCGAGCAGTCGCGCCCCACCACCATTAAACTGAGCTCATAATCACGCCTCTTGAAGCATTCCAAATTTAAATTACAAGGGCTTAGCAAGATGCCTTGACGTGCTTGAAGTTGCATGCGACTTGAGGGTGTCTTCGCCACACGATCCAACGCACTGCCCTTATCTACTCTTCTTCTGAAGCAAGTTCTTGGCCATTCCTGCACCAAGTTTACCCCCTTCGTTGTGTGTTCATTAGGAAGTATCCTTCTCATCTAAGCATTCAACATCCCCATTTTGTTGCCACTCTCTTCATTGATGGCTCAGGCTCGCCGTTGCTGGGGTGTCACCGTTCCTTTAACTGTCACTTTGTTTTGTCCAGTAGGATAATTCCAACCTCGCCAGCCAGGCGCGCAAGGGCAGATGGTGGCCTGATCCATTCTCTCTTTGACACCAGCTAGACCTTGCATGAATCTACATGGCTCCCTCCATAATACGTTCAGGGGAGTGTTCGACACGAGAGGTATAAACTTGCTTGAGGCAACACTCTTCAAGGCATGTGTTTGCTCGAAGACTTACTTCTCCTATTGCATGCAAGACAGGATTTAAGGGTGAATCCAGTGTGAGGGGGTGTAGGCTCTTGACCAATTGTCATGCGGGACTCTTTATCTTGATCCTCTAGAGGTTATTCCTGCATGATCCTTGATCCATGCACACGAGCATGTGGGGATGTCCAAAAGCAGCGTTGGGATAAAGGCGAAGCTGATTCCATGATGGCGATCATCTTGGTAAGGTAGATCTTATGATCGTGAGCCCCTGGTACTTCATGCGTCGACGTGGCAGAGAAGGGGGTGTAACCGATTATGTGACTGAAGGCCTGGACAACTCCTGCGCGGGAGTTCTTTGAAAAGCCCACTACCCTTGTCCTCTGTTGACGACGTTGACTATGACGGTTTTCTTTCACGCTCACTTCAATTTTTAGCATTGGGTCCTAAACTTGACGCATAATCAAAGGCATGTAAACGAGCGTATGCATGTAATTGCCAAGGATTCCCTACCTCATGTTTTAATGCAGACTTGGAAGACATATAAATGGAGGCATGCATATAGTTTCCTAGAATTCACTATCTCTTGTTTGGTGCATCATCAAAAGCCCGTAAACAGGGATCTACGCGCGGTTACCAAACATTCACTGCCTCTCGTTCGATACATACTTCGAACACACACCGCCATGCATGTTGCTGCAGGGGATCGATTGGCTTTCTCTCCAATCGAGATTTCTCCGTCCTTGCATCAGATCCTCGCTTCTTGACCAATCTAACTCGTTCTCATGTACGGATCCTCAAGTGGATCTGCTCGGGAATCAGGTCCAAGCACAGGAACCGCATTTGCTCTAAATTAGCAATGGACCTCACGCCACATTGGTTATCCAGATCCATAATTATTCATTTTCGCTTGCTTGCTTGAATTGATTCCAGTATGTGCCATCTTGATCCAAATCCGGACGTAACCGAACTCGCCTAAGGAACTGTCGTAGGTACAAACACCATATGTGCTACTCCTATACCTTACTATATCTCTACTCTCGCTCTCATTACAGGCTAATCGAGTTTAACCTATCAAGGATCTCTTCTGATCGCACACAGTGTATAAGATAATGGCCACATTCCATGCAATTTCAACTAAGATATTCAACATCTTTCATCAAGTTTCAATGGAGACTAACCTGTTCGACGTTCACTGGAGGAGATCGTGCCAAGTCTAACGTCCTCTGTTCCTGCCACTTCTTCACAATCGCGGTGGAATTCCCTGAAACTTCCGCTTCTCCGATCAGAGTGCTACGCCCTCCGATTCTCAGCAAATCGCCTTCCAGAAAGTTTTCTTTCCCAGCCCTTCAAATGCGACCCCAGGTAAGCTTTTATATCCCTCTTTTTCTTCTTTCCCTTCAGGCTCCTTTCTATTTATCTTTCTTTTTCTCAGGTTTTAGATTTCTTATTATTTTTCTAGATTTTTAATTTCTTATTTCTTTTTATTTTTAGATTTTTTCATACTTTTATTCTTTCTTCTAGATTTTTAATTTTTATTATTTTTTCTTTTTTCGTTTTGATTTTTTGATTTTTGATTTTCTTGGATTTTTACTTTATTATTATTTTTTATTTTAAGTTTTTCCACGTTTTTCATTTTTTTCAATTTTCCTTGTACTTTCCTGATTTTAATTTTTTATTTCTTTTTCTGATCTTCTTTTCTTTTTCAGTTTTTCCAGATTTTAATTTCTTTTTTTCCATATTTTCTTTCTTTTTAATTTTTCTAGTTTTTTTTTCAGATTTTTCAGATTTTAATTTTCGAATTTTTCTAGATTTTCATTTTCCATTTTTAATTTTTACAGATTCTTATTCCAATTTTAATTTTTCCCCTTTTTTTTCAGATTTTAATTTCTTTTTTTTTCCATATTTTTTTCTTTTTTAATTTTTCTAGTTTTTAATTTTTCATTTTTCAGATTCTAATTTTCTTTAATTTTCCTTTTGATTTTTTAATTTAATTCTTAAAAATTTCGATTTTTTTTAATTTTTATTTCTTTTTCTGAATTTTTTAATTTTATTTCTTTTTCTGATTTTTTTTTATTTTTTCTGTTTTTAATTTTTACATCTTTTTCAGATTTTAATTTTCTTTTTCAGATTTTAATTTTTTATTCTAATTTCCAGGTTTTAATTTTTTGTTTTCTTTTTCCAGATTTTATTATTTTTTATTTTTTCAGATTTTTTTATTCTTTTTCCAGGAATTTTAATTTTTCTAATTATTTTCAATTTTCTAGGTTTTTGATTATTTTTGATTTCCCAGATCTTTAATTGTTTTTGATTTTTCGTTTTTCTTCAAGTTTTATTTTCAGATTATTATTATTATTTTTGTTATTAATATTAATTTTTATTTTGTAGATTTTGCTTTTGATTTTATTTTTTAGAATTCTTGATTTTGGCTTTGATTTCATTTTTCCAGAATTCTTGATTAATTAATTTTGATTTGATGATTTTTCTTTTTCCTTTTTCCTTTTTTCTTCTTTTTTGTTTTTGTTCTTCTTTGTTTCTTTTTCTTTGTTAGCTTCCTTCTTTTCATTTTTTAGTTTTTCTCAAATCTTTTTAGATTTTTGTAATTAAAGTTCTTTTCTTTTCCTCTTTTTGTTGCATTGTATTTTATTATTATCATTATTTTGTATTTTTGTTTTTGTTGTTTAAATTAGGGTTAATTAGTAAATTTAGCGGCTGGGAGCCTCAGACATAATTAGGTGTTTACAGCAACAAGGTGAAAAGGTTTCCATATTTGCATCCTCCGTGCTAGAACTGTCTGATCATTTAATGAAACATTTTTTGCAATATTAGATGCAAGACTTCCTGGAACACTCTCGTTCACGCACATATCAGGTTCTAAATTGGTGTTGGTGATTCGTTACTGCATGAAAGCCCAGAGCAGAGCATCTTTCCAATGATGCCTTGTCACAGAGTGTACTTCATGAGATCTTTATCAAGTTTTGGCCTTTTTTTTGAAGACACATATCAGCGCTTGGATTTCGGAAAAAACAAGAACTAACCCTCGCCATCAGCTCTAAGTATAACAAAACTAATGCAGTTCTTGTATTAAAGTCAAACTGCATGCTAGATGTCTCAACCTTGCTCTTCTATGAAACGTTAGTCAACATGTACCTAGATTCGTCTACTCCGACCTTGCCTCTGAGAGCAGCTGAACCTCCCAGTCTAGAGATACCAACAGCCACATTGGCAGGGGTTCCACTGGGAGATCTCTTGAAAGTCGATGCTTCAGCTAGTGACACTCCTCCCTATAATGAGGTAGAGTGAACCAGGTATGGATGATGTGATTCGTAAAAGACTATCACAGGCGAGACCAACCACAACAGTAGAGTCATCAAGCCTTTGAGACTAAGAAACCTTCTCTACAAATGGTACTAAGTTCATGTTCAAAATCGGGGCTGATAGATTGATGCCCAAAGCCAACAGATACCTTTAGTATTCTCACTGTAGAAACATTTGAACTTGGTGCTTCTAAGGGATGCCCAATATGATTGATAGAAGGAGGCACAATGAAGTACCTACAGTCTTTCATCCGATCCAGATATTGAGTCCTCGATAATCAGTTATCCCCCATTCGGTTTTAATGACAACCAGATGGTGGATTGTCATTAACGGGCCTATGCCATCTACCTGGTAATTGTATCAGAGGCTTAGCTCTACATATGGAAGGGAGAAACTCATGTTTGGCAGTGAATTGATCCATGAACTGAAAGGACTGGCCCTATAAATGACTAACCCGTTCCCCTGCCTTCCTGAGTTAGTGTTTCAACATTACTCATGTCATAAGTAAGTAACTCCCACGGATAACTGAACCTTCTATCATATTTTCTGCATAGACTTGACCAAGCTCGACGTTATGGAATTCTCCTAGTTGTCATTGATACGGCTACGTCCTTAGTCATCATCCATTAATATTCCACATAAGGTTGGCATTAGAAGGGAGGAGAATTAAATTGTTCTCTTGGTGAAACTGATCTCCTCCTTCTGTTACTGCCAAGCCAGGGACATATTGGAGCTCAAAATCTCACAAGAAGAATGCAATTCCTCCCCACTGCAGAAACCATTCTCTTAGCAGCGGATGTTACCACCGTAGTCTATGGCCGATTATGAAGAGACCATGTTAGCTCCTATTGTTGATGCCTTTATCCATTATAAACTATTGGTCAATATTAGAGCAAGTCTAAGGTAAGTTGCAACGATCCACCCCTAGAAGCAACCTCCTGAATTATGATGCTTCTCATTAAAAGGAATCAAGGCAAGAACCAGCAGCTGCATGCATGCACGAAGTGTCGTACGATCTTCAAGCGCACCAGTCATAGCTCCCTCCATTCCTTGCTACTGTTTCGGCTGGGTGTAGATTCCACTTTTAAAAATACATGCATCCACGTTCGATAAGAACTAAACCAAACCTGGTGTTTCAAGTTATCCACCGTAAATCTTGTGTGGAGAGATTTACCAAGACCAGCAGAGTATATCAAGTACCAGATCTAGGTCTTCACCCCAAGAATTCAAAGTAGGCACTAGAATTTTAAGCACCGAAACCACAAGCTCTTAAATACACTTCATAGATCAGAACCACATCTTAAAAACAAATCGAAAGCAGCTCGTCTAGGCCGGAATTTTGCCAAACTCATGACACCAGATTTAAGTTTTTATAGCTCTATCACGACTTCATTGTCTCATTCAAACCGATTCTTATGTGAATATATAAATATGAACTACTTAATTTAACTCAAATAGAAATCATTCATGATCCAATATTCATATGATAGAGGCACATTCAAAACTCTAAGTGCAGATTAATGCATGCAGAAACCATATCAAGAAAATATACAGAGGAGTTCTTGGTCTTACCAGGGAGCTTGCGAGAATATCAAGGCTTGGTGCAACTCTGGCCAAGCGAGATCGTAGTAGAAGAATCCGCGCATTTGAATACCACCAACTCCCTAAGAAAAACTTTGACGCTTTGAGCTTAGGAGAGAGATCGAGGCCTTCGTTTTTTCCTCCTTCCTCCCTCAAATCCCTATTCTCTCTAAACTAGTGTGCAGGATCTCTTGTTGGAGACCGAATCGTTGCAGTTTTCTCTAATCAAAGATATGGAGAAACTTCTTGTAGGAAGCTCTAGAATCATGAGGAAGCTTCAGGAGTTCCAGGGACCCGGAGAGGAGTTCCTTCTCTACAATTCATCTCTGAAAATTTTCCTCGATTTTCTTTTTTTCGTCAAATTGGCTTCTGAATTTATTTATAGGTTGAATTGGAGTAATTGTTTAAAAACCATTTTTCCTTATCTTTTTTCTTCTCTTTTTTTTTGTTTTATTTTAATAAGATTTTTTTATTTATTCAGTTTTTCGTTTTTTATTTCCTCTTTTTTTCTTTCTTTTTGTTGTTTTTATTTTTTTATTCTTTCCAGTTTTCAGTTTTTTTATTATTATTTTCTTATTATAAATCTCAATTTTTTCATTTTTATTCTTTTTGTTTTATGATTTTTATATATTTTTCATTATTTATTTATTATTATTAAAAAAAATTTGTTTTTTATTATTTATTTATTTTTATTATTTTTCTTTTGATTTTTCCTTTATCATTTTTGTCCTACTTTGTTATTCGTCTATTTATTTTTCTTATTATTATTATTTCTTTGTTTAGATTTATATTATTTTCCTCCTCCCTTCTTTTTGCTTATTTATTCATTTATTGTTTAAATCATTGTTTTACTAAGTAGTTTTACAAATGGGGCCTCGAACATAATTGGATGTTTACAACGAACAAATAAAATCAGAATCCAACTTTCTATGATCTTGAGATAGGGAAGCATTCACGCAATTATGTTGACCACCTTATTTTGTTACAAACCATTCATTTGATCATTTTGATAAACATGCTCTCGTTCGCCATGAACAACCACTTCCATAATTAGGACAACGAATAGAAAGAAACGTTCGTTTAGATTCAACAATAAAACTTTGGTGTACCTTCATACAATAATGTTTCAATGCAGTTTGCAGTTGTTCTTTACTTCAAATTATAAACCAACATATAACTCATCACCAACCATCCATTTTTCATGTCCAACGTTTGTTGAAAAGTTAAGATCTTCATTTGGATATTCCCAATTAATATAACTGTAGTGTGAAGTGCTACTCCAAAATGGCAATTATTTTTTCAAAACAAAAAAAAAGTTAAACAACTTATATAAAAACTAACATTAACAATATTGATCGTAACTTATTTACCTGATTGATCTCTTCATTGAATAGATGTTTAACATTCTGGAGATGGAATGTGAAATGAACTTCCACCTACACCTCCATCAAAGCTCACCATAAATTGTTCATAAGCATCATCATTATTAGTGTGTAAACGTATGAAGGCAAGTGCACCTTATCACTTTACACAGTAAACAGTGAGTAAGAGTATCGTCTCCACAGAGATTTGGTTCAAGTATTGAATTCCTACTAGTCCACTAATTGAACTCTGATATGAGAGTGCGTAGGCAACGCGATCCCGCACGTAGGAAACGTAAACAGAAAAGAACAATAATTATAGGTTTCCGTCACTAGGCTGGAATTCTGTTCCAGTATGTATAAAACACTTCAAAATAAGTCCAGAACTGTGTACTGCTCAATAATTGGTTCGGATGTGAAGGAAATCGATTTATGGAAGATGTTAGGGTTGGATCTCACCAAAACTTTCCTTATGTAACAATGATCTAGTTCCACATAATGATAAAGAAAGAAAACAAAAAGGAAAACAGGGGTCATGCATAAGACGGCTGCCGGTGGCTGCATCCCTCTTCCAAAACCTAGGGTTTCTTCCTTCAACCAGAACAGACCTAGAAACCAGGAGATTCTGCATAGCAGATAGCAGAAAGGCGGCTCTGTACTATCCTTCAATTACCAGAAGTGTGTGATCAAAAGATTGCCCTGTTCTCGTTCTGTTCTGGGCTTTTATAGGTTCTGCTCTGTAGCGTCGTGTGTCCAACGCGGACAGCTGCGTTGCCAACGCGATGTGAATGACAGATAACTTCTTTTCTTTCAAATCTTCATGTGCTCTACATAAGTCCGGTTGCGTTGCCAACACGGAACCCTGTAACAGACTACAGTAATTAAAACACATGAAATTTATGAAAATTTATCGCTTGAAAGACCTTAAAACTGCATTTTCAAGATTGTATATGGGTTATTCAGTTTTATGTCATTTTCTCATGTTTTAATGGTATTTTATGCTTCAATTACTTGTAATTACATCGAATTATGTTCCAAATAAGTGTCTTCTTGGACATTTATCACAACCCCAAACTTGAACTCTTACTTTTCCTCAAGCAAGCATTAAGCTAAAGGAACATAATTAATTCTGGACTACTCACAACATGCATGTTACTTCTCTCAGGTGTATTTCACTTCCCCTCTTCAATCCAACTTGCGTCATTCAAGCATCCTCTTTCCTAATTCAATGTTAAATTCACTAAGCTCTAAGGGATAGATTAGAATTTTTGTAGCGACAGAAAATAGTGTGAGTGTATTGATTTAAGATAACACTAGGACTATGATTTCAACAACTTCAAGCAAGATGGCATGGTCTAAACTTGTAGTCCCTTACATAGTCAAGTGTCTCACTCTTTCACCAAGTCTTTAATGTTGTCTCTCAAGGTCAGCAAGTTCAGATTCCATTACCATAGGCTTGCTCATATTCTCTATTTCCATCAGTCTTCCACATGCATACAAAAATCAAGAGGTCTTATTTTGGGTTGTAACGTGGCTTGGGTAAGGGTGGATGTGATTTTTGGGAAGGTGGCTTAAAGGGTCAAAGAATTAAGAGCAATTGACTTGTTACATTTGTGGTCAGTACTTCTTCTTGAGGCCTGCACTTATTTCTTTCTTCTTACGCTTTTCTGTTTTTTTTTTTAGTTTTGTTGTTCTTTATTGTTCTTTGACGGTGGTGCAATGGTGTAAGTGGGTATTCCACAACCCCAAACTTAGAATGTTGCTTGTCCTCAAGCAACCCCAAACTTAGGCGTAGACTTATTCTTAAACCATCAACTGTTTTCTATTTCTTTGACTGGGTAACTTCATGGTCTTGTTGCTTGGCTAAGGTTGATTTAATTGCATGGAAATGAGTTTTTAGGCTCAAGGGGTTGTGCAAGGATTATATCTGTGCTAGGTAGGCTATTTGGTCAAGTGGGTGCATGCAAGAATGTGCCTCTATCATGTTTATGTAGCATATGTTAACTGATCTCAACTAAGAAACTGGGCAAGTTCTGGAAAAAACCATCACCTGTGACTTAAACACACAGAATGGATATGTTGTATGGGCTCAAGTGCTCACGGTGCGTTGGCTACACACTTAGATCATGCATCTTGACAGTCTCATTGTTAATACCATAGCAGTTTAATTTCCAGTTTTCAATTACTCATGTTGTGTCTATCCAGGAAGTTTGTTCAATCTATTCATTACTCAATTAGTTCATCTCACAAAGATTAGGGGGATTGAGTGATGCAAGTTAGATTAGAGGTAGTTGGAAACACTTAAGAAAGAATTTATGTGCACAGTATGTAGATGATCTAATTTCAGTTATTAGTGCAAGGTTAAGAAGACTCCCTGTATTCTGCATGTCCTGCAGTATGTCAATTAGCAATCATGTGTTATGTTGTAGCCCAGCTTGCGTTGGCAACGCAGCTGTCACTTGCGTTGGCAACGCGCTGTGCTTTGTGTCTTGCTGTAACTGTGTGCAGCAGTTCTGTTAAGTTCCAATCCTTTCACCTGATCCATGGTCTGGCTGTAGGTTAGTGGTGTGTGTACATGGTTTGGTTGGTACTCAGTGTGTGCAGTACCTAAACAATTCATGTGGACAACGCACTATGCTAGAATCAGAATTTTCAGGAAAAATTCCCAGTAATTCAGTATTCAATTTTCATAACTTAGTATTTACATAATAAGGATCAGACTTCCTAACTATTAGATTATCCTAAAAAAAACTCAAAAGAAAACTAAGTCCTAAAAAAAAAAGATAAAAATATTTTGTTAAATGGAGAAAAATTTTCAAGGTAGCTGTTGCTCAATCTTCGTCCATGCCATCCCTTCCTGCAGGCTCTTCATCGCTTTCACTGTCCTCCAGATCGATCCACTGCAGGATCTGCTCTTCGGATATATCAGAGAGGTCTTTATTAGTCAGCGCCACATGTTCCCCAATTTTCTTGAGAGACTGTTGGTTCATCCTCATTCCGATATGGACCTTCCGGAGGTTTCTCTGCAGCATCTCTACCTATCCTCCAATGCGACTGTTGAAGGCTTGCTGGGCTATCAGTAGCTCCCTCTGCTCGGTCAGCATCTCGTATATTCTGGGTGGCAGAGGTGGACCGGACTCCCTGCGTGGTGGTGGTTCCTGCTTCGTGAGTATATGACGCTCAATGTATGTTTTGTTGAGCGTTGCTTGCGGAGGGACCTTGGTGCACCCCTCAACACTAACCCCTTGAGCCTGACACAAGGCTGTGATCATACTTGGGTATCTGAGGGAGGCTTTGGGTTTGGTAGCTATGTCCTCTATTTCTTAGGCAATTATATGACCCAAGTCTAGTGGTCCAAGTTTCATAATCACCCAAACTAATACGACCCTCTTCTTGGCAAGGTCATTTGAATGGAGCAGGGGCAAGATGTTGGATTGCACGAAGGTGCACCAAATCTTCGCTGTGGGCACCAAGTCTGCCTTCTGCAGTGATTTCCCATCTCTTGATTTGTCCTTTTTCTCGTCCCACCTTGTTCCTGGGACACACAACACTTGCAGTGAACCTTCCTTGTCCACTGGGACATCTTTCAGCTTGCTGCATTGACAATTTCTTCTGGGAACACTAACCTCCAGCAACTCATTGATCACCTGGGGCTTGAAGGAGATGGTTTTACCTCTCACATAGGAGGTAAACCTCGATTCTGCCCTTGTTAGTACCAGATTGGAGTAGAACTCCTTGGTAATTTCTTCGTAGCCTTCCTCAGCCAGGCTGCATAGCTTGTGCCATTTCCTGCTCTCAATCTCTTGCGTAATCACGAGGAACTCTCCTGCGTTTAGGCTGATCTTCATATCCCCCACCACAGAGTTTTCTTTAAGTTTGTCAAACCGCTCTTCACTTTCTGCGAATTTGAAGCAGTGGGTATCTTCGGCCCTTGACTTCCCACGGAGGGCTGCAACCGGGGTTGTCTTGATGCGCATGTTTCTTGAGGATGATGCCATTCTGCAGAAAACACAGTTAGTAGATACTCAAAGCTACAACAAGTTCAGCTATTTTTAACAGTTATGCATGGATTAGCGTAGGGTTCAGAAACCCCTAAAATCAGTTATTGCACAACTTATTAGCAGTTAAAATTAAATCGACCCCATGTTTCAGGAGATTGATTCCTTAACAGGATCTGCACATGCAGGTTCAGGTTTCACCAGAGTTTCTTTCTCATAGGTAGTTTTGATAGCACTCACCTCTGTAGGGATTAGTACATTCCCTGTTCACAGACTCAATGTTTTCCAGAATGGAGATGAAAAGGAAATGCATACCTTACTTATCTTGCAGTTGAAGAGGTGAGAAAACCGCTTTGTGAGTTGGAGACAAATAGAAAGGGTGAGTGGGAGTGTTTTAAGTTACTTGAGTGAGTGGGAGTTACTTACCTGGTGCCTTTTTATATTTGCTGTGTGGGCTACGAAGGGTCAGGTGTGTTGGGAATAGCTTAGGTCAATCTGCTTTAGTCCCACTAACCTATGATATTGTGTTGGCTATGCAACCTTGGCCGCGTTGGCAACGCTGCCCTGTACATATTTTACACTTCCATTTTGACAACCCCAAACTTGTTTCCTGCTGGCCATCCATTTACTTGCTTTAAGTCTATCTAACACGGCAGAGCTATGAATTTCTATGTCTTGAATTTCCCTTGTGTCCTGCCAGCTTTTGTGCAGATAACGTCACACCTTACATATCAGTAGTTTATCTCCTAGTTGGAGCATCCCAACTGTGATCCCAAGATCAGCATCTGTGTCTTCTGAATTTGGCCTTTGGTGGGTATGCATATAAGACACTTTGGAGGGTCTGTTGCAGCAATACTGCATTGCATCTTAGTGATCTGTGCTATTTTTCTGCCTTGCTTCACCTTAACCCACCAGAGTTAGCCACGCAACCGGGCTGCGTTGGCAACGCAATTTGGCACAGAGTCACATCAGTTCTGTGCATTTGACTTGCTTTTCATTTGCTAAGCCCAGTGGTTAACTTTGCTGTTAAGGTCTGTGTATGCATTTGTTACTTCTGTTTTGTATTGTGTACTGTGGTCATTATTAGGTGGGATACCTACGTTAGATCACACACCCAACAAGTCAAGTCAGCATTGAAGTCAGAACAGTTAGGTGGACAACGCAGAGTTCATAATCAGAAATATATAAGTTTTTTTATGCTGTTACAGATTTAAAATTTTAGATTTCCTGGGCTGCAAAACTATACTATATATGGGGGAGGGGCAAACATGTAGGTGAATTAGCAGAATCAACACAAATAAAACAAAAGACTAAGTCCTAAATGGGATGCTCAGTCTTCCTCCATCTGTGTTGCGGCTGCTGGTCGGGTTTTGCTCTCGATGTCTTTCAGATCAGCCCACTGTAATATTTGCTCTTGCTCAGCATCAGAGAGCTCATGCTCGGTCATGCCTATCCTCCTCCCGATATTCATTAGGAGCCTCTTGTTGACTTTCATCCCAATATAGACCTTCTTCATATTCCTTCGTGTAACCTCAACATGCTTGCCTAGGTGGTGCACAAGGAGGTGTAGTTCATTCAATTGCTCTGCTTGCTCATTAAGGATTTCATAAATCCTTGGTGGAAGTATGGGTTCTGGTTCCCTACGCGGTTGATCTAGGTCATTGAGGATATGGCGCTCAATGTAGGCTTTATCTAGAGTAACTTGGGGAGCCACTCGGGTGCAGCCTTCAATTTTAACCCCCTGGGCTTCGCACAGAGCCGTAATAAGGCTCGGGTATCCCAAGGAGATGTTTCCCTTTCGAGCAATATTCTCCATTTCTTGAGCGATTACATGGCCAATGTCCAGCTCGCTGGATCTCATTATCACCCATATCAAAATAGCCCGCTTCTTGGTCATTTCATTTGAATGAAGCAGCGGCAGCAGGTTTGACTACACAAAGGTGCACCAGATTTTTGCCACTGGCAGTAGGTTGGCCTTGCGTAGGGACTTCCCGTCGTTGGACCCATCCCTCTCCAGTTCCCATCTGGCCCTTGGTACACAAAGTACCTTTAAAGATCATGCCTTACCCACTGGGGCGTCCTTCAAGCGATGGTACATGCAACTAAATGTTGTAGGTCTGGTTCCCAGCAAGTTCTCTATAACTTGCGGTTTGAAAAAGATGGTCCTCCCGTGAACATAGGACTGTGTAGCTCTGCTCCGCCCTAGCCAATGCCACATTGGCATAGAACTCGCGGGTGATTTCCTCGTATCCCTGACCGCCCAAGTTGCATAGCTTTTTCCATTTCCGGTATTCGATTTCCACATTGATTGATGGAAACTCCCCAGCGTGTAGGTCTAGTCTTCGGTCCTCTACTATTGAGTTTCCTCTAAGCCTTTCGAACTGCACTTCATTTTCTTGGTACTTAAACCTGTATGTATCAGTTGTCCTAGGCCTGGTTCGTAGGGCAGCAGCGGGTGTGGTCATGTATCTCATTCCCTGTGGTCTGGATGAATAAGCCATTCGGACGATGCTTACGGTTATGGAGCAGAGGAGAAGTTTGTGCAAAGGGAGAGTGAAGAGTTGCAGTGAGGAAGTTTAAATGAATTTGGTGGGAGTTATGGTTACTTGGATGCCTTTTTGCATTCAAATATGTGTGATACGAAGAGCCAGGCGTGTGGACAACAGACCTAGGGAGTTAATACCGACTTAACTGCTTATGGGCCACCTTGGCCACTTATGTTGAGTACCCCTTTTGGCATTTTCTGTTGCCTTTGCGTTGAACACGCAGTCGTGTTTGCGTTGGCAACGCAATTCAGAACAGATTACAGAACTGAAGTTTGTAACTTTACTAACGTGGTTTCTGTTAGCTATGCACTTGAGCTTACCTCCCTCACACAATGTAGAACAAATTTCAGAACCTTGAGCTCCTGTTGCATGTCCTTAAGCTTTTCAACCAGGGTACAATTTGAATTGGTATCTAAGGTATGCCTCACAAACTAGTAGCAGTCAGTCTCTGCCCTGGGCATCCCTAGAGGATGAACTTCTATGCTGTGAAGGGTTTGACCTCCTCTGTTCCAAACTCAGACTCTGCTTCTTTGTTGTATAACCATTGCGTTGGATACGTAAATCGCCTTCGTTGGCTACGCAGATCAGAACAGCAAGCCTATTCTGCTAAAACGACATTGTTTAGCAGCAATTGTTTCTGCAACATAACTTAGCTATGCTCCAAACCTGTAACCTGCATAAATATTCAACTGTACTGCTTTTAATCACTCCATTTGGTATACATTCTTCTCAAAAACTAACCTAAAAACAAAAGAAAATCAAAACTAGTTTCCAAGGGTTGCCTCCCTTGCAGCGCTTGTTTAACGTCTCTAACTTGACATTTTGAGTTTTCAGTTTATGGGCTGAAGGGTGCAGGTAGTCTTTTCCTTGTTGATTTCACCTCCATGATAGTGTTTGATACGCCGCCCATTGACCTTGAAGCTTCTTTGGGACTGCATATCTTCAAGGGTGATGGCACCATAGTCTGAAACCTCCTTAATCACAAAAGGACCTGACCACTTAGACCTTAGCTTTCCTAGAAATAGTTTGAACCTGGAGTTGACCAGCAAAACCAGTTGTCCCAGTTCAAATACTTTGTGTTTGATTTGCTTGTCATGCCATTGCTTGGTCTTAGCCTTGTAAATCTTTGCATTTTCATAAGCGTTGAGGCGAAATTCCTCTAGTTCATGCAACTGTAGCAGTCTATTCTCCTTGGATGTGTTAGCATTGAAGTTGAGAAATCTGGTTGCCCAGTATGCCTTATGCTCAAGCTCAACCAGCAGGTGGCATGCTTTCCCAAAAACCAGCTGGTATGGAGACATGCCAATCGATGTTTTGAAAGTTGTTCTGTAGGCCCAGAGTGCGTCATCCAACCTGTTTTCCCAGTCTGTCCTGAAGCTGTTCACAGCCTTCTCCAGGACCTTCTTTATTTCCTTGTTGGATACCTAAGCTTGGTCGTTACTTTGTGGGTGATACGTTGTGGTAATTCTGTGCCTAACGCCATATTTGCTCAAAATTGCTTCCAGCTGCTTGTTACAGAAATGTGTCCCCTATCACTGATCAAAATACGTGGGACACCAAATCTGAACAGAATGTGCTTCCTTAGAAATTTTATTACAGATTTGGCATCACACGTGTGTGTAGGGACAACTTCCACCCACTTTGAAACATAATCCATGGCTAGCAGTATATGCTCATTAGAGTATGAGATAGGGAATGGTCCCATGGAATCTATGCCTCATACATCAAATAGCTCCACTTCTAATATGTTAGTGAGGGACATTTCATCTCTCTTTGAGACATTTCCGCTGCGTTGGCAAGCATCACACATAACTACAAAGTATTTAGCATCCTTGAATAATGTAGGCCAGAAAAATCCACTCTGCAACACCTTAGCTGCTGTCCTTCTGCCATTAAAATGGCCTCCATAGGCTGAGTTATGATAGTGCCACAGAATATCTCTCTACTCTTCCCGCAGGACACATCGTTTGAGCAGTCCATCCACCCCTCTTTTGTACAAGAAGGGTTCATCTCATAGGTAGAATTTTCTATCATGATACAACTTTTTTCGCTATTGTCATGACCATTCAGCTGGAATAATCTGTGCAGCTTTGAAATTTGCCATATCTGCGTACCATGGCGCAACAACAATGGCTAATAGATTCTCGTCTAGGAATTCCTCATTGATCAAGACCTTCTCATCTTCTATGATTTGCGTAGGTAACATGGACAGGTGATCAGCTGCACCATTATCCTTTCCTTTTCGGTCTTGGATTTCGAAATCGAATTCTTGGAGGAGTAAGATCCATCTGATCAGCCTCGGTTTTGCTTCCTGTTTTGACAGCAAATGTTTCAAAGCAGCATGATCAGTATACACAATTACCTTGGCACCAATCAGATATGACCGAAACTTGTCAAAAGCATAGACAACAACCAGCAACTCTTTTTCAGTTGTTGTGTAGTTCAACTGTGCATTGTTCAGCACCTTGCTGGCATAGTATATGACATGTAGTTTCTTGTCCTTCCGCTGTCCTAGCACTGCACCTACAACAAAGTCACTTGCATCACACATGAGTTCAAATGGAAGACTCCAGTCTGGGGCTGCAAGTATAGGTGATGTGATAAGTCATTCCTTGAGTGCGTTAAACGCCTTCAAACATACATCATCAAATCTAAATTCAACATCCTTCATCAAGAGGTCACATAATGGTTTAGATATTTTAGAGAAGTCCTTGATAAATCTCCTGTAGAATTCAGCGTGCCCAAGGAAACTTCTCACTCCTTTCTCATTGACCGGAGGAGGAAGCCTTTCAATGGCTTCAACCTTGGCTTTATCTACTTCCACACCTCTTGATGAGACTTTGTGTCCTAACACGATGTCTTCTTGTACCATAAAGTGACATTTCTCCCAATTCAGTACTAGGTTGGTCTCTTCACACCTTTTCAACACACAAGACAGGTTGCTCAAGCAATTGTCATAATCAGAACCAAATACTGAGAAGTCATCCATGAAGACTTCAATAAAGTTCTCCACCATGTCAAAAAATGGCCAGCATGCACCTTTGAAATGTAGCAGGTGCATTGCACAACCTAAAAGGCATCCGACGATACACAAATATCCCATAAGGACAAGTGAAGGAAGTTTTCTCTTGGTCCTTGGGATCTACCACAATCTGGTTGTAACCAGAATATCCGTCCAGAAAACAATAATAGGAATGCCCTGCCAGTCTTTCCAGCATCTCGTCCATAAATGGAAGAGGGAAGTGATCTTTTCTGGTGGACTCATTGAGTCTCCTGTAATCTATGCACATACACCAACCAGTCACTGTCCTTGTAGGAATAAGTTCATTCTTCTCATTAGGGATAACTGTTATCCCTCCTTTCTTAGGTACAACCTGAACTGGGCTGACCCAAGAGCTATCTGAAATTGGGTAGATGATACCTGCATCCAATAGCTTGAGGACCTCCTTCTTCACAACTTCTTTCATGGTTGGATTAAGTCTTCTTTGGGGTTGCATCACAGGTTTAAAATCTTCCTCCATTAGGATCTTGTGCATGCATATGGAAGGACTTATTCCTTTCAAATATGAAATAGTCCATCCAATGGCAGATTTGTGAGCTCTTAGAATCCTCAGCAGCTTCTCATCTTCTTCTTCATTGAGGGAGTGTGTCACAATCACTGGAAATATGTTCTTTGCCTCCAAGAATGCATAACAGAGGTGAGATGGAAGCTGTTTCAGTTCCGTAGGTGGGCTGTCTACTCTTCCTTCATCCTTTGGAAAATCTTCAAGGGGCTGTACGCTTGTCTTCATGGGAGGATTAGCTTCAAGTGTGGCTATGCATTCCTCCACATCATGACTCTCTTTTTCTCTCTCCTGGTTCAGGCCTTTAGAATGCCAGATGACTCCTTCAAAAATGGAGTCACTGTCCTATTTTTGAAGAGAGGGTGACAGTTGCGTGGCCAACGCGTTTACTGGCAGCGTTGCCAACGCCTCCATCCTCATGCAGTGTGGCTGTTCAGCAGGATGCTTCATGGCTTCAAACACATTGAATGTTACCTTTTCATCCTGCACTCTTAGCATCAGTTGCCCCTGTTGCACATCAATTAATGCTCTTCCTATAGCAAGGAATGGTCTTCCTATGATCAATGAAATTTCAGTATCTTCCTCCATGTCCAGCACCATAAAATCTGCTAGGAATATGAATCTGTCCACCTTGACCAGGAGGTTTTCCACCATACCATATGGGTATTTGATTGACCTATCAGCCAGTTGGAGGCACATCATGGTAGGCTTCACCTCCTCTATTTCTAGTTTCTTCATTATGGAAAGAGGCATCAAGTTGATACTATCCCCTAAGTCGCATAATGCCTTGTCAATCTACAAATTACTAATGGTGCAGGGAATTGCAAATGAACCTGGATCCTTCAACTTCTGAGGGAGTTTTCTTTGGATGATGGCACTGCATTCTTCCGTGAGAGCTACGGTTGCATCCTCCTTTAGTTTTCTCTTTTTGGATAATAACTCCTTCATGAACATCGCGTAGGAGGGCATTTCTTCCAGCGCTTCAGCTAATGGGATGTTGATCTACAGTTTCCTGAATATGTCCAGAAATTTTGAGAATTTCCTTTCCTCCTGCTGTTTCTTCAGTCTTTGGGGAAATGGAACATTTGGCATTGCCAAGGTAGCTTTTTCCCCGTTGGCTACGGCTTCCTCAAATAATTGCTTTTTGGTTTTCCTCACTGGCCTGTCATAGAATTCCCTCTTCTGTTTTTCCTTTGCTGCTGATTGTGGATTGGTTGCTAGGTCTCCTCCAGATTGTATTTCTATTCCATCCTTGGATGGTTGATCCTTTGGACCAGCAGCACCATTTGTTTGTGCAATTATGTTATATGCTGTCTTTGGCAGTGCAGGTAGTCTCGACTCTATCATCTTTCCACTCCTCGTTGTGATGACATTGCACTGCTCTTTGGGATTTATTGTTGTGTCACTGGGAAAACTCCCAGCATTCCTTTCTGTGAGTTGTTTGGACAACTGGCCCACTTGATTTTCCAGATTCTTGATGGATGCTTGAGTGGACTATATGAATTGGCTTAGTATGTTTCCCAGGTCTACAGAGTTGTCTTGAGGTTGGGTTTCTTGTTGTTGAGAGGACTGTTGCTGTGCATATTGCCCATTCCTCCTAAGGTTGTTCTGATTCCTGAAATTAGAATTATAAGAGTTAGAGTAAGGGGGATACTTAGGCCTTTGTGGCTGGCCCATATAGTGCACTTGCTCCTGGCTGGATGTTCCTGTTACGTCTATGTTACAGCATCCATTCTCATGTTTTCCCCCATAGAAGTCACATTTTAGGGCTTGTACTTGTTGAGGGGTTCCCACGTTGAAGACCTACAACTGTTTCGTCAAAGCCTCCAGCTGCTGTGAGATCAGCTTATTTTGAGCAAGTATTGCAGTTTACGTGTCCAACTCCAGCACACCTCTCTTGGGAACGCTTCTGTCAGTCGGTGATTGGTACTCATTGGAAGCCATTATCTCAATCAGCTTCATGGCCTCCTCTGCAGTTTTGCTATTCAAAGATCCTCCTACTGAGGCATCTATGATGAGTCTTGTGGCTGGCTTGACTCCTTTGTAGAAAATGTGAACTTGGTGAACATCGAAGAAACCATGGTGTGGACACTTCTTTAGAAGTTCCTTGAACCACTCCCAAGCCTCGTAGAATGATTCTCCTTCCTTTTGACCGAAGTATGAAATTTCTCCTCTCAACTGTAAACACCTAATTATGTCTGAGGCCTCCAATTGTTAATCAGGAAACCAATACTATTTAAAAAGGATAAATTGAAACGAAAGAAAACAACAAAATAAAAAAAATACAAAAAGTAATGGAATTTAAAAATACAATCAGAAAAATTAATTTAGCAAAAACTAAAAAATGAAAAAGAAAAAAATGAAAAAAAGAGAAAAAGGTAAAAAATGAAAATTGGAAAAAAGAAATGAAAGAAAAAATAAATAAATACAAGAAAATGGGAAAATTAAAATACATAAAATCTAAAAAATCAGAAAAACATATACGAATAATAAAAAATATAAATATGTATAAAATTTTGAAATGAAGAGGGGGTTGACTTTTGGCTCCTGGAAAGGGGTTGGCTTTTGGCCCTTTGAAAGAGCTTGGCTCTTGCCAAGAAGGAGGAGGCTTCTTTTTGGTTTTCTTTAGAGGATGCTCGTCTTGGCTACGGGGTTTTTTTTTCATTTTTCAAAAAAGGCATCGGAGGGAAATCTTTCTTTCCTTGAAAAGTGAGAATCTGAGGGAGAAAAAAAAAGGGGGTCGGCTCTGAAGATCTCTCTCTTTTTCTGAAACACATGAGTTTGCTTAAGAAGCTGCGCCTCTGTGCCGATAACTAGGAGAACTTATTCCATTCCACATTGAGGTGGAAGAAGAACATTCATCCTCCCTGGAAGGTGCACCATACAGGTCAGATTTTCGTATGCACTCTCTTTTCTGTATGAGTAGGATTTGGTTGAATGGTGAGTGTTGATATTCTCTTTACTTGAGTTCTAACAATGATCGCGCTGGATTCGAGTTGTGGTTTCATGAATAAGAAACAAATCTGTTTCGTGCCAGAGAAGTTTGAGGAAAATTGGAACCGATGTTGTAAAAATGAACATGTATTGGTTGGAATTATCTTTGTTTCAAGCATACGAATCTCAATCTAGTGTTCCTAGCTGAGCAACAGAAAATTTTCATGCATTCAGGTTGAGTTTCTTTATTGACTTGATTCCGTGAATAGTATTTGTATATATCAGATTGATTCAGCGCTTTAGTGTTGCACATGTAGTAAAAAAAACTATCTCAGGTCAATAAACGTGCTGCAAATGGCGGCCTCTGTTACATTTGTTTCATGGTTTTTGCTATGATGATAGCCATGGGATCAGACTTAGTGAATCAGACCCTGAAATTATAAACAAATGAAAGTGCATTCTGTGAGTTATTTCAAATATCCTATTTTAGGCATATAGTTAAAAAAGAATTTGTGTAAGTGAAATAGAGAGGATCTTTTTAGGTAATATGGATCCGTATGTTCACATCTTAGACTGAAGCGAAAAATTCAATGCACCTGAAGGTGACCTTGCCATTCGACTGATATCCTGCATGAAGGTTACTTGCTATAGGCAGATTAGGAAATCAATGGCTCAAGGAATGGGTGTCTATGCAGACTCACAGGGTCAATCACTTTTACATGAACTCCTTTGGTAAATGTACAGTCGGTTGCATCTTGCCTCAATATTGCACGCAACTGATAAGGGATCATGTTTGTAAGCATGACAAGCGCCGCCCTTTTCTCAGGTAGCTCCTCTATTAGAAGTTGCCACAACAACAAATTTACCACACATTTGCCTAAGACCTTGAAATACTGCATCATTGGATGACCAAGATGAGCCTAAACCATTGCTAGCCAGAAGCTATCATGTTGGTTGGCCAGAAATATTTGAGCTGGAAAGCAGTAGTCACAACCGATCAAGGTACATCTGGACCACGCTTGGGTTCTTTTAGGTGACAAATACTCCAGGTTGCATCATGGTTCCCATTTTTAACCTGCATGGACTCTCTTGATGTGTATGCGTGAGGAACACCCGATCTCGATGAGCAGGGATCATCTAAGTTCGAGTCACAGCCCTTTAGAAAGAAGACTTTGCATAAATAAACTCGGTCCAGGAAATATCCACCTCAAGTCGCCATAACCATGTTCATCATTCATTTTGCCATGCCTGAATTTGAAGTGCCCATTCCTACGATTATTTACGTGAACGGTAGCCAAGATATGCTCAGTAGCTCTCGCATGTGCTCACAGTAGCTCCTACATGTGCTCACAGTATCTCAAGGGTCAAGGGCACCTGTGCTGATATGCAATGCTCAGTGTACGGCAGGAATCCTTCTCGACTTTGAGCATTGGTCATTCGTAAGGTCGAAATTGCACTATTCAGGAACGCCAAATTCAGCTAGAGTCATGGACAGTTCTTATAAGTCAAAATGCAGACTCGTATTGCTCCCATTGTGTTGAATCCTTTGGAGATTCATACCCAAAAAATCCTCCTCTAACGATGTGCATGTAGAAGAGCATGCTCCTGTGGGCGTATATAGTTCGTATAGTCACAATGGTGAGCATTTTGGACCCTCAACGAGCCACGCGTTGCTCACCTTCAACAGCTGGATCGTGATCATTGCCATCTTAGTAAGGCAGTCCTACCCCATGATAATTAGCTCACCAAGGCTAGTGATCAGGTTCAAAGTTAACATGGATCCCTGCATGTTTGCTGCAAGGCTAAAAGATCTCCTCACTCATTGACCAAAGGAGTTGTTGCCAAATATACACCCAAGATTGATCGTCTCATGGGCCACCTGTGTCGAGCACATTGCAACGAGCGTACAAAGGATCCCGATGAAGCACACAAAACCCATTATATTTCAGACAGCTAAGCAAATGAAGGCATGGCAAACTATGAATGGAGCTGGACGTACGAGTTGAGTTCCTTCTTGATCATGGCCGATGTCGTGAAGACCTACTGCATGCAACAGTCCCCTGGTTGGCATGAAAGTTGCATCACGAGGATGGCGACCAAAAGTCCCAGTCGACCACTCCCTAAACATTACCCTCTTCTTAGTGGCAAGCTCGTTTGAGTCACTATGAAAATCCTATAGGTTACCAAGTCCTCTTGCATTGCTGCCAATAATGGTCCTAGCTTTTGACCAAGAAAAGAATGTTACATACTTGGATCTATGGCTTGTGGAGGTGGTAAAAGTCCCATATGCCGGATAAGAAGTCAGCCCTAACGTAAGGTGCAATTCCAAACCAAAAATGTGAAATAAGGGTCAGATAGGTACGACCATGATGCACTCAAGACGTAGTCCAATACCCATGCACGTACGACTTCTTTATGGAGATTAAAGTGCCATGCAGAAAATGGGTTTTGAGTAAAAAGGGAGTGGGGCCCACATGTAATTTATGTTGGAAATGAAGGAAACGGCCTCCCCGTACACATATACGTGACTAATGTAATACAAATCACAAGGTTGGGTAGCTCAAGTGGTTGAGCGCATTGCCACCACCTCCGTGGCTCGCCTTCGAACCCCACACACAACCTTTTGCCCATTATTTCAATAATTCCAATTATCTCATAATTCCAAATCAGCCCCTGCAATTCTCAAAATCCCAAACCAACCCCTATACTTTCCAAAATTCCAAATCAACCTCTACACTTCCCAAAATTCCAAATTAACCCCTGTACCTCTCAATATTCCAATCCAGCCCCAATATTTCCTGATATTACATTTTAACCCCTATACTTCCCATTATTCTCATTTGACCCCATACTCAATATTCCAAGTAAGCCCTTACACTCCTCATTAATGCCAATCCAAAACCAAAAAAATCAAATTCTTTTGCCAAAAATTCATACTAAACTCTTTTTTAATTCTTTTCTTTGAATAAAATCAAATCAAATTCAAGTTAGAATCTTTCAAAATTCTCAAGTCCGAGTCAAGCTCATTTCTAATCAAGTCAAGTTTAATTTTCCAACATTCAAAATCAAATTCCATTTCAATCAAGTTTTATTCTTTTTGAATCAAATTCATTCCTTCAAAAAATAAAATTCTTTTCAAAAGATTTTGGGATCTATAGTCTCACGCGACGAACTTGATTGATGCACTGTTGTTCGATGTTTAGTGGTTTGTATAGGCCCCCGTGCTGCCTTAGCTGCCTCGGACCTTGTGCATGAGTGGACTAAAGGTCCTTTCAAAAAATAAAGTCCTTTTCAAAAGATTTTGGGATCTATGGTCTCACGTGACGAGCTCTAAACGAGAAACTAGCGGTATACACTTCTGTTCGACCTTTAGTGGTTCGTATAGGCCCTCGTGCTGCCTTAGCCGCCTCGGACCTTGTGCATGAGTGGACCGAAAGTCCCTTCACAAAGACAAAATTCTTTTCAAATGCTTTGGGATCTACGGTCTCATGTGACGAACTCTAAACGGGAAACTGGCGGTCTACACCGCTGTTCGATGTTTAGTGGTCTGTATAGGTCCCCGTGCTGCCTCAGCCGCCTCGAACCTTGTGCACGAGTGGACTGAAGGTTCCTTCTAAAAATGAAAATCTTTTCAAAATATCATATTCCTTCTAAATTACTTTCGAAGGTCAAGCTTTCAAATCAGAACTACGTAAGCCTTGAGTTTTCCATTGCACCGGGGAATACGTAGGAGCAGGATTAAGTCCTGTCAGGCTAACCCCCATCACGTTATTTATTTCCATTCTAATTAAAGGGATCAAACTATTTCCAAATAATCACACACTCAGTCTAAGGGTACTGTTCTTTGGAACAGGCGAGTGGGGTGCCTAACACCTTCCCCACTCGTAACCGACTCCCGAACCTAAATCTCATCCTCGAGTCAGGGTTTTTTCCAAATATTTTTCCCTTAAATAAAAATTTGGTGGCAACTCCACTTAATTCAAATAAATTCCATTTTTAAAATTTTTAGCGAGTTCGTCGTCTCGTCGGAATTATGATTGTGACATCAACTTATTGTATTTAGAGGATGGGAAGTACTTCATGAGGAATTTGGATACCAATTCCTCCCAGGTGGTAATACTCCCTCTTGATTGGGTTTGCAACCAATACTTGGCTCGATCTCTTAAAGAGAACGGGAATAGCCTTAGTCTGATTGCTTCTTCTAAAACACCATTCATCTTGATTGTATCACATATTTGGAGGAAGCTTGAAAGGTGGAGGTTCAGATCCTCCACTTCACTGCCCCTAAACTGGTCCTGTTGCACGAGATGGAATAGTGCCGGTTTGATTTCGAAATTATTGGCAGCAATTGGTGGTGGTCTTACGATGCTAGCACTGCAACCTGCAGAATTTGGGACAATGTACTCTCCCAGTTTGATTCTCCTGTTAAACTAGTGTTCCTCCATGATAGAGTGGTGTACAGGGTTATATTCGCCGGTCCCTTGCAGTCTCTATTGCTCTTGCTGTGCTTTTCGTATTCTTACTTCCTTTTGGTTTCTTCTTGCGAGCTTTTTAATTTCAGGTTCAAAGATCAATTCCTGTTCTTCTTCACCTCGCATAAATAAAAATAAACAAGATTAAAACTAAAGGAAAATCAGTATGCAAACAAAATCAAAATCAAACAGAATCGCTCAATCTAGTGGCATTCATAGTACTTTTCAATATTGAAAAACAAATCCCCAGCAACGGCGTCAAAAACTTGTTGGTGTGTAAACGTATGAAGGCAAGTGCACCTTATCGTTTTATAGAGTAAAAAGTGAGTAAGAGTATCGTCTCCACAGGGATTTGGTTCAAGTATTGAATTCCTACTAGTCCACTAATTGAACTCTGATATAAGAGTGTGTAGGCAACGCGATCCCGCGCGTAGGCAACGTAAACAAAAAAGAACAATAATTATAGGTTTCTGTCACTAGATTGGAATTCTGTTCCAGTATGTATAAAACACTTCAAACTAAGTCCAAAACTGTGTACTGCTCAATAATTGGTTCGAATGTGAAGGAAATCGATTTATGGAAGATGTTAGGGTTGGATCTCACAAAAACTTCCCCTATGTAACAGTGATCTAGTTACACATAATGATAAAGAAAGAAAACAAAAAGGAAAACAGGGGTCATGCGTAAGACGGCTGCCGGTGGCTGCACCCCTCTTCCGAAACCTAGGGTTTCTTCCTTCAACCAGAACAAACCCAGAAACTGGGAGATTCTGCGTAGCAGATAGCACAAAGGTGGCTTTGTACTGTCTTTCAATTACCAGAAGTGTGTGATCAAAAGATTGCCCTATTCTTGTTCTGTTTTGGGCTTTTATAGGTTCTGCTTTGTAGCATCGCGTGTCCAACACGGCACGGCTGCGTTGCCAACGCGATGCGAATGACAGATAACTTCTTTTCTTTCAAATCTTCATGTGCTCCATGTAAGCCCGGTTGCGTTGCCAACGCGGAACCCTGTAACAGACTACAGTAATTAAAACACATCAAATTTACGAAAATTTATCGCCTAAAAGACCTTAAAACTGCATTTTCCAGATTGTGTATGGGTTACTCAGTTTTATGTTGTTTTCTCATGTTTTAATGGTCTTTATGCTTCAATTACTTGCAATTACATCGAATTATGTTCCAAATAAGTGTCTTCTTGGACACTTATCAATCATGATCATCATCATCACCACCACTATCACCATCATCATCACCATCAATGTTTGCTAAATCTTCCCATTCTAATTCATTCACATTTAAACCATCATTTTCTTCATCACTAAACTCATCTATCGGAGGAAAAAAATATTCTTCATCATCATCATCAGAGACATTTACACCGCCTTAAATAAGAATAAATAAAAAATATCATTTAATAAAAATAAGTCTACTCAACAAAAAATAATCAATGTAAACCATGATTTACTTACCACTTAGAGCAGATCTACTCTCTTCATTAACAATATTAATGTCGACATACACTTCAAGGACAACCATCAAACGTTGTTGCTTAAATGCCTTCATCATACATTTTACATATTCATTATCTCTAATTTGAAATCCTCTATACTCAACATTTTCAAATGAGACTAAAAATCTTTCTATTAAGTTCGAAATAATTTTCCCAGATGACAATTTTAATTTTTAAATTTTTTTATTTCAATTCATTAAAACTAACATTTTTTGAAACCTGAATTGGTTTTTTTCCCCTTCAAAGGTTAAACCTTCCTCACCTTCAAACATTTTCCTATTAAAATATATTATTTCATCCATCATTCAAAAAAAAATTCAAATAAATTCCTATTTCATAATAGTAATTGCAAAAACAATTTACAATAAATTTAAAACTAATTAAGTATAAAAAAAATTACCTTCATCTTGAAGTAAAACAAAAGTTACAAAACTTTCTTTCACTGAATAATTCTCCAAATTTACTCTCATAATACAATCTATTCACACCTATTTATACATCTTAACAACGCATAAATAAATGCGTTAAAGAATTTAAATATTACATATTGAGCCTTGTAACGCTAAACTTTAAACGTGAAATGCCAAATTTGGTGCGTTTTGAACGTAAAACGCCCAAATTGGTGCATTTTGCACTACCGGAGAAATTGAACCCCCCTGAAACGTTCAAATTGGTGCGTTTTGAATTTGAAACGCTCAATTTGGTACGTTTTGCACTGCCTGACAAATTGGAGAACCCTTGAAACGACCAAATTTGGGCGGCTAATTTTCAATACAAATGAGGGGAAAATTTTAAATGTAAAACATCCCATTTTCGGTGTTACAGGTCCCATCACCGTTGCACACGCAGCAACCCATACAGGCACATGTGGCACACTTAAACCGCATCATATTATGCGGCAACTCGCACAGGCCCATGTGGCACGCATAAACCGCATAACATTAGGCATATGATTGCTGGATATGCATTCATTTTGGCGGTTCATTTTGTTGGATGTGCATTAATTTTAGCAAAACATTCATTTTCCCATTTAAAACGTAAATTACGTATTAATATTTACGTTAAATTGTAACACACATTAATATAAGCGTTTTAAACACTATTTCTACCCATTGCCAGGAAATATATTTTTTTAAACACCATTCAAGGAATTATTTTTTTCCAAAACACCACTTTGAGAAATGAGTCGGATGAATGAAATAACCTAATTGTCTGTACTTAGAGTGAATCTGTCCTGACTTCAATATTAGAAAACCTACGACTACGAACCAAACAAAGGTCCCAACGCATTGCAAGGCATTCAGCAAAAGTTGCTTCTAGCCTGTAATTTAGGTAGCAAAAGTTGCTTCTACTAGCAGCAACATAAATTTCTCCGGTTGTTGTTTTAATGACTGTACCAAACCTGATCCCTTTTTTTTCCAGCCCAGCCAACATCTAAAGTGAGAAACAACTTTTTCTCCTTCTACAAATTATGGTTATGATTATTAACAACCAATAGTTTTGATTTTTTTACATGTAAAGGTCTCTATTGATTTTAAAGATTAGAAGACAATGATTCTTATACAACTCATTTGTTTAGGGCACCTCTTAAAGCAGGTATCATTGCGATGCTTCCATAAGGCCTAAAGGACCATTATATGCTCTTCTAAACCAAATGCAACCGAATTTTCCAGCAAGCTACTCAACCATTCCCCAGTGCAATTAAAAGAAAACTTGTTAGAATCAGGAAGAGACGAAATGATTAAATTTCACCAGAACAACTAAAAAATAAATGATCCCAGAATTCAAGGATATTAGTTCCACAAAACTCATAAAAGGGCTTGACTGGAATCTTTCGTAGGAGTAAATTGGAACATGTGGGCAATGCATTGCAGACCAATATGAAGAAAAGTATTTAACCTTAGTTGGGACATTTGTTTTCCAAATTTTCATCCATAGAAGGGAACAACCAACAAAATTTTCAATTATATTGGATATTTTATCCTTTATTAAATGGCGATATGCAAATTTAATAGAGAATAAACCATTCTTCGACCATTTCCAAATGGGGACATCATCCTGATTACAGGAATGGAAATGACTTTGATAGTTGCTACTTCAACCAGGTGAAACATTGAATCAATAAGGTTGCAATTTCATAGATGGTTTGTTGGCAGGACTATACTATCACAGTAACATCCAAATAAGAGTGATTTGGAGAAGAAATTACAATTTTGGAATATGGGATAGGAATCTAAGGATCATTCCAAATACAAATCTTTAACCCATTTCCAACTGCCCATTTAAGACCCTTTAGCATGAAATATTTAGCTTCCCAAAGACTCCTCCAAGTATAGTTAGGAGAGAAGCCTATAGAAGCTTCTAAAACTCTTTCGAGAAAATTATCTAGCTTTTAAGATTTGAAACAATATTGACTTCTCATATGTTAAAATTTGCCAACATTTTTTTGATAGCACTTCTTTGAAATCAGTCCACCTTTCATCTTGGTTATGCATAGCCTATGCCATGCCATGCCATCCAGTGGACTTTACGCTCATTTATAATTTGAGCTAGCAAAGAATTCATATGATCATAGACTTTCAGAAGAACATTAAAGCAACGCAGTACATAATTTGGAATGGCTTGTGCTACCGATTTTATCATAATCTCTTTCCTAACTCTTGATAATAATCTCTCCTTCTACCTTTTCACTTTTTTCCATACCCTAAATTCCATTAAAGATAGCCTTTTTGGACCTTCCAATAGGCATAGGAAGACTCAAATACTTATTGTGAGAAGTTACAACCTTAAAGTTCAACCTATTTTGGATTAAATGTTTAAATGATTCATTCACATTACAACTAAAAAAAACTTCATGATTTTCAGTATTAATTTTTTGCACTGAAACAATTTCATAATTTTTAATAATCTCCACTAGTACCTCTATCTCATATATGAATGTTTTGGAAAAAATTAAACTATCATCAACGAAAAAATGATGAGTTACAGGTAGAGTTTTCCTAGCAACCTTTACATCATTAGTCCTAAATTTTGTTTGTCTTAAATCATTCTAGTCAATACTGCAACATAAAGAATAAATGATAAAAAAGAGATTGGATCTCCTTGTCTAAGACCATGTTGTAAAAAGAATTTGGCCATGGTTCACCATTTAGCATTAGTACAACTTAAACAAGTTTAGATAAATAAAAATAGTTAAAAAAATGTTTCAAGGTATATAATTAATTTGAAACTAAGCTAATAATAACTCATTTAAAAAAATACCTTTTGATTCTTCTTATCAATTATAAATCCTTTCTCATATGTAGCTATAAATTTCATGCAATTCTTGGGATTGGAGAAAATTTAGATGTTCTTTGAATTTTTTTCAAAAATATTATTTTTATGGTTTTTTTCTCTTACTAAGTCTTAAGTCAAAAAATTTAATATTTTTAAAATACCCTTCTTAACAAATGCTTCTCAAATTTTAAATGAGTTTTTTTTTTTCTATTTAGATAGTTGTAAGTTTTTTATTTTTTATTTTTAAATTAATTTTTAAAATAAATCTGATCAATAAAACTAATTTTAAATTAATTTTTTATATATATTTTAAATAATTTTAACTTAAAATTTGTTGGTTATTTTTAATTTTAAAATATTTTCATTCTTAATTCTATCAAACCACAACATGAGTGTAGTTATCACATCAATTATTATGACTATTATTATATAATAATAAATTTAAATTTTATTATTTATTAAAAATTTTAATTGTAATTAGTTTGAGATAATTTTTGTTAATGTTGTAATTAATTATTTTTTATTTAACTATTTTTATAGATTTACAAGTAAATAATATTTTTGGTATATATTTAGTTTATAAAATTATAATATAAAATTATTCATAATATAATATTATATATATATATATATTATTTTATATACAATAAATACAGAATAATATAAAAATATTATAATAATAATATATAAAACTATTTATCTTGTTATTAATTATTAAATAATATATAAAATAAAAAATTATATTTTTATATTATAATCATTATTACTATAAATATTATTATCTCAATAATAATAATAATAATAATTTTAATTTTATTATTTTTAAATAATTTAATTTTATTAATTTTTTAATTAATAAATTTTTATTATTTAATTTTTTTATAAATTTACAATAAAATAAATATGTTGTTTGATATATAAATTATATTTAATTTATAATATTATAATATAATTTTATTTTATATAATTATTTATAATATAATATTACTATATATTATTTTATATAAAAATATTAAATAATATAAAAATATATTATAATAATATATAAATTATTTATATTATTTATTAATTATCAAGTAATATATAAAATAAAAAATTTATAGTTATATAATATTTTTTATATTATTATAACTACTGATCAATTTTTATTTTTATAACTGCTATTATCATTATTATAATATTATTACTATCATCTTTATTATAATAATAATATAATTTTTTATTAATATTTTAATTATTTATTTTTATAAATTTATGATAAAATAATATAATAAAGTAAATTGAATATTTTATTATTTTTTTAAGATTTTTAGTAAAAAAATTTTTTTTATCTTTTTTAATAAATAAATATAATTTTCAATAATTAAAAATCTTTACAAATTTTTACAAACATTTCAAAAGAATGTCAATTTCATATGGTTTATTATAAATAATAAACTTATTTACTTATGAATAAAATCATCATAAATATAAACAAAATCATTATAATATTTTTACTAATATTAAAGGGTTCACTTTTATCGATAATTAAAAATCATCACAGATATAAACAAAACTATCATAACAATTTTTTATCATTAAAAGGTTCACTTTTATTTTATATATTTTTAATAAAAAAATCTATTACTTATCATAATTTAATTTACAGTTATAATTACTAGTTCATAATTATTATCTCTATGATTTTTAATGATGCAAAAACTGTGGAACCATAAAATTGATATTATTTTCAACCATCCTAATATAAGCTTTGATAAAATTATAGAAAACATACAAATCTGAACATGATTGTGGATGATATTAAGGCTGCATGGTATTTTAAGTAGAATTGGTAATGCAAATGATCTATTGCTACTCATGTGTTGCCTAGCGTAATACAAAATGTGTATTTAGGAAAATTTGTACGAAAAGTGACTATTTTTTCGATCATTGTTTCTTAAATACAAAAATTATCACAGAAGTGCATACGACAGTTGCTTATCTTTTTCCTTCTCCGTCGGTTTCCTTTCCTGCTAAAAGGATACTTTAATAAAGAAAAAAAAAAAGATTATTAACTTATTACTATCCGATAGAAGTTTTTAAAATCAGAAGACAAATAACTTGAACATCAAATAAAATATCTTATTTGATGCGACATGCTTGTCTTAATTAGTCAATTTTAAATACTTCCAATAAAATGGTTAAAACATAATTCTGCTCCTATGAATCTCTTTGTATGAGTATACGACAAATTAGTCCCGATTATATAACATCACACATCTTCTAAGGCAGACTGAAAAGCTAACAAAGATCCTGTGATCCTATCTTGTTCACTCTTTTTATCCTGTAAAAAAGTTAAATTATTATCCTATGTTATCTTTTTTAAATATATAAAATATTAAACATCAACTAAGTGTTAATAAATGATTATAAGATTACAAACAAAGCATACAATTTAGTACGAATATATCCTATGCAATCATCATATTTTGTAATATACTGACATTTTGTTTATGTAACTAACTTGGCTTTTTTATGTAATAACCTCTTTCAGTTGAGAACTTTTAGTTGAATTCGAATTTGAGTAACTACGTTTACTGTGGATAAATCTTGTAGTGGATGAAAATGCAAGAGTATAAAGACCTCCTAAATCCAAACATTGTATATATTCAGCATGATTTTTTTCCAACACTTCAGCCAGAGATCAATTAGTAAAAATTTTAGTAGAATCAACTTTAACTCTGACTTATTTCTTGCGTCACCTTCTCCTACACGTTCAAAAGCATTATTAAGAATTTTAGATCATAGAATCAATTATGCATCTACAGAAATTAGTTTAAAAAATTAGATTGTTCAGCCATCAAACCAATATTGAAAACTTTGAGGCACAACACCTGCTCCGTCTAATATTCAGTTCAGTCAATTATGTCTATGTAAGGTTGAGCTTATGCAATTCCTATTACCAATAAGAATCAGTATCTCAGTCATCTTGAGCTCAAAAAAAAAATTAAAATAGAAAGAAAAGGATCATAAAATTAAATTAACGGAACCATATATATATATATATATATATATATATATATATATATATATATATATATATATATATCGTGAAATATCAAAATACAGTAAATTGCATCCCAAAATGAATAAAAATATGTATCCAAAAGAGAATGAAAAAAACGTTAGACAATAATTACGTAGTTAAAACTATTTAAGATGGAAGAAGTATGCATTTTAGTTCTTTTGGAGGGGATGATGACTCCATTGCTACAGGTACAAAATCATTTAGTTGAAGGCTTGAAGGACATAAGTAAACTATTAAGCACAACAAAATATGTTGTAAACTAACCTATTTTGCACTTTCTCCTCTCATCACAAAGAACATTAATAATAAGATCAGGCCAGAAACCTCTAACTTCCTTTACAAGAGCAAAAACAAAATTCTTATATGACACTTGTATTTTAGAGGAAAATAGATGCAACAATTAGGTATGCAAACAGCATAGATATAAGATTCATATGTTTAATGTATTGACAATAACCAAATGGAAATATGGTATATTCATGTCTATACCCATATATTTGACGTATTAAGAGACTTTTAATTATTTTGTATGTCATTGGCACATATCCTTCATTGCAAGGAATCATCTTATAAACCATCATCACTGAATTACTCACTGACTCTGTTTGAAAATCCAAGAATCATCGCCCACAACTTTAAACTAGAACCTTTTGGAATTTAGAAATAACCCCTATTCTATCCCAAACTAGGATTAATATAATTGAAAGGCATGTAAGCTTATTCTGTAATTTGTATCAGGATCTGAACGAGTTTCTTCCTCCTCACCAAAAAAATAAAAAACAAAATAATAATAAGTGATCAAACTTCAATTTCTAGAATAAATTTTAGCGTGCAACTAAATATTACTGAAAATCAACAAATAACCAAAAAAAAAAAAAAAAAAACAACAACACTGAATACACCTCCCTGCAAGGTTTCAGATCCATGAACAGTGATTATACACACAGAAAGAGCATTAAATTAACCAAAACATAGTAGAATCTGAGATGGCAAAAGGAAGAAACCCAATCAGACCTACATTTGATTGCATTGCATCACTAACTACTAAGAGAGCAATTTGCAGCCATAGCTAAAAAACCCAGTTATCTGCTTTCACACAGATTCTAAATAATAACTAAAAAACAATTAAAACCATGTAAGTTTATATCATAGAGTGTTTTGAATATCATTAAGAACTTGGGACCATAGAATCAATCATGCATTTGCAGAATCTTATTCAAAGACTTAGATGCAATAGGAGTAGGGGAGCCTTCACAGAACAGTAGCTTTAGACTAACCAAAAAGAAAGAATACGAGGAAACAGTCCAATTTCCAATATTTTATTTGAAGCAAAAAAAAGGAAGATAAAAACTGAAGAAAAAATGTAATGTCGTGTACTCATTAGCCAGTCCTAGGATTTTCTTATTCTTAGTCAGCGTACGCAATTGAATCAAAACCGAAAAGAAAACAAGGAACAGAGCAAGGTACTTAACAAAAGGAAGAAGAAAATCCCTCTCCTCTTCCGTGAATATTTGTGTTTGATATTTTATATCACATATCAAAACTCTACATTCCTCTTGCTCTTTCTATCTTCTTCTATCTACTCAAGCTGTAATAGGATCCAATCTTTCTTCTTCTACACATCAACTACTCAATGCACATAATATTTAGAGAGGCAAAGAAATTTTAGAGATAGATAAACAAAATATTCAGAGAAAGATAAATTTATTCTCTGCAAGCTTTCAGATAAATCCATTGACAAAAATAGACGAAGTAAGAAAACGAATTGAGAAAGTAATTGCAGTGGAAATGTTAAAAATAAAATAAAAAAATTTGCAATCTCTCAATGAAGGGCCTCAAAAATTGCCAACAATTCAAGGATTAGAAATACATTGGAGAGGAAAATTTAGAAATTACAATAAAATATAAATGGAGAGAGGAGATTAAAAAGACCATTACAATAGGGAATTAACCAAATAATTGCAATAAAGAATATGAGCTTGAAAGAGCGTAAAGGAGAAATTGCCATTAATTAGGAGTTCAATACTCTACAAGTAAAACTAGAACACCCATGCTTCATTAAGCAGAAGGGATTAGTTTTCCATTAAATGGTGAACTACATATATATGGTTTGAACTTTGAATCCCTGCTGAGAGGACTTGGTTTTTGGTGTTTGATCATTCTTCAACTAAAATTAACTTTATAATATATAGTATTTTTTTCATAATTAGAATTTTATAATCAATGGGTCCGTTGATTATTAATAATTAGAATTTACACTTTTTGGATTTTTAAATATGCATTCGTCACTTTCTAGCTATAAAATTTGAACCTAATAAATTTTATTATTTAAGTGGGTGTTAAAAAAACTATAAAAATATCATTAAAATAAACCGGAAGAAAATACCTGAAAATTTTCCAGTTCAATGTAACAAATGAAAAAAAAAGAAGATGAATCTACATTCTAAATTTAGAATATATTAAGATGAAAGGAAAATATAAAAATAAAATATATTAAGATAAAAAAAAGTTGAATAGGAGAGAAAATAAAAAATAAAAAGCATAAATCACAACATAAATTTCTACTTAATTAAAAAATAAAATAAAAATGATTTCTACACACAAAAATTTAAAACTTTTCATCTTTCGATTTTTTATTCAAATAAAATTTTAAATTTTATTCCTTCCTTCTATCTTGATTCCCCCATACCTAACATTTGCAAAACATTCTCCTAGTTAATAATAATAAATAAAGAGAGAGAGAGAGAGAGAGCAGAACGTGGGCTTGTTAGTGGGAGTGAGGCAATAACTGCCATGCATAACTGTAAAAGGGTAGATGGAGAAGAAAGAATAGAATGTGTTTAAGAAAGAAAAAGGTGAAGTGAAGCATTTGAAGGTTTTATAGTTCGGTGTGGTGTTGGATATTGTGTTAGTGAAAAATGCATGGGAAAAGGGAAGAAGAAGAAGAAAAGTATATAAGGAAAGGGCCATGGAAAGCAGAGGAAGATGAGGTACTACTTAACCACGTCAACAAGTATGGTCCCAGAGATTGGAGCTCCATTCGATCCAAAGGCCTTCTTCAAAGAGCTGGCAAGTCCTGTCGACTTCGTTGGGTCAATAAGCTTCGACCAAACCTCAAGAAGTAATTACTCAACAATGTTTCTTCAATTCTCATTCTCTCTCTCTTTCTATATATATAGCCATATACCCATGTAAATATATGTGGTTGTTACTAATTACTATAGCATTCATGTTTCTTTCATGAAAAGTTAACAATGATGGGGTTGCTTCACATGGTTCCTTGTCGTGGATTATTTGTGTTTTTAAGCTTCAAGATAACATTTTTTATAATGGGATTTGTATATTTTTTTATTTTTTAATTGACCTTTTGGGGTTGTGTCTCTTGGTCTCACCTAAGTGGGTTCAAGTTTTTCCATATTAGGCTGTCCAATTATGGGTTGTTTGCATTGTTCCAATTTGCAGCGTCTATTGCACTATTTGTGTTTTTAAGCTTTAAGAATAAATTTTATGATGGGGTTTTCCTGATTTTTGTTTCCTGTCTCTTGGTCTAATTACCTATGTGGGTACAAGTTTTTACTGTATATACGAGTCAGTCCATTTTTCTATTTTGGATAGTGTGTATCAAATTATCCAAGAATGGTTCACGGTTGTTACTTGTACCACTGTTTGATGATTTTGCAATTAATGATTTCTTTTTTATTTTTTTAGTTTATAGATGAAAATTTTTAGTGGGGTTTATTTGATTTTTGTCTTTGGTGTTCTCAAAGTGGGTGCAAATTTTCAGTAGAGGAAGAGAGGGTTGTGATAGAGTTGCAGGCACAATTTGGTAACAGGTGGGCCAAGATTGCATCCTATTTGTCAGGGAGAACAGATAATGATGTAAAAAATTTCTGGAGCAGCAGGCAAAAGAGGTTGGCTAGGATTCTGCAAACATCAGCAAAAACCCCCAAATCACATAAAAATAAAACTAAAGTTCCTACCTTTCTTGATGCTCCAGCTTTGGAGGAGGTAATTAAATTAAAAGGTTCCTTTATTTCCTGCCACTTTTTGTTCCACCATTCTGTTTGTCTTCATAACTTTGTTTTATTCAATGGAAAAAAAAAACTCAATAAACAAAAGGGAACTGAAAATTTGAGACATTTAACACAAGTTTTAAGATCAAGTTTGTTTTGCTGAAAATGGTAGGATGCTATTCAGTAATGCATTCACTAGAAAAATTTTTAGACTAAAAGCGAGTTTCAAGAATTAGTTTGTTCTGTTGAAATCAGTTGTCAGTTGCTATTTATTAATTTGTATTCTTACAAGAAAAATGCTATAAATACACCATTTTAAAAATACTCTTTTCTTTTAACACATCTTTTTTATTTGTTATTTTTTAAAAAAATCAAATACTTGTCTTGTAAATTGGTCATTCTTTAAAATTATTTTGACATTTTAAAAAATGAACCAATCAAAAGAAATGTGTTCAAAATAGTATATTACTCGCATTCCTCTTCCTATAACTGCAGCAGCTACAGATTCTTACAAATTTCTTTTTAGGGGGATAGAGGAGTAGACTTGGAAAAATGAGTAAAGTGTTCAGTGTGGCAGTGTTCCTATTCATTGCAAATATTTTTGACATGCATAACATAAATTTGTTGATTTGTATAGGCTCCTAAGTTCAGCTCATCATCAGAGGGAGAACCATCATCATCAAAGCCTCAATCATGCTCACTACCATGTATTGAGAATTCAGAGGTTATCAAAATGGTGCCTTTACCAGATCTCATAAAGTATGAGGTACCTAGTTCTGACACTAGCCATGTTGAACAAGAGTTCACCCTTTTTGATAGCTACCAAAGCAGTGAACAGAATGCACTCCCTCAATTTACAGAACTTGAGAATAATCTTACATTCTCAATGGGAAGCCAAGATCTCTTGGCCAGAATTGATGAGCCAAATTTCATAGAAGACTTTGGCCCTCTTGAAGCTTCTGAGTTTGGAATAGATCCTCGACATGCCATTGGGTTCCCTTTCTTGGAATCCTCGGGAAGTTGCAGATTTGGGACAAAGGATACAATTTGTAACTACAAAAGCAGTGACCACTTCTTTGATGATTTCCCTGTGGACATGTTTGATGACATGGAGCCACCTGCTACCCCGTCAAAGCTCTGATTTTTGTGGTTGTTCTCATATGTTCTATGTTTAGTTGTATTGCAGTCATTGTAATTGCAGACTGAAAATCATATGTAACACTAGGGATTTGGTTAGTCATAGTAATTTGAAATTATTGACACCCAAAAATACACTGCAATTGTCCATATTTCTTGTCTTTTTTATGGTCAAATTGTCCTAGTGTGGGGCTTTTGAGTAACTTTCTTACGCTGAGTGATAGTAATGGTTTATTTATAATTTTTGCAGCTCAATTCTTTTAAAGCTGAATAGAATTAATTTTAGTAAAATTAATTTTAAACTGTTAAATATTATTAAAATATATACATACATTAATCTGAATTACATATATTTTATTAATATGTGTTTTTATTAAAAAATGTAAGAATTAGTTTTTTAACAATAAAAAAATTGACAAACGTGTAAAATAATATGTTGTGATGATAATTTTAGCCTAGTGTGTGTTAAGTAGTAATTAATTATTAAAGCCATTAAATGCAAGGACGATGATGTCTGCCATGCTCTTGGAACCACATTAGACAATAAAAGAGTATGTGGATATTAGCAGGGTACAAGTAGCAAATATTTTCAACACCTACTCTCATTCATTCAACTAACATATAAATTGCGGTTTTTTGTCACATAATTTGTCTTACATAGTATTGGAACATGTTAATTTTGATAAATAATTTGGAATGATCACTAAAGAAAGTGTTAACATTTGCATATTAGAAAATAATGTCATTTTTCCTATCTTTAGCAAAGAAACCGCAATATAATGCACATATGACTTTAGAAAGTAGCAATGAACTTATGCTTATTATTACTATTTTATTTTTGTCTATGTAATGACCTTATGCTTAATAGGCAATGGGACTTAAAACGCTGGAGCTAGGTCGAATAATTGATGCAAACATTAGAAATGATTTTAATTTGCAAAAATCCCGTATGTCAATTATTTTTCCCCTAGAACAAATATGAAAGGACCAATTCATCACTTGGTTTGGGACCATAAACGATTTCTTTTCGTGTATATTTATTGACAAAAGAAAAAATTTGAATCTATAATTTAAATGAATTAATCAAATAAAATGTTGGTATATTTTCCATTACCTTTTTAAATTAAGAGGTAATAAGAGTTACAACAATAAATATTTATATTTATATCTATTTTTATAGAAGAACAAAAGTTATTTGAATCATTATTATCAAATTATTTTTTATTTTTATTGTTATAAATAAATATAATTTTTAATTCTAAATAAATATTATTAATATATTATATTATGAAAAATTTAAAAATATAATATTAATATTAGGATGAGAATAAATACATATATATATATATATTAAAATTATTATAAAATAAAGTTTAATTAATATTAATATAAATTTAAATATTTTATATAAAATATAATGAAGTAAAAGATTAAAATTAATATATTAATATAAATTTTAAATTATAATATACAATTTTTTATATTGTAATATTTTGAATTTATCATTTCTTTTATTATAATATAATATTTTTAAAATATTTATTATCTTTTTTAATTAAATATTTTGATAAAAATAAATATATTTAATAGAAGTAAAAAAATTTAGTAAATATTTATGATACACAATTAATTTTTAATAAAATTATTTTAAATCTCATTTGTTTATTTTTTATTCTTGAATATATATATTAATATATTTTTAGAATATACTTTAAATTTAATTTCTCTACCCGTCTCATTTTTTAATTTAACAAAAATTAATTTATTAAAATTATAATATTAAATATATTACTTCTAATTTCTATATTAAATTTAAATGTAATAAAAAACAATATCATTATGAATGAATATTAACTGATATTATTACACATGTTTTAATTATTTATATATTCAAATTGAAAAATAAATTAATAAAATATTAGTTCGATAAAATTATGATAAAAAGTATATTATTTATATATTATACACTAATTTTTAAAATGTAACTTAAAATGTTAAAGTAAAAAAAATACTTAAAAATAAAATTTTGATAATAAATAAATAATTTTTAAAATATATATTATTATGAATATTTATTATATATTGGTATGAATTTAAATATATTTTACAATATATAATGTCATAAAAATTTAAAATCAATATACTAATATAAATTTAAAATTATATTATACACTATTTTAAGTGTAATATTTTTAATTTAATTTTTTTATCGTAACATGATATATTTTTAAATACTTATTATAATTTTTTAATTAATATTTTGATGAAAATAAATATTTTTAATAAAAATAACAGTTTTTCAATAATATTTATAATATATAATTAATTTTTTATAAAAATATTTTTAATCTTGTAGTTTCTTTGCTATCTTGAATAATTATATTATAACATTTTTAAATATATTACTTTCTCTTCTGATCTCATTTTTTAATTTAAAAATAATTAATTTATTAAAATTATAATATAAAATATATTACTTATATTTTTGTACTAAATTTTAATTTAATAATTTTTTCTCATTTTTAATGATTAATAATTAACATTATTATATATATTTTAAGTATTTATATGTTTAAATTGAAGAATAAATTTAAAAATATTAATTCTATAAAATTAGAATAAATATATATATATATATATATTTCTTGTATATTTTATAGTGATTCTAAATGTAATTTAAAAAATTTTAAAGTAAAAAAATAATTAAAAATAAATTTTGGTATAATAAATAAATAAAATTTTTAATAATATAAAATTATAAAAAGAGATTTATACATAATTTATATATTATGATTTACCGTTGATCATTATAAATATTATTAAACACATTATATATAATGGTCAAAATTTGTTATTCTCTATTTAAAAAGGTATCAAAGAAAATACTTAGAATGTTTACATGGTAAGTCTAATTGAGTTTCAAATTCATAAACCGAACTAGTTTAAAATTCTTAAACCCGTGATAAGTAAACATAACATTGATTGATCACGTTAAAGATAAACTAACTTCATGTGAAATTTGAGTTTAGATCTTCAAGTCATTAGTTGATCACATTAAAATTTTTCAAACAATATTGATACTGAAAAAAACTCTTATAAGCAAACAAGTATAGAATTCTCTCTCTCACTCAAAATGGTCAAGCTTGTTTACTTAATACAGGAAAAATGACTATTTCAGCTCGATAAAGATTAATGATTCATGGCCACATTTATTACGTAACTCAGTCACATCTTCACAACAGAATAATGTCGAGAGCTAAAGAAACATAAACCTTATTTGAGCCACACAAAATCGTTATTATTGTTTTTCCATTGTAACTGATACTGTCTTTATCCCTAGCCTACACAGTTCACGTGTGACTAGTCACTTAAAAAACCTTTTCCTGTTCAATTGAAAAATCTTAAACTATTAAAACTATAAGAAATTAATCAATAGTGTGCTTTTTATAAGATGAGCACACTTATACAGTTTTGAAAAAATAAAAAAAAAACCGTTTGACTTTATAAGAACGTTTTTTGTTTTTATTTTCCATTTTTTACGTTTATTTAGAAAAATATCATTTTATTTTTACTTCATTTCCTATTTCAAAATGAGTATAGGAAACTATGAAAAAATATATATCCATTTCTATATAAATACAAATATAAATATAAAACATTTTCGTAAATCAAAATTCTTAACTTTTTACGAAGTGAATGGAACATACTGCAATTTCAAGACGGGATCATAATGGAAGAAAAACGAAGTTAGGACAAGAAACAGCTTTTAACAGTAAGGGTATCCATCCAAATACAAAATAAAATAAAGTAAAATAAATAAAGAACTATTATCATTGCAAGCATTTTCTTCCTTTCTTTCTAGTATACAAGTTTTATATTCGCAACACAGCAATAAACAAAGTATATGATTAACTTACGCTCACTGCAACAACAATAACAAGACAAGCCTTTTTCCCACAAGTAGAATTGCTTGCATAGATCATTCATCAATTGAGTTTCTATCATAAACCAAACTTTCAATAAATTCATATAGAACAATGTGTCCTCTTAACTTACCTCGAATAAAATGGAAGAAAAAAGCCCTACTACCATTTCTCTTTCCCCCAATGTTTACTGCTCAATCAAGGCAAATATCCTATGAGTGAAGAATAATAGTCTTCAAACTTTCCTGCTCAATCAAGCATTCACAATACAGAAGTCATTTGGACTTTGGAGCACTCAAATATGAAGGAGCCAAAGTAATAAGTGAGAAGCAGGCGACAGTGCTATGGGTGGCCATTGCGAAGTTTAACTAATGTCATTGCTCATTGGGAGTTGGGATGAAATTTACACTAGTTTGATCAACAACTTCAAATTCCCCTGCAGTAAATGGCTGATCTTTTTTGAAAATTGGTCGTCTAAGTTCCACATATCCACAGTAATCAACTTCATATACTAGAGTACCCTTTTTGAATGCCGAAAAAGCCACCCCAACTCCTTCCCCTGCAAATGATGGAATGCAATACAAATTAGAATTCAATTTCCAAGAATATCTTGCACACATAGAGGCACCTTCTTCATTCATCAACAAGTTCAGGTTGTTAAAGCACTTTCTTGCTCTATAGTATATTTTACTCTTGCTGATTATTAATGTAGCAGCTTTTGAGTAAGCGCAATAGCATCATGTGATCCAAGTAAGCTGTAGCCGACCCCATTTAGTGGGATAATGCTTTGGTTGTTGCTGATTATTAATGAAACAAGGGTAAAAACTAGAAAAAGATTAAGTTTCACAAATAAAAGGTGCCTTTCTGGAGGGAATGACATTCTCCTAAACCAATGAATCTGGCATTACAAAACAGATCTCAGTTATTGTTATATGGATGAGAAATTGCATACTATACCGTGTGTGACAAGCAGCAAGTTCTCAGTATGATATTTATCTGCAAGGTCTTTAACAATTTGCTCATATCTAGCCTTTGTGTGCAAAACTGGCTCTTCCCACTTTGGCAACTGAAGTTCTCAAGCAAAAAAGTTTTCATCAGCCCTAATGATGTTTGCATACATGTATATAATTCTCAAGTGTGCTGAAAATTCAGCAATTGAAAATGAAGATTAAGTCCTCCATACCTCTTTATAGACCCTTTCCACATTCTTATCCACTGTCCCTGCCGGAAGCATGGCCTCACGCTCTGAAATAACAAAACCCCAATTTCCATCTTTAGGAATCACCTCAAGCCTAATTGCCTCCCTGCTCATCATTTCACATAACCCATATTCAACAGAGACCTGCACTTGTGGAGGCAAGGAAGAGAATTTTATGAATTAGATTAGAGCATGTCTATGACCTCATTTCCATTGAACTCACATCTAGAAAGTGAACACCACTTTATGTAGCATTGATATTATGTGCCTTTATCAAAAAGAAACACATAACTAAACATTTCCTTGATAGCTGATATATCTATTCAGGATTTGCAAGTAATGTTATAATTTTATAAAAGAGAAATATGAAATATCATGTTACTCTTTCACTCATAAAACTCTCCAATTCTACTTCCTCTAGATGAAACCTAACCAGTAGGTCTACAAGCAGTATTAACCACCAGGCCAAGGTTTAAATGACAACATGTATCCATCAAAGTTAAACATCCCAAACAGACAAATCAAACATAATAATCGCATGCAGCAACATTCCAGGAAAATCTATATATAGATAAATTTGTTTTAGAAACTCATACAATGTAGGAATTAGTGCTTTCCCTTGGTCCACCACAACTCAAGAATCACATAACATTATAGTCATACCAGTGATACAAATCCACTCTTGTCTATAATATATATACTGATAGGTATACATAATTAGTTAAGTTTGTAATCAGCAGTTAGTTAGTTGTTAATCAGGGCCATTTTCCTATAAATAATACAAGAGCTTCATAGAAAGGGCATCTTGTCAATTGGGAGGGGATTAAGGTCTTTAGGCATTGGGAAAGAACAGGTCTCCCCAACATCTGGGCTGACTGTACTACAGTTTCTATTAATAACGAGTATCTTTCTGGTAATTCTGATCCGGTTTCTAACATATACTACTATCATTTGAATCCTTTCCTTTTCTTTCCTCTTTTTGAACAGTAACATATGATACTGCTGGAAAGAGAAAGACATTTATTTTGGGAATCATGGAACCGATAATGGTGAATTATTCCATAATCTCTTTCCTGTATGACCATATTATTCATGATCAAGATAAAAAAAAAAAAACCTATCTAACATAATATACATTATACAATATAAAATAATAAAAATGCTCCCATTGCGATTCATTGCGGGGTTGATTGACTATAAAAAATGGAATTACATTGTATTTCTCTACTTATATTAAACAGAAAATATAAAAAAAAAAAAAACGAAAACTTTCATCACAAAGCATAATTGTCTAAACTAGAAGTTAAAAAATTAAACTTACACCATTTTTCTGAATAAAATGTATATTTTCATCAGAATTTAAAATAAAAATCGAGTAAATTCTCAAATTAATCCGCGAATTGAAAATGAAAGCTCACGCATTTTAATTCCAGATATTTTAAATATTTTCCATTAATCTAAATAAAAAGTAATTTATTTTAGTCTTTTTTCATAACTTTATTTTCCACAATAATTTATATTAAAAAAATTAAAGTGACTATAGTTTTGTAAAATCAAAGACTAACGAAAGGTTTTAATATCTCATGAATTAGAATGTCAGAGTCATGCAATCTCGATTCGTAATCTAAGGTTTAATCATAAATCATCTAAATAAAAATCCGATATTCTGCCAAAAAAGAAAGAAAATTGTTTTAATTTAAACAAATGCGATATTCAGGGAGAAAAAAAAAGACGATTCTGACCTTGAGTTTCGAAGGATCGATGAGGATGGAATCGCCTGTGATTGCGTTGGGGTTGTCGACGACAGCGGAAAGGGCGGAGACGACTTCGGCGGCGGTCTGGACGCAGCGGAGGAAGGGTGAAACGAAAACACGGTGGAGAGGGAAGCCGAGATCGTTGCGGAATTTGCGACCCGTGGAGAAGGCCCGAACCCGACCCTGTTGGACAAGGGGCGGATCCCAGGGTCGGGCCGCCGTGGAGACCCATAACGGATCGAACATGTCCATGCGATCTCCATGCCTCATAACGACGACGTATTGGTAAAACTCTGGAGTTTGGGCTTGGGATCCTCCGCTTGAATCCATTTTGGAACGAAAAGATGTGTCTTTCACAGCTCACACGAGGAAGAGGTATATTTGTTCTCCCAGTTGGAGAGAAAGAAAACTTGGATGAGTAATTGAGTATTCAGTACGTAACTAGTTTGTTCTGTTTTTTTTTTTTTTTTAACTTTCATATAATTTAAATTTAAATTTAAATTTAACTTTATTAACAAGTTCTACCTTTCAATTGTTTCCGAATGATTAGTAGGCTTTTCACAATGGACAAAAATTTCTTTAAAAAATGTTTAGTAAATTTTTTAAAATTTTATAAAAAATAAAATTTTTAAGTGTTTCAAAGAAGTTGTTAGAGTTATTTTTTCAAAAAAAAGTGTTTTTGAATTGTAATTATTATAAAAAAATTTATGCAAATGATTAGTTAAATTTCATCTTACATATAATTTTTAAAATAATTATCATACAAAAATGATTTTTATATTAATTATTATCTATAATTGGATAACATTAATGGATAACTGATTTAGGTGGTGCACAATTGTTCTCTATAATTAAGATATTGGGTTTGAGTCTTTTTTATGTAAAAAGATTCCTGTAGGAAAAATTAGCCATGTCAAGATGTAGATGATTCTGACCCGAATAGAAATATTTCGAATAAAAAAGTATTTGTGATCTAGATAAAAATTTATAATTGAATGTTAATATAATTTTTTTATTATTAGTTTCTTTAAACTTTTTTATATAAATTATAGCTAACCTTTAGACAATACAATTCTTGAGTTAGATAGGATAATTATAGATATGAAACTTTTCTTTTTGAATATTTAATATAACTTCATGTCCAGAATTCGAATTTAAGAATCTTCTAGTTAAATTGAATCAATTCTTTATCATATGATTTATCTATAGAATGTTTATGTTTCTTATCATTACTTTTTAAAAAATATAAATTAAAAGGAAAGATCTTAAATTTTGAAAAATAATTACTTAATTTTTTAAAAAATTATAGAAAATAAATAATTATTGTTTAAAGAATCTCAATCTAATATTCGTTAACCAGCTCAAATTGATTCAAATAATATATGTTTATCTTCTATTATATACAATTTTGAATTCAAATCTTATATGTAAAAAATTATTATAAAGTTAACTGCACAATAATGTAAATGTTTTTAACTCAAATAAAATTATTTTTTATAAAAATATTTATAATTTAAATTAAAAATATTAATAATTTTTTGTAAAAATATCAAAATAAAACTTTAATTTTACCTTATTTTCCTATTTCACTATTTTCACAATCACATGATTCACAAATTTATATTTAATTTCTGTAAATTAAAAGGTCTGCACTTAAATATATAACAAATAATTATAACCATTAATTAATAAAATTTAACAATTAAAATGTTAACATTTTTATAATTTATTGAATATAAATATTTATTTTATAAATATTAATTAAAAATTAAATACTACACCTTCATTTTAACTTCTAAAGTATCTCACTTATTTAAAAAGAATTAATCTCACAAATTTATCTTGATTTTAAGTTATTTTATGTACATTATTAAATATTAAATTATTCTTAAAATTAATTTAACTATTATATATATATATATATACTATTACATTTTTAGTTTATGCGGATGATTTTGATAAATATATTTGTTTTTTGTGCATTAAAAATATTTCTTTTTATTTTATTAAATTTCATATTTATAATATTTTTTTAATTTTTATATAATTTTGTTTATATATATTTATGCGAGTAAGTTGTTAATATATTTATTATGCAATTTATCATGTATTTTATTATTTAAAAATAATTTGTTAGTTGTAATTTATCAGATTTTATTATAATATATTTTAATATTTATTTTCTTAAAATAATAATTATTTATTTATTTAATATAAAATAATATAAACTGTAATATATTATCATTTATATAACATTATAATAATATATTTATTATTTTTATGTTTAAGATTTATTTATTTTTATTTTTGTTATTGTTTGGCAGACTTTATCGTCCTTTCTACATGCAACCCAAGTAAGGTTGTGTCATTTCAACATAAGTCGCATGATTAACATAATTGTGTATATAATATCTACTGTTATTATTTTAAATAATTTTTTTAAAAAATATTTTTAAAATAATATTTAATTTTTGAAAAATTCTAAGTAATTCAAAAGGGTTAAAATTGTCTCATATATTATTGAGATAAATGATCAGTGATCTCATGACTCACTAGTGATGTGTATAAGGCTGAAAATAAATAATTATTTTTGCCAAGAAAAAATAAATTTTGATTATCAACATTTTAAAAATAAAAATTAATATTATAATTAAAAATAAAATTACTTATTTTTTATTTTTTAAAAACAAAAATAATTATTTATTTGTTTTTTATAAGTTAAATAATTAACTATGTATTTAAACTAGAATAATATATTTTATTTTTTAAAAAATATTATTTACTTCTAAATCTTTTAAATATCAAAATAATCATTTATTTTCTAATTAAATTTAGATTAATTAGCTTTATGTTATTAGGTCTTAAGCATCTTTATCTTTAATCATTTTATAAAAATTTTTATTATTTATATAATACTTTTTATGACATTTTTCCATCTATTCTTTGCATGAAATTATAATATTTTATAAAATGATCTTTTAGTCTTTCTCATAATTATAAAAAATTTCGTATAATTTTATTATACAAAAATAATTTCACTTTCATAAAAAAAAATATTATTGAACACTAGCGAAATATAATTTAATCAATTTTTTATTAAAAATTTAACTATATAATATATATTTAAAATTTGAAAGAAAAATTTTATCTCTTATAATAATTCTAACCAAGTATATTAAAAACAATTAGAGTACCATTGCTTTATAAGATACTTTTATCTTATTTAAGTATAAGAAATGATAGGTAAAAAAATAGGTTAAAAGAAAAAATATAAGTTTATTTTATCAATGTTATATTATTTTAAAAATAAAAATAAAAATTTAAATGATTTAAAATTAATATTTTAAAAATTTACATTAAATTTTTACATAAAATATTGGTTAATAATGTTACAAACAATTATAAAAGAATTGTTTTATTATGTATCAAAATTCACCAAATTAAATATTTAATAGATTTTTGAGCAAAGTATCAATATTTTTTTTTCAAACAAAATTTTTTTTAGAAAATTTTGGAGATAAAGGCTAAATACAAATTAAGACATGAAAGTAAAAATATAAAATATTCAATCAATAATTAAAATATTTTAAAAAATATTGCACATATAAATTTACAAAATTTAAGAAGAATATCTGTTGTCAAATTTTTTTAAATTTATATTATTTAAAAAAGTACACATTTTTTATTTTAAATTTTTTTTTGTCAAATTTAAAAGTTCTTGAGAATATATATCTTCTCAGTTCTTATTGTGTAAAAATGCAAAGAACATTTTTTAAAGATAAATTACGTGAATTTATGATAAAAGAAAAATATATTAAAAATATATTTAATTAATTATACGCTTATACTTTATTAGTAATTAAAATTTAGATATTTTTGATGTTAAGATAAAAGAACTTCTACTTGTCTATTTGGTAAAATATATAATTTATTGGTTATTTTTAAAATTTTATTTTATATATATATATATATATATATATATATATTTAAATCTTAGCTTTAATAGATTAAATAAATTTCACTTTTTATATTGAAATTTCTTATTGAAAAAGATAACGTGAAGCAACTTAGCTTAACTGCATTTGGAGAAAGATAAAAATGGAGGATGAAAATTAGTGAAAGTCAAAAGAAAAAAAAAATGCAGAGAAAACCAAGCAAAATCAAGAAAATGAACGTTATATTGAACCAAAAAATCATGAATTTTACATACCAGAAAATAAGCATTAAAAGTTAAAAAGAATTACAAATGCAATTAAAAAACGAATGAAGGCTACAAGCAAAATAAAGAGAGACGGAGGAATGAGGTTATACGGGGATTTTTTGCAAAAGGGAAAGGTGATAAGGGTGACTGAAATGGAAAAAAGGAAAGGATGAAAGGTGATAAGAACTCAGAGAATGGAATGGGAGTGTGGAAAAGGAAGAGAAATGTTTGAACATGGAAAGAAAATATCTTAATAATTATATTATATTATATTTTTAAATACTTAAAAAAATATATTTTTTAATTAATTTATAAAATAAATATAAATAATTTTAAATTTTAAAATATTAAATTTTTAGATATTTATTAATTTTAAATAATAACAAAATAAAAAATATTATGAATATTGAATATGAAGTAACATGTAATATTCATTCGGAAAATTTTTATTAAATTGTTTTATTGAAATAAAAAGTTGTTTAAATTATAAAAAATAAAAGATGATATTTGTAAGATCAATATAAAATTATTAAATACTTTTTAAACAATTTTGATGAGTTGGTAAGATAGAAATGCTCTAAATTTAAACTTTTTGGTATGGAAGAGGGAATAAAAATGGTTACAGCTTAATAATTTGCTTGGATGAAGGAAACGAATATAAAAGAAAAGAGGAGGAAGAAAAAAGATCTATAAAAAGGTTTTCTTTTCATTTGTTTGCCTAAAAGAAATAAGTAATTTTTTAAAATTCATCAAATTTTTAATTTCTAAATAGGAGAGAGAAAGTGAGGAAATAAATTTTATTTTTTATTTTAAATTTTTAAAATTATTATTTATATATATTTAAAAAATAAATATCATGTTAATGAAAAATTATAATAAAAAATTAAATTAAATTTTTTAATTTATATAAAATAAATTTATATTTATTAATATATATTTTTTCTCTCTTTTCCATCATCTAAATAAAAAAAAGTTCCCTTTCTTTTTTTTTTATTTATTCAAACAACATATTTTTTTTTCTAATTATATTTTTTCTTTCTTTTCTATTTTTTTTTATCATTCTTACAAAAATATAAAAATAGTTGCACTTAAGTAATCCTTACAAAGATAAAACCACATATTTAACAATAAATTATTAATCCTCAACAAATTTAGAGGATAATCCACATTTATTTTAGCAATCTTACACAAAGAATATTATAAATATTTTTAAACTTAAATTTCTGATATTTATATCTTCTAAATTTTACTTCATAATATGTTTGGATGAAAATGAAAGATAGAGGAAGGAAATAGTGATATAAAATTTTTTTTCTATCATTTATTTATATATAGAAAAACAAAAAAAAATATTTTTTCTACATGATTTATAAAATTTTAATCCCCAATCCCCACCTAGGTGAGAAAGGTGAGGGAGAAGATTTTTTTTTATTTTATTTTAAACTGATAAAATTATTATATATTTTTAAAAAATAAAATTATATTCATAAAAAATATAGTAAAAAAATTAAATTTTTAAAGCTAAATTTTATTTTTTAAAATTTATATAAAATAAAATTGATATTATTAATATATTTATTTTTCCTTTCTTTTCTATCTATCTAAATAATTTTTTTTATCCATTTAAATAACTTATTTTCTTTATTTTTTCTCTTTCTTTTATTTTGCCTGTGATTCAAATAAAATATAAAAAATTCCCTTATATAAATATTATCTAATTAAAAAAAAGCAAAGAAAAATTAAAAACCTAAAAAAATAGACTATTTAAAGAAAGTTGCTATATAAACAAGTTTGCTCAAACAAATTTCTAAGAAAGTTGTAAATATAATTATATTTAGAAATAGTTATAGAAGTTGATTAACAATGAGATACCTAAATCAATTCGAACAAATTTATTTTAAACCAATTACTATTAATTTCAAAAAACACTTAATACACCCAACAAACGAGGCATTCTACATCTGTATTAAATTGGCATCAAGTTCTGCCAGATATATCTTTGTAAAGCCATCTGCTATATATAAAAGCAACCAAGAAGACCTTCACATATACAAAATATTTCCCCTAATTGCTATTATAAAATTTCAGCAATTATAGACAGTTAACAAAGATCAAATCTTCACCATGGTCATCCCTTTGTCTTTTCCTCATGTGGTATGCAACTTCAGTTTTTAATGCATTTAATTTGGTGTAAGATTACCCAAAAGAAATATATTTTAAACATTATTAATAGCTAATTATGCAATACTAATGGTTTTGGTACAGGTTAATAGGAGGATTATGTGCAAAGTGATGATGCTTTCATTATCAATAATAGTTCTGTTTTCAAGCACAACATACTGTGTTAATTTAAAGCCTGTAAGTCATATAAAGTCAGCTACTTTTGTATCTGAATATTTTGAAGTGGGACCAGGAACAATTGCAGCAAAAACACTTTTAGATATTGAGTTTCCAAAAGGTCATATTGGAGTAAAGAGTTTCGATGCTGAACTAGTTGATGAAGATGGGAATTCAGTGCCTTTGTATGAAACTTACCTTCATCATTGGTTTGCTATAAGATACTTTGAAAATATTACCATGTCACACAACATTGAGAAGTATCCTGATCCTTTCAAGGCTATCACTTTCAAGAGAAATGAAGGCACATGCCAAGGGTATATTCTTCCACATTATTGAGGTTTTGGAGGTGAAACAAGAGGAACATCAACAAATATTCCAGATCCTTTTGCATTAGAAGTAGGTAACCATAAAAAGATTCCACATGAACTTAAAGAGAAATGGATGTTCAACATCATGGCTATTGATACACGTGGTGTACATGATAGAAAAGGTTGCACTGAATGTAGATGTAACCTTTTTAATCTTCCAAAGGACTTTTATAATGTCACAAAGGGTATTAATGGCCAACTATTGTCCCCAAATTATAAAGGAGGACTCTTTTGTTGTCAAGATAACTTCCAATGCAAATTGAGAAATGGATTTCTTGGCCCAAAGAGAAGGCTTGCTTTAAGATACAAATTAAGGTGGGTTAATTGGAAGGAATATCAAGTTCCTGTTAAGTTTTATATACTTGATTCCACTGATCGTGTGAGATCAAATGGTTCCAAAACAATTCATGAATGCCAGGTAATTCAATTATTATAGACACAATACTTTATAGATAATAAATAGAATTTTCAATTCTAAATAAATTTCAAACTATAACAATAGCCCACTACTTTGATCTAAGTGAGTAAAGTATATTTCTTAATTTTTTATAGGTAGAATACACTATTCTGGGAATTGGTGATAATGATTCCCCTCATGTCCAAAAAGCAAACATCCCAATGGAAAAAGGTGGTTACCTTATATATGCCACTGCTCATATGCATACAGGTGTCATTAATGCAACTTTATATGGAGAGGTGATGTCTAATATTTTTCATAAGTATTATAGAGTCTTTATGGTTTGTTGTGGATCAAGTTTTATGAAACATTGTGAGTCTTGTATGGTTAATTCTAATCATGGTAAGAAATCAAATATTGTAATGAATTTTGTCTAATTTTATGTTTTTAATTAACTTAGGATGGAAGAATTTTATGTAGTACAACACCAAAATATGGAAAGGGAAAGGAAGCAGGAAATGAAGAAGGTTACATTGTTGGAATGTCAGTTTGTTATCCAAAACTAGGTTCTATCAAGATTAAAGATGGTGAAATTTTGACAGTGGAGTCTAGATATGAAAACAAGTTTCGCACTGGAGTCATGGGACATTTCTATATTTATTTGGCCAAACAACTACCTAGTTAAGATATTGAAGATTGGATGTAAAACTATTCATGTATCCAGTTTGCGTATTCTCAGATCATAGGCTACTAACAATGAATAAAATGAGCTTGTGGTTGAAGCAAATAAAAAATTCCCTATCATTTTTGTTACTCTTTAAATTACAAGGTTTGAATGTATATTGAGTCTGAAGAGCTCGAAGGTACAATCTTGTGCGCGTATCGTATCCTATGTGTTTCTGGAAATTGAATATTTCAATGGATTTTAAATTTTAAGATTTATTATTATTATTTTAATTTTAAATATATTTATAATTTATTGATTATTTTTTTTAATTTGTAATAATTATTCTTTAACTATTAATTTTAAATGAATTTTTTATATTTAAATTAAAAATATTATTATTGAATTAAAAATATGATAATTAAACGTTATTTAAAATAAATTTTTTATTATTGATTTTAATTTGTATTTGTTATTTAAACGTGATTTAAATTTTATATTACCCGTTTTATATTGTATCTAATAATTATTGATTTATCAAATTGATTAGGTACATATGTTTAATTAATTACCATTTAAATTTTAAATATAAATTCAATCTAAACATTTAATTAAATATTTTATATAATTAATTTTAATTATTAGTTAATTTAATTTTCCAAAATTCTATTTTCATATAAAGGATTTGAAACATTTTATTTTATTAGAATATTCAAAAATAACTTATATTATTAAGTTTTCATTTTTATTGTTTTTTTAAGTTCTATTTTATATTTTGTTGTAAAATGAACTGTTAAATTTTGAAGATTATATCATTAGCTTATAAATTCTGAAGAATAATATTATCATAACATGTATGATATTATTAAATTTTTTTAACAATTTTAAAAGTTTTATTAATATTATTTTTATAAAGGTGTGATACTTCTATTTTTTGAAATTTTTTTTTTCAAACTCATGTTGATGTTATTAAATGAATATAAATGTAATACTTATGCTATTAAATTTATAACTAAATTTAAATTTTTTGTGTATCATGCATATTATATTTTATTTAATGATAATAATAAAAAAGGAAGAAAATATATTTTAATGATTATATAATACGTAAACTCTGCAAAAAATAATAATTTGTGCATTTGAGTATAACAGTTTATAATATTTTATTTGATTTTGAAAGTACAATGTTATGAGATTTTATTGAGAAAATTTCAAAAAAAAATTATATGAAAGATATAAGTGTTATTTATTGTCTTCCATCTATTTTGAGGAAATGTTTAAAAAATTATACATTGAGTATCTCTTTTTATGTAAACACTATTAAAGAAAATTAGAGAATTAGAGATTTATTGTTATGTTATTATTATGTGATGATATTATCTTAAAAATTTGTTTGTGAATTTTACCTTTTATTTATTGTAAACTATAGAGTGTTAGTAAAATTTACAAACATGTTTATTTGGTTATAATGTTAGATATAAATCTTTTAAATTTGAAAAAAAATATTATTAATTATTATTTAGATGATTTTGGTATAATTAATAAGTATGATAATTATTGATTATTTATGCTATATTTTTTAATAATATTGAAAAATTAAAATATTTTATCATGATTATTCACACTTATACTTGAGATATACATATCATCGTACTCTAGTTTGCTAATTTTAAAATGGTGAAAGTTTATGAGTAAGCTATTGTATTACAAAATTGAAGTTGAAATTTAAAATTTGATAATGAGATTATGCGAAAAAAAAGGAGATATTAGAGTTTGTTGCATACTATCTTTATTGATGAAACATATGAGATTTTGAATCAATTTTAAAATCAAATGAAATTGCCGAGATTTAGTAGTATCTCAAAAATGTTATTAAAATTTCTTAAAAGTTAGAGAACTTAAAATTATATTATTGAAAATTTATGCTAGCACATAAAAAAAATATAGATAATCTTATTATATAATATGAGTATGCTGAAATATTTTATAAGATTATTATTAATAATAAATATTATAGGTTTATTAGAAAATATTTTACTATGCCTTTGATTAAATATTTAAGAGACACTGTAAACTATAATATTAATAGGTTTTTCACTATAATAAAATAATATAATGATGAAAAATAAATTTGATTCATACAAAAATAAATAACAAATAGATTTATTTTAATCTCAAAAGAGATATTATGATTTAGATTATCCAAGTAGATAATAAAATATATTATAAAAATCAAGTTATTATTATTTACCTATAAAAGAATTTAAAGATGGGTATTAAAAAAAATTTAAGTAAATATTATAGGAAGGAAACTTATGTTTCTTGCATGTAAACATTATAGTTACTAAGAAACGATAAAAACAAGTTGACAAATATAAATTGAGATATGTACATATATGTTGAAATTTCATGAAATGATTGTGAGGTTGGATTCCTAATTAATTTGATGTTAAAAAATAATTTTACCATATTTTTCATAAAGCAAAAGTTTAATGAATAAAATCTAGAGAAATCAAGTTTCGGCTAAAATAAAATAAATAACAATAAAAACTCAATATTTATAATTGGAGATCTAATGAAAAAAATTTATATGACTAATAACAAGTTATTATTTGTTATTCTAACATTATTAATTTTCCATTCTTATAATGTGAGAAGTTTTATATTGCATTAAATAAGAGGTTGAACTTATACTTTGTTTGACTAGGGAAAAAAGAAAGAAATGAAACAAGGAAGAGAAAAATATAAAAGTTTTCCGTTGTTTAATTGCGTATAAAAACAAAATAAAAGAAAATATTTTACATGGTCTCACGTAAATATTAATTCCTCCAAAAAAGAGAGAAACTGGGGCAAACATCTTTATTTTATTATTTAAATTATTCAAATTATTATATATGTTTAAAAATATAAAATAAAAATATATTAATAAAAACATAGTAAAAAAGTTAAATTTTTAAAATTTAAATTTTATTTTTCTAAATTTATATAAAATAAAATTTATACTATTAATATTCTTTCTCTTATCATTCCTATCCATCTAAACAGGAGAAGAGAATTTTTTTTCTTTCCTTTTTTTACCCATCCGAACAAATCCCTTTTCCTTGTTTTTATTTTTTTTTCTTTCCCTTCTCTTTCTTTTCTTATTATTTCCCTCATTGTCCAACTAAAGCATTAATATTGTTAATGACTATGATATCCCTTATGGATGATATATAAATACGAGATATACTTGATAAAGTCACTACATAAGTGTCAAGTAGAATTGCTTATATGGGGTTGAGACGTAATCTTTAGAGAATTCATGAATTACTAGGGATACATAAGTTTTCCTAAAACTAGCGAAAATGACAAGAATTATAAGGTGTAATGTGATAGGTGTAAACACTCCGAGGTCCATTTTAAGTGGATAAACCTAAATTAAAAACCCCAAGAAATTCAAAATACATAAGGAAACATAATTAAACAGTGAAAACAAAAGAAGAGAAAAATAAATAAATGTCCATGAAAAATTAAAATCTGGAAGATTTAGTAAAAATCAACACAAAAAAAAACAAAAAAAATAAAAAAGTAAATAATGAATCAAAATTTAATAATAAAAATAATAATAATAATCTAAAAAGAAATAAAAAACCAAAAAATGAAAGAAAATAATTTTTTAATAAAAAAATAATGAAAAAAAAATCAAAATATGTAATAATAATTTTTTTTATTTTTTGAAAAGCTAAAAATAGAAAATAGAAAAAAGAAAAAAGAAAAGAAAAATATGAAAAATTAAAAGATTTTAAAAATATAAAACAAAAATCAGAATCAAAATAAAATAAAAAAGGGAAAGGAAATTAAAGAAAATTAAAGAAAATTTTTAAATAAATACAAAGAATAAATCTGGAAATTAAAAATAAATAAAATCTGGAAAATTAATAAGAAAAATAATGAGAAAAAATCAGAAAAAACCTAAAAACTAAAATTAGGAAAATTAAAGGAAACAAAATTCAAAATCAGGAATTAAAAATCAAAAACTAAAAAGTAGAATAAAAACAAAAGGGGGGAGGTCAGAATAAAGAATATAAAAGGGGTATTGGGCTCAGAAACAGGGGTTAGAAAATTTCTTTTAGAAGCCACATTTAGAGGAAGATTTGGAGGGAGGAAGAGAAAATTCTCCAATAGTGCATCCACAAATCTCGATCTCCGTCAATCTGAGCGCAAGACTCTGGGGTTGGAAATTCCATTCGATTCACACAGGTTAGCTATTTTCTGCTGCATCGTTCCTAAATCAAGAGCTACACATTACATAGTGCAATCCAAATTAAGGAGTAATAAGTCAAGATATGCTTTTGACGCTGCATGTTCTGCTAGGAATCAAGAATTGGGTGGAATTTCAATTAATGAATATGATATTAATGTTGTATGCTGTGTTGGGATTCAAGAATCGGTGTAATTTCAATGAATAATATGCTTTTGAGGCTGCATGTTCTGCTAGGAATCAAGAATTGGGTGTAATTTCAATTAATGAATATGATATTAATGTTGTATGCTGTGCTGGGATTTAAGAATCGATGTAATTTCAATGAGTAATAAGCTTTGGACGTTGCATGCTTGGCTGGGAATCAAGAATTGGGTGAAATCTCAATTAATGAATATGATATCAACATTGCATGCAGACTCGGGTACTAAGTATGAATGTGAGCTTAGTTAGGTATTAATTGGGTCATGTTTATGAATGTTCGACGTAAATCCAGGAAAGAACTGGTTATAGCACTAGAAGTAGATCTATTGAATATCGATTATGGCAGGACTTTAGCCTCTAATTTGCTGAGAGAATATGATTATAGATAGTAGGTCAAGAACCAAAGATGGTTATGTCTTTAGAATCTCACACCACTGCCCATGCTCCATGGTAGCTAATGGGCACGCTGCCATTGACGAACGATGCCAGGACCTTTGGCCAACCACCCTAATGATCAGGCCTTCCTAAAACAGAGTGTTTGGGCAAAGGAGAGGAGCCTCAGAAAACATACCACGCCTAACTAAGCTTGAGAGAGAGACTAAATTCCATGGCGTTATTATGAGAGCATGCTTTCAATATATCTTTGGCCAATGTACTCCCTACCCTCCAACTATGGTACGATGGTTAGTCTACGAGTATCCCCGAGTCCACGTGCGACCCTCCCCGTAGCAGTCCCACGAATCCTTCGTAGTGTTTAGAAACCCGAGTAAGCTCAACGATAGGATTTTGGACCCAATATGCTTTGAAACAAGGTCAACCAGAACCTACATGTCCCAAGTTTACTTTCATCCTTCTAAAGATATATTGTCATTAAAGTGGACATGAAGTTTAAAGTGTAACTACCATAAACCTCAAATCTAAACCCCATCTTGGCATCGATGGCCTCTTTATCATCATCAAGATTGAAGTTTGAGGTATATAAGAACCTTGCATTCTTTGCGGTCTTCACTTCCAATAGTCTTCAATCTTCACATGCCACATTCATCCACATTCTCTCCTTCTCCTCTGCCTCAACATTCGCCTCTCTTGCTATCATCGTCAGGGAAAATGGCTTCGTTCAAACCTTGACCTTAAAAAACTCTTTCTCCCGTTACAGCATATTGGCCAGCGAAGACGCTACAAGCTTCAGTGGGTATCATCTTCATTGGAACTATTTCTGCACTCCTTAAACTCGCGTTTTTGTGTAGAACTAGATACACTGCTGGTGTAGTTGCAGCCAAGCCTCTACCTAATTCTAACAATGCTATTAAGAATGAGATCCTTCTAACCAAACATCAATTAGAGCTTTTGGGAGTGAAGCCAAAGGTTGATTGGGCTCAACATGTCTCATCGAAGAAACCCCCCTTAACCTAAACCTATGTCGCCTTCTTCAGGTTTTCTTGATCCCCTACATTAGCCAATCCTAAGCCTCACTCGTGTTTCTTCATACATTGATGCTGATGGCTCAAATCCTAATAGGAGTGCTGCTGCTTGTTCTGTTGGCACCCCCTCTGGTCTCCTGATCCAGCATTGTGGTGGCTTGCACCAGGTTTGTTTGGTATGGTCTCTCCCCCTTGGAGCTCAACTGGAGTGGATTCGAGAGTCTCAAGTCCTTGGTCTGATAGGCGAGTCTCCTCTGCTAATAAAATAACTTCAGAGGACAAGCTGGAAAAATTCTTGGTCGAAGTGGATGAAAGAGTCAATGGTTTTCTTCCATCTTGCTTAATCCTTTGCTTAACAAGATCGATAAGTCACCTTCAGGTTGTGCAAGCAGCTGCTAACTTGGTATCTCAATCACAATCAGGCAAATGGGAAATGATACGTTACCTATTGGTACCCCTTCCCATGCAGACGCGAGCCAAGCAAGGCGCCATGCAACTTCATGCAGACCATGTAAAGCTGTATTAAATTTAAAATTCGGGCACCATGCTCCCAAATAAGTGTTGAGTTTAGTGGTTAGAGGGCCTACGTATATGCCCCACGTCGCCTCTTCGAGTCCCATGCAAGACACATTCTATTTTCTTCCCACCAATTTTGAATCTGCCCATATCTCCTGTAGTTACGAGTTTGCCCCCCATAGTTCCCTTAATTCCAAATGAGTTCTCACCTTCTAAATACCCAAAACTGCCCCCCACATTTTCCTTAATTCCAAATGAGTACTCACCTTCTAAATACCTAAACTGCCCTTAACCATTTTCCTTAATTCCAAATGAGTCCTCACCTTCTAAATACCCAAACTGCCCTTAATCATTCCAGTAATTCCCATTCTGTCCCAAATTGCCTAATTACCAAATTACCCCTAATATTTCCAATAATGTCAATTCTGTCTTGAGTTTCCACAAGTTACCATCCTACCCCTAAAATTCTACTAATTACAAATTAAAATCCCTAAAATTCTACTAAACCGAAATTAACTCCTAAGATTCTATTAATTGCAATTTAAATTCCTAAATTTTTTTCTGATCATGAATTAAATCCATAAATTTTAAAGATAATCACGCCCCGTGCCCCCTTTACGCTCGATTACGTCTGGCCCGTCTTATTGTTCATCGCTTTTCAAAATAAAAATCTCATTCTGCGATCCTTAATCTCACGCGACGAGCTCCAAGCACGAACTGGTAGCTTTTTTTGCTGTTCGTTGTTTAGAGATTCGTATGGGTCCAAGTGCAGCCGTAGTTATCTTGGGCCCTGTGCATATGTGGATTAGGATTGCCCCTTCCTTTTACAAAGTAAAAAATCTTGTTCGTTTTATCATTCATCGTTTTTCAAAATAAATATCTTGTTTTGCGATTCTTAATCTCACGCGATGAGCTCTAAGCACGAACTGGTAGCTTTTTCTGCTGTTCGTTGTTTAAAGATTCGTATGGGTCCAAGTGCAGCCTTACTTGTCTTGGGCCTTGTGCATATGTGGATTAGGACTGCCCCTTCCTATTTACAAAATAAAAATCTCGTTTAACATTTTTACAAAATAAAAACCTGGTTTTTGTGATCCTCGATCTCACACGACGAGCTCTAAACACGAACTGGTAACTTTTTCTGCTGTTCGTTGTTTAGAGATTCGTATGGGTCCAAGTGCAGCCGTAGTTGTCTTGGACCCTGTGCATATGTGGATGGGGATTTCCCTTCTAAAAATATTTCCCAAAACAACATGTTTATTTTCAAAATTCTTTTCTTTCAAGCAGCTTCGAAGGTCAAGCCTTGAAATCAACCAGAACTACGTAAGCCTTGAGTTTCCCATTGCACCAGGGAATACGTAGGAGCAGGATCAAGTCCTGTCAGGCTAACCTCCATCAAGTATTTATTTTCACTCTAATTAAAGGGATCAAACCATTTTCAAATAATCACACACTCAATTTAAGGGTACCGTTCTTTGGAACGGGCGAATGGGGTGCCTAACACCTTCCCCATTCGTAATCGATTCCTGAACCTAAATATCTTCCTCGAGTCAGGTTTTTTCCAAATATTTTTCCTCAAATAAAAATTTGGTGGCGACTCCACATTACCAAATAAAATCATTTTAAAATTTTAGCGAGTCTGTCGTCTCGTTGGAATTACGGTTGCAACAGATGGCGACTCCACTGGGGACTTTAGAGAGTCAAGCCCGTTCATTTGAGTGTGTATTACTTCGATCCCTTTCCCTTTTATTTGCATGTTTTATTTATCTGTTTGCTTATCTGTGATTTATTGATTTGTTTATTCTTTGTACAAACCTTAGGATATATGAACATTAAATTGCTTTATATATCTGTACAATTTCTCCAATTGCAGGTATCCCAAAAATCAATTGCCCTCCATGCATAACATATACATTTATCATGAGTGGGGCCCTATACCTGGGTCTGAGTGCTGCCTAGGAGTAGAGGGATCTAGTGGTGTCACTTTGGGGCTTACGTCCTGTTTGACTATCATGAAAATCCCAGCTAGAATGCATCCTATCCGTAATGCCCTACAACTGGTAGCTTTTTTTGCTGTTGTAGCAAGCATTACGGACTGGAACTTGGCTCTAGTGACCTTTTATACCTTAGGATTACTAACCACCTTTCGAGAGGTTCATGCATTAATGGTCATAGACCCTTAGGACAGGTTACCCAAATAGGATAAAAGGAGGGCACGTTCTGCAAATTCAGGTCCATCTTTTATTCTTCACTTGTGATGGGGGTGACTAAAGAATGAGGAGAAAAAAAAAGAAGAAGAAAAAAAAAGAAAAAAAAAGAAAAGGAAAATCAAATGAGAGAAGAATGAAAGTAAAAAGAGTGAAAAAAAAAGAAAGAGAAAAAGAGGGAAAGAAAGAAAGAAAAAAGAAAATCAGATGAGGGAAGAACAAAAGACAAAAGAGTGAAAGAAAGAGAAAAGGGAGGAATGTTTGTAAAATTTTGCACAAATAAAGTTATGGTTGTCATTTTGTTTATAGTCTATCATGCATCATTATCAACCCGTCAAACATCTAACCTGTTTATCTTTGTTTCTTTTCTTTTTCTTTTATCATTGAGGGATCAGGTTCTCAGTGACATTCAAAGAAGAGGTGAAATGGAAATTAATGCGGAATCCGGGCAGTTGAGGAAGAGAAAGAGGGTTGGGGTTAAGCTGACAGATTTTGCTAGTCTAGAGGATTTCGAAAGCAAACTGAAGAGCATTCAATTAATGGAGTTTACCAAAAAGTACGGAAACATACTGAAACTGCTGAAAGTCAAAGTACAAGAGGGGGTGCTCACAACAATGGTACAATACTACGATCCCTGACACGCTCGTCGCAAACGTGCAAAAATAATTTCTAGATTTTCCCCAAACTATTGGTATAGTATAAGGTGCAACCTAGGTCATCTCCCAAAGACCATTTCATATTCTTAAGCAAATTAGGAGAAAGTTAGAACAAGGTGGTTTTGTAAAGATGTGATATTAAGTGCTAAATATAAAATACAGAATGAAATTAATTTGACTTAACAATTATCAACTCAAGGAATTCAGAGGCTATTTTCTTAACTAATCATTGATCACTAAAATCATGCATTGTGTTTATCAACCCAGGATCATCTGGAACCCCTAAAATGATCCTTGAATTCTCTACTGAGAAAACTCTCAGGGTTCAATTGATTATGATCAACAAGATTTAGTAACCACTTAATCTTTCATCTAAACCAATTTCATAATCAGAATTCAGTTGAAGTAAGTAATAAAATGAAAACCTTCAATTCAATTACTTAATTTCTACTCTTCAAACTTTTGGAAAATGATTTACCAATCAAAAACCAATTATAAATCAATTATATATTAATCAAAATACGTCAACCGATCAAACTTTGATTAAAGAATAAAATTGAAGAATATAGTGAAGCAGAGTAGAAACCACTTAATAAGCATGTAAATAAAGATCAAGACCTCAAAGTTAAAATGAAAATAGCTTGAATCCTTGAATTGAAACTACAAACCTAGCCTTCCATGAAGGAGACAAACTAATAACAAAGAAAAACTAAGCCTTCCATGAAGGAGGCAAACTAAAAACAAAGAAAAACTAAGCCTTCCATGAAGGAGGCAACTAATAACAAAGAAAAACTAAGCCTTCCATGAAGGAGGCAACTAACAACAAAGAAAGAAAGATGGAAAATGGTATTGGAGTTAATATCCAAGGGGTGTGTTTCTCCTCTTGTAAACCCTTCTATTTATAGAGGATTTTTGAGGCATCATCTTCAGAACGTCACCAACTAGGATATTAATTTTCCACCCTTTTATTGCTTTCACATGGGCTTTGTTGAAAATGCAAAATACTTTTGAATTTTTGTCACCAATCAGCACAACAATTTTGACTTGCTTGCAGCGTAATTTCGGATATTCACATGTCCGAATTAGAGCTTCACGTCTGAACAAAAGTTTTAGCCCCGGATCTTAGCTTTCCAAAGGATTTAATTTCATCTCAATATAACTTCTGTATCTCAAGATATGGCCAGATCTTTGCACACTGTTCAAATTCCACGTCAGCAACACTATCTCATCTTTTGAGATAATTTCGGAGTCCTAAACATCCCATTTAGAGTCTGATCTTGCTTTGTAACTGTGGACACTTCTTTCAGATTTCATTCAAGACAGATTTCATGATTTTTGGATGTCTAAAACTCCTATTATGCTCAAAATACTATAATAGTGTCATTTTAATCGGGTAAGCAAAGAAATTCAATTAAACTTCATATAAACCCAAACTCATAAAATATGACAAAGACCACTTAACTGAACCTATAAGAAGTCTTAATGAGATAAAAGTGAGAGATAATTATTTATGAAATCTATGCTTATCAAATTCCCCCACACTTATCTTTTGCATGTCTCGGGCAAACTTAAGTTAAGGATTGGTGACTAAATTTATTTTTTTTTTTTATGAAAGAACATCAAAGTTTTGAGTTGATTTCTCAAGAATTCACAAAATTTCATGAAGAATTCTTTCATCACATTTTTGAAATTACTTAGAAAGGCAACTTTAATTTGAAAAACATAGATTAAGAAAGATAAAACCTCACATGATATACTCTGAATCTCTCAAGTGTTTGATTTGGTAAGTCTTTCTCTCAAATTCAATCCATGAAAGATGAACTATCATAGGCTTGCATATCTTCTACTTCTCTACTACTATGTACACATGCAATGCACAAATCAAGAGGTCTTTATTTTGGTTATAACGGGATTAAAAAGATAAAATGATATATTGAAGAGATACAATGTTAGACCAAGTGTGAGAAACAGATATCACTTCTTCATTCTTTTTTTTCTTTTCTTTTTTTCAATATAATAGTTTATTTATTAATTTATTGCTTCAGTTTTTTTTTCAACCATGATATTGATGAACACAACAATAATCTCCCCCACACTTATTGAAACACTTATGGTATGATAAATCTAGTATTCCTCACCTTCTATGGTCAGACAAAGTTGTTGTTGTTTTTTTTTTATTTGTGGTGAGCTAAAAAGAAGAAAAGGCTAATCGACTCAAAGGACTGATCAAAGGATAAAATTATATGGTTTGGTTATTTGGCCAAGTGGTTTGTTCAAGAAAAAAAGTGCCTCAATCATTTTTGTACAATTCATGTGAAAATGTAGCTTAAAAAAGAATCAATGCAAGTTCTGAAGTAACATATTCCATGGATGAAAATCACACAAGAAAGAAAATAATAATAAAGCTCAAAATCTCACAGGTAATATATTTATCAAATCTAATCTATATAGTTCAAATAAGTGTTGCCAAACTAATTAATCTCGAAATGTAAATCATTTTGCTTCAATTATTTTATGAAATCTAAAGAAAAACATACTTCCACATTCAAATTTTTTTTTTAATCATAAGATGCGTATCAAAAGTCAAGTGTAACTCCTTACTTAGCCATCTTACTCAAAGCAAGTTTATGATTCTAACCTAATTTTTTTTTTTGGGTTTTTTTTTTTAATTTTTCTTTTATATAGGACCATCCTCCCCCAACCTATCCAAGACATTGTCCCCAATGTCTTAGATGGAATTTCATATAACAGGAAAAGAAATGTGAGAAAACCACCAAAGTAAGGAAAAGTTATAACCGAAGAGTGGTATCTGGTTCTCTTTTGTCTTTGCCATCCTGATTTGGTTGGTTCACCAGCTGCATTGCTTGACTGAGCTCAGATGTAGGATTTTGCAAATTCTCAAGTAGCTGTTCAACAGTTGAAGCAAATACTATGATGTTGCGCATGGATTGTGGCATGAACTCCTGCTCTACTGCATGATCTAAAAAGGATATCAAACCATTATAAAAGCCATTAATATTCAATAAGCCCAAAGGTTTTTTATGAAAATTCCGATAGGCCCAAAATATGATGGTAAAAATTTCTTCCATTGTTCCAAGACCACCAGGTAATGCAATAAATGCATTAGAATTAATCAACATGTGTCTCATACGGTCATGCATGGTTGCAACCTTCAATTCAGTACCCAGGGTGAAGTAGGAGGTGCTCTCATTTTTTAAGCCAATACCTAAGACGTTACACCCCCTTGTGAGTGCAGATCCTGCAATACATCCTTTTAAACCCTGAATCCCTCCCCCATAAACAAGATTGATTTTTCTTGCAGCTAATGTCTTACCAAGGGTATAAGCTGCATGTTGAAATTCTCCATCCTTTCCAAGGTTAGACCCACCAAAAACACAGATAGTATTGATTCTATCCATAAACGGTGTTTCTGTCTCTTTTGAAAAAAAATATGTCATAGAGGTTGATAATTTATAGGGACTCAATATCAAACAAGGAGATCGCTTGAATAGTGCGGGATCAGGATTTGGTAGCAAAAGTTTGAATTTTTGTTCAAGGAAAAGGTGAATGTTAGAAGGAAAAGACTTTAAGCAGGGGTGAAAATTTCAAAAAATGGTGGCCCAATAAATTGAAAAGACAATGTAAATGACAAATATACACGCGTGAGAATGAACAGTAGTTGTGGGGGAATTTTTCAAAAAAATGGTGGCCCAATAAATTGAAAAGACAATGTAAATGACAAATATACACGCGTGAGAATGAACAGTAGTTGTGATTGTGGCTCACATCTTCCTCTGGTTTTACGTCCAGTAACGGCTGAAACGCCTTCTAAGAGTCGAGGATGTGCTTCCCATTCAGTTTTCTTGTAAACTGACAACAGGGTCTTTTAAAGTCAGATTCCCAAGACTATAATGTGCTTTTTCCTTACGGAACAGTTCAAACAAATCAAGAAGGACTCCTTGTACATGCCCACTAGGATGCGTCTCAAGAGTCTGAATGATATCATCCAATGACTCCTTACTCAGTCCATCCTTTAAAATCCAAGAATAGTATACCTAAAAAAAAAATTGTTAGAAAGGTTAAAAATTTTATACAAACTCCTAAATATGCCTAGGAAACTACAATGGTCCCCAGCAACGGCGCCAAATTTTTGACACGCTCGTCGCAAACGTGCAAAAATAATTTCTAGATTTTCCCCAAACTATTGGTATAGTATAAGGTGCAACCTAGGTCATCTCCCAAAGACCATTTCATATTCTTAATCAAATTAGGAGAAAGTTAGAATAAGGGGGTTTTGTAAAGATGTGATATTAAGTGCTAAATATAAAATACAGAATGAAATTAATTTGACTTAACAATTATCAACTCAAGGAATTCAGAGGCTATTTTCTTAACTAATCATTGATCACTAAAATCATGCATTGTGTTTATCAACCCAGGATCATCTGGAACCCCTAAAATGATCCTTGAATTCTCTACTGAGAAAACTCTCAGGGTTCAATTGATTATGATCAACAAGATTTAGTAACCACTTAATCTTTCATCTAAACCAATTTCATAATCAGAATTCAGTTGAAGTAAGTAATAAAATGAAAACCTTCAATTCAATTACTTAATTTCTACTCTTCAAACTTTTGGAAAATGATTTACCAATCAAAAACCAATTATAAATCAATTATATATTAATCAAAATACGTCAACCGATCAAACTTTGATTAAAGAATAAAATTGAAGAATATAGTGAAGCAGAGTAGAAACCACTTAATAAGCATGTAAATAAAGATCAAGACCTCAAAGTTAAAATGAAAATAGCTTGAATCCTTGAATTGAAACTACAAACCTAGCCTTCCATGAAGGAGGCAAACTAATAACAAAGAAAAACTAAGCCTTCCATGAAGGAGGCAAACTAAAAACAAAGAAAAACTAAGCCTTCCGTGAAGGAGGCAACTAATAACAAAGAAAAATTAAGCCTTCCATGAAGGAGGCAACTAACAACAAAGAAAGAAAGATGGAAAATGGTATTGGAGTTAATATCCAAGGGGTGTGTTTCTCCTCTTGTAAACCCTTCTATTTATAGAGGATTTTTGAGGCATCATCTTCAGAAGGTCACCAACTAGGATATTACTTTTCCACCCTTTTATTGCTTTCACATGGGCTTTGTTGAAAATGCAAAATACTTTTGAATTTTTGTCACCAATCAGCACAACAATTTTGACTTGCTTGCAGCGTAATTTCGGATATTCACGTGTCCGAATTAGAGCTTCACGTCTGAACAAAAGTTGTAGCCCCGGATCTTAGCTTTCCAAAGGATTTAATTGCATCTCAATATGACTTCTTTATCTCAAGATATGGCCAGATCGTTTCACACTGTTCAAATTCCGCGTCAGCAACACTATCTCATCTTTTGAGATAATTTCGGAGTCCTAAACATCCCATTTAGAGTCTGATCTTGCTTTGTAACTGTGGAAACTTCTTTCAGCTTTCATTCAAGACAGATTTCATGATTTTTGGATGTCTAAAACTCTTATTATGCTCAAAATACTATAATAGTGTCATTTTAATCGGGTAAGCAAAGAAATTCAATTAAACTTCATATGAACCCAAACTCATAAAATATGACAAAGACCACTTAATTGAATATATAAGAAGTCTTAATGAGATAAAAGTGAGAGATAATTATTTATGAAATCTATGCTTATCAATCCCCCTCTCAGATGTTTCACTTTTCCTAACTTCCAACTGGCACCCACCTTGGAAGAATTCGAGCAGATTTTGGATTTGCCTTTGGAGGGAGCCCGACCTTACAACCATTTGGAACACCACACTTCATTCCGAACCGCTGCACAGGCTCTAAGTTTACAGTCAGGTGATCGGTTGACAGACTACCAAGGGAAGAATCAAGCCAAGTGGTTCACCCGAGGGTTCTTGGAAGCCTATATGCAACATCTGGCCGACGACAATCAGTGGGACATTTACATGGATGTACTAGCCCTTACCATTTATGGGCTGGTCCTCTTTCCCGGCATAGAGGATTTTGTTGATCTGAATGCAGTTGACATATTCTTGGCCCGATGAAATAAAACTGAAAACCCCGTTACCGCTTTGCTAGCCGACATCTACTATATGTTGAATCTCTGTCATGAAGGGAGAGGGAAGAAGCTGCTTTGCTGTCTACCAGTGCTGTACATATGGATAACTGCTCATGCGTTCAAGAGAAACATGAAAGTACAATGTCCTATATCCGACTTATTGTGCTATCAAGTAAAGCCAATGAACAATGAAGAATGGGCAGTTCACTTCGCTGGCTTACAAGAAGAACAGGTCCGATGGCAGCCTGCTTGGCAACAAAGAACGAAGATCATCTATCACTGTAAGGGATTCTCAAATGCACCCCTCATGGGGACCAGGGGTTGCATCAATTACAATCCAATATTGGGGCAAAGGCAGCTGGCTTATCCCATTAAGGCACCCCCATCGGACGAATTGGTGACCTCTTTCCTCTTGAAATATGAGGGGGACTTCGCCGAAGGTCTCCGCAAAGTCTGAGAAGCGTGGGAGAGCGTCACTCGTAAAAGGAAAGAATTGGGAATCCGAAGTTGTGGAGCCAAAGAAGAATACAGACAGTGGGTCAGAAATAGGGTGCAGCAGATTAAGCTACCCTTCAAACCTCCGACCACCCCATCCGAAAGTCAACCATCACCAATGGTATTTGAAGATGAGATTGTTAAAAACTTGAAGGAAAAGCTAGAAGTTATGACCAAGAAAAACGCCCGACTAGAAGAGGAACTTTTGAAGGCACGGCAAGAGAGCGCTGCATGGAGAAGGGAAGATGAAGTGAACAAAGCTTTCATAGCATCTATCAGAGATCAGCAAAAGGGTGAACGAGAGCGTGCTTCTCAGGTACACATGAACCTGCAAGCGGCCAACAAAGAGCTCGGAATGAGAGTGCAAGAGAGAGATGTCGCACTCCAAGAGAACCTCCAACTGAGGGGCGCTTTAGAGAAAATGAAGGCCAAGATCCACACCATCCATAAAGAGAAAAATCAGATCTTAGCCGCAAACTGTTTCAAAAGAAGAGGCTTGCGAGTTCCTAAAACTGATAAAACAAAGCGAGTATATGGTAATTGAGCAGTTAAACCGTATACCTGCCAAAATATCATTGGTGGCTCTGATGATGAACTTAGAACCCCATCGAAAGGTGTTACTGAAGATTCTGAACGAAGCCCATGTAGTCCACAACATCTCGGTGGATAAATTCGAAGGGATCGTCAGCAACATAACTGCCAACAACTTCCTAACTTTTTCCCACCATGAGATCCCAGAGGAAGGGGCGAGACATAATAAGGCATTGCATATATCAGTAAAATGCATGGACCACATTCTAGCCAGAGTCTCGATAGATAACGACTCCTCTCTGAATGTGATGCCTCGACTGTCGCTGTCCAAGCTGCCGCACGAGGGGATCCATATGAAGCCCAGCTCTGTGGTGGTAAGAGTGTTCGATGGGTCAAGACGGGAAGTTATCGGCGAAGTAGATCTGCCGGTCTAAATCGGCCCGATCATCTTCAACATAACTTTCCAAATAATGGATATTCAGCCGGCCTACAGCTATCTGTTAGGAAGGCCTTGGATTCATTCCGCCAAGGCGGTCCCTTCAACTTTACATAAGAAGTTGAAGTTTATTATAGACGACAGATTGATCATCCTCTCAGCGGAAAAGGATTATTTGGTCAGCAAACTCACCAATCCTCCTTAAATTGAGGTTGCTGAAGAGGCATTGGAAACACATTTCTAAGCCTTGGAGGTTGCTAATGTCACTACCGTTAAGGAAGGCAAAGTGGTTGACCATGAGCTACCCCTTAAGGCTCTGATGATGATGGCTCGAGTAATGTTGAAGAATGGGTTCAAGTTAGGTGGTAGGATGGGGCAAAATAATGGCGGTTTGTCTCGGCCGTTGTCGGTAAACAAAAATTGGCGGCGATATGGGTTGGGATATAAACCCAATGAAGAGTATAAGGCGAGGTCCCGATTCAGAAAGGTCCCTCTGTGCCACATTTCGCAAAGCTTCTGAAGTGCTGGATATGAAGACCTAGATATAGTCGCAGTCATAGACGAAGAGAGAAGGACAAACATCGAAGATCTAGTGACGGCCTGTCCTCCAGGAAAAGAACTGAACAACTGGGAGATTATCGAACTACCCCTGACTTTTAGTTCATTTCAAATGTAATTCTGTAATTGTCATGACAAGATTCTTTTTAAAACATAAACATTTTGTACATATTTGTTTTGATAAATGATAAATACAGTTGCATTATTCAAAATATCTCCTCTTCTTTCTCTAATTTTCCCTCTACTAAATATACCTATCTTATTTTTTCTTCTTATACCCAATTCGCAGATCCGACCCAAAACCGCCTTGCGACGATGGTGCTATTATTGTATAATGCGATTTCGATTGTATTGTCAATCCGGCTGGTGAAGAGGATGAATTGAATGCGAACCCACCGATGAGATGTTGAGATTGGTGGAATGCGAATCCAAAGTGATCGAACCTCATCAGGAACCTGTGGATCTGATAAACTTGGGGACCGAGGAAAACAAAAGAGAGGTCAAGATAGGCACGCTTATCACTGGAGACAATCTGAGCGATTGGTCTCACTCCTACGGGACTATAGTGATATCTTCGCCTGGTCGTATCAAGACATGCCGGGTTTGGATACCTCTATAGTAGAGCACAAGCTGCCTATGAAAGCCGGATGTACGCCAGTCAAACAGAAGCTGAGGAGAATGAAACCGGAAATGTCCCTGAAAATTCAGGAGGAAGTAAGGAAATAGTTTGACGCCGGCTTCTTGGCTGTGGCAAATTACCCCGAATGGGTTGCCAATATAGTATCGGTCCCCAAGAAAGATGGAAAGGTCTGAATGTGCGTAGACTACAGAGATCTTAATCGAGCCAGCCCAAAAGATGATTTTCTGCTCCCCCATATAGATGTGCTGGTCGATAACACTGCACAATTCTCCTATTTCTCATTCATGGACGGCTTCTTAGGCTACAATCAGATCAAGATGGCCGAAGAAGATAGAGAAAAGACCACATTCATTACGGCCTGGGGAACCTTTTGCTACAAAGTTATGCCCTTTGGATTAAAGAATGCTGGGGCAACTTATCAGAGGGCTATGGTAACATTATTCCATGACATGATTCACAAGGAGATAGAAGTCTACGTGGATGACATGATTGCCAAATCCCAGATAGAAGACGACCATCTCATAGATTTGCAAAAGTTGTTTGAGAGGCTTCGAAAGTTCAAGCTGCGGTTAAACTCGGCCAAATGCACCTTCGGGGTCAAGTCAGGGAAACTATTAGGTTTCATCGTTAGTGAAAGGGGCATCGAGGTCGACCTTGACAAAGCTCGAGCGATTATCGATATGCCAGCTCCAAAGACTAAAAAGGAAATTCGAGGCTTCTTAGGAAGGCTCAATTACATCTCCCGATTTATCTTCCAGTTGACAGCTACATGCGAGCCAATCTTTAAGCTATTGCTCAAGAATCAACCCATGAGTTGGGATGAGGATTGCCAAAAGGCTTTTGAGAAGATCAAATCATACTTACAGAACCCGCCGGTCTTGGTACCGCCAGTCCCCGGGAGGCCGTTGATTCTATATCTAACAGTGACGGACCAGTCAATGGGTTGTGTGCTCGGTCAACATGATGAGTCCGGGAGAAAGGACCAGGCAATATGCATGGTCTCACATAAATATTAATTCCTCCAAAAAAGAGAGAAACTGGGGCAGGCATTTTTATTTTATTATTTAAATTATTCAAATTATTATATATGTTTAAAAATATAAAATAAAAATATATTGATAAAAACATAGTAAAAAAGTTAAATTTTTAAAATTTAAATTTTATTTTTCTAAATTTATATAAAATAAAATTTATACTATTAATATTCTTTCTCTTATCTTTCCTATCCATCCAAATAGGAGAAGTGAATTTTTTTTCCTTTCCTTTTTTACCCATCCGAACAAATCCCTTTTCCTTCTCTTTCTTTTCTTACTATTTCCCTCATTATCCAACTAAAGCATTAATATTGTTAATGACTATGATATCCCTTATGGATGGTATATAAATACGAGATATACTTGATAAAGTCAACTACATAAGTGTCAAGTAGGATTGCTTATATGGGGTTGAGACATAATCTTTAGAGAATTCATGAATTACTAGGGATACATAAGTTTTCCTAAAACTAGCGAAAATGACAAGAATTATAAGGTGTAATGTGATAGGTAAGCCTTTAACTTAAATCAAAGTGTATTTGGTTCATAGAAGCTTTACTTCACCAAATCATTATAAGTTAAATTTATCTGTCTATAGTTTGGTTCATTATCCAAAAGATCTCAGACTAGATAAATTTACATTCATGGTGTAAATCAACAAAACTTATTTCTTAGATTCTATTTTATTAAAAAATTAAAACCCTTTTAAAATATACAAGAATTGTTGTAAAAATTTAATATTTTAAAATATTTTAAATTTTAAAATTAATTATTGTTATTTTAATTTTAAATATATTTATGATTTACTGATTATCTAATTTAATTCATGATAATTAATCTCTAACTACCAATTTTAAATGACTTTTATTATCAGAATTGAAACACGATTTATTATTATCATTATTGGACTAAAACTATGATAATTAAATATGATTTAAATTACCTTTTCTACATTGTATCTAATAATTATGGATCTATTAAATTGATTACATGGTTATAACTAATTAATTATCATTTGAATTTTAATGTAAATTGGAATTAAACCATGTAATTAAATATTTAACATGTAATAAATTTTCAATACAAGCCCATTTAATCTTCAAAAAGCTCTACTTTTACATTGTTGGATTTTCTATTTTATTACTTTTTTAGTTTTTATTTTTATTTTATTATAGAAAAGACTACTAAATTCTTGAATCACACTATAAGAACTTAAATTCTTGAAAATAGTGCTATCATACATCTTAGCCTATGATATATCATGAAAATTTTCAACACTATGTCCAATTAACTAGCCAAATCAATGAAAATATGGACAAGCTACATAGAAACACACCCTTATTCATTATTTGAATTGGTAAAAATAATAAAAGAGCAAAGAAAAATAAATATATTATATATTATATCACTTATTAATAGAATCCATCTTATAAAAACTAAAAGAAATGACAAGATAAAGTAATATGATAAATTCATCATATCCTATTAGTTAATTAAATAGATAAAATAAGATATAATAAAAAAGTTATACTATCATATTCTACTTATCCTAACCTTCAAACAAATCTTAAATATTTTATACTTTTAGATGTTTTGAAATATATGGATACCATTCCTTTATACAAGAGAAAGAGATTGAGAGGGTGAGACTTCACTAATGTAAGACTTAAAAGTTATGGTTTTAGAGGTAAAATTATTTTATTACTTTTCTATTTTTATATTGTTGATTTTTTATTTTTATAATTTTTAAAATACTTAATCTATAATCAAGTTAAGTGTTTACAATCATAATCAATAAAAATACTAATTGAAATTTCATTGTTTCAACCATAATTAAATAATGATTAAATTTTCCTTTGGTAGGCAAAAAGTATATTAACCGAGTACTAAGAGTACCCAACAAACGAGATACAAAACACACTGCATAACACCAATACTAAAAAATAGAAAGATATTATGTTATCCTTAAATACAAGAAATAAAAGAAGGTATCTATATGTTACTACTAGTCAAGACTTAGTTACCATATGCCCGATACATTCGTCAACCAAAAATTCATCACCATGCTATAAACAATAGCAAAAAAAAAAAAAACAGTTGGATTATTAATCCAACAATTTAACTTGTGAGAGACGTAGCTACTTTATCTTTACTACATTTTTATGGTATAAACTTAATTAAGTCCATATCTCATCCTCTTATAGAGTCTATGAATTAAAAACCATCTGGTTACGATCTAACCATAATGATCATATAGTTTTAAACCAAATAATCATTCATTTATCCCTTACGTACTTGGAGCAGGTAGATCAAACCATAGAATTGTACAAAATGTTCCTTAATATCATTTGTAAAGCAGTACAACACCCAACCTAAGTAAGGCAAAACCCCCATACCTTAATCACTTTAGGGAAACAAAAAATATGTGTTGTGTGGTTTCCAAGTTATAATTGCAAACTCCATACGTTCCAGCATATTCTTTCGTAATTCCCTTTCTGATTAGATTATCCTTTGATAGTATTCGATCTCTCAGTAGTTGTCAAAAGAAGATAGTTCACCTTAAAATGTACGTTTTTTATCCAAAATTGATTGAAGAATTGGTCCTCACCCTTACATCTAAAACCTATGAAGAGTTTGTATACTGACTTAACAAAGTATCTTCCAAATGGTTTTGCTTGCCACTCCCATCAGTCTTCTTATTTTTCTACAATTGTAAGTTTCTTGCAACACGTGAGTGTAAAACTATTTGTCAAGTTTTATGCACAAGCAAGTATACCTATCGATATAGAAAGGAGGTATTTAAGACCCCCCCAATATTGATTCTATAGAGACTATGACAACAATTTGTTAGAGAAGTTTGAATCCTAATTTTTAAGCTCACCAAAAGAGGATTGTATGCAATGGAGTTTAAAATAAAAATAAGTTTTTTAAAGGAGGCAAGTGAAAGAGCACGATGCAATTTATGGAAGAACATGATACTTTGGATCCCCTTATGACTTTAATTACTTTTATCCCCAATTCCCCCTAATAATTGTTGACCACCTATTTTAAGGCTATTAATACCCAATGATCATGCAATAGTAATTTTTCTCCTAAATACTACCTCTAATTATCACACAAGGTGGATAGAAAAGAGAAACATAAAGTATAAGAGGCTAGCAACTATTGCTTAGGCAATTAACTGGTTAGAAACCTAGGATTTCAATTGATCCTCCAAAAGCTTGTAAATTCAGTTACCCTATAGTTCCTTCAATTGGGGATGGTACGACTGTTTACCCCCAACTAACTCACAAATTAACAAGAGTGACAAATTTATATTAATTAACTAAGCATAATAAGGTAGCATAATTGGATAAGAAGATACTACCGTTCATAACATAATGACATACAATTATTAATAGGGAAAAATTAGGGTTCAAGCAACTACATCACAAGATTCATCAAAGTTCCATGAATTGGGGATTAGTTATATATGATAAAAATTAACCTAAAAGCATCAATAACCTAGTCCTAAGATAAGAGATACAAAATTGGATTACTAGCAAGGCTGACAATCAACTCTACGACTGCACCATGAAGGGATGTCTTCCACCAAGATACAATGGGAGGGCATCGATGGAGGACACTAGGAATAAAGAGGCTAGAGGTAGAGAATAGGAAAAAGGTAGGACCATGCCTAGAGTATGAAAGTGTCGACAATTCAAGATGGACGAATGTGGTATGTCTCCTACTCAGCAAGAGACTCATTTTTATAAGTGTGGATTAGGGCTTCAGTTGTTGCAGACCAAATTGATCTAGTTGCTCCCTCAGTGGTCGTAGTCGATTTAGGTCATCTATAGTAGTACTGTTAGCATTGATTAGAATTTTTTATCGTTTCATTAGGGCTTATATGACTCTTTTATGATGATTCCTAGTCTTCGCATGATCGTGTTATATTTTTCATGGCCGTCCTTACTTATTCTATATTGGCATGTTGTGTTTATTGGCACGACCATGCTTAGGTCTGCATGGTTGTGTTGGAAGGCCTGGTTCATTGTGGGGCATTTTTGTTCTACTATTTCTCCTTGTCTTTTTATACCTTTTTTGGTCCAAAATTTTCGTATTTTCTGATTCTCACTTGCGTGACCATTTCTATAAAAATAAGGGGGATTGGATAAAATTACTAGTGAAGAATCATGAATTTTGCAATAATTATGTTTAAATTTTAGCAGATAAATTGATAGAATGATAATTTATTTACAAAGAGAGATCTTGCAAGATTTCAAGTTGATGAGTCTCATATTGAAAAAGTTTCCTCCTCCAACTCCAATTCCACGCCCAACACCATTGGCCAAATCTTATACCTCTACAATAGTTGTTTCCTTCAAATTAGGAATATTGTATAATTAAGGGAAGGTAAATGGAAAAGTATGATCTTCAACCCACACATCATTCTAAAAAGATGTATTCTCACAATTTCCCATCCTTTTTTATGCATTTTGTCTTCCAGCTATGCCTATATTCTATATCATTACCCCAGATATCTATAAGATCTAATCACCACCTTGATGTGTACCTACAATTTACACTACATCTTATATCTTGAGTTTCATACTTAGATTTTAAGACCCTAGACCAAAGGCTTCTCTCTTGTGTTAAGAATCTCCTTCTCCATTTTTCCAATAATGGTAAATTAAAAGTCTTAACCCCCAAACCATATATCTCTTCTTCTTTATAAACCTCTTCCTAAGACACCCAATGTCTTTTCCTCCCCTCCTTTATTTCCCCCATAAAAATATTTTATAAAGAAATTCAAGTGCATGGATGATACCTTTAGGAACTTCGAAGAAATAAAGGAAATTAATCAGGAATAAGTGAAGAACCAATTTGAGAAGGACAATTCTACCATCAGAGAAAGGGTCTTTCACTTCCAGGATAATAATTTTTTTTTACATTGCTTAACATTAGCTACTAGTAACCAGCCTCCTTGGATTTGCACCAATCAAGATTCCCAAATAACTAAAAAGAATACAACCAACTTGATAATTGATGAGTGAAGCCATTGATCATATCTATTCCTCTTCAACATTGATTTCCATAATGTGAATTTTATAAAAATTCACTTTCATATCAGAGGACAGCTCAAACAACTATAAAAGGGCCTTTATTAGCCTCACATTTGATCTTGTTACCCTTCCAACCAATATAGTGTCATCAATGTACTATAAATGAGTTATACTCAAATATCGTTTCTAATGAGAACTCCTTCAAACAACTTCAATTCCATTGCTTTTGTTACCATTTTACTCATCCCTTCTACTGCTATAAAAAAGAAAACGAGATAATGGGTTTACTTGCTATAAGTCACTTTCTACATTAAATTCCTCTATAAGACTGCTATTCACCGATATAGATATTCTAGTTGTTCTAAGACACTTTGAAATCCATCCAATCCATTTTTTTGGGAAAACCCATCCTCCCTGACATGTAAGGTAAGTAACTTCAACTTACTGAGTCATAAGCTTTTTTAAAATCCACCTTGAATAGAATTATTGGACTCTTATCCTTTTTTTCTCCTTCATAATTTCATTCATAATCATAATTCCATCAATGATTTTCCTCCCATTAAGAAAGATTAACTATGTTTTCGAGATAAGCTTATACATCATTTTCTTGATTCTGCATGCCAACAATTTAACTAGCACCTTGTACATACAATCAATTAGAGAGATCAGTTTATAATCACCAATTCATTAATGATAGTCCTTCTTAGGTATCTGAGCAACAAAAGAACTATTTGATCTTATAACCAAACGTCTATTTTCGTGAAACTCAGATAAGAATGACATAAAATGCTTACTAATAAGTTTCTTGAATTCTTTTAGGAAACTAAATGTAGCTCGTTCGGTTTTGGACTTCAATCTCCCTCACAATCCTATATAGCTGCCTTAATTTCTTTCTCTGTAAATAGTGCCACTAACCTTATAGCCTCTTCCTTAGAAAGTTGATTAAAGTCTACCCCATCAAGTAAAGGTCTCCCTATCTCTTGTGACAAGGATGGAAATAGGCCAAGTCATGATAGACTTTGAGTGATCAAGTCTGACCTGTTTAAAATTTTTTAAGTCGAAGTTTGAGTTTGTTACCTATTATAGATTTTTTTTATTGTCAAAGTTTGACCTATTTAAGATCTGTTTAATATTTGTTTAAAAATTTACAATATTAAAAAGTTAATAAATAAATTTAAAGTCTATATATATAAATAATTAAAAAGGTTTACAAATTTAATATATAAATCATTTCTTGTATATTATATGTTATATATTATGTATCTTATATCCTATATATCTTGTATATTATATATCTTATATGTAATATCTTATATATTTAATATATTAAAATAAATTTATATATATAAACAAGTCTCTAAATAGGCTAAATAATTTTTTCATAAGTCTAAGTCTGTTTTATTTATTAAAAAAAGTTTTTTAACAAGTGTTAGTTTATCTATTTATTAAATAGGCTAAGACAAAACAGGTTAGGCCATAGGCTCTTGTCACACTACTACTCCTTTACTTGTGACATGAATTGTCTCTCAAAATGATCTTTGATCTCCTTCCTAATATCTTGTACACTTGTCACCAACCTTTGCACTTGTATCTAGATTAAAAATAATTAGGATCATGCTTGCATATGCCTTTCAACATGATATAATTATTTTTCAAATGGATGTCAAAAATGCATTTTGAAATGGGATAATTGAAGAAATTTTTTGGGTAAAACAACCCCTTAGCTTTATAAATGAATCTTTTTCAAAACATGTATACAAACTAAAAAGAGCCTTATATGGTCTTAAACAATCACATCTTGCTTGATATGATAGGCTTAGTTCTTTTCTCATGAAAAATAACTTCACAAGATACTAGGTAGACATCATGTTATTTAGAAAAACTTATAAGAATGATTTACTTATAGTCTAAATATATATAGATGATATTATCTTCGGTGCCATTAATGCCAAACTATACAATGATTTTGCTAAGATGATGTAGAAAGAATTTGAGATAAGCATGATGGGTGAACTCAAATTCTTCTTTGATTTATAAATCAAACAAGAACATGAAGGTACCTATATACATTATCATAAATATACAAAGGAACTACTTCATAAGAACAAGATGGCAATGTCCAAACCTATGCTAACTCCTATGCATCTATCATTTATCTTAAATAAAGATGAAGACAGTCCACCAGTTGACCAAAAAGTCTTCCGAGGAATGATTTGATCCCTTCTGTATCTTACTACAAAAAAATAGATATCATGTTTAGTGTATTTCTTTATGCATGCTTTCAAAGTGACCCTAGGGTATCTCATCTGAAAGTGATGAAATGAATTTTTTGTTATTTGATTGGTATAGTTGATTTTAGATAGGTTTATTAGGCACAACAATCTTTCCAATTGATTGGTCACTATGACACTGGAGAAGTTGGAGATTGGATTGAAAGAAAAAACACCAGTGAAGGATGTCATTTTCTTAGAGCAAATATCAATTCATGGACTAGTAAGAAGCAAAGAACCATTATTTTATCTACTGTAAAAGTTGAATAAATATCACCATTAGGATGCTACTTCTAACTTCTATGGATAAAATATCAATTGGAAGGTTATAATACTTTTTAGCATAATATCCCTATATTTTGTGATAATATTTCATTTATTTGTCTATCCGAAAACCCCAATTCAACATTTTAGGGCTAAACATATTGAAGTAAAACGCCACTTCATTAGGGATTATATGCAAAAAGGCATTTTAACATTCAATTTGTAAACACAAAACACCAACTAGTTGATATTCTCGCTAAACCCTTGCCTGAAGATTAGTTTGTCTTCATTAGAAATTTATTAGGGATGGCTCGAGTTTGTATCTAACAAAAATATGCTTAAGATTACAAGTGTCTTAGTTTTATATTGTCTTATTAAAAGGCTTATATGTCTTAATCCATGACATCTCTACCTAAACCAAACCTTTTCTCCATTGTGCCATGTGCCCCTTACTATAACTCTGATACCCTGAGTCATTTCGTCTTTTCAAAATTGAAAAAGATGTTTTCCATAATATGACATGCCTAATTTATTGGAGTCGTTCTTTTCTCTCTCCTAATCGTGGTTGTGTGCACCCACATATCCACTAACCTCATCTTTATTGGAAGTTTCATATCCTACAAAAACTCTCCCTTTTCCTTTATCGTCTTTAATCTCTCGTTGAACAATTTGTCTACATTCCCTCAATCTACAACCTCTATCTTAAACTCTCTACTTCTCTTCCCTACTCTTTCAAATGGCATCCAAGAAATCACCTTCTCATTAGGAAAACCGCAAGGTCATTCATTGCAAGTTAGTTGTACTGTATTTTCTAGAGGAAGACAATATCCCTATCAACGACTACCTTATTTTGTTGGATGGGCACCTTTTTTCAAAAACATTGGGTGGTATAATGATATGACCTAAGAATTCTGAAAAAATGTTTTTATCATAACCACCAAGGAATCATCGTTCTTGTTTACCAATGTCTTTGGGAAGCGTATGACTTTTTTTTCCAAGACTTCATTTGCAAGTTCACCAAGTGAAAATCTGAAGGTGTTGTCTTCAATCATAGTTAGGAGAAATGTATTGGTGACATTGTTTATACTGTCTTGTACACGACCCTTTTCATCCTTCACGAGATATCTCCTGCATGAATGACCTTGCTATTATCATTCATATCCTTATTCTAAACATCATCTTATCTCGAGTGAGATCTCATAATCAAGTTATTATGATGGAACGCTTTTGTGTTTCATCTTCTGTAAAAAAAAAAAGAAAAAATTAACCTTCTCATCCTTCTTTTCACCAATTTCTGGAATGTTATGGATGAAAAAACAAAAAACATTTCCCTATGGAGGTTTGACACTTCTATCTCCAAACCCATTCAGCCATCTCACCCTTTTTCTTGTGAAAAATGCTCTTCCTATCTTCCATCACCCATCATTTCCCCCAAAAAGTCTTGTTTCATCATCATCATTATCATTGATGATGACTTCTCTTCATCCCTACCATCAATCAACCCTATCCTTTTCCAAGTCATTTTACCTCTCCTTAACTACTTATATCTCCTACCCAACATCTTTTCCCACCTCTTCTCTTCTTCACCTCTAGACCTATTCATTTATAAGTCACCTTTCCCATCTCAAGAGTCTTTTCCCTAGGTATCTTCCCCACCCCAGCCATCCTCTCCTAACCCATCCTCCTCACCCTAGGAGGCTTCTCCTCTTTCCTTGCATTTCTTGTTCTCGCGTATTCTCCAACCCCTACAAAAACCAATTGCCCTCTTCTCCCTTCCTCACTATTGACTAAGCCCTTATTGTTTCTCTCTAGTACATGGATTTTTTGGCCACCTTAGTAGAAACTTCTGCCACTTATTATTCTCAACCTTCTCCCAACTTCCCTCAGTCACCTCTTGGCGCGCATCCTCAATTGTTAGCCCCATAAGGCCCTTTACACACCTTGATAATTTCACACTTACCCTTCCATCTTCGTCCATCACATCTCCCACATGGAATTGTTTAGATGGAAAATTGCATATTCGCTCTGCCCCTCCTCTACTTGCCTTCCTCTTTGAAGACACTTTTGTCATTGAGGATGTTCTTTCATGACTTATTGCTCAATAACTTGAAGTCTACAACCATCTTATGATGGAGCAAGTGTTAGTAAGGTTGAAGTTTTGTCGCTATTTCACTATGAACTGACGCTAGGACCCTATTGCTTACATGACTCCCTTTACCACCATCAAGGTCCATTTTGATTGTGTGCCTCCCTAACTGATTATTGAGCCATCTACTGCCTCCAAAGCTCCTATAGTTCCCTCGAGCACCCCTTCGATCCCTAGGGCTATGTTTGAAGACCTGTAAGCTTTGTTGCGTGCCCGTGGTGGCCTGACTAACTTTGAGCACTCCTGGTGCTTGCACACCTATTATCGTTGGGTCAACTCTACTCAGTGCTCTACCTCTAGGCTCTTCGTTGAATAGAAGATAGATGAGTGGCATTCTTAGTCTTGTCATCAAGATTAGATTCTTCTCTCATTCTCTTCACCACTGTCATCATGACTATTATCTCCTTGCTATGTTTTCTCACATATTTTATGTTTATTTTTCTTCTCCATTTTTATGGCTTTTACAAATTTTGTTCTCTTTTTCTTCACAACTGATGCTTCTCCAACTCCTCCATCTCCCATGAATACCATCATTGTCTACTCTCCTCTAATGTTTTCTCCTCCAACTGCTCCATTTCTCCTCTTTTCAAGTCCAACTTATGATCCTTTTCCCTTGTCGTTTTGTTGTTGTTATCTTCCCCTAGTACTCCTCCACAAGCTTCATGCAATCTCACACCAACTTTAGCATCTTGAGGAAGATAATTACACAAATCATCTTACGTCCATCGATGCCTAGCAACGTTGCAATTAGCGTCACTTATAGTGCATTGAGCAAACTTAGAAGAGTCTGAGGAATGAATTATACTGTTTTTACCATCATGTGGATCACATATGTGAGGAGTTGTATGATGAGCTCTTGTAGCCCATTCATCAATAATTTGAAGTGTTTAGCCAGCCTTAGATTTTTAATGATTGGCCATAATAGGGGAAGAACTTGAACAATATGAACAATTATGAGTCTATGCTTTTATGCCCCTATATAATTGAAACTTAACTAGTTTGTATTGTTTTATCTGTGTATAAATAATGGTTTAAATTTGCTAATATATCGATAATAAATAATATATTTTGTGCTAATTTATGAACTTAAGAGCACCAATAATGAAGATATGCATTTAGGAAAATTCAAATAAAATTAGATTCCAATCAATCATGTAAAGAAAAAGTGAAGGCCGATTGAACCGAAGAGAACAATCATGCAATGTGTTGCTTGAACACATAAGAAGGTTTGATAGATGAAAAATTGGATTGAAACAAATGAAAGCTTATCGCACAATTGCTTCAACATTGCAAGTTTAGTTGACCTTTCTAAGAGTGTTTATATAGGTATAACTAGACAAGGCTATAAAAAGCTTGGGGAACCTGCAAAAGTGAAATTAGCTTTTAGACAGAGAAGATGTGTTGTTGTGTAATTCCTCGTATGATAATTTTAATTGAAGCTTGTAAATGTCTATCACATAAAGATCTTGTGATGCGTGATGGATGATATGACTACCTCAAGAAGGGTAAGGATTAAAGGGAGAAAGTATTAAAAGAAAGAAAATTCAATTGAACATCATCCACAAATTTCAAGGCAAAGATATTTATTATATAACTTTATAATTAAAATAAGTTAAAGCACATACATACAAGCTCCCAAACTTCAATATCTCTTTGTAAAAAATATCATATAGTAGATTGCTGTTAGTATAGAAAAAATTTCAATGTCAGAGATAGCTGCACAAGAATATGAAAAAATGATATGTAATATTTAAGCCTACTTGAATAAATCAACCATGGATGATGTCCTCATGAACTCAACTCTCATAATATATCCCTTTCTTGGATATTATGTTAGAGATCATATACATGAGGACTACTAAGAGAACTATTAAAAATATCCACAAAGATAATTCTAACAATTAGCAAGGCACAATAAATAAAAAAATATTGCTCATAAAATTAAAAGAATTTCTATAAGCATGCATGATAAAAAAAAATCAATCCATATTTTAATAAGATGGTAATAATCTAAACACCAAAGCACAACACAGCAGTTTGTAGGAGCTCTTAAAACAAAACTTTTGTATATTTAAAACAAATCTTAGAAAAGTTGTTCAAGGTCATTTAAATATTGAAGTGTTTTTAAGTAAATAAACTAAGCTACTTCTTCTAACAATTTCACAAAATAAAACCACAAATCTGAAATTGGGTATCGTTATATCATGGTAAAAGATAGGAGCAAGGGGTTTAGAGCATAGTGTCATCATGACTCATTGTTATTTTAATTTTAAAACTATATAAAGTGAAATAAATCTTAAATTTTACAAGTGCTATATCTAGATATTTTTCCAATTATACTAGATAGAGACCTCAAATTGGGAGGGTGTACACAAAGAGAAATAGGGGAAGATACCTCAAATTAGGAGGGTGTACACAAGGAGGAATAGGGAAAGAACAAAGGATTATAGACAGTGAGTGGATTATAACCATGTATGTACCTTTTAACTATTAGCAATAATTGTATGGTGAAAAAAAGAAATAGGGGAAAGAAAAAAGGAGATATTTTTTTGTGTAGTTGAGAAATTGGGGAGCCTTGGTCTCTCAAACACTAGAATGAATCTTGTCCTTGGCAATTCTTCTTCCCAAACCAATTCTACCACCCCACTAGTGCATACAAGGAATTAGGGTTTTCTTGATAATAATTGATCCAAATTATTCCTATCCAATCCTTGCTTCTATCATTATAGTTCTTTGACATTGATCAATACTAGTAGTTCAACTTATCATGCTTCATAGTGCACATCATGGATGATTACAATGACCTGAGACACTTTAGTTGTCAAAGCTAATAATCTTGGAAAAATGGATAAGTTAGAAGGGGCATTAAAGAGATCATTTGCACAGCAAATACTAGTATACCAAAAGATGCTTAGAGCATCATAAATGGGAGATTCATCATTCAAACAATATTTTCAAGCAAAAATGCAATAGCGGTAAAGAGGCATGATCTTACCATATCAATGTAGGTTTTATTTATTTCTTCCTCAATAATGGTTGCCAAGAAACTATGATTCCAAACTTTACCAAAACCATCATAGGTATGACAAGAAGTTAAACAATACTAATATAACTTCCAAGACCTATTGGATCCATTGGATCAAAGCCTATAGATCAGTATGGTTGACAATCTTTACTTGTTGCATTGGAATTTGGGAACACAATTTCCAATGTCATACAAATAATACCCCTAATATATTTTTAGGCAAAGATTGTCATCTTTAATTTATGTCAAGAACATTATCATATGTCAAGAGTATTATCAAGGACAGTCTCCATAGGTTTACCAAGAAATTTATGTTCATTATCTTTGAAATTTAAAGAAACTCAACTCAACCAATGCTAGTCAACTTCTCTAACATGTCTTGTCAACTTCTTCAAGCAACATAACAGGATTGCAAAAACTACTCTTATTTATTGAATATGACCATTGTAAAGCATCTATCAGTCTAAATCCTAATGGACTTTATTTTTTTTAAAGTTAAGATAATCAAAGCTCAAATTTATGATCACCAAAGCTAAAAATCTCATCAAATTTACAATAAGAAATAAAAATTCATATTACAATTGTATTCAAAGTCATAAAGACACAATTTTACACAAGCGTAATTGTAGTAATAAATAGTTAAAATATATGAAATGAAAGTAATAAAATTTGAACCTAAGATCTGATACAAACTTGCATAGGTTCTTATGACTATACCAACACCTATTAACTTAGATAGCTAACTATATTTGATAACCAAAAGAAATAGTACATGAATCAAAATGAAATTGATCACAAATAGTAAATATATGAAATTGACAGTACTAACTTGTGTCATGTATATTATGCAATATTTAGAAATGATTTTCAAGACTATATGGATCTTTGCTTCAACAATGTTGGAAATAGAATGAAATATTAGGTTACTTTAATCAACAATATACTTATAGCATGGGTGGTATGCAAGTGGGGTGAAAGCACCAGGTCAATGTTCAAAGTGGTTGAATCCAAAATACATAGGGGGTGATCTAAGGATAGAGCTTTATTTGGTTTCACATCACCAACTTCTTGCTCATGCAATAGCTATGTAACAATACAAGTACGATCTCTGATTTTTTTTTAAAAAAAGTGGTGAACTGCTAATATGTTTCCTACAAGATAAACTATTAACTTAACTACTTTTTATTAACTATTTATAATGTGAGTGAATCAATATTCGAACATTGGTATAGTATTTTATATCAATATATATCTCAAATTTGATTGTCATAATTTTTTTTCATTTTTCTTAAAAAAGACTTTTATAGTATTGTCTTGTTTATGTGTAATGATTTTGAGGATATCTATGGAGGTAGGAGTGATAGATCATTTGCTACCATAACTTGGGCAATGACAGAGATGACTAAAAATCCAAGAATAATGAAAAAGGTACAAGTTGAGGTAAGAGAGGTATTTGGTATAGAAAGAAATCCTACTGAAAGTGGCACAAAGAATCTAAAACATTTGAAATGTGATGTGAAAGAAACATTAAGATTACACTCTCTTGGTCCTATTTTTCTTACAAGAGAGTGTAAAGAAGCTTGTCAGATCAATGACTATCATATACTTGAGAAAAGTAAGGTCATAATCAATGTTTGAGAAATTGGAAGAGATCCAAATTATTGGATTGAGACCGAGGTTTTATCTTCAAAGGCTGAGGTTGTGTTGTGTACAAACATATATGTACTATTATTTTTTAAACAGTATGTTTATCGAAGCAAAAATGGCTATAGACATATGTCCTGCATACAGGCATATGTACGTGAAATTGAACCAATTATTTTTAGTCCTATATGTCCCTTTTATGTTTTAGTTTTTAGTTCTCTCATTGTAACTTATTCGTTTTATATTCTCTTATTTAGAGTTATTATTTCACTCTTTGTGACTTTGTTATTGTACATAGAAGTCAGGAAGTGACTTTGTTTTTTTATTTGTCATAATGACAGCAAGTAATTGTGAACTCATAACCATATGCCATTTTCTAGTCTTTTAATGCTAACCCACTCCTAATAACATAAGATAGAAATTTTTTTTGATAGAAAATAAAGAAAACAAATTAATCATACATGAGCATCCTTATTCAAACAAAAAAATGGAATCAATAAAAACATAAATAAAAAAGATCTAAGAAGAAAAAGGAAAAGAGGCCCTTGCAAAGAAAAATTGTTAAATAGCTTCATTTCCTTGCTGTGAAGATTATTTTAAATATAACGCACAACACGCAGTACTGTAAAATACTCAAACGAACTAACTGTTATGGGTAAGCTAATCCAGACAACAACTAAAGGGGAAGAGAGGATATGAAGAAAATAGAGAAAACTAATCAGGTTTGCTTACCTAAATTAGAAAAGACTCTTGCTAAAAAGAACCAAAGGCAGAGAATACACAGAGGGCAGTGCTGGTTGCTTTTCGAATGCGATTCACCTATGCTCTTTGAATGCGATTTAGTTCAATGACAGTCATTGCTTCCCATGATTGAACTACAACCACGTAGAAATATTCAAAGGCAAAAGCTAGGGCACATAAGGGGCTTGTCAAATTGAGACGAGGGAGGAAAGGAAAAGTGCAAGTGGGAATCCAACATAAGGTAATTTTGCAACTGAATCTGGGGTCATAAAATAAAAAAACAAAATGAAGATGTCGCAACCGTAATTACGACGAGATGACGAACTCGCTAAAATTTTGAAAAAATACTTTTTATTTGATAAGTGGAGTCGCCACCAAATTTTTATTTAAAAGAAAAGGTTTGGAAAAACCCTAACTTGAGGAAGAGATTTTAGGTTCAGGAGTTAGTTACGAATAGGGAAGGTGTTAGGCACCCTACTCGCCCGTTCCGAAGAACGATACTCTTAAACTGAGTGTGTGATTTATTTGAAAACTGTTTGATCCCTTTAATTAGAATAGAAAATAAATAATTTGATAAAAAGATAGCCTGACAAGACTTGATCCTGCTTTTACGTATTCCCTGATGCAATGGGAAACTCAAGGCTTACATAGTTTTGGTTGAAGGCTTGACCTTCGAAGGTGTTTAAAGAAAATAGAGTATTTTGAATTTTTTGTTTCTAGAGAGAATCCTTAGTCCACATATGCACAGGATCCAAGGAAAACGAGGGCTGCACTGGGACCCATATGAATCTCCAAATGTCGAACAACAATGAAATCGCCAATTCTTATTTAGAGTCCATTGCGTGAGACTTGGGATTCCAAAACAAGGTTTTTCTGAAATTATTTAAAAAGGATTCTTAGTCCACATATGCACAAGGTCCAAGACAACTACGGCTGCACTGTGACCCATATGAATCCCTAAACACCGAACAGTAGAAAAAGCTACGACTTCGTTTTTAGAGTTCATTGCGTGAGACCTAGAATTATTGAAATAATTTTGAAAGGAATAAAAAGGATTGTGATTAGGTAGAAAAAGAATTGGGCTTGACCCAAAAAGACTGGACATTGATTTCAAGATTTGAGGAAAAGAATTAAACTTGATTTAAACTAAAGTGAACTTGATTTGAAGTTGGAGGAAAAAAAATTACACTTGATTTGAACTAAAATGGACTTGATTTGAACTAAAGTTAACTTGATTTGAAATTGAAGGAAAAAGAATTACACTTGATTTGAGCTAAAATGAAAAAAACTTGATTTGAAAATTTGAAGAATAAAAGTTAAACTTGATTTGAATTAAAATCACCTTAATTTGAAATTTAAGGAAAAAAGAATTTATACTGGAACTTGATTTGAAAAAGGATGAACTTGATTCGAAATAAAATGGATTTGATTTGAGATTTGAGGAAAAGAAAGAAACTTGGTTTGAAATAAAATGGACTTGATTTGAGATTTGAGAAAAAAAATTGAACTTGATTCAATTTACAATTGTCTTGATTGTAAATAAAATGAACTTGATACAAATTAAATTTATATTATAAAAAAGATATTTTCAAGAAGCATGTTGGGCTTGTTAACCTTGAAAAAGCGTATTGGGTTTGACCCAATTTAAAAGAAAAAACTCAAAAATAAAAGATAAGAGGCTTGATTTAAAATTGAAAATAGTTGGAGCTTGACCCAAAAAGCAAATTTTGGTTATGGGAGAAAAGTCATAATTGAGCCCTTTATTTGTTTAGCAAACCATTTGTTTGACAAAAAATGAGTGTAAAAAACAAAATGAATATATGGGATTTGAACCCACGACCTAACAGTACATGTGGCCAAGCTACCACTATGCCAAGTTTCAACATTTAATCAAAATCTATTTAAATATAACTAAAAGTGTGATAAGGAGGTTAATAGCTATTTATTAAGAAAAAAGTTCAAGGAAGGCTCGAACTTGTGTCTCCAACGTGCCTGCTACTGGAACAAATCTCTTGGATTAAATTAATACACTTAACCATTAATATAATATATTGCAAGGAAAACAGTCAGAATGGGATTTCGAACCCAACTTCTCTAGCTTCCAAGGATGCGCCAACCACTGGACTAGCTCCCTCAATTAAGATAGTCCTTGTCAATTATAATTTTAATAGCTTTTGCCACTTAATAGCATTTTTGGATGAAAAATGCGCTGGGCGAGTTGAACCCGGGTCTTGGGGTTATATGTGCCACCATCTAACCACTACACCAAACCTTTGTTTGAGTTTCTAACGCCTCTGACTAGATTTAAGGCATAGTTTCCCGAACGTAAGACTATAAGCCGCATGCAATCTGCATGGAGTCCCTTATTTGTATCAGCCCCTGAAGATGAAAGTAATCAAGTCCTCCTTCACCAAGGACATTGCTAAGCCTTGATGAAGTATCAAAAAACTCTGATGCGATCCCACACCCCTTTTCCTATTCCTTCTCTCCAGAACAAAGAATGATGAGACCTTAGTATTCACTCGTGGCAATAATCTGGTTTTTTGGATGTTGATATTTCATCAAGCATAGATGGGTTTATATGCATCTTGATGATACTATCCATCTTAATGCCCCCATCAAGAATATCTTACGTAGGTGTTACAACTCAAATAGCTTAGCCAACAGCCCTTTTCCAAAGATGTTATTAAGATAAGTTTATAATTATTATCACAGTAAAGCCACCCCTTCACATAAGAATGATGTCATATCCGAATATAGCTTTTTGTGGTCTCAACGTGTCTTAACCAAACCAAACTGATTATAGATTCATCCTATAGTATTTCAAAGAAGCTATACGGATCTAGGAGGATGAAGAGGGATTTTTAGGGGCTGTATTTCCATGTTCAGGCTAGAGAACACAACCCGTAATCTCTATTAATTCATAGCAAGTGACCAATGACTAACAAATTCACTCCTAATTTCTTAGTGAAAATCGCTCTCTCAATCGTAAGAAATAGCAGAAACAAGACTGAATGTCTAGTAAAATCCTCAATTATCCACAAAATATTTTAAAACCCGATCCTCCATAATAGCATACATTCATTAATACTTAAACAAAAGCAACGAGGTCAGTGTGAGGTTCCTTGCTCAAAGAATATGGAAATCGGACTAACCTATTATGGAAGCAATGGAGAGTTCGTGCTCGTATGCTGATGATTGAACTATCAGAGCTCTCCTTTCTTCTCGCTTCTCGTATGCTGATGATTGAACTATCAGAGCTCTCCTTTCTTCTCGCTTAGGGGTTACTTGTAAGTACTTTCCGTGAATATGGACCACCGAAGCGAAACCTTCTTTTCCACAAAAGCAAGTCTTGAAGCCAAGACTGGTAATCTTGCTGTGAAAGGTGCCTTCTCAGTCCTCCACAGAGATTCTTCCTCCCTTTCTTCAGAAGCTCTCTTCCCCTTTTTCAATCTTTTATCCCAGGAATCCAAAGAGCAGGGAGTCGTCGCCTAAAAACCCTCAGAAGCTGAGCCCATTTTCCATCTTTTTTCCTTTCCTTATGCATGCCTCCATGCATTTCTTTTTCTCCTTTTTCCTTGTTTATTTTTCCGTTATTTAGTTTTCACCTTTCACTTATTCTTTTCTGTTTTACATTCTGTTTTTAGTTTATTATTTCCTGTTTTTCTTTAATCTTTATTTTTTATTTAATTTTCTATTTTTTCTTATTTTTTATCATTATCATTTTTTGTTTATTTTTCAGTTTTTATTTTTCTTTAATTTATTTATTTATTTCATTTTTCTGTTTTATTATTTATTTATTATTTCTTTTTTATTTTTTCTTTTCTTTTTTTATATATTTTTTACTTTTTCTGTTATATATTTTTATTATTTTTATTTTTTTTTTACCTTTTTTATTATTATTTTTATTCTATTATTCCCAAAAATTTTATTTTTTTGTTTATTTCTTTTATTTCTTACAAATTTCTCTTTTCTTGATTTTTCTTTTATCTTATTTATTTTTTCCCTTTTTTAAATTCTGTTTTTTTTCTTTTTTTTATTCTTCAACTTTTTTCTTTGTTATTTCTACTTATTTGTTTTCTCTATTTTCTGTTTTCTGTTTTAGTTTTTCTATTTTTAATTTCTTTTCTATTTGTTTCAAATATTATTATTTTATTTTCTTATTTTTTATTTACTTTTATTTTTATTATACGAATTATTATTTATTTACTAATTAATTTTAAAATGGGGCCTCAAACATAATTGAGTGTTTATAGAAGATATATTTAAAAAGGGATTAGCAATCAAATTTAGCTACTACTTCTAATTTATTATGTTGCTATTGATTCTTCAATCTCAAATTCGATGGCTAAATAAAAAAAATTATTTTCTTGGTCGTAACCACCATCATTCACTACATCGGTCTCTAATTGCGATTAAATCTTAGAAGTCACAAAATTTGGTTGCAGATCTCTAATTTTCTAGTAGTGGTCGAAAATTTCATATTTAACATGTAACTTAAAATATATCACATGTTAAATATGCGATAAGTAAGGTTATATCGTCTTTCAACATAAGACATAAGAATAATGTGAACACTCAATTATGTCCGAGGTCAATTTTTAAGTTGGGAATAAAGGAAAAAATAATAATAAAAATAAAATAAATAATAAATAAATGAACATGAAAATGATGACAATAAAAATATAAATAATAATAATGAAACAAATAAGGAAAATGAAAAATAAAAATAATAATAGTAAAAAAAAAGAAGAAAATAAGAAAGGAAGAAGAAAAAGAATAAATAAAAATTAAAAGGAAAAAATGAAAAGAAGAAGAAAAATAAAAATAAATAAATGATTGAATGAAAAAAAAGAAAAAGAAGAATATAGTTAGTTGGGACTGTTAAAATTTGGTTGAAGTTGGTTACTTCAAATATAATTTATAAGTAGGAGAAAAATGGAGATTGGTGGGGGGATTTTCTTCACTTTTTAAAAGTCAAAATTTCTAAGGAGCTTTTCTGGATCTTTTGGGGAAGATGCTTCTCTGATGCTCTTCTTTTCTTGGATCCTAAAAGCTTCTTCAAGCTTCTGGCTATCGATTGATCTCCCTCCATTTCTCTTAGCATGAGCACCTTTTTTGAGATCTTGTGGTGTTCACTGCATTCATGGTGCTGGTTCCATTTCCTCTGCTTCAGGTTCTCTCATCACCATAGACACAACAAAAATTCATCATACTTGCAGTGAGTAACTTCACGTCAAGTAGTTTAAGCCTTAGGGGAAGAAATTCTGCAGTTTGTGAAGTCAACCTTGCACAGGTCAGTATTCGCTTCTATTGATTCTCCTTTAAAGTATAGATTACTATATTCTTCCTCAAAAAAGACTGGTTCTGGTTAAATGAATGTTGTGTCGTGATAATGCAAGGAAAAATGAGGTGAATAGGTGACTATAATTTTCGTTTCCAGTCTTGAGTTGGAATCTCAATTAAATGGAAAACTGTATGCATTTGTTCAAATTATGACATTAATGATGAAATCAACCATAATATAATCACGGTAGTCGTTGTGGTTGTGCTTTTGTATCGGCACCTAAATCATGATGCTTGATTGAATAATAGGTGGTTCAAATAAAACTTGGATTCTATTTTATCATTGCCTAAGATTGTTCAAGAGAATCATGTGACTCGATTTTCACATGTGAAATTTATTCGCTAAAATGTACAGGAAGCTCCCTATTTTTATTTTGAGAATAGTAGAATTGGCTAGGTTGCATAATCTTTAATAAAACAAGAAAAGAAGCTTTAATTAAATTGATAAAGAGATCTTTTGAATCAGCAAAGGTAATAGCATAAGGTGAATGTCTAAGAAAGTAAATAAGATCATCTCATATTGATCCTGGCAATAGTTTCAGTTGTGGAGGGCCTAGAGGCTAGATAGAAACTAATTTGGCCTGAGAAATATTCTTAGAGTAGAGGCTGAAAGTGTTTTGTGTATAGATAATTGGAGCATAGGCTGAAAAGTCACGTCGATGCCTTAACAATAAGCTCAAATCTGCTAAGAGGAATTATGGCCAGAAACAACAATTTAGTGCATGCTCCAAATCTGTCATAATCAGTAGACATGGTATTAGCCTCTGCAATTTGCTGCTCCTAGGAAAAATTAGAGATTGAGTGGATTAGGTGCTAATGTTAAACGCCAAAGCATCAATGGAACTACACTAATTTGGTCGAGATGGGGGAGGTATCATTGAACAGAAGCTGCTTCTAATATGAACCTATCAGGTTCTAGTATTTGCTATAATAGAGTTTAGAAATCAGAGACTTAAGCCATAAATCTTGGTCACCACCGAATTTGAGCTAAGTTATACAAGGCTTGCTTATGCTGTCTGTGAGAGAACCTGTGAGAAATCTGTAATCAAAAGGTTGGTCTAGCACAAGCTATATGCACACAGACCTGATAAGTTGGTGAAGGAGCAATTTGAGGCTCCAAGCACCCATGATGCATAATAAAACCAGTCTCTTCTAAATAATCCTAAAAGGATCCAAGTCTGTAGTCACCTTATTGATATTTCCAAACGACTTTAGTAAACCAGAGTTTGATATGCCATGCTTAAAGTTTCGAGTAGTTGACTCTGCAGCTGCAGTGCTTCCTTTAGGTGACAAAGGTGAATTGCTATCCAAGACTAACAGTAGGCTGACATATGCAGTATATATGGAATTCTGTTGATCCTTCAGTTTAATTAAATTATTTTTCATGAATACTAAGGTTCGAACCCCATTAAGCTAAAATGAAGTTAGATACCCTTTTATAGTTGGCTACTAAATTATAAAATAATAAATACCAACATCATTTTTTACAAGATAAATTCAACTAACATAAATTCCTCTACTTAATTTTTTCTTAATTTGGGTCAAGCCCATTTTTTCTTAATTTTAAATCAAGTTCATTTTTTTTGGGTTAAGCCCAATCTTTTTTTTTAATTTTGAAATCAAATCCAATTTTTTCTAATTTGGGTCAAGCCTAATTCTTTCTTTTAATTTTAAATCAAGTCCATTTTCTGTTTTTGGGTCAAGCCTAAATTGTTTATTTTAATTTTTGAAATCAAATCCAATTTTTCTTAATTTGGATCATGCCCCATTATTTTCTCTAATTTTAAATCAAGTCCATTTTTTTAATTTTGGAATCAAATCCGATTTTTCTTAATTTAGGTCAAGCCCAATTCTTTTCTTTAATTTTAAATCAAGTCCATTTTTTGTTTTTAGGTCAAACCCAATCTTTTTTTTTTTTGAAATCAAATCCAATTTTTCTTAATTTGGATCAAGCACAATTCTCTTCTTTAATTTTAAATCAAGTCCATTTTTTATTCTTTGGATCAAGCCCAATTGTTTTTTTAAATTTTGAAATCAAATCCAATTTTTCTTAATTTGGGACAAGCCCAATTTTCTTCTTCAATTTTAAATCAAGTCCACTTTTTGTTTTTGGGTCAAGACCAATCTTTTTTTACTTTTGAAATCAAATCTAATTTTTCTTAATTTGTATCAAGCCCGATTCTTTTCCCTAATTTTAAACCAAGTCCATTTTTTTATTTTGGAATCAAATCTGGTTTTTCTTAATTTAGGTCAAGCCCAATTCTTTTCTTTAATTTTAAATCAAGTTCATTTTTAGTTTTTGGGTCTAGCCCAATCTTTTTTTTTAATTTTTTAAATCAATTCTAATTTTTCTTAATTTGGATCAAGCCCAATTTTCTTTTTTAATTTTAAATCAAGTCCATTTTTTATTTGTGGGTCAAGCCCACTCTTTTTTTTAAAATTTTGAAATCAAATCCAATTTTTCTAATTTTAAATCAAGTCCATTTTTTTTAATTTAGGTCAAGCCCAATCTTTTTAATTTTGAAATAAATTCCAATATTTTTTAATTTGGGTCAAGCCCAATTATTTTTTTTAATTTTAAATCAAGTTTTTTTTGTGTCAAGTCCAATCTTTTTTAATTTTAAAATCAAATCCAATTTTTCTAATTTTAAATCAAGTCAATTTTTTTTTATTTTGGGTCAAGCCCAATCTTTTTTAATTTTGAAAGAAAATCCAATTTTTCTTAATTTGGGTCAAGTCCAATTCTTTTCTTTAATTTTAAATCAAATCCATTTTTTGGGTCAAGTCCAATCTTTTTTAATTTTTAAATCAAATCCAATTTTTCTTAATTTGGATCAAGCTTAATTCTTTTCTTTAATATTAAATCAAGTCCATTTTATTTTGGGTCATGCCTAATCTTTTTATGTTTGAAATCAAATCCAATTTTTCTTAATTTGGGTCAAATCCAATTATTTTCTTTAATTTTAAATCAAGTCCATTTCTTTTTATTTTGGAATCAAATTCAATTTTTCTATTTTTGGGTCAAGTCGAATTCTTTTTCTATTTTAAATCAAGTCTATTTTTCTTTAAATTTAGATCAAGCTTGGGTTCTATTTTACTTAAACCTAATTTTTGGGAAATTAAGTTTATTTGTTTTTCTTTTACATTGAATTTTGGTCAAGCCCATTCCCACTAGGCTCGACAAGTTGAAATTACTGTTTTGCTAATTCCGTAAAAAATGTCTATTGTTAAATTTTCTGAAATTCGTGCAACGGATTTTAATATGGGTAGGTAACGTTCTCTACCATACCGTATTTTCATTCATGCAGATTCAAGTGCGGCTTACGACGGTTTGAATTTCCAAGCACGTGAATTTAGGAAATCACTGTTTCACTATTTCTGCCTAAAAATGTCTGTTTTGAATTTTCTAAAATGCGTGCAACGGATTCTAATATGGGCAAGTAACGTTCTCTACTGTATCCTATTTTAATTTATGCAGATTCAAACGCGGCTTACGATGGTTTGAATTTTGCAAGTACGTGATTTTTGGAAATCACTATTTCACTAATTCCATCAAAATGTCTATTTTTAAATTTTCTAAAATTTGTGCAACGAATTCTAATACGGGCAGGTAGCATTCTCTACTATACCGTATTTTAACTCATGCACACTCAAACACGGCTTATGACGGTTTGAATTTGGAAGCACGTGATTTTAGGAAATCACAGTTTCATTAATTCCGCCTAAAAATATCTGTTTTCAATTTTCTAAAATTCGTGCAATGGATTCTAATGTGGCCAAGTAACGTTCTCTACTGTATCATATTTTAATTTGTGCAAATTCAAACGCGGCATACGACAGTTTGAATTTTGCAAGCACATGATTTTAGGAAATCACTGTTTCACTAGCTCCATCAAAATGTCTGTTTTTAAATTTTCTGAAATTTGTGCAACGAATTCTAATACGGAAAGTAGCGTTCTCTACTGTACTGTATTTTAACTCATGCAGACTTAAACATTGCTTACAACGGTTTAATTTGGAAGCACGTGATTTTAGGAAATCACTGTTTCACTAATTCCACCTAAAAAAGTCTGTTTTAAATTTTTTGAAATTCGTGTAATAGATTCTAGTTCGGGAAAGTAGCGTTCTCTACTGTTATGTATTTTAATTCGTGCAGATTCAAACACGGCTTATGACGATTTGAATTTTGCAAGCACGTGATTTTAGAAAATCACTGTTTTCACTAATTCCATTCAAAATGTCTGTTTTCGGTTGTTTTGAAATTCGTGCAACGGATTCTAATTTTCAAATTCAAACGCGGCTTACAACGGTTTAATTTCTGCAAGCTCGTGATTTTGGAAGATCGCTGTTTTCTAATAACTTCATTCCAATAAATCAATTTTTACCCAAAATCATCCCTTTTAATTTCCAAGAGATGAAGCCTCCTAAACCAGAACTACATAGCCTTGAATTTCCTATTGCTGCAGGGAATACATGTCCTGTCAGGCTATTTTCTACAAACCTATTTATTTCTATTCTATTTAAAGGAATCAAACAATTTTCAAAAATATCAAAATCACACACTTTGTTTAAGGGTACCATTCTTCGGAACAGGCGAGTAGGGTGCCTAGTACCTTCTCTACTCGTAACCGACTCCTGAACCTAGATTTCTTCTTCAAGTTAGAGTTTTTTTCCAAATATTTTCCCTTTTAAAATAAATTTGGTGGCAGCTCCACAGTTCAAACTAAATTCTTTTCTAAAATTTTGAGCGACTTCGTCATTTTGTTGTAATTACGATTACGACATATGGTGACTTCATTGGGGATTTTAGAAGTCAAGCCCTGTTTCAAATTGAGTGTATAACATGTTGATCCCTTTCTATTTATTTACCATTTTCCTTTGTTTATTTCATGACGTCATGCTGATATTAATTCAAATTTGTATGTTTTCACCCTAGGGTAGAAGACAGTATATATCTATCGTGTTTCATTTGCAGGATATAATCTAAATGTTCATATGTCTTCCACACATTGTAGTCATACATTCATAACATGAGTGGGGTCCTACACCCAGGTCTGAGCGAACCCTAGGACTAGAGGGGTCTAGTGGTGTCACTTGGGATGCACGTCCCGTTTGTCTATCATGAAAATCCCAACTAGAGTGCGTCTTTTTCTTGGTTCCCTACAACTAGTAGCGTTCTCTACAATTGTAGCAAGCACCAGGAATTAGAACTTGGCTCTAGTGACCTTCACAACATCCAGGATTACAAACCACCTTGTGTAATATGCATATATCATAAGGACCTTAAGCCTATAACACACATCACTCCATCCAAGCACCAAAAAGGCATATTTATTTTGAACACACACAAAATATTAAGATTTAAAATTGATTTAAATTAGAAAAGCAAAAGAAAATTAGAAACTAAAAAAAGGAAGAAAATAAATAAATTTGACAAATAAAATTAGAAAAATAAGGAAAATTCAAAAAATAATTTCTCACACCAATGAATTAAACTGGGGCAAATTTTTGCCCGAACCAGTTCAAATTAAAATTTTGGAAAATAAAAATATATATAAATCCAAAAAAAGATAAGAGTTAGAAAATTTGAAAGAGAAATAAATAAATTAAAAATATTTTTTGAAATTAAACTGAAAATTAACAGAATTTTGAAAAAATCCAAGAAAAAGAGAAAATGAAATCTAAAAATCTAAAAAATAATTATCATTCAAAAAGAGAGGAAATTAACGATCACAACCCAAAAAAACAACAAAAAAGTAAGAAAACCTAGAAAAACTTTAGTAAAACCAAAATTTTAAAGAAACTTCTAAAAAATGGAATTGCTTTGATCATGTAAATTTTAAAAAAAAATGGTCAACTTTCAAATCTTTAATTATTTTTGAATTTCAACATTGCATTCATTCATTCAATAAATAAATTTATCATTGAAGAAGGGATATTTTTGAAAATCATCCCACACCTTTTTCATTTTGATACTCATTGGAGCATTGATACTTTTTATCATTCATGATTTTATATTCACATTTTTCTCACAATTAATTTAAAAAAAAATTGAAGAAAGAAAACTTCCTTGACATCAAGAAAATAATTTCTCATTCATAATACAAAAGAAAAAATTAAAAAAATTAACAAATAAAAAATAAAAAACTTAGAATTTTTTTGGAAAAGAGTAAACCCAAATATTGAAGAGATCATTTGCTCATGTAAATTTCAAAAGATGGTTAACTTTCAAATCTTTAATTATTTATGCATTCCAAACATTACATTCATTCATTCATTAAATAAATTTATCATTGAAAAAAGAAAATTTCGAAAATTATCTCATATCTTTTTCATTTCATATGTATTGAAGCATTGATATTGTTGTCATTCATGCATTCATCAGCTTATCAAAATTAATTTCAAATCTAAAATTAAACAAGGACAGCTTTCTCGACATCCTTATAGGATTTGTTCGTAATCAAGAAGCATGGATGAGTTGGAACAACAAAATGAGTTTAAAAATGAGGTGAAAACATTGAAGGATCAAATAGCCAAATTAATGGAGACCATACAATTGTGAGAAAAAGAGACATAAGGGGATCCTTGCCAGAAGAACCAATCAGATCATCACATCTTTCTGACCCTAATCCAAAAAAATCTTTGCCATTAACCATGCCTCAACAAGTCAAATGGGTTCATTATGGGTCTCCTCATGGACATGCACCTTCCTTCATGAGACATACACAAAGCCAAACAAAAAACCTACTGTAAACACTCAATTATGTCTGAGGTCCCTAATTATTAAAATTAATCAAGAAACCAATACTAATTTAAAGAATAAATAAATAGACAGAAACAGAAAGCAAAAAAACAGAAAATAGAAAAATTAAAACAGAAAACAGAACAAATAGACAGAAACAGAATGCAGAAAAAAAATGGATAAAAAAAAGCAAAATAAATAATAATAATAATAATAATAATAATAATAAACCGGAAATAAAAATAAAAATTAAATAAAAAATGAAAACAGAATTCATAAAATAAGAAATAATAAGAAAATAAAAAAATAAAAAATAAAAAAGGGAAGGAGAGGATAAAAGGGTCTCCACGAGATCTCTAGAGGGGCTTTTCCTTTTGGATTGAGGGAAGAGGTTAGTGAGGAAGAAAAGGTGAGGGGCAAAGAAAAAGGGGGAAGAAAATGAAGGTGGTTCACGCTCTCGGTTCTCATCCTCCACTCTCTCTCAACAGAATGTCCAGAAATTCTATCAGGGAATGATTTTCAAAAGAAAGGGGAATGATTGCTTCGTCCAAAATTCCTTTCATTGTTGTGGAAGAAGAAGAGGATCTCCAGCATATTCAAGGCTAGCATAGTCAAGGTTAGTGCTCACTGTTCCTCATCTATGTTAACACTCGCCTCTGATAATTTTCTGAATAATCCAGATGATTCAAGTGAATTAAATCCATAATATGTGCGTAGCATAAATTCAGCATCGAATCTTGATTTGAAATGTTTAGATCAAATCTGTATGTACTTGATTGGGCCACTAGGATAGAACAAGAATAAAGGCTTCGTCAGATTAGTTGATATGCATGTCTTGTCGTTTTTGCATCTGGACCGTGTTTGATTACATGCATGTAAGTTAAACTGTTGAAAGATGTTCTCTAATCTACCCTTGGCATGGTTGAAAATATTGATTGAATTGTTCAATTCGTGAGCTCTCAACCAAGCCATAGGCCAATTGAGAATCCCTGGATCAGCATAGTACAAAGCATATCTTTAGAAGAAGATTCACTATAGCCAACTTCATGGCTATTAGAAAAATCTTGCTAAGTGCGATCTAGAATCAAGCTCGATGTGAATACCAATAAAGATCAGTGGCCAGGATGTGTAGAAATGTGTGTGTCTCATAATGTAAGAGGAATTTCCAAAGCATGCTGGAATAATGATTGATGTGTGCATGATGGTTTATGGCTAGGCAACGTATTCAGAAGTATGTCCACATGATCATTCTCACGTGGAATTTTGGACAAGAAAATGGTCTCATATCTAGCTAATATTGCATACAGTGGGAGAATAGCATCATCGCTCAAAGCTCTTGAACTTAGAAGGAAGTCCCTACAACATAAGGCAGCTCCGTCGTTCATGGCTTTGCAGGAAATGGAAACGATATCACCCAAAAACAGGTATTCGAGTCCAAGATATTGGAAATTGGAGTCAACATCTTTGTCCCCTGCAACCATGCACATGCATGCAAGCTCCTGAGTTATGTCCTAACTGCATCTTGGCCCTTTAGGTGATCTCCCTATACTCCTATTTGATGCATAGAGATGTTGAGTTACACACAGTGCAGGGGAATCGTGAGACGTAGCAACTTTGAGAGGCTCACTATTTCATCCCTAACCACCCGTGCATGTGTCACATAACCTCTCAAGCTTTAAGGCACGACTATTTAAATAACAGATCCTTACCTGAAGGGGGCTTTCCTGCCAAGTTTCGTTAGAAGTAGTAGGGGATCGCGGATCAAGGGAACAATAGAACTTCCACGTGCTATACTCATGTCCATAAGGTGTAACTCATTCGGGATGATATGAAACCCTCACCGCAACCCTACATAAAGGAAAATTCCATGCGAGGAAAGAGGCAAATACTCTTGTCCCTTTCTTTTGGTTTCAGTTGATCATCAAACGCTATGGCAGAAAAGATCAAGGCGGTTCAAGGCAAGAAGCTCCTGATTTCTGGGAAACTCTCCAAACTTAGAAGAAGAAAACTCCTTCATTGTGGCTTCTGTTTAGGGTCAAGCTCTTGTAAATGGCTTTGTCGTAAGAGAGAGGGAATACTTGGCGTCATCGAGTTTGTTCAATGGAGTACTAGGTAGCACACCATTAGCTTCCTTCAAGATCGTGCTCAACTATTACAACGTGGCTTAGTGGTCGACGACCACCCCATATACCTCCTTGACTCAATACAAATGGCAAGAGGCCATGAAGGTTCCTACTCACGTCCACAACGAGAAGGTTATGCACAAGCCATGCAATCATTTTAGACCCCCAAAAGGCGTAAATTGGCTCTCCATGTTTGCGGCAAACCATCCTTCCTTGAGCAGTTATAGGCCTATGATTGCAAAGACTCATAGTGCATTCATCAGCCACAGATGGTGCGCTCGACCTTAGAGTCTTTTAGTTGAAGATACGCACATTCAAACTACTACCTTCCAAAAGGCCCTTCGTGTTGCGAGTACCTCATGACTGGGATCGGTGACATTCTGTTCAGGGGGGATGAAATGAAGCTGGGGACATGGATAGTTAACATGCGTTCTTGCGGTTCTTGACTCAGAGCCATACTGGAAGGGAGAGGGCGTTTCACCAGCCTAGGTAGATAGTGAAAATGGCTAGGCGTTCGTAATCGACTGACCTAAACACTCCTTGCATAGGGCTATCATGTATCAATATGGAAGAAAAGTCTAGCACGTTGCATGAATGATATCCCCTCCTTTAACAAAAAGTCATAATTGGGCCGGAAACTTTATTCCTTATCCGATGTAGGCTAAGGATCACACTCTAAATGAAACGCTGGTTTCTGAACACTGATCCCTAGCTTGATCATCGGTCACGTTTGTTTACACATTTTTGTTATTCCAATTGAATGGTAGAGAGCCTTGCATGAATGTCTTGATCATCAGGGTGGGGCATCGTGCACATGCATGTGAATGAATGAAATCAAAGCGAACTGGAGCCCACATGCATAGGCCCCATGCAATTTCGATGAAACTGGTGTACATCACCAAATGTGTACTTTAAAATTTACTGGAAGAGGTCAAAGACTCAACCAAATAATGGGCCATATGGTAAACGAGCAACCCGTCTTTACCCCGCGCCTGGGTTCGAATCCCACATCTTGCACCTCTGTTTTTTAGTGACTCTTGGACCGAACTATGTATAAATAATGGGTGCAAATAAAGCATAGCTTGAGCGCCTGATCCAATGGCTAGCATGGTGAGCACATCCTAGAGATGCTGGGTTCGAACACTCTAAAGACCAATTTCCATTTTAAAACAAGCAAGCCGTCCATTCAAGCCGCTCAAGCTGCAAGCCTCCAAGCCGCCCGTCAAGCCGCAGGCTCCCTCCCAAGCCACCAAGCCTCTCCCAAGCCATCAAAGCCCCTCCAGCCACCAGGAAAGCCATTTGAGCCCCATAAACTTTCCAAAATTTCATTTAAGCCCCCTAAGTTCCCAAAATTTCATTTAGACCCCTAAACTTTCCAAAATTACCATTAAGCCCCCTAACTTCCTGAAATTCCATTTAAGCCACATAACTTTCCAAAATTCCATTTAGGCCCCTGTACCTTCCATTATTGCAATTAAAACCCTGTACTTCTCAATATTCCAATCCAACCCCCATACTTCCCGATATTCCATTTTAACCCCTGTACCTTCCATTATTACAATTCAGCCCCTACACATCCCATTATCCCGTCAAGCCTCGTAGCCCTCATTATCCCAATCAAGTCTCCACATTTCATTGTATTTTGAAATCAAGATCAATTTATGTTCGTTGTCGTAATGTTCTCCTAAAATAAAACTCTTTCCAAAGGTTTTGGGATCAGCAGTCTCACGCGACGAACTCTAAACAGGAAACTGGCGGTCTACACTGCTGCTCGATGTTTAGTAGCTCATATAGGCCCCCGTGCAGCCTTAGCTGCCTCGGACCTTGTGCATGAGTGGACTGAAGGTTCCTCCAAAAAATAAATCCTTTTCAAAAGATTTTGGGATTTATAGTCTCACACGACGAACTCTAAACGGGAAACTGGCGGTCTACGTTGCTGTTCGATGTTTAGTAGTTCGTATAGGCCCCCGTGCAGCCGTAGCTGCCTCGAACCTTGTCCATGAGCGGACCGAAGATTCCTCCAAAAAATAAAAAGCTTTTCAAAACTACAAGTTCATCTTCGAATACTCCTTTTCAAGCACTTTCGAAGGTCAAGCCTTCAAACACACCAGAACTACGTAAGCCTTGAGTTTCCCATTGCACCGGGGAATACGTAGGAGCTGGATCAAGTCTTGTCAGGCTAACCTCCATCAATCTATTTTCACATTAATCAAGGGATCAAAAAATTTCAAAAATCGAACACTCAGTTTAAGGGTACCGTTCTTTAGAACGGGCGAGTGAGGTGCCTAACACCTTCCCCACTCGTAACCGACTCCTAATCTCTTCCTCGAGTTAGGGTTTTTTCCAAATCTTTTTCCTTTAAATAAAAATTTGGTGGCGACTCCATTTTAATCAAATAAAATTTAATTTTTAAAAATTTTTAGCTAGTTCGTCGTCTCGTCGAAATTACGGTTGCGACAGATGGCGACTCCACTGGGAATATTAGAGAGTCTAGCCCGTTCATTTGAGTGTGTATTGTATAGATCCCTTCTTTGTTTATTTGTGCCATTTATTTTCCTGTTTATTTATCTGTTGTTGTTTGTTTATTCTTTGTAAAACCTTAGGGTAGTTGAACAATAAATTACTGTATATATCTGTACAATTTCCCCAATTGCAGGTATCCCAAATATTTGTGTGCCCTCCACACATCATGCATACATTCATCTCATGAGTGGGGCCCTATACCCGGGTTTGAGTGCTGCCTAGGATAAAGGGATCTAGTGGTGTCACGCTGGAGCCTACGTCCTGTGTGGCTATCACGAAAATCCCGGCTAGAGTGCGTCCTATCCATGATGCCCCGCAACTAGTGGCTACTTCTACTGTTGTGGCAAACATTATGGACTGGAACTTGGCTCTAGTGACCTATACACCCCAGGATTACTAACCACCTTGGAGAGGTTCATGTATTGAAAGCCATAGACCTTTAGGATAGGTAACCCACATAAGAAGCAAGGAGGGCACACATCCCTTTCACGATACATGGTTCACATATGCTATGCACGGACATTTATCTTAATCATCCAAGATAGCAGAAGGGAGATGTCGCAATCGTAATTCCGACAAGACGACGAACTCGCTAAAATTTTGAAAATGGATTTTTGATATTACTGTGGAGTCGCCACCAAATTTTTATTTAAGGGAAAAGATTTGGAAAAATCCTGACTCGAGGATGAGATTCAAAGTTCGGGAGTCATTTACGAATGGGGAAGGTGTTAGGCACCCCACTCGCCCGTTCCGAAGAACGGTACCCTTAAACTGAGTGTGTGATTTTTGAAATTATTTGATCCCTTTAATTACCATGGAAATAAATAACTTGATGGAGGTTAGCTTGATAGGACTTGATCCTGCTCCTACGTATTCTCCTGTGCAATGGGAAACTCAAGGCTTACGTAGTTCTTGTTTGTGAAGGCTTGACCTTCGAAAAGTGCTTGAGAAAAAAGTATTTTAGAGATTTTGATTTTTGAGAAAGTTTTATCTTTGGAAGGGATCTTTGGTCCACTCATGCACAAGGCCCAAGGCGGCTAAGGCAGCACGGGGACCTATACGAACCACTAAATGTTGAACAGCAGGTGAACCGCCAGTTCCCCATTTAGAGCCTGTTGGTATAAAACCATATGAAGGCAAGTGCACCTTATCGTTTTATGAAGTAAAGAATGAGTAGAGTATCGTCTCCACATGGATTTGGTTCAAATACTGAATTCCTACTAGTCCACTAATTGAACTCAGTTATGGGGTCACGTAGGCAACGCAAACAGAAATCAACAAGAATTCACAGAATCTATCACAAATATGGAACTCTATCCAGTACGCAAAGAATACTTCAAAATAATATCTAAACTATCAAACACTCAACAACTGATATAAATGTGTAAGAATTCAAATTGTGGAAGATGTTAGGGTTGGATTTCACCAAAACTTCCCCTATGTAACCTTTGATCATTAAATATATTCAAGATAAAATGTGGTTGAAGATCGAATTCACAATTATTGATTGAAGGTCAATCCCTTGACTCATCAATTCTTCACTCAAATTAGGAATCCTAATCCCTTAGCAATTCCTAATTTGACGTGAGCCTTAAGTTCAAGAATTCAAACGATCTCACAATTGCAAACCTCTATCCCTAGAGCCTTCACAATTGTGTTATTCAATCCCAGTTCTAATTCTTAAACCAATTTCCCAATTGCGAAGAAGAATTTAGATTCAATTTATAAGTGGCCAAGTCATAAAAGCATTAAGCAAAGAGATGACTAATCAACGTTAAAGGAAAAAAATATTAAATAAATGCAAAATCTAGATTACATAAGATCAGTTAAGGATTCATCCTTCCCCAACAGGGGCTCAGTTACACATAATGAAGAAGAAGAAAACAGAGGAAGAAGAGAAAGTCATGATCATGGCAGCACGCTGCAGATGCACTTCGTCTTCCGTCCTAGGGTTCCTCCTTCACCCAGAATAGAACCAGCGTATGGGGAAACGACGGCTCTATCCTCTAGGTCTGCGCTCTGGAGATAGATTAGTGGATAGAGTGAATGATGCCCTGTTTTCGTTCTGTTCTGGGCTTTTTATAGCTACTGGTCTGTAACGTCGCGTGTCCAACGTGGCCCAACTGCGTTGCCAACGCGGAACCCTGTAATAGATAGCAGAAATTAAAACACATCAGATTTATGATAATTTATCACCCAAAAGACTCTAAAATTGTATTTTCCAGATTGTGCATGGGTTATTCAGTTTTATGTCATTTTCTCATATTTTAATGGTGTTTTATGCTTCAATTACTTGCAATTACATTGAATTATGTTCCAAATAAGTGTCTTATTGGACACTTATCACAACCCCAAACTTGAACTCTTGCTTGTCCTCAAGCAAGCATTAAACTACAGGAACATAATTAATTCTGGATAACTCACAGCGTGCATATCATTTCCCTCAAGTGTATTTCACTCCCCTTCTTCACTCTAACTTGCATCAATCAAAATTTTCAGATTTATTTCAAAGACACTCGATCAAGCATTGGGAATACATGAAAAATAATTGCAGATTCAGAATATAGCATCAAATTGTCAGTAAAAAAGTGTTTATATTATGGTTACAGCAGTTTGCTATTAAGGAAACATGACCTAGACTTGCAAACTATCATAAGGTTAAGTGCTTCACTCTTTCTCTCAAGGTTTGGGTTAGGTGTTTCTCTCTATGTCTCCAAATCAAAATTCCATTACCATAGGCTTGCCCCTATTCTCTATCTCTATCAATGAGTCGCATGCTTACATAAATCAAAAGGTCTTGTAATGGGTTGTAACGTGGCTTAGGTGAAAGGTGGGTGGAATTTGGAAAGTGGGTTTATTTAAGCCAAAGAAACTATGAGGGTTGGAGAATTAACTTTCCATTAGTTTGGAGATGCAAGATCACCCCATAGAAGTGTGTTCCTATTTTCAATATTTCTTTGCTTGGGTACTCGAATTCCTTTTTTTTTGTATGTTTGTTTGTTTTTTTTTTGTTTTTTTTTGTTTTTTTTTGTTTTTTTTTGTTTTTTTTTTGTTTTTGTTTTTTTGTTTTTTTTTTGTTTTGTTTTTTTTAAGGAAACCCACTGCAATTACATTGCTACTGACACTCTTAACCCCAAACTTAGAAATGTTGCTTGTCCTCAAGCAACCCCAAACTTAGAATTATTGTTTGTCCTCAAGAAATTCCAAACTTAGTGTAAAACTCAACCTCAGATACAAGCAACCTTCTCCTAGTTCCTTTGGCTAGGCATATTCATGGTTTTTCACAGTCTTGGCTGGAAATGAGCTAATCAAACACAAAGAATTGGGTATAAGGCTCAAGGGGCTAAACAATGGACAAGAATGTAAGGTGGGTCATTTGGTCAAGTAGGTGCATATCAAAGAAGTGCCTTAATCCTGTTTATGCAAGCATGGGATACTGGATTTCAACTAAGAAACAGGGCAAGTTCTGGAATGAAACTCAATTTGTGACCATACACACACAAAAGAAATAAGTGTTGAGGTCCAACCACTCACAGGCAATTTGTGCAAGCCTAGAACATGCATTACAATTTAATTGTTGCAAACCATAACAAAACAACAAAGTAATTCTCATTCAATCATGCTACATTCTGCATCATGCACTTGAACATTTAGGGACTGTGCAATCTCTCCATGTTGTGGAGAATGAAGTTCTATTACAATTGATGCTCATTGGAGAGGGAAGAGGAATGATGTTAAAGGTTGATTTGAGTGTTGGGGATGAGAAAACCCCTACACTGTGCTTATTCAGTGGGTGAACTATGCATGAGTGTGCTCTGGTGATAAGATGAGTGAAAGTAGCAATGTGGTGCTTCACTCGGCCCAGACGCGTTGGGCACGCAAGGGTTAGTTGCGTTGGCAACGCAACTGGGTAGAATGCAGATTCATGTGAATTCATTTTAAATTCTGCATAATTAATGTATCAGCATTCAAATAGCACTGTAATAGTTTGAGTTAGATTTCACTCATTGATCTAATGCACAATTCACTATTTAAAACCATTTGGAAAGATCTCACCAAGTGGTTAGATTAGCTAAGGTCCTTGCTGTGGAACATATGTGTCAAGCTGTGAAATTCTGGGCATGTAACCTGTCATTTCTGTTGCTCCTGCTGGTCCAGACCTGCATGAATAGTCAACTGCACTGCTTTTATTTATTCTACTTAGTATTTACATATACTTTTCTCAATTTAAATTAAAATGAAAGGGAAAAACTAGTTTTTCAAGGGTTGCCTCCTTTGCAGCGCTTGTTTAATGTCCCTAGTTTGACAGTTTGAGATTCAGTCAAGTAACTGAAGGGTGCAGGTAGTCTTCTCCCTGCTAATTTCACCTCCATGATAGTGCTTGACACGTTGACCATTGACTTTGAAGCTTCTTTGGGACTGCATATCTTCGAGGGTGATGGCACCGTAGTCTGAAACTTCTTTAATCATAAAAGGACCTGACCACTTGGACTTCAACTTTCCTGGAATCAGTTTAAACCTGGAGTTGAACAGCAACACTAGCTGTCCAGGTTCAAAGACTCTATGTTTGATCAGTTTGTCATGCCATTGCTTGGTCTTTGCCTTGTAGATCTTTGCATTTTCGTAGGCATTGAGGCGAAATTCCTCTAATTCATGCAGCTGTAACAGTTGATTTTCTCTGGATGTGTTAGCATTGAAGTTGAGAAATCTGGTTGCCCAGTATGCCTTATGCTCAAGTTCCACAGGTAAGTGGCAGGCTTTCCCAAAAACCAGCTGGTATGGCGACATACCAATGGATGTTTTGAAAGTTGTTCTATAGGCCCAGAGTGCGTCATCTAACCTGTTTTCCCAGTCTGTCCTTGCAGGAATAAGTTCGTTCTTCTCATTAGGGATCACTGTTATCCCTCCTTTCTTAGGCACAACCTGAACTAGGCTGACCCAAGAGCTATCAGAGATTGGGTAGATGATACCTGCATCCAATAGCTTGAGGACCTCTTTCTTCACGACCTCTTTCATGTTTGGATTAAGCCTTCTTTGGGGCTGCACTACAGATTTAAAATCTTCCTCCATTAGGATCTTGTGCTTGCAGAAGGAAGGACTTATTCCTTTTAGATCTGAAATAGTCCATCCAATGGCAAACTTGTGAGCTCTTAGAATCCTCAATAATTTCTCCTCTTCTTGTTCTTTGAGGGAGTTGCTCACAATTACTGGAAATGTGTTCTTTTCCCCCAAAAATGCATAACGGAGGTGAGATGGAAGCTGCTTCAATTCTGTTGGTGGGCTGTCCTGTTTTCCTTCTCCTTTTGGCAAACTTTCAGATGATTGTGACTTTGGCTTTATAGGTGGATTAGCTTCTAGTGTGGCTATGCATTCCTCCACATCTTGACTCTCCTTTTCTCTTTCCTGGCTTAGACCTTTGGATTTCAGAGTACTCCTTCAAGAATGGAGTCACTGTCCTGTTTTTCAAGGTGTGTTTCCAGTGGCGTTGTCAACGTAGCCATTGGCAGTGTTGCCAACACGTCCATTCTCATGCAATGTGGTTGTTCAGCAGGGTGTTTCATGGCTTCAAACACGTTGAACGTGACCTTTTCATCATGCACTCTCAGCATCAATTGCCCTTGTTGCACATCAATAAGGGCTCTTCCCGTAGCTAGGAATGGTCTTCCTAGGATCAATGGGATTTCAGCATCTTCCTCCATGTCCAACACCACAAAGTCACCTGGGAATATGAATCTGTCCACCTTGACTAGGAGGTCTTCCACAACACCATATGGATGTTTAATTGATCGGTCAGCGAGTTGGAGACACATCAAGGTAGGCTTCACCTCCTCAATTTCCAGTTTCTTCATTATGGATAGAGGCATCAAGTTGATGCTAGCTCCTAAGTCACATAATGCTTTTCCAATCTGCAAATTCCCAATGGTGCAGGGGATTGCAAAGGATCCTGGATCTTTCAGCTTCTGAGGGAGCTTCCTTTGGATGATGGCACTGCATTCCTCTGTAAGAGCTACGGTTTCATCTTCCTTAAGCCTCCTCTTCTTGGACAGTAGCTCCTTCATGAATTTTGCGTATGAGGGCATTTCTTTCAGTGCTTCAGCTAATGGTATGTTGATCTGCAGCTTCCTGAACATATCTAGGAATTTGGAAAACTTTCTCTCTTCTTGCTGTTTCTTCAGTCTTTGAGGAAATGGGATATTTGGCGTTGCTGACGTAGCTTTTTCCCCGTTGGCTACGACTTCCTCAAATAGTTGCTTTTTGCTTTTTCTCACTGGTCTGTCATGAAAGTCCTTCTTCTGCAACTCCTTTGCTGCTGATTTTGGGTTGACTGCTGGCTCTCCTCCTGGCTACATGTATGTTTCAATGCTGGATGGTTGGTCTGCTGGATCAGTGGCATCATTGGTTTGTATGATCACGTCCTCTATTTTCTCTTGTATTGTGGGCAACCTTGGTTCTATCATCTTTCCACTCCTTGTTGTGATGGCACTGCATTGCTCCTTGGGATTCACCGTTGTGTCACTGGGAAAGCTCCCAGCACTCCTTTCTGTAAGTTGTTTTGATAGTTGTCCCACTTGATTCTCTAGATTCTTGATGGATGCTTGAGTGGATTGCATGAACTGGCGGAGTATACTCCCTAAGTCTGCAGAGTTGTCCTGTGGTTGGTTTGTCTGCTGTTGAGTAGGTTGCTGCTGCGGATACTGTCTGTTCCTCCTAGGGTTGTTCTGGTTCCTGAAATTAGAATTATAAGAGTTAAAATAAGGAGGATACTTAGGCCTTTGTGGCTGGCCCATATAGTGCACTTGCTCCTGGCTAGAGGTTCCTGTTATGTCTATGTCACAACATCCGTTTTCATGTTCTCCCCCACAAAAGTCACATTCCAGGACTTGTGTTAGTTGAGGGTTTCCTACGTTGAAGACCTGTAACTGTTTTGTCAAAGCCTCCAGCTGCTATGAGATCAGCTTGTTCTGAGCAAGTATTGCAGTTTGCGTGTCCAATTCCAGCACACCTCTCTTGGGAACGCTTCTGTCAGTTGGTGATTGATACTCGTTGGAAGCCATTATTTCAATCAGCTCCATGGCCTCCTCTGCAGTTTTAGTATTCAGGGATCCTCCTGCTGAGGCATCTATGATGAGTCTTGTGGCTGGCTTGACTCCATTGTAGAAAATATGAACTTGATGGACATCGGAGAAGCCATGGTGTGGACACTTCCGTAAGAGCTCCTTAAACCGTTCCCGAGCCTCATAGAGTGACTCTCCTTCCTTCTGACCGAAACAGGAGATCTCTCCTCTCAGCTTGTTGTATTTAGAGGGTGGGAAGTACTTCATAAGAAATTTGGATACCAATTCCTCCCAGGTAGTAATACTTCCTCTTGTCTGGGTTTGCAACCAATACTTGGCACGATCTCTTAAGGAAAATGGAAACAATCTCAATCTGATCGCTTCGTCAGAGACGCCATTCATCTTGATTGTGTCACATATTTGGAGAAAGCTTGAGAGGTGGAGGTTCGGGTCTTCCACTTCACTTCCTCCAAACTGGTCCTGTTGCACTAGATGGAGTAGGGCAGGTTTAATTTCAAAGTTGTTTGTAGCGATTGGTGGTCTCACAATGCTAGCGCTGCAACCTGCAGAATTTGGGACTGCGTATTCTCCCAACGTAATCCTCCTGTTAAGCGGATGTTCCTCCATGATAGAGTGATGCACAGGGTTCTCTTCACTGGTCCTTTGCAGTCTCTGTTGCTCTTGTTGCACCTTTCGTAATCTTGTTTCCTTTCGCTTTCTTCTTGCGAGCTTCTCAATCTCAGGTTCAAAGATCAATTCATGTTCTTGTTCACCTCGCATAAACAAGTTAAACAAGATTAAACCGAAGAAAGAATCAGTATGCAACAAATTCAGAAATATAAAACAGAATTGCTCAATCTAGTGTATTCGTAGTACTTTTCAAAATTGAAAAACAAATCCCCGGCAACAGCGCCAAAAACTTGTTGGTGTATAACGTATGAAGGCAAGTGCACCTTATCGTTTTATGAAGTAAAGAATGAGTAGAGTATCATCTCCACAGGGATTTGGTTCAAATACTAAATTCCTACTAGTCCACTAATTGAACTCAGTTATGGGGTCACGTAGGCAACGCAAACAGAAATCAACAAGAATTCACAGAATCTATCACAAATATGGAACTCTATCCAGTACACAAAGAATACTTCAAAATAATATCTAAACTATCAAACACTCAACAACTGATATAAATGTGTAAGAATTCAAATTGTGGAAGATGTTAGGGTTGGATTTCACCAAAATTTCCCCTATGTAACCTTTGATCATTACATATATTCAAGATAAAATGGGGTTGAAGATCGAATTCACAATTATTGATTGAAGGTCAATCCCATGACTCATCAATTCTTCACTCAAATTAGGAATCCTAATCCCTTAGCAATTCCTAATTTGACGTGAGCCTTAAGTTCAAGAATTCAAACGATCTCACAATTGCAAACCTCTATCCCTAGAGCCTTCACAATTGTGTTATTCAATCCCAGTTCTAATTCTTAAACTAATTTCCCAATTGCGAAGAAGAATTTAGATTCAATTTATAAGTGGCCAAGTCATAAAAGCATTAAGCAAAGAGATGAATAATCAACGTTAAAGGAAAACAATCTTAAATAAATGCAAAATCTAGATTACATAAGATCGGTTAAGGATTCATCCTTCCCCAACAGGGGCTCAGTTACACATAATGCAAAATCTAGACTGGAAATTTTGCTTTTTGCAAAGGGCAATTTGGTAACTTGCAGCTTGGGAAGGTTAGCTTTTGGTGAGTAAAATAGGAAGCGTTGTGAGTGGGATTCGAACTCAATATGGTGAGCTCGCAGGTTAGGTCCTTTGGCCACTTGAACCATCAAGCTTACTAGTTCATTATCCTATCGATCCCCTATATATACGTAGCATGATTTTACCCCTTTTTGCATGCACTTTGCATGCTTTGACTTACCATCACGTGTTCATGAAGAGACGAGGAGATTGAGCCATCTCTCCCCCAAGAGTCAGAGGTTAGGCCCAGGGGACGTCAACCATACGCTATGCTTATCATTCCCAACCTTTTGGCTAAAAACAGTCCACCCTTTTATTCTAAACCTAGCTCGAGCTTCTTGCTGCTTCTGAGATTTCGTCATAGGGATATAGATTGTGACCCCTTGACTGATCATACACAGCTCCCAGCACCTTACCTTGGAGCAACTTAATTTGAAACCAATATATTCGGATGGGTACATAATTGGCCAATTTTGGTGTTGGGAATAAACATGCATGTGTCTCAAACATTCAAAGAGCCTAAATCCGATCATAGCTTTTGTTATCTATTTAACAACCATTGGGTTTCTTAACATAGTGGATAGGCCTAGGACATTATTGTTATTTGTATACAGTGTTTTGGGATCTAACTCTTTCTATCCTTGCTGGTTGCATGCTTGTTAGCAGACCTCCATCTGGCTACGCTCGTGTCTATGCTCTCCACTAATGTAGGTTCATCCCTTCGGGGTCTTGACTCCAAGTTCGTTTTTGGTGTATAGGTACCGTAATGGGTTCAGGAGAAGTCTTTAACAAAGGGTTCTTAACAAGGGGTCCCAGTTTATGGTTTCCTTACCTGAGGGGCATAGGCTGCTAAGGACTCCCTCTGACCTATTTGATTCATTGGAATGATGTGGGCCATTATCAACTACCCTGTCAATGCCCGTCCCTTTTAGGCAGACCCAAGCGTCCCATAATGTACGTGGGGGATCGGACTTCCTATAGACGCAGGGGATATTTTCATCTCTTTTCAGCAAGCCTTTGCATCTTAGGGTAACCACACTCCTTCATTGATTCAACTCTGCATGCTGTAATGATGAAATTTGCATGCCCTTCCTTTATTTTTCAACTGAGAATAATAACAGAGTCGGGTCATCTTCTTTGCATGGAATCCCAACCTCAACGTGTCTACACCCTTGCTTACCTCATGCAGGGTTTTTGCACCCTTGCCCATACTCATGGTCCTGAGACAGCTTGAGACCCCTCCTGCTCCTGTCCTTGGTCTTGATGGTACATTCCTTCTCAAAACAGAGCGACCATGGGAAACGTTACCTCCCCTAAAACAGAGTACGCAGTGGCCTCTTTCTCTAGCATTTGGTGTCTCTTCGGTCGTGCCCTCTGGATAACGCCCCGAGCATCGACCTCAAGGCTTGCCTCTACCTTATTATAAAGGGTAGGAAGGGGCCCGAATGTCACCCCATTGGTAGGCTTAGTTTCATCCCTTTTAGCCAATGACAAGATCGATCAGAGCTTCATTTTTCTTCTCAGCCGAGTCCTTGACCTTACTCTGCTCCTTTCTTGGCTATCTTTCTTTGATTATAGGGCTAAGGCTTCCCTCAGTTCATTAGTATTTGAAATGTTATAGCTATGTATGATCCAACTTGGTTAGGGACGAATCAGACGTTCTGGTTCTTCTATAGTAAGGGTGACTAGGATTCCCTAAGCCATGTTAACACGATTCGAAGCTTGTTCTGATCTTGTTAGCTATGCATGACTCATATAGTTTCCTAATGTAATTCAGGTTCAGACATCAAGATTCCCTAAATTTTCTAATTTGACCATAAATCCCAATCATTCTCTAATTTTTATCACGACTCAGTTATTCTATATTTCCTCATACATTCAAATTGCCTTGAAAGTGCTTTCTACATATGAACCGAAGTGATGAAAGCAGCTAATTTGGATAGGAACACTAACCTTGACAGAACCGTGCCTGCAACCGATCTTGATCGGAATCAGAGATTCGATCGACCGCGACCAAGTGGGAAATCGTTGGGGTTCTTGGATCTTGATGCTATGAAGAATTTTTGGAGTCTTCTTGCCACAGAATCCGAAAAGAGAGCCTCCTTCTTTTTCCTCAGAACTTCCTTAGTAAAAAGCCCTATGTTTCTTACTCTCTCCCTATTTCAGAAAAAAAAATTTTCAACCCCGATTCCAAACCCAAGACCCCTTTTTATATTTCTCCTTTTGACCCCCTCTGACCCCTTTTCTTTACTTTGTTTTTCTGTTTTTGCTTTTTTTTTACTTATCATATTTAGTTTTAGGTTTTTATTTAGTTTTTTCTTCAGAATTTCAAATATTTTGTTTTCAGGGTTCTTTTAATTTTACAGAATTTTAATTATTTTTTATTATTATATTATTATTATTACATTATATTTTTTATTTTATTATTTTCAATTCCGATTTTATTGATTTTCCTTATTTAATCTTTCTTTCTATTTTTGTTTTCAATTTTATTTAAATTTAGATTTTATTTTGATCTTTGTTTTAGATTTTTGAAATCTTTAAATTTTTCAAATATTTTTATTTTTAGCTATTCTGTTTATTGTTTAATTATGGTTCATTTTGAATTTTTTGGGGTCTCTAACTAAGATTTATCCACTAATTGTCTTAAAATGGGCCTCGGACATAATAGGACGTTTACAGGAGATGAGATATGAAGTTGGGGAAATACAAAAAAAAAATCAAGAAAAGAAATCTAGGAAAAAGAAAGATGCATAAACCAAAATTTGGAAAAATCAAGAAAGAAAAATCAAGCAAAAAGAAAAATATAAACAAATAAAAATCAAGAAAAACAAAAACTTCTAGGAAACACTAGAAAAATAATTTTTATAAAAAGATTCAAAAGAAAACTTAAAGAATGTTTTAGAAATAGGAAAAATTATGAAAAATATTTTTGAAAATATTGAAAATATGAAAAGATGTAAAAAGAGAGAAATTGAAACTCAAAAGAAAATCTAAAAAGTGCTTTGTTAGGAAAATTTTAGCAAAGCTTTTTCAAACAAAACCAAAGGTCTTTATACCAAAACAAAAATACAAAATTCATAAAATCAAAGGCAAATAAAGTAAATCACTCAATTCTTCTTAAAATGTTCAAATCTTCATTTATTTGTGCATAGCATGCATGCATTCATTCATAAATTTATCATAAAAAAAAAGAAAGATTTTGAAAAATCATCCTATTCATTCATTTTGCATCAACATCTTTATCATTCATGATTTTTGTATTCAAAATGTTTCTCAAAAAATTAAGTTTTAACTTTAACAGAAAAATTAGAGAAAGACAACTTACTCGACATCCTTATAGAACCAGATCACAATCAAGAACCATGGATGAGCTGGAAAGGCAAAATGAGGAGTTGAGAAATGAGGTCAAGACTCTGAAGGAGCAGATGACCAAGCTAATCGAGGCTATCCAACTGTCTAAACAAAAAGAGGCAGGGGAATCTTTATTGGGAGAACCAATCGATCCATCATACCCTCCTGGTTTCGATCCTCAAAACTCTTCACCATTAACCATGCTTCCACCAACCGAAGGGGTTCACTATGGGTATCCTCTTGGGCATGCACCCTTACAAATCCAAACACAAGCCCAAATACAAACTCAAACACATAACCTACCTCCAAATACCACTCCACAAACTTACCAAAAGCCATTGGGGGAACGCACCCTATGTTCACCCAAGGGCCTCACCCTGTGTACACACCATCTTCTCATCCCCACCACATGCCTGAGGAATACCCAAACCATCCTTCCAAAGAGGATACGAAAAAGTGGAAAGTCCTAGAGGACAGGATCCGGGCAATCGAGGGGAGTGCTTATGAAGCCACAGACGCAGCCGATCTGTGCCTGGTTCCCGATGTGGTCATCCCTCCTAAATTCAAGGTTTCAGAATTTGAAAAGTATCAAGGAACTAGCTGTCCAAAGAGTCATTTGGCCATGTACTGCAGGAAGATGCTCTTTGTAGGCACGAAAATAAGCTGCTTGTCCATTTCTTTCAAGACAACTTAACTGGGCTGCCGCTAACTGGTATACTCAACTAGAGCAGACCCACATCCGTTCATAGAGGGACCTAGCTGATGCCTTTCTGAAACAATACCAGTACAACATGGAGATGACCCCCGATCGAACTCAGCTTTTGAATATGGCCAAGAAGGAAGACGATATCTTCAAGCAATACGCCCAAAGATGGAGGGAGTTAGCCACTCAAGTACAACCTCCTCTATCCGAGAAAGAGCTGGTCAGCATGTTCTTCGACACACTCCAAAATCCTTTCTATGACAAGATGATTGGCAGTGTAACTTCTAGCTTCTCCGATGTCGTCATCATTGGAGAAAGGATCGAGGGTGGCATGCGTCGTGGAAAGATCACACAAAAGCCTACAGGGACAGTCAATGCTTCAAATGGATCTGGGAAAAAGAAGGCAGGTGAAACCTACAACGCGGCTTCTGGTCAAGGCCAATATACTCCACAGATGGCGCCTTATGGTCCAGTTGGTTTCCAGCCTCCACCTTACGCACCCTACATACCATATCCTTACACTACCAACACATACCAAACACCATACCCTCCTACTCGCAACTATTCATCGCAAGTCCTGCCACCAACACCTTATACGGCCCAAACCCAAGCCATGAGCCAAAATCCTAATCAAGGCCAGAAAAAGGAGAAGAAGCCCGTCCAATTTGACCCTATTCCAATCTCCTACACCGAGCTACTACCTCGACTAATTCAAAACTCGCTGGTCGCTCCTTATCCTCTGAAACCTCAAGAGCCACCATATCCCAAATGGTATGATGCAAACGCCAGATGCGATTACCATGCAAGATTCATTGGTCATTCCACAAAGGACTACCTAGCACTGAAGCAAAAAGTACAAAGCTTGATTGATGCAAAGTGGTTGGATTTTGGGAGGCTTGCTCCTAACACAAAAAAATTCGTTGTCAAATCACGAGAGCCCGTTGGCTAACTAAGAGATGGGAGCATCACAACAGGTTGCTTTGTGAAAGATGAGACAGAGAATATTCATCCAAAAATTGTTGTACTTTTCAAAGTCAAACTTTTGTAAATTCAATGAATAATACAAAAATTACATTTTTCATGTTTCTTAAGCATGTACCTTACACTATTCGCTTTACTTTTAAATTTTACCATTCCTTTTTCATCATTCAACCCGCTTCTTCCTAAATAAGTAAATACCTGTTCGTGACAATACCAATGCTGTAATAAATAATTTTGAACGTTTGATTAATCAAGCTCAAAGAAAAGCCCAATGAGGGAGCAGAATAAGAAAAGTCTAACCAGGGATTCCCAAATCACCATGCAATATCCAGTTGGAACAAAGTTTAAATCCAGGAAAAATTAGGGATGCAAAATAAGATCCGCTGAATTGGAAGCCAAAATGATCCCGGCAAGTTCAATATTTGACTACACAAAATTCAAGAAAAAGAAGAAAACCCGCTGGATTAAAATCAAGAATAATCCAGGAAAAATCAGGGTTAAAATCCAAAATTCAAGAAGTGAAACCCGCTGGATTAAAACCCATAAATAATCCAGGCAAAAGCAGGGTTCAAGTTCAAAAGATTAAATCAACAAAGGCATGATCAGAAAAGGTCTTGTCGGGTTCCAAAAACAATTCAGGAAAAATCAGGATCAAACAAAAAGCCTGCTAGGCCGATAATTCTCAAAAAGAACCTAGGTAAAAGTTAGGGCACAATCAAACAGAAAGCCCGCTAGGTAAAAAAAACCCTCAAAGGGCGGCCTAGGAAAAAGTTAGGGCACAAACAATCAAAACCCCACTAGGTCGAAAACCCTCAAAGGGCAGCCTAGGAAAAAGTTAGGGCAAACAAGTAAGAGCCCGCTAGGTCGACAATCCTCAAAAGGACCTAGGCAAAAGTTAAGGCACCATCAATCAAGATCCCGCTAGGTTGAAAACCCGTAAGGGCGACCTAGGAAAAAGTTAGGGCAAAACGAAGGGCCTGCTGGGTTGAAGACTCAAAAGAACAACCTAGAAAAAAGTTAAGGTTAATCTAGGAATCCCAAGACAACATGACATTTCTGCACCTCATCTTTCCTAAAACTGGGGCAAAAATTTGTCATTTCTTGAGTTTGGTTAATTTGACCATCAAGATTATGAAAAGTAGCACAGACATTTTTCATCAAAAGGTGCCATTGGGCAATGAACCCACATCCTTTGTCATCCTTCCCTTTCAAGTACACTACCTCAAACATCTTTTACAAACCTTCGCTATTTCCTTTCATTGACTATCTAGAATCACTTTGCACACCCCAATAGTTCACATGTCAAAAGAGATGTGAAAAAAGTAAAAAAATAAAAAAGGATTAATTTTGAAAAGTCATGGCAAGTCGGACGGATCCTCGACCATCGCAGCATGACATGACTGTTTCCCAAAAGATCATCCTCCTGTCAGACATAACACCACCAAGACAAAAGGAGTGTGTGTTATTCAATAATGCTGACCATTGTTGGGTCTCAAGGATCCTTGTTGACCAAGAAGCCAAGAGATTGAGTCAATCAAACTCGTCCTGATTTTTTGTTCCTTCCACCCACTATAAGGTTGTCGAGAAAGAACCTGTAAAAAAAAGATCGAAAAATCAAGAGAAACAAAAGGTTTTACACCATCTCATGGTTTGCATTCATCCCATAGCATCCATTCCATCAAATAATTATTTCAAGCATCAAAAGGCAATCAATAAGATTAAAGCATCGCATCCTCTCTATTCAAGCATCACAAATATAGCATCCTAGATCATTCAAGTATTGCAATAAGCATTCATTCATTCAAGCATTTCATAACTCATTTTTCAAAACTAATTAAGACATGGGTAAAATTGCCCGAATCATTTAGAATTAAAAGACTTCCAAAGATCAAGTCCAAACTGGGGCAAACGCTTGCCCACAAAAATTCAATTTGAGGTCAACCTCAAATTTCGAGTCAAGCTCAAACTGGAGCAAAAACATGTCCACAAAAATTCAATTTGAGGTCATCCTCAAATTCTGAGTCAAGCTCAAACTTGGGCAAACGCTTGCTCACAAAAATTCAATTTGAAGTCATCCTCAAATTTTGAGTCAAGCTCAAACTGGGGCGAATGCCTGCCCACAAAAATTCAATTTGAGGTCATCCTCAAATTCTGAGTCAAGGTGAAACTAGGGTAAATGCCTGCCAACAAAATTCAATTTGAGGTCATCCTCATATTCTAGACCAAGTCCAAACTAGGGCAAACGCTTGCCCATAAAAATTCAATTTGAGTTCATCCTCAAATTCTCAGTCAAGCTCAAATTGAGGCAAACGCTTGCCCATAAAAATTCAATTTGAGGTTATCCTCAAACTTTGAGACAAGTTTAAACTGGGGCAAACGCTTGCCCACAAAAATTCAATTTGAGGTCATCCTCAAATTCTCAATCAAGATTCAAACTGGGGCAAACGCTTGCCCAAAGTTCCTGAAAATCAAGACACCCTTCAATTATCAAGAATTTTCTAAACTAAGGAAAAATGGTTGCCCAAGTTTTTTCAAAAGAATAATTATCAAGTGCTTAAAAACCTTCAAGTTCAAGGTAGAATAAGCAATTTATTTTAATTCAAGAAATTTTTTTTTCAAAATAGCTTGTCCGAGGTAGTTGACAACGAAATCCATGTTCCGTCCTCACAGGATACATCACACCATTCTTTCCATCCTGCCAACAACAAGACCTCTACACGATTCCTACCTGTCTTAACAAGCTCATTTCTTTCTTGTCAACAACAGGATTTTTCCTCTATACCTATCTTAACAGGTTTTCATCAATCTGCTTAGCCTGTCCTAACAGGTCTTCGTCATTCTGCTATACCTGTCTGAACAGGTATCTCATTCGATCATGTCAACAACAGGGTCATTACATTTCACCTGTCTTAACAAGACATATCTCACTTTCCTTTGCCACATCTTTTTCTCTTCCGCCTGTCTAGCAAGCTTGCATCCTCCCTGTCAATAACAAGACTCCTTCTACATTTATCCTGTCTTAATAGTTTAGTCCTTGTCATTCATTTTTCCTGTCTTCACAGTTTCTTTTCACTTCCCTTTGCTTGTCTTAACAGGCGTCTTGCATTCCATCCTGTCAACAACAGGACTTTTACATTTTTTCCTATCTTAACAGGTCATTTTCATTTTCCTTTTCCTATCTAGCGGGCTCACATTCCATCCTGTCAACAACAGGACTTTATCTTTCCACCTGTCCTAACAGGTCTGCATTTATCATGGCAACAGCAGGATTTCATTTGCATTCTTCCTGGCAACAGCGGAACCTCATTTGCATCCTCCTGTCAACAATAGGACATCAACCATGTTTAAATTTTGTCCACCTATCTTAACAGGTCTGCATTTATCCTGGCAACATCAGGATTTCATTTGCATTCTTCCCGGCAACAGCGGGACCTCATTTGCATCCTTCTGTCAACAATAGGACTTCAAGCATGTTTAATTTCTGTCCACCTCTCTTAATAGGTTTTCATTCATCCTGGCAACAGCAAGATTTCATTTTCATCTTCTCGGCAACAGCGGGACCATATTTGCATTCTCCTGTCAACAACAGGACTTTCAAGCAGGTTTAATTTCTGTCCACCTATCTTAACAGGTTTGCATTCATCCTGGCAACAACAAGATTTCATTTGCATCTTCCCGGCAACAACGGGACCTCATTGGCATTCTCCTGTCAACAACAGGATGTCAAGCATGTTTAAATTTCAGTCCGCCTGTCTTAACAGGCTTGCATTTATCCTGGAAACAGCAGGATTTCATTTGCATTCTTCCCGGCAACAGCGGGACCTGATTTTCATCCTCCTGTCAATAATAGGACTTCAAGCATATTTAAATTTCGTCCACCTGTCTTAATAGGTCTGCATTTATCCTGGCAACAGCAGGATCTCATTTGCATTCTTCCCGGCAACAGCGGGATCTCATTTGAATCCTCCTGTCAACAACAGGACTTCAAGCATGTTTAATTTCTGTCCACCTGTCTTAACAGGTTTGCATTCATCCTGGCAACAGCAAGATTTCATTTGCATCTTCCCGGAAACAGCGGGACCATATTTTCATTCTCTTGTCAACAACAGGACTTTCAAGCAGGTTTAATTTCTGTCCACCTATCTTAACAGGTTTGCATTCATCCTGGCAACAACAGGATTTCATTTGCATCTTCCCGGCAACAACGGGACCTCATTGGCATTCTCCTATCAACAACAGGATGTCAAGCATGTTTAAATTTCAGTCCGCCTGTCTTAACAGGCTTGCATTTATCCTGGCAACAGCAAGATTTCATTTGCATTCTTCCCGGAAATAGCGGGACCTCATTTGCATCCTCCTGTCAACAATAGGACTTCAAGCATGTTTAAATTTTGTCCACCTGTCTTAACAGGTCTACATTTATCCTGGCAACAGCAGGATTTCATTTGCATTCTTCCCGGCAACAACAGGACCTCATTTGCATCCTTCTGTCAACAACAGGGCTTCAAGCATGTTTAATTTCTGTCCACCTGTCTTAACAGGTTTGCATTCATCCTGGCAACAGCAAGATTTCATTTGCATCTTCCCGGCAATAGCGGGACCATATTTGCATTCTCCTGTCAACAATAGGACTTTCAAGCAGGTTTAATTTTTGTCCACCTGTCTTAACATGTTTGCATTCATCCTGGCAACAACAGGATTTCATTTGCATCTTCCCGGCAACAACGGGACCTCATTGGCATTCTCCTGTCAACAACAGGATGTCAAGCATGTTTAAATTTCAGTCCGCCTGTCTTAACAGGCTTGCATTTATCCTGGCAACAGCAGGATTTCATTTGCATCTACCCGGCAACAGCAGGATTTCATTTGCATGTTCAAGTTTTCTTTTCTGCATATTGGTCTATAGTGTCAGGCCACCATCCAGTTTTCTTTTCTGCATATTGGCCTATAGTGTTAGGCCGCCATCAAGTTTACATTCTGGCATGTTCAAATTTTTTTTTCCGCATGTTGGCCTATAGTGTCAGGCCACCATCAAGTTCGTTTTTCCATAGCCGGGCCTATGATGTCACGCCTCAAGCATAGATCGATTTCTGTACCTCGGCCTATGTTGTCAGGCCACCTTGTACATACCTTACATTTTATTTCTTGCATGTTTTCCTGCCTTAAACAGGTCGTTTTCACTCTACTGATTCTGTCGTAACGGGCCATTCTCTTCTGTTTTTCCTGTTTTAACAGGCCATTTTCATTTCATTTTGCTTCTCCTAACAAGCAATCCCATTACATTACACACCTATCCTAACAGGCCTTTATTCATTTCATTTAGCCTAATTAGGCTATGCCATCAAGCCTTACATATTTAAACCCTATCGGCACACGAAGCCGGTAAGATCATTCAATCGCCATCCTCCAAGCATCCATGACGGTCATTTTAAGCCCAAAGCTTCTAGTGCTGCTCGGACTTTTTCAAAAGTCTTCCTCGGACATAATGTGTTCACGTCTTTACTCATTTCCTACCACGATAATTCAGAGAATCATTTCTCACATTATTAAGTAGGAAAACGAGTAAAGAGGGGTAAACTGTAAACATTTAATTATGTCTGAGGTCCCCAAATATTAAAATTAATCAAGAAACCAATACTAATTTAAAGAATAAATAAATAGACAGAAACAAAAAGCAGAAAAAAATGGATAAAAAAAGAAAAATAAATAAAAATAATAATTATAAACTGGAAATAAAAATAAAAAGAAAATAAAAGTAAATAAAAAATGAAAACATAATTCATAAAATAAGAAATAATAAAAATAATAAAAAAAAGAGGAAAAAACAGAAAATAATAAATAAACGAAAATAAAACAAAAAAAGAAAAAGACGAAAACTGAGTAAAAAGAAAGGAAAATAAAAAGAAAAAAAAGAATTTAGAAAGGGGGAGGTTGGCTCTTGCCAAGAGGGAGGAGGTTGGCTTTTGGGCCTCGGGAAAGAGCTTGGCTCTTGCCAAGGGGGAGGGGGCTTCTGAAAAAAAAGCTCTCAAAAGAAAAGAAAGGGAAGGAGAGGATAAAAGGGTCTCCACGGGATCTCTAGAGGGGTTTTTCCTTTTGGATTGAGGGAAGAGGTTGGTGAGGAAGAAAAGGTGAGGGGCAGAGAAAAAGGGGGAAGAAATTGAAGGTGGTTCACGCTCTTGGTTCTCATCCTCCACTCTCTCTCAATAGAATGTCCAGAAATTCCATCAGGGAATGATTTTCAATAGAAAGGGGAACGATTGCTTCGTCCAAAGTTCCTTTCATTGTTGTGGAAGAAGAGGATCTCCACCACATTCAAGGCTAGCATAGTCAAGGTTAGTGCTCACTGTTCCTCATCTATGTTAGCACTCGCCTATGATAATTTTCTGAATAATCCAGATGATTCAAGTGAATTAAATCCATAAGGTATCCGTAACATAAATTCAGCGCCGAATCCTGATCTGAAATGTTTAGATCAAATCTGTATGTACTTGATTGGGCCACTAGGATAGAACAAGAATAAAGGCTTCTTCAAATTAGTTGATATGCGTGTCTTGTCATTTCTGCATCTGGACCGTGTTTGATTGCATGCATGTAAGTTAAACTGTTGAAAGACGTTTTCTAATCTACCCCTGGCATGGTTGAAAATATTGATTGAATTGTTCAATTCGTGAGCTCTCAACCAAGTCATAGGCCAATTGAGAATCCCTGGATTAGCATAGTACAAAGCATATCTTTGGAAGAAGATTCACTCTAGCCGACTTCATGGCTATTAGAAAAATCTTGCTAAGTGCGATCTAGAATCAAGCTCGATGTGAATACCAATACAGATCGGTGGCCAGGATCTGTAGAAATGCGTGTGTCTCACAATGTAAGAGGGATTTCCAAAGCATGCTGGAATAATGATTGATGTGTGCATGATGGTTTATGGCTAAGCAACGTATCTGGAAGTACATCCGCATAGAGCTGATCATTCTCACGTCAAATTTTGGACAAGAAAATGGTCTCATATCCAGCTAATATTGCATACAGTGGGAGAATAGCACCATCGCTCGAAGCTCTTGAACTTAGAAGGAAGTCCCTACAACGTAAGGCAGCTCTGCCATTCATGGCTTTGCAGGAAATGGAAACGATATCACCCAAAAACAGGTATTCGAGTCCAAGATATTGGAAATTGGAGTCAACATCTACGTCCCTTGCAGCCATGCACATGCATGCAAGCTCCTGAGTTATGTCCTAACTCATCTTGGCCCTTTAGGTGATCTCCCTATAGTCCTATTTGATGCATGGAGATGTTGAGTTACATATAGTGCAAGGGAATCATGAGACGTAGCAACTCTGAGAGGCTCACTATTTCATCCCTAACCACCCGTGCATGCGTCACGCAACCTCTCAAGCTTTAAGGCACGACTATTTAAATAACAGATCCTTACCTGAAGGGGGTTTTCCTGCAAAGTTTCGTTAGAAACAGTATGGGATCACGGATCAAGGGAGCAATTGAACTTCCACGTGCTATACTCATGTCCATAAGGTGTAACTCATTCGGGATGATATGCAACCCCCATCGCAACCCTACGTAAAGGAAAATTCCATGCGAGGAAAAAGGTAAATACTCTTGTCCCTTTCTCTTGGTTTCAGTTGATCATCAAACGCTATGGCAGAAAAGATCAAGGAGGTTCAAGGCAAGAAGCTCCTGATTTCTGGGAAACTCTCCAAACTTAAAAGAAGAAAACTCCTTCATTGTGGCTTCCGTTCAAGGTCAAGCTCTTGTAAATGGCTTCGTTGTAAGAGAGAGGGAATACTTGGTGTCATCGAGTTTGTGCAATGGAGTATCAGGTAGCACGTCATTAGCTTCCTTCAAGATCGTGCTCAACTATTACAACGTGGCTTAGTGGTCGACGCCCACCCCATATACCTCCTCGACTCAATACAAATGGCAAGGGGTCGTGAAGGTTCCTACTCATGTCCACAACGATAGGGTTATGCACAAGCCATGGAGTCGTGTTAGACCCCCAAAAGGCGTAAATTGGCTCTCCATGTTTGCGACAAACCATCCTTCCTTGAGCAGTTATAAGCCTGCGACCGCAAAGACTCATAGTGCATTCATCAGCCACAAATGGTGTGCTCAACCTTAGAGTCTTTGAGTTGATGATACGCGCATTCAAACTACTACCTTCTAAAAGGCCCTTTGTGTTGCGACTACCTCGTGACTGGGATCGGTGACATTCTGTTCAGGGGGGATGAAATGAAGCTGGGGACATGGATAGTTAACATGCGTTCGTGCGGTTCTTGACTCGAAGCCATACTGGAAGGGAGGGGGCGTTTCACCAGCCTAGGTAGATAGTGAAAATGGCTAGGCGTTCGTAATCGAGGGAGACTGACCTAAACACTCCTTGCATAGGGCTATCATGTATCAATATGGAAGTAAAGTCGAGCATGTTGCATGAATGATATCCCCTCCTTTAACAAAAAGTCACAATTGGGTTGGAAACTTTATTCCTTATCCGATGTAGGCCAAGGATCACACTCTAAATGAAACACTGGTTTCTGAACACTGACCCCTAGCTTGATCATCGGTCATGTCTGTTTACACATTTTTGTTATTCCAATTGAAGGATGGAGAGCCTTGCATGAACGTCTTGATCATCAGGGTGGGGCACCCTGCACATGCATGTGAGTGAATGAAATCAAAGCGAACTAGAGCCCACGTGCACAGGCTCCATGCAATTTCCATGAAACTGGTGTACGTCTCCAAATGTGTACTTTAAAATTTACTGGAAGAGGTTAAAGACTCAACCAAATAATGGGCCATGTGGTAAACGAGCGGCCCGTCCTTACCCCGTGCCTGGGTTCGAATCCCACATCTTGTACCTCTGTTTTTTAGTGACTCTTGGACCGAACTATGTATAAATAATGGGTGCAAATAAAACATAGCTTGAGCGCCTAATTTTTCCAATGGCTAGCGTGCTGAGCACATCCTGGAGACGCTGGGTTCGAACCCTCCAGAGACCAATTTCCATTTTAAAACAAGCAAGCCGTCCATTCATGCCCCTTAAGCTGCGAGCCTCCAAGCCTCTCCCAAGCCATCAAAGCCCCTCCAGCCACCAGGTAAGCCATTTGAGCCCCATAAACTTTCCAAAATTTCATTTAAGCCCCCTAAGTTCCCAAAATTCCATTTAGGCCCCTAAACTTTCCAAAATTACCATTAAGCCCCCTAACTTCCTGAAATTCCATTTAAGCCCCATAAATTTCCAAAATTCCATTTAGGCCCCTGTACCTTCCATTATTGCAATTAAAACCCTGTACTTCTCAATATTCCAATTCAACCCCCATACTTCCCGATATTCCATTTTAACCCCTGTACCTTCCATTATTATAATTTAGCCCCTACACTTCCCATTATCCCGTCAAGCCTCGTAGCCCTCATTATCCCAATCAACTCTCCACATTTCATTGTATTTTGAACTCAAGATCAATTTATGTTCGTTGTCGTAATGTTCTCCTGAAATAAAACTTTTTCCAAAGGTTTTGGGATCGGTAGTCTCACGCGACGAACTCTAAATGGGAAACTAGCGGTCTACACTGCTGCTCGATGTTTAGTAGCTCGTATAGGCCCTCGGGCAGCCTTAGCCGCCTCGGACCTTGTGCATGAGTGGATTGAAGGTTCCTCCAAAAAATAAATCTTTTTCAAAAGATTTTGAGATCTATAGTCTCACGCGACGAACTCTAAACGGGAAACTGGCGGTCTACATTGTTGTTCGATGTTTAGTAGCTCATCTAGGCCCCTGTGCAGCCTTAGCTGCCTCGGACCTTGTGCATGAGTAGACTGAAGGTTCCTCCAAGAAATAAATCCTTTTCAAAAGATTTTGGGATCTATAGTCTCACACGATGAACTCTAAACGGTAAACTGGCGGTCTACGCTGCTGTTCGATGTTTAGTGGTTCATATAGGCCCTCGTGTAGCCGTAGCTGCCTCGGACCTTGTGCATGAGTGGACCGAAGATTCCTCCAAAAAATAAAAAACTTTTCAAAACTACAAGTTCATCTTCAAATACTCCTTTTCAAGCACTTTCGAAGGTCAAGCCTTCAAACACACCAGAACTACATAAGCCTTGAGTTTCCCATTGCACCAGGGAATACGTAGGAGCAGGATCAAGTCCTGTCAGGCTAACCTCCATCAATCTATTTATTTTCACATTAATCAAGGGATCAAACAATTTCAAAAATTTCACACTCAGTTTAAGGGTACCGTTCTTTGGAACGGGCGAGTGGGGTGCCTAACACGTTCCCCACTCGTAACCGACTTCCGAACATAAATCTCTTCCTCGAGTCAGGGTTTTTTCCAAATATTTTTCCTTTAAATAAAAATGTGGTGGCAACTCCACTTTAATAAAATAAAATTCAATTTTTAAAAACTTTTAGCGAGTTCGTCGTCTCGTCGGAATTACGGTTGCGACACCAACCTTCAAACCCCACAAAAATCCCTCATATCATTTCAAACACAACTTCACATGAACCTATCCAAACCTACCAAACAACTACTTGGGGGACAAATCTTATGTTCACCCAAGGATCTCATCCTATACACATATCACCTTCTTACCCTCATAATATGTCAGGAGAACATCAAAGTCATCCTTCTGAGGAGAGTGCTGAAAAATGGAAAACCTTGGAAGGAAGAATCTGGGCAATTGAGGGAAGTGTATATGATGTCAGAGATGCATCTGATTTGTGTCTAGTCCTAGACGTGGTCATTTCCCCCAAATTTAAGGTTCCTGAATTTGAAAAATATCAAGGAACTAGTTGTCCAAGGAATCATTTTACCATGTATTGCTAGAGGATGGCTGCATGTGCCCATGATGATAAGTTACTCATTCACTTCTTTCAAGACAGTTTAACTAGGGAAACTGCAAACTGGTATACCCGGCTGAAACGGACACATATCCGTTCGTGGAGAGACCTAGCCAAGACATTTCTTAAACAGTACAAGTATAACCTGAAGATGGCTCCTGACAGAACACAGCTCCAGAATATGGCTAAGAAAGGGGATGAGACCTTCAAATAGTATTCCTAAAGATGGCAAGAGTTAGCTGCTCAAATGCAACCCCCATTATCTGAAAAAGAATTGGTCAGCTTGTTTATTGATACATTCCAAGACCCCTTTTATGACAAAATGATTGGCAGTATGATCGCCAATTTCTCTGATGTTGTCATCATAGGAGAAAGGATCGAAGGTGGAATGCACAGCAAAAAGATTATGCCTAAGTCTGTAGGGACAGTTAATGTTTCGGTTGGAAAGAAGAAAGTAGGATAGACTTATAATGTGGCTTTTGGTCAAGGCCAATATACACCTCAAATGGAATTTTATAGGCCAGCTAGTTTTCAACCACCACCTTATACACCATTTCCCTACATTGCCACCACCTATCAAACACCATACCTCCCTGCTCCTAACTATCCTATGCAAATTCAACCACCAACACCATTCACCGCCCAAACACAAGCCATAAGCCAAAATCCTAACCAAGGCCAGAAAAAAGAGAAAAATCCTGTCAAATTTAATCCTATCCAAACGACCTATGCTGAGTTGCTGTCTGGCTTAATCCAGAATGCTCTAGTCGCTCCTTACCCTTTGAAACCTCAAGAACCACCATATCCTAAATGGTATGATGCAAATGCTAAATGCGACTACCAGCGGGGTTCATTGGTCATTCCATAAAAGATTGCCAAGCTCTGAAGCATAAGGCGCAAAACCTAATTGATGCAAAATGGTTGGATTTTGAGAAGTTTGCTCCTAATATAGGAAATAATCCATTTCCAAATCACGAGAACTCATCAGCTAGTTGAAAGAAATTGGGGTAATACAATGATGTGCCTGTGAGAGCCAAGTCTAAATATTGAGGAAAATCATCTAAGATTTTTATACTTTTCAAAATCAATCTTTTGTAATATATCTCAATCAGAAATACAAAAGATTACATTTTTCATGTTTCTTAGGCATATACCTTACAAAATTGACTTCACTTCTGGAATTTGTCATTCTTTTCATCATTTAACCCATCATTCATCCTGTCTCTAAATAATAAATACCTATTGGTGAAAGTGTCGGTGCTGTAATAAATAATTCTGAATGTCTCTTTAATCAAACTCAAAGAAAAAAATCAAATGAGGAAACAAAATAAACAAGATCAAAATTCAAGTAGGAATTTCTAAGTCACAATGGACGATCCATTATAGTTCCTCTCAAGAAATATCTTGTCCAAAAAAAATCTCTTTGGATCAAAAGTTCAATCCAGGAAAAATTAAGGATGAAAAAAGATCCAGTGAATTGAGAATTAAGAATAATCCTAGCAAGACATCATTTGCATTTCTCCTAGCAATAGCAGGACATCATTTTCATTTTTCCTGTCAACAACAAGACATCATCTGTATGTTTAAATTTTGTCCACCTGTCTTAACAAGTTTTCATTTTTCTTGGCAACAGCAGGACATCATTTGCATTTTTCCTATCAACAACAGGACATCATCTGCATGTTTAAATTTTGTCCACCTGTCTTAACAATTCTGCATTTTTCCCGGTAATAACAGGACATCATTTGCATTTTTTCTATCAACAACAGGACATCATCTGCATGTTTAAATTTTGTCCATCTGTCTTAATAAGTCTGCATTTTTCCTCGCAACAACAGGAGTTCATTTGCATTTCTCCTATCAACAACAGGACATCATCTGCATGTTTAAATTCTGTCCACCTATTGCATTTTTCTGGCAACAGCAGGACATCGTTTGCAGTTTTCCTGTCAACAACAGGACAACCCTTGCACATTTAAATTTTGTTAGCCTATCACTCAAGGCTTTTGCATTTTTAATTTCTGCATGTTGATGACCACATAAGGTCAATCATGTCGGCCTATCACTCAAGGCCCTGCATTTCAATTTCTTGCCTTGTGACCTGTCACGTAGGGCCCAACATGTTTAAATCTCTTTGGTTTATCACATGAGGTCTGCGTTGCATTGTAACTTATTAGGCACCTCTGAAACTTCTTTCAAGACTCGGGACTTTCCAGGTAGCCTTGAAGCATCGCTCAACTTCCATATCCTTCTAATATCTTCAAACCTTACCAATAGGGCTCCCCCTCATGATTAGTTTTTAATCCTTATCTAGGACATAATTTGTTCACATCTTTACTCATTTCCTACCATGATAATCTAGAAAATTATTTCTCATATTATCTGGTAAGAAAATGAGTAAAAACGGGCAAACTGTAAACAATCAATTATGTCCGAGACTAATTTTGAAGTTGCGAATAAAGGAAAAATAATAATGAAAATAAAATATAAAATAAATAATAAATCAAAATAAATAAACATAAAAATGATGACAATAAAAAATATAAATAATAATAATGAAACAAATAAAGAAAATGAAAAATAATAATAATAATAGTAAAAAAAAGAAGAAAAGAAGAAAGGAAGAATAAAGAGAATAAATAAAAAGAAAAAGAAAAAAGGAAAAGAAAAAGAAAAAGAATAAAAAAGAAAATAAATAAATGATTAAATAAATGAAAAAAAGAAAAAGAAGAATATAGTTAGTTGGGACAATTAAAATTTGGTTGAAGTTGGTTACTTCAAATCTAGTCTATAATAGGAGAAAAATGGAAATTGGTGGGGGAGCTTTTTTCACTTTTTAAAAATCAAAATTTCTAAGGAGCTTTTCTGGATCTTTCGGGGAAGATGCTCATTTGATGCTCTTCTTTTCCTGGATTCTAAAAGCTTCTTCAAGCTTCTGGTTACCGGTTGATCTCCCTCCCATTTCTCTCAGCATCGAGCACCTTCTTTGAGATCTTTTGGTGTTCACTGCATTCGTGGTGCTGGTTCTATTTCCCCTGCTTCAGGTTCTCTCATCACCATAAACACAACAAAAATTCATCATACTTGCAGTGAGTAACCTCACGTCAAGTAGTTTCAGCCTTAGTGGAAGAAATTCTGTAGTTTATGAAGTCAACCTTGCACAAGTAGTGTTGCTTCTATTGATTCTCCTTTAAGTATAGATTACTGTATTCTTCCTCAAAAAAGACTAGTTCAGGTTAAATGAATGTTGTGTCATGATAATGTAAGGAAAAATAAGGTGAATAGGTGACTGTAATTTTCATTTCCAGTCTTGAGTTGGAATCTCAATTAAGTAAAAAACTATATGCACTTGTTCAAATTATGACATTAATGATGAAATCAACTATAATATAATCATGATAGTCCCTGCGATGGTGCTTTTGTATCTACACCTAAATCATGATGCTTGATTGAATAATAGGTGATTCAAATAAAACTTGGATTCAATTTTATCATTGCCCGAGATTGTTCAAGAGAATCATGTGACTCGATTTTCACCTATGAAATTAAGCCGCTGAAATATACAGGAAGCTCCCCGTTTTTATTTTGAGATTTGTAGAATTGGCTAGGCTGTATAATCTTTAATAAAATAGGAAAAGAAGCTTTAATTAAATTGATAAAGAGATCTTTTGAATCAGCCAAGGTAACAGCATTAGGTGAATGTATAAGCAAGTAACTGAGATCATCTCATATTGATCCTAGCAGTAGTATCAGTTGTGAAGGATCTAGAGGCCAGATAGAAACTAATTTGGCCTGAGAAATATTCTTAGAGGTAGAGGCTGAAAGTGTTTTGTGTATAAATAATTGGACCATAGGTTGAAAAGTCACGTCGATGCCTTAACAATAAGCTCAAAATTGCTAAGAGGAATTATGGCCAGAAACAACAGGTTAATGCATGCTCTAAATTTGTCACAATTAGTGGACATGGTATTAGCCTCAACAATTTGCTGCTCCTAGGCCAATCTCTTCTAAATGATCCTAAAAAGATCCAAGTCTGTAGTCACCTCATTGATATTGCAAACTGCTTTGGTAAATCAGAGTTTGATATGCCAAGCTTAAAATCCTATGCTACTCACTAGAAGGATGAAACTTTCGAGTAGTCAACTTTGCAGTTGCGGTGCTTCCATTAGGTGGCAAAGGTGAATTGTTGTCCAAGACTAACAATAGGTTGAGATATGCAGTATATGTGGAATTCTATTGATCCTTCAATATTAATTAAATTATTTTTCATGAATACTAAGATTAAGCATCACAGCTTGGCCTAGTGGTTGGTGTGCTGCCCATGCCATCAGCTCTCAGGTTCAAACCTCGCTAGCAACCATTTATTTTAAACGTCATTATATGCTAGCTCATGAGTATGGGGCAGCAACAGGCCTCATTCTGCAATGGGCTAAAGCCAAGCTGGCTGCCATGCTAATTAGGGGGTTATTATGATTCTGAATTAGGCCCTCTAGCCAGCTGATTTTCAACCTGGTGGCCATGCCAAAATCATATCAGCTCCTTAATTGAGCCACACTGAATCGAGCCCTGCTGATCCAAAGGCTAGCTAGCCACCTTTGTCATTTGGGCCATACCCCTTCCTAAGGGGACTAGGCTAAAATCAAGTTAGATACCCTTTTCTTGGGTCATGTTAAGTGGGCTGCTAAATTATAAAATAATAAATACCAACATCATTTTTTTACAAGATAAATTCAACTAACACAAATTCCTCTACTCAATTTTTCTTAATTTGGGTCAAGCCCAATTCTTTTCTTTAATTTTAAATCAAGTCCATTTTTTATTTTTTGGGTAAAGCCCAATTTTTTTTTTAATTTTGAAATCAAATCCAATTTTTCTTAATTTGGGTCAAACCCAATTCTTTGCTTTAATTTTAAATCAAGTCCATTTTTTTGTTTTTGGGTCAAGCCTACTATTTTTTTTTAAAATCAAATCCAATTTTTCTTAATTTGTTTCAAACCCAATTCTTTTCTCTAATTTTAAATCAAGTTCATTTTTTTTATATTTTGGAATCAAACCCATTTTTTATTAATTGGGTCAAGCCCAATTCTTTTCTTTAATTTTAAATCAAGTCCATTCTTAGTTTTTGGGTCAAGCCCAATTTTTTTTATTTTTCAAATCAAATATATTTTTTCTTAATTTTGGTCAAACACAATTATCTTCTTTTATTTTAAATCAAGTCCATTTTTTATTTTATGGATCAAGACCAATTTTTTTTTAATTTTGAAATAAAATCCAATGTTTCTTAATTTAGGTCAAGCCTAATCCTTTTTTCTAATTTTAAATCAAGTCCATTTTTTTATTTTCGAATCAAATATGATTTTTCTTAATTTGGGCCAAGCCCAATTCTTTTCTTTAATTTTAAATCAAGTCCATTTTTTGTTTTTGGGTCTAACCCAATCTTTTTCTTTTAAATCAAATCTAATTTTTCTTAATTTGGGTCAAGCCCAATTCTCTTCTTTAATTTTAAATCAAGTCCATTTTTTATTTGTGGGTCAAGCCCACTCTTTTTTTTTTTCTTAATTTTGAAATCAAATCCAATTTTTCTAATTTTAATTCAAGTCCATTTTTTTATTTTGGGTCAATCTCAATCTTTTAAATTTTAAAATCAAATCCATTTTTTTTTAATTTGGATCAAGCCCAATTCTTCTCTTTAATTTTAAATCAAGTCCATTTTTTGTTTTTGGGTCAAGTCCAATCTTTTTTTATTCTTGAAATCAAATCTAATTTTTCTTAATATGGGTCAAGTTCAATCATTTTTTCTAATTTTAAATCAATTTCCATTTTTTTATTTTGGAATCAAATATGGTTTTTCTTAATTTGAGTCAAGCCCAATTCTTTTCTTTAATTCTAAATCAAGTCCATTTTTTGTTTTTGGGTCTAGCCCAGTCTTTTTTTTTTAAATCAAATCTAATTTTTCTTAATTTGGGTCAAGCCCAATCTTTTTTTTTAATTTTGAAATCAAATCCAATTTTTCTAATTTTAAATCAAGTCCATTTTTTATTTTATGTCAAGCTCAATCTTTTTAATTTTGAAATCAAAATCCTTTTTTTTAATTTGGGTCAAGCCCAATTCTTTTCTTTAATTTTAAATCAAGTTTATTTTTTTGTTTTTGTGTCAAGCCTAATATTTTTTTATTCTTGAAATCAAATCCAATTTTTCTTAATTTTGATCAAGCTCAATCCTTGTTTCTAATTTTAAATCAAGTCCATTTTTTTATTTTGGAATCAAATCTGATTTTTCTTAATTTGGATCAAGCCGAATTCTTTTTTTAATTTTAAATCAAGTATATTTTTTATTTTTGGATCTAGCCCAATCTTTTTTTTTTAATTTTTGAAATCAAATCCAATTTTTCTTAATTTGGGTCAAGCCCAATTCTCTTTAATTTTAAATAAAGTCCATTTTTTAGTTTTGGGTCAAGCTCATTCTTTTTTTTTTTAATTTTGAAATCAAATCCAATTTTTCTATCTTTAAATCAAGTCCATTTTTTAATTTTGGGTCAAGCCCAATCTTTCTTAATTTTGAAATCAAATCCAATTTTTCTTAATTTGGGTCAAGTCAAATTCTTTTTTTAAATCAAAATCTTTTTAATTTTGAAATCAAAATCTAATTTTTTTTTTAGTTTGGGTCAAGCCCAATTCTTTTATTTAATTTTAAATCAACTCCATTTTTTTTATTTTTGAATCAAATCCAATTTTTCCTAATTTTGGTCAAGTCCAATTATTTTCTCTAATTTTAAATCAAGTCTATTTTTTTTTTATTTTGGAATCAAATTTGATTTTTCTTAATTTGGGTCAAGCCAAATTCTTTTCTTTACTTTTAAATGAAGTCAATTTTTTTGGGTCAAGCCCAATTCTTTTCTTTAATTTTAAATCAAGTCCATTCTTTTTATTTTGGAATCAAATCAAATTTTTCTTAATTTGGGTCAAACCCAATTATTTTCTCTAATTTTAAATCAAGTCCATTTTTTTATTTTAGAATCAAATCCAATTTTTCTTAATTTGGATCAAGCTGAATTCTTTTCTTCTATTTTAAAATAAGTCCATTTATTTTAGTTTTAGGTCAAGCCGAGGTCCTCTTTTACTTAAACCCAATTCCCTTTTTTTGGAATCAAGTCCATTTGTTTTTCTTTTATTTTGAATTTAGCTCAAGCCCATTCCAGTAGGCTCCATAAGTTGAAATTACTGTTTCACTAATTCCATAAAAAATGTCTGTTTTTAAATTTTCTAAAATTCATACAATGAATTCTAATACGGGCAGCTAGCGTTCTCTACTGTACTATCTTATAATTCATGCAGATTCAAACGCAACTTACGACGGTTTAAGTTTTACTAGCACGTGATTTTAGGAAATCAGTGTTTCACTAATTCCACCTAAAAATATCTATTTTGAATTTTCTGAAATTCGTGCAACGGATTCTAATACGGGCAAGTAGTGTTCTCTGTTGCATCGTATTTTAATTCGTGTAGATTCAAACATGGCTTACAACAGTTTGAATTTTGCAAGCACATGATTTTAGTAAATCATTGTTTCACTAATTCCGTCAAAATGTCTGTTTTTAAATTTTCAGAAATTCGTGCAACGAATTCTAATACGGGCAAGTAGTGTTCTCTACTGTACCATATTTTAATTCGTACAAATTGGAACGCAGCTTACGACGGTTTGAATTTTGCAAGCACGTGATTTTAGAAAATCACTGTTTTACTAATTCTGCCTAAAAATGTCTGTTTTGAATTTTCTGAAACTTGTGCAACGGATTCTAATACGGGCAAATAACGTTCTCTACTGTTCTGTATTTTAACTCATGCAGATTCAAACGCGGCTTACGACGGTTTGGATTTTGCATGCACGTGATTTTAGAAAATCACTGTTTTTACTAATTCTGTCCAAAATGTTTGTTTTCAGTTTTTCTTAAATTCGTACAACGAATTCTAGTATAGGCAGGTATCATTCTCTACTTTTCTGTATTTTAATTCATGCAATTTTAAATACAGCTTACGGCGGTTTGAATTTTGCAAGCACGTGATTTTGGAAGATCGCTGGTTTCTACAAACTTCATTCCAAAAATCAATTTTTACCCAAAATCATCCCTTTTATTTTCCAAAAGATCAAACCTCCTAAACCAGAACTACGTAACCTTGAATTTCCCATTGCACTAGGAAATACATAGGAGCAGGACCATGTCCTGTCAAGGTATTTTCTACAAACTTATTTATTTCTATTCTATTTAAAGGGATCAAACAATTTTCAAAAATATCAAAATCACACATTCAGTTTAAGCATACCGTTCTTCGGAACGAGGTAGTAGGGTGCCTAATACCTTCCCTACTCGTAACTGACTTCCGAACCTAGATTTCTTCTTCAAGTTAGGTTTTTTCCAAATATTTTCCCTTTAAAAATAAAATTTGGTGGTTGCTCCACAGTTCAAATTAAATTCTTTTCTAAAATTTTTAATGAGTTCGTCATTTCGTTGTAATTACAGTTATGACAAATAACATCACTTAAAATATGTAATACATATTGTTTCAACTCTAAACAAACAAATATTTTTGAAATAATACTAATATATGATGTTTAATTTTCTAAGCAACCCTAAATAGGTAAAACAAAAACTTTGTTTTAAAGACATGTAAAATATATGCATATTTACTTTGTAATTTGTATAATTTAATGTTTGCTTTATAATTTTAATAATATACTATCTAATGTATTGGACAATATTATTGACGTGTATGCAACAATGATCACGTTATTAGAAGAATTAGAATGATAAAAAGTATATCAAATCTTTTAACTTGGATATATTTTAAAAATATTAAAGTTATACTTTAAAATATTAGGTCATGATGATTTTAATCATTTTCTATTTTTATTTATATAAGTAAAAAATAAAATTAAAAATATGTTCAATTCAAGTTTAGAAATAATTCTTATTGCAAATATTTTTTAAAATTGGTTAGAAATTGAAAATAACTCAAAGGTATTTTTTACATTTTATTCTTAAATTTTGAAAAACGAAAAATGATAAAAATAATCTTGTAATTAATATTAGAACAATTTCATTCTTTTTTTAATATTTTTATCTACAAAGGTATGAAAACGACTTTGTTTTTCTTTTGCAACATGTCTTTTTTTTCCATAACTTCATGCTTTCCTTTACGCTTATTTTGTGATATATTTTATGTTACATGTTCAAAGGACAACATAACTTGTGACATAATAAAAAAATATTTTAAATAAATGATAAAAATTAAACATAAAACAATAAATATATTAAATTATATTTTATATTATAAACAATATTAAATTACGGTTCATATTATTTTATATTATATAAGTAAAAAAATATATTTTATAAAAATAAATATTAAAATATATCACAATAAAATTTGATATAACAAATTATGAAACATTAATATTAAAAAAATAACTAAATAAAATTTTTATATCTTCTTTAAATTGTACAATTTTTTCATCTATAAAATGGTTGCTCTAATTGATTTCATTAGAGTTATCAACTGATTTGTTCATAGATTGAGATATGTCATTTTTTTGAATGGTCTTCAACATTTTATGTCTTTCCTTGATATTTGTTTCATAGTCAAAATGAAATGATTATTATGAATATGATGATTACATAATGTAATTCGAAAGAAATAAGTATAAACATATAGAAAGAGAAAAAGTAATACACACCTTACATTAAACTACTTTAAAAATATAATAAATTAAAAAAGGTCTTCTTCATCCTCATCGTCATCCTCTATATCAACATCATTCTCATTATATTTAAAATATCTTCCATATTTATTGTAACTTCCATGATATCATCATCAACTTCTAGTCTGATCAAATCATTATCATTTATCTCTTGTAAGATATGTTCATTCCTTTGCTCTATGTTTTTGGATTGCTCATCACCTAAATCATATACATCTTTGACGTTAGCATGCACAACAACAAGCCAACCATTTTCTTTCTTATTCTCTACATAGAATACTTTCTTGACTTGAAAAGCCAAAATATATGGGTCATTACATATATCATTCCCTGTATGTCGCAGATAATTTAAGTTTACCAATGTCATGCCTAAATTATCAATTTTGCAACCCCTATTTATGTTGATCCAATCACACTTGGAAAGTACAAACTTGAATTTTCCTGAGTAATCAATTTAAATTATATCTGTCAGTACACTATAATAATTAATTTCTCCTTCTTTAGGATTTTTATCTCTTGAGCTAGCGTAACTTGTCTTAACAGTAACTATAATGCCATTGTTTTGAGTCTTTAAGTACCTTTCATGCTTCTTTGTATGGAACCTAACTCCATTAACAATATAACCATTATATTTTCTTATCATTTCTAGTGGACCGCATGCTAACTACTTGATTTCATCATTCACTAGATCATTACCTTGCTCATCTAAACGGGAAACCTACCATATTTTTATTCCAAATGATTAGAAATTATTAATAATCATGGAACTCATTATTGAAAATTCTTAACAATTACCCATTTAGAAACCAATCAGTAAAAGATTGACTGTGAATTTTGTCAATATCATAAGGAGATAGTCAACAATTTTTCCTTCGAATAAGATCAATGTGTTCTCTATATAAAAAAAATGAAATGATAAGTAATGAGAATAATAAAAAGTTACCAAACCAAATTTGAGTAGCAAAATATACATAAGAATTTATCTTACTTTTGAAAGGGGTCAATGCTTTTGTTATTGAAAAGCATATATCTATGTGCTTGTACTAATGCTTTCTTATCAAGTGATACTCGAGAAACTCTTTTTCTTTTCTTCAAATTGATCCTAACTTGGCACTTTCTCCCCAATGGTCTACCTCTAGGGTTCATAAAACTTGCATTGTCAGTAAAACAAGAGTCATCATTACAACTAGGTCAATTAAAATAAGTTTCGACCCTAGAGAGATATCTTGAACAAAATATTAAGCTTTCATGAGCTAAATATCGCTCTGCAATTGACTCCTCGAGATGTGCTCGATTAAGAACAAATGACTTTAGAGTAAAGAGAAACCTAAATAAGATCAACAAAAGATAAAATCATTTTATTCTACAAATTTTGAAGGATGTCAAATAATTAAAAAAAAATAGTACCTTTCAATTGGATACATCCATCTGTAATGAACCGAACCTGCAACTTTTGCCTTATATGCTAAATGGATTACTAAATGTACCATTACAGTGAAAAAAGATGGAGGAAAACTCTTTTCTAATTGGCATAATGTTTTAGCTAGTCAATACTCCAATTTCTCCAAATTACTCATATTAAGCACCTTACCACATATTTCTTTTGAAAAAATGATAAAGATTAGCTATAGTACAAATCACTTTGTCAAGCAAACACCCTTTCATAGCTATAGGAAGAAACTCTTGTATCAAAAGATGACAATCATAATTTTTCAGACCAAATATCTTGCATTGCTTCACTTGCACACATCTTGAAATATTAAATAGGTACTCATCTGGAGCTTTAGTTGCCTTAAGCACTTCCAAAATGTTTGTTTTCTTTAGATCTCATTTGGTAACAAGCTCTAGGCAAATATTTTTTACCTTTACTTGATGCATTTTTGGATGTAGTTGACTTCTAATGTTCATAGCCATAAGGTCATATTGTGCCTTTTTGATTTTCCTTCTAAATGCAACAATGTTCCAATAATATTATCACAAATATTTTTTTCAATGTGTATTATTTCAAGATTATGACGAAGAACATTAAATTGCCAATAAAGCAGGATGAACAAAATGCTTTTCCCTTTTCATGATGATTTACTATGAATTTTATAATCTTCCAATTGTCTCAAAATAGAAGTTCCATCAAAATTTCTTTTATTACATCTGCATGATGATTTACTATGAATTTTATAATCTTCCAATTGTCTCAAAATAGAAGTTCCATCAAAATTTCTTTTATTACATCTGCATGGATGGTTAGAGTCAAAATAATATATATTTCGTATTTTAAGTAATTTTATTTATGTATCTTATATTGAAAGACAATATAACCTTACTTATCACATATTTAACATGTGATATATTTTGTGTTGCATGTTTCAAGGATAACACAACTCGCGACATAATAAAAAAATATTTTAAATAAATAAAATATATAAAACTTAAACATAAAATGATAAATATATTAAATTATATCTTATAGTATATAAATAATATTAAATTTACAGTTCATATTATTTTATATTATATAAATAAAAAATATATTTTATGAATGTAAATATTGAAATATATCATAATAAGATTTGATATAAAAATTTTCATATAAAATTATAAAAAATACATAATTACTTTTTTATAGTTTTGTATTTGATGGATTTTTAACAAATTATGAATCTTGATCTTTGATAAATATGCTTATTTTTTTGCATTAAAGATATTTTTTTATTTTATTGAATTTCATATTTATAATATTGTTAATTTTTATATAATTTTGTTTATATATATGGCAGTAAATTGTTAATATGTTTATTATGTAATTTATCATGTTTTATTATTTAAAAATAATTTGTATGCTGTAGTTTATCAAATTTTATTATAAATATTTTAATATGTATTTTTATAAAAAAATAATTATTTTATTTATTTAATATAAAATAATATAAACTGTAATATATTATCGTTTTTATATTATAAAATGTAATTTAATATATTTTATTATTTTTTCGTTTAATATTTATATATTATTTATTTAAATTATTTATTTTTCTTTTTTTATTTATTCGCAGACTGTGTTAAATACATAACAAGGTCCATGTATGATGTCACTATAAAATACGTCATCTAAGTTGATCTTTAACTTTTTAAACAATTTTAAATGAGTCAAACATCCTTAAAACTGTATTTCATAGGTTAAAATGGATGGTCGTCGATCTCATGAACTCGTTAATGATGTGTATGAGATTAAAACAAAAAAAGTAAATAATCATTTTAGCTTAAAAAATTAAAATTTGATTATCAAATTTTTAAAGATAAAAAATATTATTATAGTTAAAAATTAAAATTACTTATTTTTTCTTTTTAAAAAACAAAAGTAATTATTTTTTATAAGTTAAATAATTAACTACGTATTTGAACTAAAATAATGAGTTTTATCTTTTAAAAATTAATATTATTACTTAAAAAATATTTTAAATGAAAATAATTTCTAAAATTGAACTAAACACATTTTTAATTTAATTTTTTATTTTTATAATAAAATCATAAAATAATTAAAATAAATAGTGCTTAATATTTTAAATTATAATTTTGATTTTTCTTAAAAAATATGCAAGTTAAAAGCTTTGATATACTTCTTATCATTCTAATTCTCCTAACAACGTAGTATTATTACATACACCTCACTCAAATTATCTAATGGATTAGGTACTAAATTATAGAAATTATAAAGCAAACACTTGTATATTCTGCGTGTCCATGAAAGTTAACAACAGGATATTAAAACAATTTTTTTTTTTACTCAATTAAGGTTGCATAAATTAAACAAATTAGAGTTATTTCAAAATATTTTGTCTAGGATAAAATAGTGCATTTTATATATTTTAAGTGATGTGATTCATTTGTTTGATGTTGAAAGAACAACACAATCTTACTTGTCACGTATAGTTAATCTGTTATATAACTTATATTGCATGTTAAAAAAAAAAACCATAACCTATATTGCATGTTGAAAAGGTGACATAACTAATGATATAATAAAAAAATAAATATTTTAAATAAATAAAATTTATAAATTTTAAACATAAAAATAATAAATGTATATTTCATATTATATAAGCAATATTACATTAAATTTCATATTATTTTATATTATATAAATAAAAAAATATTTCTTTTATGAAATTAAATATTGAAATATCATAATAAAATTGATATAAAAATTTAAAAAAACATAAAATTGTTTTTATAATTTATATATAATATTTTTTTTATAATTGTGTATTTTAAATTATTTTTTTATTTTTTTATAAGTTCGTATGTAACCTTTTTTAATAAATAAGGAATCTTAATTTTTGATAAATATATTTGTTTTTGTGCATTAAAGAAATTTATTTTCATTTTATTAAATTTTATATTTATAATATTGTTTAATTTTTATAAATATTATATATATATATATGCGAGTAAGTTTTTAAGATATTTATTATGCAATTTATTATGTATTTTGTTATTTAAAAATAATTTATAAGTTTTAATTTATCAAATTTTATTATAATATATTTCAATATTTATTTTCATAAAATAAATAATTATTTATTTATTTAATATAAAATAATATAAATAAATCCTAAGTATTTACTTTTCTAAAAATCCTAAGTTAAAATCCTCAAAACTGTGTCTCACATATTGAGATGAATGGTCGACGATCTCACGAACTCACTAGTGATGTGTATGAGATTGAAAATAAAAGTAAATAATCATTTCTTCCAAAAAAAAAAAAGAAATTTTGATCATCAAAATTTTAAAAATAAAAATTATTATTATAATTAAAAATAAAGTTACTTACTTTTTTTAAAAAACAAAAGTAATTATTTATTTGTTTTTTATTAGTTAAATAGTTAACTATATATTTGAACTAAAATAATGAGTTTTATCTTTTAAAAATTAATATTATTTACTTCTAAATCTTTTAAATATCAAAATAATCATTTATTTTCTAATTAAATTTAAATTAATTAACTTTATGTTGATTAGGTCTTAAGCATATTTACCTTTAATTATTTTATAATTTTTTTATTTATATAATATTTTTATGTCATTTCTTTATCTATTTTTTACATGAAATTACTTATTTTATAAAAATAACTTTTTATTCTTTCTCATAATTATAAAAAGGTTTGTATAATATATACACAAATAATTTCACTTTCATAAAAATGAAAAATTATTATCGAACACTAGCGAAACACTAAACACTAATACAATTTAATCAAATTTTATTAAAGTCTTAATTATATATAATGTATATAATATATATTTAAAAGTTTAAAAAAATTGTCTTTCATAATAATTCTAACGAAATATATTAAAAACAATTAGAGCATAATTGCCTTCGGAGATACTTTTATCTTATTCAAGCAATCCTAGGAATGATAGATAAAAAAATAGGTTAAAAGAGAAAATATAAGTTTATTTTTATAATTGTTATATTATTTTTAAAATAAAAATAAAAATAAAAATTATTTTAAAATTAATATTTTAAAATTTTATATTAAATTTTCACATAAAATATATAATATTACAAACGATTATAAAAGAATTATTTTATTATGTATCAAAATTTACCAAACTAAATATTTAATAGATTTTTTACCACGGTATCAATATATTTTTTTCAAAGAAACATTTTCTTATAAAATTTTGGAGATAAAGGCCAAATACAAATTAAGACATCACTTCTAGAAAATAAAAAATTTGTTATTAAATTTTGTAACTTCCAAAGTTTGATCTCTGTTAAATATTGAGATAGTGACTAAATATAATTACGGTCAATATATTTTTTTTAATTACTTAACTACTAAATTAATTTGATCTTTGTTAAATATTGAGATAGTGATTAAATATAATTATGGTCAATATTTTTTTAATTATTTAACTACTAAATTAATGATCGAATTTTTAATTATAAAATTAATAAAATAAATACGGCAGCTAATTTCAATCACAAATAATTTTTTAATATTTTAAAATTTTATTTTATTTGGTGACCGAGTATTTTGATCTCGAAGCAAAATCAACTTACTTTCATTTAATTTTATTTCCTGCGTTTCAAGTTCATATTCCCTCCTCTTTAATCCTGTTATGATTTTTCTCTTTCAATTACACTTTTGTGCTATCACAGCTTGTATATCTCCACTCTTGTTGAAATTTCACTCTTTTCAATTTCACTTCTTTAATGTTTTTTTTTTTTTTTTTTTACATTTCCTCGTCTTTCGTAGGTGGTCTTTCCTTTCTCGGTAGGTTTCAGCCCTTCTATCCTAATAAAGAGAATGTGTACGTGCATATAATGTGATGCGTTTCTATTGTGTAGATGTGTGACCAGACTCTACAAGCTTCAACACTGAAGGGACAAAGATCATTTTAAGTAAGAGTGTGTGAAGATGGAGTAGCTTTAATTTCATCCCATTATAACAGGTGACTAATTATTTTTTTATACCTCTGCTGCTTCTATATTTCATTTCATTTTTTCTAATTTTATTTAATTTGAAACATATATAATCAAATTTGTTATCAAAAGATTGGTTGTGTTTATGGTAACCACTAGTATGTATGTTTCTAGTACAAAATTAGTTCTCTTTTTTCTTGAAGTCATGTAAAAGTTGAGAAAAACATATAGAGATTTATATTGAATATTGTGTTTACTGGTTAGGGACTGTTTGATCTTGGAGAGAGGTGTAAATATTTTGTCTCATAATTCTAATGGTCTTTGTTTGAAGTTGGAACTTTGATTTTAAAAAAATCTTATTTTATCGCTTTCATCGTTGACATTCAAGTGTGGGTCGTTCAACAAACTCAGTTATGACAATCTACACATATCTTATTAGACATAACAATTCTATAAGCATGAGTATTGAATATATTAAAAAAATATAACTATCTTTGGTATCATTGATATTACAATTGATAAATTTAACCTCTCATTTAATTTAATTCTTATTTAATATTATTCTTTACTTTTTTTAGTACCTCTTGTTTCTTTAGCACCTCTAGTTCAAGAATTAAAAGTTTGTAATGTGATATAAGTTAGTTTTGCTTCGATTATACAAATTAAAAATCTCCTTATAATTATTCCTTCAAATTAAGAATTATTTTTATACAATTTTTTAAAATAAAAGAAAAATAACAATTTTATAATTAAAAGTAAAAATAGAAAATTAAAATATTTTTACCATCCAACTAGACTTCAGTTTTTATTTCTATTTTTTGGCAGTTCAAATACAGGAATATATAATGTAGATTCAAATGAGAAAAATGAAAATTATAGTTAACCAAGAAAAAATTATAGCACCAATGGAACTTTAATCTTCTTGCTCCTTATTATATTTAATTATTTTTGAGAAAGATAAAAAAACATGTGCATGGATTAATCTATGCTTCATATTGACAACTTCCTCTAACTTTCTTTATTGTGTTGTTTTGGTTGTTAGATTATCTTTGTGATGAAGTATACGTATCAGGATTTCTTTCAAATTGTTCATTCATCTCATGAATATTAGAATTTTTTTTTTATATTTTAGTTAATACAACTGTTCACCAACATTGATATAATTTATGATGAGTTGAAATGATTGTAATAATTTTGATCAGTGTAAAATGAATGGAGTAATTTGTGGTGATATGTGATTCAGGCAATGGTTTGGCATCAAATGAATTGAGCAATGTATATTATTTAAAATATTTTTAAAAATATTGTACTTATAAATTTACAAAATTTTTAGGAAAATTTTCTGTTATCAAATTTTTCTAAATTTATATTATTTAAAAAAGTACGCATAGTAAAAATGTAAAACATATTTTTTAAAAATAAATTACGTGAATTTATGGTAAAAAAATATATTTAATTAATTATACGCCTGTACTTTATTAGCAATTAAAATTTAGATATTTTTGATGTTACCATAAAAGAAGTTCCACTTGTCTATTTAATAAAACATATAATTTATTGATTATTTTTAACATCTTCTTCTATATATATATATATATATATATATATATATATCTTAACTTTAATAGATTAATTAAATTGCACTTTTTTATATTGATATTTTTTACTTTTTCTTAAATATTAACTATCTATATTTCGAAATGATTTTTTTATATTTTTTGAAAATTTACTCTTATTTTTTTTAAGAGTATCTCTAGCTGAAGATGTTTAGACCGTTTCTGAAGTTAAGCAATGATGTTTAATTATTGTTCTCGTTGGAGAAAGATAACATGGAGCAACAAGTAAAACAAATTACAAATATATTTAAAAAACAAATGAAGGGTACAATGCCGAATAAAGAGAGGTGGGGAAATGAGGTTATATGTGGATTTTGCAAAGAAGGAAAGGGATGAGGGTGGCTGAATTGAAAAAAAAAAGGAAAGGATGAAAGGGGATAGGAACTCTGAAAATGGAATAGGAGTGTGGAGAAAGGAGAGAAATGTTTGACATGAAAAGAGGAATATTTTAATAATTATATTTTATTATATTTTTAAATACCTAGATTTTACTTTATAATATGTTTGAATGGAAATGGAACAGGGAGGAAGAAAATAGTTGTATAAATTTTTTTTATCATTTATTTATACAGCAAAATAAAAAAAAGAAACATTTTCTATATGATTTACAAAATTTTAATCCCCATCTAGATGAAAAAATGAGGAAGAAAGCTTTTTTTATTTTTTTATTTATTTATTTTAAGCTGTTAAAAATTATTATGCATTTTAAAAAATAAAATTATATTTATAAAAAATATAGCAAAAAATAAATTTTTTTAAAGTTAAATTTTATTTTTTAAAATTTATATAAAATAAAATTGATATTACTAATATATTTGTTTTTTATTTTTTTTAATCCATCTAAATAAAAAAATTATTTTTTTTCTTTTATTTTGATCCATTCAAATAATTTATTTTTTTATTTTTATTTTTTTTATTTTTTATCTTTCTTTTATTTTGCCTGTGATTCAAATAAAATATAAAAAATTCCTTTATATAAATATTATCTAATTAAAAAAAAGTAAAGAATAAAAAAATTAAAAACCTAAAAAAATAGACTATTTAAAAAAAGTTGCTATATAAACAAGTTTGCTCAAACAAATTTCTAAGCAAGTTGTAAATATATTTATATTTAGAAATAGTTATAGAAGTTGCTTAACAGTGAGATACCTAAATCAATTTGAACAAATTTATTTTAAACCAATTACTATTAATTTCAAAAAACACTTAATACACCCAACAAACGAGGCATTCTACATCTGTATTAAATTGGCATCAAGTTCTGCCAGATATATCTTTGTAAAAGCCATCTGCTATATATAAAAGCAACAAAGAAGAACTTCACATATACAAACAATTTCCCCTAATTGCAATTATAGATAGTTACCACAGATCAAATCTTCACCATGGTCATCTCTTTGTCTTTTCCTCATGTGGTATGCAACTTCAGTTTTTAATGCATTTAATTTGGTGTAAGATTATCCAAAAGAAATATATTTTAAACATTATTAATAGCTAATTATGCAATACTAATGGTTTTGGTACAGGTTAATAGGAGGATTATGTGCAAAGTGATGATGCTTTCATTATCAATAATAGTTCTGTTTTCAAGCACAACATACTGTGTTAATCTAAAGTCTGCAAGTCATATAAAGTCAACTACTTTTGTGTCTGAATATTTTGAAGTGGGACCAGGAACAATTGCAGCAAAAACACTTTTAGATATTGAGTTTCCAAAAGGTCATATTGGAGTAAAGAGTTTCGATGCTGAACTAGTTGATGAAGATGGGACTTCAGTGCCTTTGTATGAAACTTACCTTCATCATTGGTTTGCTATAAGATACTTTGAAAATATTACCATGTCACACAACGTTGAGAAGTATCCTGATCCTTTCAAGGTTATCACTTTCAAGAGAAATGAAGGCACATGTCAAGGGTATATTCTTCCACATTATTGGGGTTTTGGAGGTGAAACAAGAGGAACATCAACAAATATTCCAGATCCTTTTGCATTAGAAGTAGGTAACCATAAAAAGATTCCACATGAACTTAAAGAAAAATGGATGTTCAACATCATGGCTATTGATACGCGTGGTGTACATGATAGAAAAGGTTGCACTGAATGTAGATGTAACCTTTTTAATCTTCCAAAGGACTTTTATAATGTCACAAAGGGTATTAATGGCCAACTATTGTCCCCAAATTATAAAGGAGGACTCTTTTGTTGTCAAGATAACTTCCAATGCAAATTGAGAAATGGATTTCTTGGCCCAAAGAGAAGGCTTGCTCTAAGATACAAATTAAGGTGGCTTAATTGGAAGGAATATCAAGTTCCTGTTAAGTTTTATATACTTGATTCCACTGATCGTGTGAGATCAAATGGTTCCAAAAAAATTCATGAATGCGAGGTAATTCAATTATTATAGACACAATACTTTATAGATAATAAATAGAATTTTCAATTCTAAATAAATTTCAAACTATAATAATAGCCCACTATTTTGTTCTAAGTGAGTAAAGTATATTTCTTAATTTTTCATAGGTAGAATACACTATTCCGGGAATTGGTGATAATGATTCCCCTCATGTCCAAAAAGCAAACATCCCAATGGAAAAAGGTGGTTACCTTATATATGCCACTGCTCATATGCATACTGGTGTCATTAATGCAACTTTATATGGAGAGGTGATGTCTAATATTTTCCATTTATATTATACAGTCTTTATGGTTTGTTGTGGATCAAGTTTTATGAAATATTGTGAGTCTTGTATGGTTAATTCTAATCATGGTAAGAAATCAAATATTGTTATGAATTTTGTCTAATTTTATGTTTTTAATTAACTTAGGATGGAAGAATTTTATGTAGTACAACACCAAAATATGGAAAGGGAAAGGAAGCAGGAAATGAAGAAGGTTACATTGTTGGAATGTCAGTTTGTTATCCAAAACTAGGTTCTATCAAGATTAAAGATGGTGAAATTTTGACAGTGGAGTCTAGATATGAAAACAAGTTTCGCACTGGATCCATGGGACATTTCTATATTTATTTGGTCGAACAACTACCTGGTTAAGATATTGAAGATTGGATGTAAAACTATTCAGGTATCCAGTTTGTGGATTCTCAGATCATAGGCTACTAGCAATGAATAAAATGAGCTTGTGGTTGAAGCAAATAAAAAATTCCCTATCATTTTTGTTACTCTTTAAATTACAAGGTTTGAATATATATTTTGAGTCTGAAGGGCTCGAAGGTGCAATCTTGTGCGCGTATCCTATGTGTTTCTGGAAATTGAATATTTCAATGGATTTTAAATTTTAAGATTTATTATTATTATTTTAATTTTAAATATATTTATAATTTATTGATTATTTGTTTTAATTTGTAATAATTATTCTCTAACTATTAATTTTAAATGAATTTTTTATATTTAAATTAAAAATATTATTATTGAATTAAAAATATGATAATTAAACGTTATTTAAAGTAACTTTTTTATTATTAATTTTAATTTATATTCATTATTTAAACGTGATCTTAATTTTATATTATCAACTTACTCGTTTTATATTATATCTAATAATTATTGATTTATCAAATTGATTAGATACATATGTTTAATTAATTACCATTTAAATTTTAAATTTAAATTCAATCTAAACATTTAATTAAATATTTTATATATAATTAATTTTAATTATTAGTTAATTTAATTTTCAAAAACTCTATTTTCATATAAAAGATTTGATACATTTTATTTTATTAGAATATTCGAGAATAACTTAGTGTGAACACTGAATTATGTTCGAGGGTAAATTTAAAATCTAAAATAAATTATTTTATTTTTTAGCCTAAAATCGAAAATAACAAAAAAAAAACAAAAAACAAGAAAATGATAAAAAAAAGAAAGAAAAAAAAATTAGTTAAAAATTTAGTTAGGAAGTTAGCTAGATTAGTTAGTGTTGGTTAAGAATTAGTTAGGGAAAAAAGGAAAAAAGGAAAAAGGGAATAAAAAAAAGAAAATAAAAGAGAAATAAAAAAAATAAAAAAAGAAAACAGAAAAAATAAAAGGAAAAAAAAATAAAATAAAAAGAAAAATAAAAATAAAAATAAAGAAAATAATAAAAAGAAAACAACAAAAAAATAAAAAAATAAAAAAAGGGAGGTCCTACCAAATTTCTCCCCTTTTTTTTTTGAAATTTTATCTATAAATAAGGACTTTCAATTAGTTCAAGAGGCTTCTTCACTTCTAACAAATTTCAAAATTTCTAAGGAGAGAGAGAAGAGCACTTTGATTCATTGAAAGGGAATTTTCAGATTTTTCCTACGAGGAGCAGCTAAGAGACTCTTTACTTCTACATCCAATTCAGCACCTTCTTGACCTCCATGGAACCAGTTCTTCATCACCTTCCAAGGTGCTATCAAGTGGTATTCAAGAACATCAATGAAGGTTAGATCCAGCTTTTATTCCGCTTAATTTTTTTGCTTCTTCTCGGATTTCCGAGTTCATCTTCATCTCTGTTTTCATTTTATTTTTTGATCAATCAAATGATCTCCGATTTTAGTGATTTTTCTTGTGTTCTCTTCTTCTTTCTCTCTAGTTTCTGGAATGATATTATTTGACTAATTTGGATCTGAAATGAAATTTCTATCACCTGATTACTGAAACATGTTCGTCCTAATGCGCAAATGAACCTAGCTTCTTTGATTTATGCATAACTTGCTCATTTCTGGTTTGATATTTGTCAAACTTGTTTTTTTATTCCTATGATCCATATATTTCAATTTATTGGTTTTAATTTTTCAGATTTACCAAAAAATATTTTTGAAAAATTCTAAGATTTGAATTCAAATTTTGGTGCCAAAATCTCTTGTGTTCTTGAAGTTCTTATGTAGATCTTTTTCTTTTAACCTTGTTCAGGTATTATTTTTCATGTGTTGATCCTTCTATATGTATTTATTGGTATTAATTTTTTAGATCTACTAAAAAAATTGTTTGAAAAATTTAGTATAATCTACTTTATGCTCACCTATGATCTATTAAGTGCAATTTCTAAAATTCCTTCAAAACCTCGGTTCTCACGCAATGAGCTCTAAGTGCAAACTGGTAGCATACCCTACTGTTCGACATTTAGAGAATCATATGAGTCTAAGTGCAGCTCTCTTTTGTCTTAGACTCTGCGCATATGTGGAACCGAGAGAATATTTGAAAATCAAAGAGTTCAAAACACCTAAAATTCCTCCAAAAATTCGGTTCTCACGCAATGAGCTCTAAGTGCGAACTGGTAGCATACTCTACTGTTCGACATTTAGAGAGTCATATGAGTCTAAGTGCAGCCCTCGTTTGTCTTGGACTCTGTGCATATGTGGATCCGAGAGAATGTTTGAAAATCAAAGATTTCAAAACACTTCTAAAATTCCTCCAAAACCTCGGTTCTCACGTAATGAGCTCTAAGTGCGAACTGGTAGCATACCCTACTGTTCGATATTTAGAGAGTCATATGAGTCTAAGTGCAACCCTCATTTATCTTAAACTCTGTGCAAATGTGGATCCAAGAATACATTTAAATATCAACATTTTCAAAATACTTCTATAATATTTGGTCTCACGCAATGAATTCTATGTACGAACTGGTAGCATACCCTACTGTTCGATATGTAGAAATCATATGGATCCCAGTGTAGCCTTCATTTGCCTTGGATCCTGTGCACATGTGGACTAAGAATATTCTTTAAAAAGCCAAAATACTTTCTCAATATTGTATAAACCTTCTTATGAAGATCAAGTCTTCCAAAAACTAGAACTACGTAGCCTTGAATTTCCCATTGCACCAGGGAATACGTAGGAGCAGGATCAAGTCCTGTCAGGCTATTTTCATACAAACCTATTTATTTTGGTTCTATTTAAGGGATCAAACAATTTAAAAAAAAAATTACACACTCAGTTTAAGGGTATCGTTCTTCGGAACAGGCGAGTAGGGTGCCTAACACCTTCCCTGTTTGTAACCGACTCCCGAATCTAGAACTTCTTCCTCAAGTTAGGGTTTTTCCAAATGTTTTCCCTTAAAATAAAATTTGATGGCGGCTCCACAATCAATCAAATTATTTTTTTAATTTTTAGCGAGTTCTTTATTTCATTGTAATTACGGTTACGACAGATGGCGACTTCATTGGGGACCTTTAGAGAGTCAAGCCCATTTGATTGAGTGTGCGTTGTATTGATCCCTTGCTTGTTTATTTGCACGATTTATTTGTCTATTTATTTATCTGTTATCTGTTTATTCATCTATTGCTCAACCCTAGGGTAGATGAATTTAGAATATGCTCTCTATATATACACTTGTTGCGATTTCCCCAATTGCAGGTATCCCAATTATTCGTGTGCCCTCCACATATTACATTAATGCATTCATCTCATGAGTGGGGCCCTGTACTCGGGTCTGAGTGAAGCCTAGGATAGAGGGGTCTAGGGGTGTCACTTTGGACACACGTCCTATTTGACTATCACGAAAACCCCGACTAGAGTGCGTCCTATTCATGTGCCCTGCAACTGGTAGCATTCCCTACTGTTGTAGCAAGCATTATGAATCGGAACTTGGCTCTAGTGCCCTTTTACACCTCAGGATTACTGACCACCTTCGAGAGGTTCATACATTAAAAGTCTTAGACCCCTAGGACAGGTTACCTACATAGGATGCATGAGGGCACACATCCCTTTCATGATACCTGGTTCATGATCTATTCACATGCACTTATACGAGCAGAATCATCCGAAATGACAGAAGGGATGAAACTCGAAATTTGGGGAGATAAAGGAAAGCTAGAGGGCAAAACTGGAAAGCATGACCATAAAAAATAATAAGCTAGAGGAAAGAATATTAAAGACCCAACAAGAAAATGCAGAATTAAAGAGAGAAAATCAAGAAAAAGAAGCTGCTATGGAAAGCCTTATAGAACAACAAAAATCTGAACGAGAATATGCGGCTAAGGTCCATATGAATCTTCAGGCATCTAACAAAGAGTTGGGATTGAGGGTGCAGGAAAGAGATGCAGCTTTACAGGGAAACCAGAGAATGAGAGATATGGTCGATCAGCTGAGAGATTGTGCCCATAAACTTAGGCGAGAAAAAGATCAAGTAACGAATGAAAAAAACAGGGCACAAGTAAAAGCAAACCGACTACTTGATGAAAAGAGTGTGCTGCAACAACATATAGAAGACCTGAATCAACAAATCCAAAATCTGGTAGCTGAATGGGGAAAAGAGCTCGACTAGGAAAAGTGGAAGGTCATTGAAGTAATCAGGATGCAGCAAAGGGGTATCAGTGACCTGCAAGACGAGATGCAATGGTATAAAGATACGACTGACCACTGGACTAGATACTTTGGGAGACTGGCTAGCTTGGCAAATACTGCTATTGAAGAAATTCCACCATTGCTCAAGAAGGCTGAAACATCATTACATCCACTACACACCCTGGCTGAAGTTGAAGAGTTCCTTCACCTTTGTAAAGAATTGATCCTGAGAATGAATAAATATATTGTTTTAGCAGAAAAAGAAGAACAAGTTGTACCCTAAAACATTATGCTATGAATGATGAATCTGCTTTCTTACATATCTGTGTCTGATGCTACGTTAATTTCCATTTCGCACTCACCCAAAGCACGCTTGCGGCTAACAATACTCGTCAAGATATCTGGTCCTCTATCATTTAACACAGGCTCACACTTAATACATGCTTAAATTTAATTTATGTCTAAATTTATAAAAATGCCTTTTATAATTAACTAACGTTAAATTCACAGAAAACAAAGTTGCAGACTCACAACTTTCGCGTCACCCCTATAGCACACGCTCTAAAATCAGAATCATGAATAAGCTAGAGGTACAAAATGAAGAGCTGCGCAACGAGGTGGCTCAACTGAAAGAGCAGATAACTCAGATGATGAAGCTGCTGGAAAAGAATAGCACAGAGGGACCTTCTGGGGTAGAAACACAGGGCACAGCTGGTGTGTCGATGCCTCTACAAGAAGTTGTTGATCCTGAATGGCACCCATATGGACTGCCACCCAATTACATACCCCCCTTCACCAACCCTCAATCAACCCAGGGCATTGCCATAAACCCAACTGAAACACTCTATATAAATCCCTCATCTATACCGCTGAATGCTAACCCAAACTACACCAACTTTACCATTACTAAAAACCCTTCGTGCTCTAATACCCAGGGCACACACCCATCCAACCCGTACCAACCACCACCTCACCCACCAATTCCCTCTACTCACATCCTGAGACACAATGGTCCATATGGGATGCCTGTTACAAGCAGTCAGGCAGCAAGGATGCAACAACCTAACCCAGTTCAGTGGGAGATGGCAGCATCTTGAAGAGCGAGTCAGGGCCATAGAGGGCAATGGCTATGGCACAGTGGAGGCATCTGATCTGTGTTTGGTTCCGGATGTGATTATTCCCCACAAATTCAAGATGCCGGAATTTGAAAAATATAAGGGGACGGGCTGCCCGAGAAGTCATCTAACAATGTATTGCAAGAAGATGGCATCCCATGCATATGATGACAAATTGTTGATCCACTATTTTCAGGACAGTCTTACTGGGGCTGCAGCTACTTGGTACACCCAATTAGAACGGACCCACATTCGCTCATGGAAGGATTTAGTCGACGCCTTCCTCCGACAGTATAAATACAATATAGAGATGGCACCCGATCGATCTCAGCTGCAAAATATGGTCAAAAGAAAAGATGAAACTTTCAAAGAGTATGCCCAGCGATGGAGGCAGTTGGCTGCTCAAGTTCAACCACCTCTATTCGAGAGGGAGATGATAAGGATGTTTATGGATACCCTCCTAGCGCCATTTTATGACAAAATGGTCGGCAGTGCATCGGCGAACTTCTCCGACATGGTACTTATTGGAGAGCGGATTGAAAGTGGTTTGCACTGAGGAAGAATCATACATAATATGGTTGGTAATGTAAATACGAAAAAACCAACCAAGAATTCTTAGAAAAAGAAGGATGGAGAGACCCATCATGTCACCATCGACTCAGGCCGACAAATGTCCACGCCACCTAACTACCAAATTCCCTACCAACCCCAATACACAGCCTACTCCTAGATGGTAGCCACTTCTCAACCTAGTTATCAACCACCCTATGTTCCACCCCCGTCTTTCCAGCTAACAAGCTCATTTCCACCCACCTCACCACAAACAGCTCCCCAACAACAACCCCAAAAACCTTGGAACCAAAACACTAATCCAAACACCAACCCACCCCAAAGAAGGTCGAATAACAATGAAAGAAAACCAGTACAATTTGACCCGATTCCCATGAGCTACATTGAGCTCTTACCCCGTCTAATCCAAAATTCCTTGATAGCTCCATGTCCCATGAAGCCCCTAGAACCACCATACCCAAAATGGTGTGATCCGTCCGCTAAATGTGAGTATCATGCCGGGGAAATCGGGAATTCAACTGAGAACTGCCAAGGGTTAAAATACAAAGTGCAGAATTTGATTAATGCAAAATGGCTGAATTTCGAAAAAGATACTCCTAGTATAGGGAATAACCCTTTGCCGAACCATGAAGGGCCCTCTGAATTACATTGAGATAGAAGAGGAAGTTGACATGATCAATGAGGCATTCCCGGGACATCCTAGACCTCTGGTTATCGGCTATACAGATACCACAACCGTCCCAACACCTAGCAGCCTGAAGCCAGTCACGATAAAAGTGCCCGGACCATTCCCATACAAGAGCAACAAGGAGGTGCCCTGAAAGTATGAAGTCGAAGTTTCTGGGGGTAAACCGGAAGAAGAAAAGCCTGAGATCCCTGGTGAGTCCACCTGAGAGGTGGTGAATATAGTAGGGATTCGGGGTATGACCAGGAGTGTCGAATCTATACCCCCATAGAGGATAAAAGAGAAAGACCTTGTGGAGAAGCCATTCTAGTAGGCCCCGAGCCAGAATCCAGCAAAAAGGAGGAAAGGGCGGGAGCTTAAAAAGTCAGTTTCTGATGAAGAGGCTTGTGAATTCTTGAAAATGATCAGTCAGAGTGAATATGCGGTCATCGAGCAGCTACACCGTATTCCTGCCAAAATATCATTACTGGCGTTAATGATGAATTCTGAACCCTATAGAAAAGTATTACTGAAAATAATGAATGAGGCTTATGTGGTTCATAACTTGTCAGTAGAAAAATTTGAAGGCATTGTCAATAACCTTACGACCAATAATTTCCTTACCTTCGTAGACAATGAGATTTCTGGTGATGGAGCGGGACACAATAAGCCTTTGCACATATCCGTGAAGTCCAGGGATCATATCTGGGCTCGCGTATTGATAGATAATGGCTCCTCGTTAAATGTGATGCCAAAAATCACCTTAGCCAAGCTGCCATACGAAGAGACCCATATGAGACCAAGCTCTATGGTGGCAAGGGCCTTTGATGGATCTAGAAGGGAGGTCCTTGGTGAAATTGACTTGCCAGTGCAGATCGGTCCAATCTTGTTCGATATAACTTTTCAAGTAATGGACATTGTGCCGGCATACAACTGCCTTCTTGGAAGGCCGTGGATTCATTCGGCTTGAGCAGTGCCATCTACTCTGCACCAGAAACTAAAATTCATTACAGACGATAGACTGACTATCATCTCCGCGGAGGAAGATTTTCTGGTCAGTAAACCATCTAACACTCCCTATATTGAAGCTGCAGAAGAAGCTTTGGAGACCCATTTCCAAGCTTTGGAGATTGCCAATGTTACTGCCATCAAGGAGGGAGAGGTGGTAGATCAAACTCGGCCGCCTATTGCTTTAATGATGATGGCCAAGTTCATGGTGAAAAGTGGGTTTAAACCCGAAGACAAACTGGGGAAAAATTGCAGTGGGTTGGCCTAGCCCTTACAGCCAAGTAACAATAAACAAAAGTTCGGGCTAGGATACAAGCCTACTAGTGAAGAAAGAAAGAGGCTAAAGGAAGAGGCCGAAGAAAGAAGGCGGGCCAGGTCAGAAGGAAAAGGACCCCGGGTGCATAGGGTCCCTCTGTGCCACATCTCTGAGAGCTTTCGAAGCATTGGGTTCGAGACCCCAGGTCTTGTGGCGGCGGTAAACGAAGAAGAAGCTTGTAGCATTGATGACCTGGTGACTGCCTGCCCACCAAGAAAAGTGTTGAATAACTGGAGGATCGTCGAAATCCTCGTGGATTTTAATTCAGTTTCCAAGTAATTTGTAATTACCCGAACAAAAAACATTTTTCTTTTAAAGAACGATTGATAAGCATAGATTTCATAAATAATTATCTCTCACTTTTATCTCATTAAGACTTCTTATATGTTCAATTAAGTGATCTTTGTCATATTTTATGAGTTTGGGTTCATATGAAGTTTAATTGAATTTCTTTGCTTACCCGATTAAAATGACACTATTATAGTATTTTGAGCATAATAGGAGTTTTAGACATCCAAAAATCATGAAATCTATCTTGAATGAAAGATTAAAGAAGTGTCCATAGTTACAAAGCAAGATTAGACTCTAAATGGGATCTTAGGACTCCGAAATTATCTCAAAAGATGAGATAGTGTTGCTGACGTGGAATTTGAACAGTGTGCAAAGATCCGGCCATATCTTGAGATATAGAAGTCATATTGAGATGAAATCAAATTTGTTGGACAGCTAAGATCCAGGGCTACAACTTTTGTTCAGAAGTCAAGCTCTAATTCGGACATGTGAACATCCGAAATTGCGGTGCAAGAAAGTCAAAATTGTTGTGCTCATTGGTGGCAAAAATTCAAAAGTGTTTTGCATTTTCAACAAAGCCCATGTGAAAGCAATAAAAGGGTAGAAAAGTAATATCCTAGTTGGTGACTTTTTGAAGATGATGCCTCAAAAATCCTCTATAAGTAGAAGGGTTTACAAGAGGAGACACACACCATTTTGGAGATTAACTCCAATACCATTTTCTTTCTTTCTTTCTTTCTTTCTTTCTTTCTTTCATGTTAGTTTTGCCTCCTTCATGGAAGGCTTAGGTTTTCTTTCTTGTTAGTTTGCCTCCTACATGAAAGGCTTAGTTTTTCTTTATTGTTAGTAGTCTCCTACATGGAAGGCTTAGGATTTATTTGTTGTTAGTTGCCTCCTACATGGAAGGCTTAAGATTTATTTGTTGTTAGTTTGCCTCTTTCTTTGTTGTTAGTTTGCCTCCTTCATGGAAGGCTAGGTTTGTAGTTTCAATTCAAGGATTCAAGCTATTTTCATTTTAACTTTGAGGTCTTGATCTTTATTTACATGCTTATTAAGTGGTTTCTACTCTGCTTCACTATATTCTTCAATTTTATTCTTTAATCAAAGTTTGATCGGTTGACGTATTTTGATTAATGCATAATTGATTTATAATTGGTTTTTGATTGGTAAATCATTTTCCAAAAGTTTGAAGAGTAGAAATTAAGTAATTTAATTGAAGGTTTTCATTTTATTACTTACTTCAACTGAATTCTGATTATAAAATTGGTTTAGATGAAAGATTAAGTGGTTACTAAATCTTGTTGATCATAATCAATTGAATTCTGAGAGGTTTCTCAGTAGAGAATTCAAGGATCATTGTAGGGGTTCCAGATGATCCTAGGTTGATAAACACAATGCATGATTTTAGTGATCAATGATTAGTTATGAAAATAGCCTCTGAATTCCTTGAGTTGATAATTGTTAAGTCAAATTAATTTCATTCTGTATTTTGTATTTAGCACTTAATATCATATATTTACAAAACCCCCTTTTTCTAACTTTCTCCTAATTTGCTTAAGAATATGAAATGGTCTTTGGGAGATGACCTAGGTTGCACCTTATACTATACCAATAGTTTGGGGGAAATCTAGAAATTATTTTTGCGCGTTTGCGACGAGCGTGTCAAAAATTTGGCGCCGTTGCCGGGGACCATTTTAGTTTCCTAGGCTCATTTAGGAGTTTGTATAAAATTTTAATCTTTCTAACAATTTTTTTTACTTTAGGTATATATTCTTGGATTTTCTGTATGAATTCATCTTTTTGTGTATGACCCGATCCAATCCTGAAAATTTATATGCATATGATCCTGAGATTGATAGAACATTCCACCATTTGAAAAGAGCACATAGAAGGCATTCATTCAGTAATAACCAAGAAAGTAACAGTAGTGATTTTTCATCTTTAAATTTTGATAGTTTCAAATATTCTGCTAAGAACATGGCTGATAGAACCCTAAAAGAATTAGTTGCACCTGATGTTGCTTATCAACCGTTGTGTATTCAATACCCTGATGTTGATGCACCATTTGAACTGAAGTCTGGACTAATACATTTGCTACCTAAGTTTCATGGCCTTGCAGGTGAGGACCCTCATAAACATTTGAAGGAATTTCACATTGTGTGTTCCGCAATGCGGCCACAAGGAATTCCTGAAGATCATATCAAGTTGAAGGCATTTCCTTTCTCCTTAAATGATGGAGCTAAGGACTGGTTGTACTATCTACATCCAACATCTGTTACAAGCTGGAATGATATGAAGAGATTATTCCTGGAGAAATTCTTCCCTGCATCCAGAACAGCAGCTATCAGAAAAGAGATTTGCGGCATCAGACAAAACTCCCAAGAAACTCTCTATGAGTATTGGGAGAGATTCAAGAAACTATGCGCCACTTGTCCACACCATCAAATCAGTGATCAATTACTGATTCAGTATTTCTATGAAGGACTCATGCCAATGGACAGAAGCATGGTTGATGCAGCTAGTGGTGGAGCACTTATGGACAAAACTCCTACAGCAGCTCGAGATTTGATTGCCAACATGGCAGAAAATTCTCAGCAATTCAATTCTCGAACTAATTCCTTGTCTAAAGGAGTCCATGAAATGACCACTGAGACAGACCATACACGATTGGAGAACAGAATTGAAGAACTAAACTCCATCGTAAGACAGTTGGCCATCGGACAACAACAACAACTTAATGTTGTTGACAAAACCAAAACATGTGGCATCTGCACTTCTGCAGATCATCCTACTGATGCATGCCCAACATTGCAAGAAAGTGAGACACCTGATGCTGCAGTAAATGGTATTTTTAGCACAGGACAACAATACAGGCCTCCTCAACATTATCAGCAACAGAAGTTTGAACCACCTTCTGGATCATACAATCCTAGTTGGAGAAACCATCCTAACTTGAGATATGGTCCTCCACAACAACAAAGGATTCAAACATCTGACTCCCAAAATAAATACCAACCACCGACATTCAGACAACAACAACAGCATATGCAGCAATTTGTACCCTCTAATGCTTCTGCACCCTCTCTTGATGATTTGATAAAGCAATTAGCAACCAGTAATCTTCAGTTTCAACAAAATGTAAGTTCTACCATTCAGGATTTACAAACTCAAATTGGGCAGTTGGCTACCACTGTCAACCAATTGAAATCTCAAGGTTCTGGTCAACTACCTTCTCAACCTGTCATAAATCCCAAAAGTGTGAATGCCATGACCTTGAGAAGTGGGAAGAAAGTGCAGACAGACCCTACAATTTTAAAGCAACAAAGCTTCAATCAGACTAATCCACACCAAAAAGAAGCATTTATCTCTACACCTGGAGACATCTATGACAAGCCATCTGAATCAGAGGGAAAGTCTGATGAAAAAAGTACACCAACCTTCGATAAGACATCGAATGATCAACAAAAAGAAGCTTGCCATAAACGATCTGCACTTGAAGCATCTGATGAGACGAAAACCCCAAATTATGCTGATTAGAAGGTATCTTTACCTTTTCCAAATAGAATGGTCCAATCCAAGCCCAATGTTCATGCAGAATTGGATAAGGAGCTTCTAGATACTTTCAGGAAAGTGGAAGTCAACATACCACTTCTAGATGCTATCAAGCAAATTCCCAAATATGCCAAATTTCTAAAGGATTTGTGCACGCATAAGAGAAGACTCAAAGGGGATGAGAAGATTAGTGTGGGACGCAATGTTTCTGCCTTAATTCAACCCAGCCTCCCTCAGAAATGTAAAGATCCAGGAACTTTCACCATTCCTTGCACAATAGGAAATTCTACATTTGGTGATGCATTGCTGGATCTAGGTGCTTCCATTAATGTTATGCCCTCATCAGTTTATAAATCTTTGAATCTGGGAGAACTGAAGCCAACTGGTGTGGTGATTCAATTAGCCAACAAAAGTACAGCACATCCAGCCGGAGTACTTGAAGATGTGCTAGTTCAAGTGAATAAGCTGATCTTTCCAGCTGACTTCTACATTTTGGATATGGAAGATGAGTCATCCATCAAAAGAGCAACCTTGATCCTAGGGAGACCTTTCCTCAAAACTGCAAAAACAAAGATAGATGTGCATACGAGGACTCTCCCTATGGAATTTGGAGATGATATTATCCAATTCAACATATTTGAAGCCATGAAGCATCCTATAGAGAACCATTCACTCTTTCAACTTGATGTCATAGACCTTCTTGCGGATGATTATTCTATTGACAATCTACTTTTTGAATTTTTTGATTTTGATTTAGATTACTTAGATAATTTTACTTGCACATGTGATGAATTTGATCCATGTATTGTGTGTTCCAGGATTAATGCTGCAGACCAAACTTCGTTGAAAGATGACATGTTAGATGCAAGTGCTGCAGACATTTCAATCTCAAATAGATCCCTTCCTTCCATAATACAACCACCTCCTTTGGAGTTGAAGCCTTTTCCTGAACATCTAAAGTATGCTTATTTGGGGGGAAAATGAGAAGCTTCCTGTCATTGTAGCAAAGAACCTTCTACCACAACAGGAAGAAAGGTTACTGCAAACCTTAAAAAGCCATAAACAAGCAATTGGATGGACTTTGGCTGACATTCCAGGTATTAGCCCATCTACTTGTATGCATAGGATACTGCTGGAGGAAAACACCAGACCTGTTAGACAACCACAAAGGCGTTTGAATCCAACCATCCTAGATGTGGTAAAGAAGGAAGTAGGTAAGCTTTTGGCAGCTGGTATCATCTATCCCATCTCAGGCAGTGATTGGGTAAGCCCGGTGCAAGTAGTTCCTAAGAAGACTGGCATGACTGTAGTCAAAAATAACAATGATGAACTAATCCCTACCAGAATACAAAACAGTTGGAGAGTGTGCATAGATTATAGGAAGCTTAACCAAGCTACTCGCAAGGATCACTTCCCTTTGCCTTTCATAGACCAAATTTTGGAAAGATTAGTAGGAAAATCTCACTATTGCTTTCTAGATGGTTTTTCAGGTTATTTTCAAATACATATAGCCCCAGAAGACCAGCATAAGACCACCTTCACTTGTCCTTTTGGTACTTTTTCCTATCGAAGGATGCCTTTTGGTCTATGCAACGCCCCTGGAACCTTTCAAAGATGCATGGTAAGCATTTTCTCTGATCTCTTAGAAAGTTGCATGGAAGTGTTTATGGATGACTTCACTGTATATGGTTCTTCTTTTGATGCATGCTTAGAAAGCCTCTCTAAAGTTTTGGACAGATGCATTGAGACTAACCTGGTTTTGAATTTTGAAAAATGTCATTTCATGGTAACAGAAGGTATAGTCTTAAGACACTTGGTATCTAGCAAAGGTTTAGAGGTTGATAAGGCCAAGATAGACATTATTACTTCTCTACCTTACCCCACTTCTGTGCGAGAAGTACGTTCTTTACTTGGTCATGCAGGTTTTTACAGAAGATTCATCAAGGATTTTAGCAAGATTGCACAACCTCTTTCTAAACTACTACAAAAAGATACCAAATTTGTGTTTGATCAAGCATGCAAGGATTCATTTGATGAACTAAAGAAGCGGTTGACAACCACTCCCATCATTCAACCACCTAATTGGACGCTTCCATTTGAATTAATGTGTGATGCATCTAATTATGCCCTTGGTGCTGTACTGTCTCAAAGAGTTAGCAAGAGATCTCATGTCATTGCATATGCCTCTCGCACACTAGATGCAACCCAATCCAATTACACAACAACTGAGAAGGAGCTTTTGGCAATTGTGTTTGCATTAGATAAATTTCGCTCCTATTTGCTTGGATCTAAAGTTATTGTCTTCTCTGACCATGCAGCTCTGAAATACTTGCTGGAGAAGGCAGATGCTAAGCCAAGACTAATTCGTTGGATGCTTCTGTTGCAAGAATTTGATTTAGAGATCAAAGACAAGAGTGGTGCAGAAAACCTTGTAGCAGATCATTTAAGTCGGATCCAGCAACCTTGTGAAGAAACTTCAATTGCAGATTCATTCCCAGAAGAGCATCTCTATCATTTGCACGGGAAGGATCCTTGGTATGCAGATTTGGTAAACTATCTGGTTGCTAAAGAAATACCCAAACACTTCATCAAATCGCAAACTGCCAAGTTGAAAAGTGATGCCAAACACTACATATGGGATGAACCATACCTTTGGAAGACATGTAGTGATCAAATCATTAGAAGATGTGTTCCAGATCATGAAGTTCAGTCTGTACTTACCTTTTGCCATTCCCTAACTTGTGGTGGACACTTTGGGCCACAACGAACAGCTAGAAAAGTACTAGACTCAGGCTTTTATTGGCCTACAATATTTCGTGATGCACACAGATTATGCATAACTTGTGAGCAGTGCCAAAGAATAGGGAGTATTTCGAGCAGAAATGAGATGCCCCAACAACCACTTCTCTTTTGTGAGGTATTTGATGTATGAGGTATAGACTTTATGGGTCCATTCCCTGTCTCTTTTGGTTTTGTTTACATTCTGCTAGCTGTTGATTATATTTCAAAATGGGTGGAGGCAAAAGCCACTCGTACTGATGATGCTAGAGTTGTTGCAGATTTTATCAGGTCTAACATTTTTAGCAGGTTTGGCATTCCTAGAGCTCTAATTAGTGACCAAGGTACTCATTTTAGCAACCGCACAATGGAAGCCCTACTCCGTAAATATGGAGTCACGCATAAAGTCTCCACCCCATATCATCCTCAATTAAATGGTCAAGCTGAAGTTTCTAATCGAGAGATCAAGAAAATCTTAGAGAAAACAGTTCAGCCTAACAGGAAGGATTGGAGTTTGCGCCTTGTTGATGCGTTATGGGCATATAGGACAGCCTACAAGTCACCCATTGGCATGTCTCCCTACAGGATTGTCTTTGGTAAAGCATGTCATCTTCGAGTTGAATTAGAGCATAGAGCATTTTGGGCAGTAAAGAAATGCAACATGGATCTAGACCAAGCAGGAATCCATAGGAAGCTTCAATTGCAGGAACTTGAAGAAATTCGATTAGAAGCATACGAAAACTCCAAAATTTACAAAGAAAAGGTCAAAACTCTTCATGACAAAAAGTTGGCAAGAAAGGAGTTTTCCGTTGGACAAAAAGTTCTCCTTTTCAATTCTCGGCTAAAGCTTATGCCTGGTAAGCTACGCTCTAGATGGTTAGGACCATTTGTAGTTACTAATGTTTTTCCTTATGGTGTAGTGGAAATAAAAAATGAGGTAACTGAAAAAATCTTCAAGGTGAATGGACATCGTCTTAAACCATTTTTCAAAGGTTTTCAAAAGCACACGGTAGAAGAAGTGCATTTGCACAATGCCACATACTTGCAATAAATTCAAGAGAAGTCTCTCTCTCTCTCTCTCTCTTTCTCTCTTTCTCTCTCTCTCTCTCTCTTTCTCTCTCTCCCTCTCTCACATTCCTCGCTTATAAGTTTCAACTAATCTCTCAACTTCCTTCTTCACCTCTTAAATGATCCCAACTATTACACTACATTGAGCTTGCAGGAATAATAACTTGAGTGTTTTAAGAAAAAAATGGAGAAAGCTCTCACCAGGATCAAAATTTTGTTCCCTACTCTCCCCAGAAATTTTCTTAAAGATATTTACAATTGCAGACTTGAACGATTGAGGGCATTAACACTCTTAGGCCTTCCAGAAGATGTCCGTTGGATCATTGAAGCTAAGGTACGTTTAGCAGGTGAATTTCAAGAATCATTTGTTAAAAACATGCCAGGTATGGGAAGAAGTTCCTATGCAAAGAAGAGAAGGGCAAAAAGAATTGGAGTTTGCTACAGGTGTGCAAGATGGACCTGTAACACAAGATGCAAGAACCCTGGAATGGTTTCAAGAAATCGAGAGGACAAAATTCAATTCATAAAGGATGGACTGAGTAAGGAGTCGTTGGATGATATCATTCAGACTCTTGAGACGCATCCTAGTGGGCATGTACAAGGAGTTCTTCTTGATTTGTTTGAACTGTTCCGTAAGGAAAAAGCACGTTATAGTCTTGGGAATCTGACTTTAAAAGACCCTGTTGTCAGTTTACAAGAAAACTGAATGGGAAGCACATCCTCGACTCTTAGAAGGCGTTTCAGCCGTTACTGGACGTAAAACCAGAGGAAGATGTGAGTCACAATCACAACTACTGTTCATTCTCACGCGTGTATATTTGTCATTTACATTGTCTTTTCAATTTATTGGGCCACCATTTTTTGAAATTTTCACCCCTGCTTAAAGTCTTTCCCTTCTAACATTCACCTTTTTCCTTGAATTAAAATTCAAACTTTTGCAACAAAAATTCAAACTTTTGCTACCAAATCCTGATCTCGCACTATTCAAGCGATCTCCTTGTCTGATATTGAGTCCCTATAAATTATCAACCTCTATGACATATTTTTTCAAAAAAAGACAGAAACACCATATATGGATAGGATCAATACTATCTGTGTTTTTGGTGGGTCTAACCTTGGAATGGATGGAGAATTTCAACATGCAGCTTATACCCTTGGTCATGTATTAGCTGCAAGAAAAATCAATCTTGTTTATGGGGGAGGGATTCAGGGTTTAAAAGGATGTGTTGCAGGATCTGCACTCACAAATGGGTGTAACATCTTAGGTGTTGGCTTAAAAAATGGGAGCACCTCCTACTTGACCCTGGGTACTGAATTGAAGGTTGCAACCATGCATGACCATATGAGACACATGTTGGTTAATTCTAATGCATTTATTGCATTACCTGGTGGTCTTGGAACAATGGAAGAAATTTTTACCATTATATTTTGGGCCTATCGGAATTTTCATAAAAAACCTTTGGGCTTATTGAATATTAATGGCTTTTATAATGGTTTGATATCCTTTTTACATCATGCAGTAGAGCAGGAGTTCATGCCACAATCCATGCGCAACATCATAGTATCTGCTTCAACTGTTGAACAGCTACTTGAGATTTTGCAAAATCCTACATCTGAGCTCAGTCAAGCAATGCAGCTGGTGAACCAACCAAATCAGGATGGCAGAGACAAAAGAGAACCAGATACCACTCTTCGGTTATAACTTTTCCTTACTTTGGTAGTTTTCTCACATTTCTTTTCCTGTCATATGAAATTCCATCTAAGACATTGGGGACAATGTCTTGGATAGGTTGGGGGGAGGATGGTCCGATATCTAAAAAAAAAAAATTAAAAAAAAAATTAAAAAAAAAACCCAAAAAAAAAAACAAAAAAAAATTAGGTTAGATTCATAAACTTGCTTTGAGTAAGATGGCTGAGTAAGGAGTTACACTTGACTCTTGATACGCATCTTATGATTAAAAAAAAAATTGAATGTGGAAGTTTGTTGTTCTTTAGATTTCATAAAATAATTGAAGCAAAATGATTTACATTTCGAGATTAATTAATTTGGCAACACATATTTGAACTGGATAGATTAGATTTGATAAATATATTACCTGTGAGATTTTGAGCCTTATTATTATTTTCTTTCTTGTGTGATTTTCATCCATGGAATATGTTACTTCAGAACTTGCATTGATTCTTTTTTAAGCTACATTTTCACATGAATTGTACAAAAATGATTGAGGCACTGTTTTTCTTGAACAAACCACTTGGCCAAATAACCAAACCATATAATTTTATCCTTTGATCAGCCCTTTGAGCCGATTAGCCTTTTCTTCTTTTTAGCTCACCACAAATCAAAAAAAAAAACAAAAAAAAAACAACTTTGTTTGACCATAGAAGGTGAGGAATACTGGATTTATCATACCATAAGTGTTTCAATAAGTGTGGGGGAGATTATTGTTGTGTTCACCAATATCATGGTTGAAAAAAAAACTAAAGCAAGAAATTAATAAATAAACTATTATATTGAAAAAAAAAAAGAATGAAGAAGTGATATCTGTTTCTCACACTTGCACTTAGACTCAGTTCTCAATCCTCATCATTTTCCTTGGTCTAACATTGTATCTCTTCAATATATCATTTCATCTTTCTAATCCCGTTATAACCAAAATAAAGACCTCTTGATTTGTGCATTGCATGTGTACATAGTAGTAGAGAAGTAGAAGATATGCAAGCCTATGATAGTTCATCTTTCATGGATTGAATTTGAGAGAAACACTTACCAAATCAAACACTTGAGAGATTCAGAGTATATCATGTGAGGTTTTATCTTTCTCAATCTATGTTTTTCAAATTAAAGTTGCCTTTCTAAGTAATTTCAAAAATGTGATGAAAGAATGCTTCATGAAATTTTGTGAATTCTTGAGAAATCAACTCAAAACTTTGATGTTCTTTCAAAAAAAAAAAAATAGTCACCAATCCTTAACTTAGGTTTGTCCGAGACGTGCAAAAGATAAGTGTGGGGGAATTTGATAAGCATAGATTTCATAAATAATTATCTCTCACTTTTATCTCATTAAGACTTCTTATATGTTCAATTAAGTGATCTTTGTCATATTTTATGAGTTTGGGTTCATATGAAGTTTAATTGAATTTCTTTGCTTACCCGATTAAAATGACACTATTATAGTATTTTGAGCATAATAGGAGTTTTAGACATCCAAAAATCATGAAATCTGTCTTGAATGAAAGATTAAAGAAGTGTCCATAGTTACAAAGCAAGATCAGACTCTAAATGGGATGTTTAGGACTCCGAAATTATCTCAAAAGATGAGATAGTGTTGCTGACATGGAATTTGAATAGTGTGCAAAGATCCGGCCATATCTTGAGATATAGAAGTCATATTGAGATGAAATCAAATTTGTTGGACAACTAAGATCCTGGGCTACAACGTTTGTTCAGAAGTCAAGCTCTAATTCGTACATGTGAACATCCGAAATTGCGGTGCAAGAAAGTCAAAATTGTTGTGCTCATTGGTGGCAAAAATTCAAAAGTGTTTTGCATTTTCAACAAAGCCCATGTGAAAGCAATAAAAGGGTAGAAAAGTAATATCCTAGTTGGTGACTTTCTGAAGATGATGCCTCAAAAATCCTCTATAAATAGAAGGGTTTACAAGAGGAGACACACACCATTTTGGAGATTAACTCCAATACCATTTTCTTTCTTTCTTTCTTTCTTTCTTGTTAGTTTTGCCTCCTTCATGGAAGGCTTAGGTTTTCTTTCTTGTTAGTTTGCCTCCTACATGGAAGGCTTAGTTTTTCTTTATTGTTAGTTGCCTCCTACATGGAAGGCTTAGGATTTATTTGTTGTTAGTTGCCTCCTACATGGAAGGCTTAGGATTTATTTGTTGTTAGTTTGCCTCTTTCTTTGTTGTTAGTTTTCCTCCTTCATGGAAGGCTAGGTTTGTAGTTTCAATTCAAGGATTTAAGCTATTTTCATTTTAACTTTGAGGTCTTGATCTTTATTTACATACTTATTAAGTGGTTTCTACTCTGCTTCACTATATTCTTCAATTTTATTCTTTAATCAAAGTTTGATCGGTTGACGTATTTTGATTAATGCATAATTGATTTATAATTGGTTTTTGATTGGTAAATCATTTTCCAAAAGTTTGAAGAGTAGAAATTAAGTAATTTAATTGAAGGTTTTCATTTTATTACTTACTTCAACTGAATTCTGATTATAAAATTGGTTTAGATGAAAGATTAAGTGGTTACTAAATCTTGTTGATCATAATCAATTGAATTCTGAGAGGTTTCTCAGTAGAGAATTCAAGGATCATTGTAGGGGTTCCAGATGATCCTAGGTTGATAAACACAATGCATGATTTTAGTGATCAATGATTAGTTATGAAAATAGCCTCTGAATTCCTTGAGTTGATAATTGTTAAGTCAAATTAATTTCATTCTGTATTTTGTATTTAGCACTTAATATCATATATTTACAAAACCCCCTTTTTCTAACTTTCTCCTAATTTGCTTAAGAATATGAAATGGTCTTTGGGAGATGACCTAGGTTGCACCTTATACTATACCAATAGTTTGGGGGAAATCTAGAAATTATTTTTGCGCGTTTGCGACGAGCGTGTCAACGATATTTTTGTACATATCTTGGATAAATGAATCTACATTTGAATTTTCCAGAAATCTTCCTACCTTTGCACCTCTATATATGTATCCCCATTACAAATATCTCATTCCTTTCCGTATATTTATTATAATGCAGATTCGAGAATAACTCGTCTAAGATTGACAATGCTAGTATTGAATCAAGTAGTTTCGACTGTGTTATTAACCAGGTCTATGAAGAAATAGAATTTGATTATAAACCTTCTGATGAGTTACTCGGGTTGATAGACCGCGAGTCTAAACAAATAAAATCTCATGAAGAATCCATTAAGTTAATAAATCTGGGGATTGAGGAAAATAAAAGAGAAATAAAAGAGAAATAAAAGTGGGTACGTTCATTACTTGGGACAATCGTTCTAGGCTAATATCACTCCTACGTGATTACAGTGACATCTTTGCATGGTCTTATAAAGATATGCCCGGGCTCGATACTTCTATTGTAGAGCATAGATTACCTGTAAAGCCTGACTGTACACCAGTTAAACAGAAGTTGAGGAGGATGAAGCCAGAAATGTCTCTCAAGATCAGAGAAGAAGTAAAGAAATAATTTGATGCTGGTTTTCTAGCAGTATCGAAGTATCCTCAGTGGGTCACAAATATAGTACCAGTCCCTAAGAAAGATGGAAAGGTTAGGATATGTGTACATTACAGGGACTTGAATAGAGCTAGCCCAAAAGATGACTCCCCCTTGCCATATATTGATGTCTTAGTTGATAACACTGCCTAGTTCTCTTATTTTTCATTCATGGATGGTTTTTCGAGGTATAACCAAATCAAAATGGCTGAAGAAGATATGGAGAAGACCACTTTCATCACAGCCTGGGGTACCTTTTGCTATAAAGTTATGCCTTTTGGGTTGAAAAATGCTGGGGCAACTTATCAAAGGGCCATGGTAACATTGTTTCATGATATGATGCACAAAGAAATAGAAGTCTATGTAGATGATATGATTGCAAAGTCAAGAACGGAAGAGGATCACATTCGTGATCTACAAAAGTTATTCAAACGACTTTGAAAATTCAAGCTTAGATTAAACCCAGCCAAGTGCACCTTTGGTGTGAAATCAGGGAAATTGTTAGGATTTATCGTCAGTGAAAGGGGGATTGAAGTTGACCTTGATAAAGTTCGAGCCACTCTCGACATGCCCACCCCGCGCAAAGAGAAAGAGGTTCGGGGGTTTTTAGGGAGACTAAATTACATTGCCCGATTCATCTTCCAATTAACAGCAACATGTGAGTCGATTTTCAAACTCTTGCGTAAAAATCAATCCATGGAATGGAATGAGGATTGCCAGGAGGCTTTCGAAAAAGTGAAGCTTTATTTGTAGAACCCCCCGATTCTAGTGCCTCCAGCCCCAGGGAGACCATTGATTCTATAAATGACAGTAATGGATAATTCCATAGGATGCGTACTCGGTCAACAGGACATGTCCAGAAAGAAAGAACATGCAATTTATTACCTAACCAAAAAGTTCACCGACTACGAATCCAAATACTCATTACTAGAACGTGCATGTTGTGCCTTAGCATGGGCTGCTCATCGATTAAGGAAATACATGTTGAGTCATACCACCTGGCTGGTGTCCAGAATGGACCCTATCAAATATATTTTCGAGAAGCCTGCTTTATCTAGAAGAATTGCCCGGTGGCAGATGTTGCTATCTAGATATGATATTGTTTACGTAACACGAAAAGCGATTAAAGGCAGTGCACTCGTAGATTATCTGGCTCAGTAGCCTCTAAATGAGTATCAATCCATGCAATGCGAAACGAAAATTTGATGGTTGTGTTTAATGAAGAAGAAAAAGCCATAGAAAAATGGTCGACCATGTTGTTTAATGGTGCTTCCAACATAATGGGCCATGGAATTGGAGCCATATTGATCTCCCCAGAGAAGCAATATGTACTAGTTACCGCCTGACTATCTTTTGATTGTACCAACAACATGGCTGAGTACGAAGCTTGTATTCTAGGGTTCCAAGCAGCGATTGAGACCAATATCAAGTATTTGGAAGTTTATGGCGATTCGACTCTGGTCATCCATCAAATCAAAGGAGAATGGGAGACTCGAGATACGAAGTTGATTCCTTATCAAGCTTATATTAAGAAGTTGATGGAGCATTTTGATAATATCACTTTCTCTCACATCCCTTAAGAGGATAACTAGCTATTCGATGCTTTGACTACTCTATCCTCTATGTTCGAAATTGGAAGAAACGAGGACATGCCTCTTATCAGGATTCAACATCAAGATCGGCAAGCTTTTTGTCAGTTAATTGAGGAAGAGCAAGACGGGAAACCATGGTTTCACGACATCAGACAGTTCTTGAAGAGTAGGGAATACCCAGCTGGTTCCTCAGAAAATGATAAGAGGACTCTGAGAAGATTGGCCATGAATTTCTTCCTTAATGGAGAGGTGTTATACAAGCACAATCATGACATGGTTCTTCTTAGATGTGTCGATGCAGCAGAAGCGAATAAGATTGTAAAAGAAGTTCATGAAGGGTCTTTTGGCACCCATGCGAATGGGCATGCAATGGCAAGAAAGATTCTCAGAGTTGGATACTACTGGCTAACTATGGAGGCCAATTGCTATAAATATGTCAAGACTTGCCACAAATGCAAGATCTACGCTGACAATATCAATACGCCGACAACATCCCTGAATGTGTTATCATCACCTTGGCCTTTCGCAGTGTGGGGGATGGCTGTCATTGGACCAATCGAGCCCAAAACGTCCAATGGGCATCGCTTTATCTTAGTGGCTATTGATTATTTCACTAAGTGAGTTGAAGCTGCCTCTTACATTAGTGTAACCCAGAATGTGGTGGTAAAGTTTATTAAGAAAGAATTGATCTGTCGATATGGGCTGCCTGAGAGGCTCATTACAGATAATGGCACTAATCTGAACAACAAGATGATGAGAGAGCTATGCGACCAATTCAAAATCCAGCATCATAACTCATCCCCTTATTGGCCAAAGATGAATGGAGCGGTAGAGGCTGCTAATAAGAATATTAAGAAGATTGTACAAAAGATGGTGTTGACATACAAAGACTAGCATGAGATGCTTCGCTACGCTCTCCACGCTTATCGTACCTTGGTTCGTACCTCAACTGGGGCAACTCCATTTTCTTTTGTTTACATAATGGAAGCAGTACTCCCCATCGAAGTGGAAATTTCGTCACTAAGAGTGCTAAAGGATGCAGAGCTAGAGGAAACTGAATGGGTCCAGAGTCGCTTGGACCAGTTAAACCTCGTGGATGAGAAAAGGTTTACTGCAATGTGTCATGGCTAATTATACCAAAAAAGGATCAAAAGAGCGTTCGAAAAGAAAGTAAATCCTCAAGAATTTCACGAGGGGGACCTGGTGTTAAAGAAGATATTGCCAATGCAAAAGATGCTCTAAGGAAAATGGACCCCAAACTATCACGGATCATATGTGGTCAAGAAGGCATTTTCTGGAGGGGCCTTGATTTTGACGGATATGGATGGAAAGGACTTACCCAATCCTATAAACTCCGACGCAGTTAAAAGATATTATGTGTAATCATTCAGAAAAACATGAAAAGCCTGCTAGGTCGAAAACCCGGAAGAGCGGCCTAGGAAAAAGTTAGGGCACATAAAAAGCCTGCTAGGTCGAAAACCCCGCAAGGGCGGCCTAGGCAAACGTTAGGGCACACAAAAAGCCCGCTAGGTCGAAAAATTGCAAGGGCGGCCTAGGCAAAAGTTAGGGCACACAAGAAGCCCACTAGGTCGAAAACCCAGAAGGGCGGCCTAGGAAAAAGTTAGGGCACACAAAAATCCTGCTAGGTCGAAAACCCGCAAGGGCGGCCTAGGAAAAAGTTAGGGCACACAAAAAGCCCGCTAGGTTGAAAAACTTACAAGGGTGGCCTAGGCAAAAGTTAGGGCACACAAAGAGCCCGTTAGGTCGAAAACCCGCAAGGGCGGCCTAGGAAAAAGTTAGGGCACACCAAAAATCCACTAGGTCAAAAATACCGCAAGGGCGGCCTAGGAAAAAATTAGGGCACACAAAAAGCTCAATAGGTCGAAATCCCGCAAGGGCGACCTTGGAAAAATTTGGGGCACACAAAGAGCCTACTAGGTCGAAAACGCATAAGGGCGGCCTAGACAAAAGTTAGGGCACACCCAAAAGCCGCTAGGGCGGCCTGTGCAAAAATAAGAGTATGCAAGTACTGGGAAGTCATCCTAATGGAGCAACAACAGAACTTAGGGTTCGAATTGGGGCAAAATTTAAGGATAAAGATTTGACGCGAAGTTAATCATGCCAAAATAGTGGCCAAATACTGGGGAAAATTTCAAAGAGGCGGTTGAGGTGGTTTAAGGTCGAAATATGAATAAATGCTGGGGAAAAGTTCTCAGGGATAGAAAGGGTGGCTCAATCATGATTGGGTCGATACTGGGGAAAATTTTGTTTTTAAAAAAAAGTTTGGTTAATAACTCAAAGAAAGCCTGCTGAAGTTCAATACTAGCATTGTTATCTCCCAAGACATGCCACCACCCCAAGTGCCATCACCTGAAAAACAGATAAACCTATCTCGGTTTATATGATATATTGCCCACTGTCTCTTCTAACCTCCATTTGTTTATTGTTCAATTATAGATCCATATCCATGTATATGTACAAAAGTAAAACATGTAATTATCAAAACGGCAATTACTTATACTAAAACTGATTTTCAATTCACCCGAGTTTGATAATTTTGAATAAATGTCAAAGATACTGTGACATAAACTAACTCTTCTCCATGAAATAACCTGCATAATGAACGAATTAGCCGATGATGCAGGAAAAGAGATGAAATGCCGACCCTAGCTCATTCTGGAAAATGTAGAGCAGTGCTATAGGGAGGCATGGAAATCTGGTCTGCGGATAAAATCGAAGTTTCATAACCTCCAAATAAGTAATGATCAAGAAAAATTCATCAGAAAAATTTCATGTTTAAATTCCTGCATTTTGACTTATCACACGAGGCTCTGTATGTGTTCTTTTTTTCATTTTTGCCTATCACACAAGGCTCTGCATGTTTTCTTTTCTGCATTTTAGCCTATTACACGAGGCTCCACATGTTTTGGTTTTTGCATTGCCTACCACACAAGGCTCTGCATGTTTTCTTTTCTGCATTTTAGCCTATTACATAAGGCTCTGCATGTTTAAATTCCTACATTTTGGCCTATCACACGAGGCTCTGCATGTTTTCTTTTCTGCATTTTATCCTATTAAACAAGGCTCCACATGTTTTGGTTTCTACATTTTAGCCTATCACACAAGGCTCTGCATGTTTTATTTCCTGCATTTCAGCCTATCGCACGAGGCTCTGCATGTTTAAATTTCTGCATTTCCGCTATCACACAAGGCTCTGCATGTTTAAATTTTTGCATCTTAGCTTATCACACAAAGATCGTCATGTTAAACTTCCCTCAATTTATCCCACAAGGCTTAATATCTTAAAGCTCCAGCCTACCACGCCAGGCCAAATTTTCATAATTCACGGAAACGCACCGATTTATTTTGTAGTTTCCAGACGAAATGGATTCACGTCTTTACTCACTTCTTACCTCGATAATACGGGTGGAATCCTCGTATTATCTGGTAAGAACTAAGTAAAGAGGGGCAAACTATGAACATCAATTCCTGTCCGAAAAATCGTAATTGAATCACAAAGGCAAATCGAAGGAAAAGACGAAAATAAATAAAAAGGGATAGAAATAATTAGGTTTAAATGGATGAGTGGCTTAATAAAAAAAAAGAAGAGAAAGAAGAAAAAGAGAGATAAGTAATAAATATATAAAATAAAAAATAAAAATAAATAGTAAGTAATACAAATAAAAGATGATGATAAAAATAATAATAATAACAAAAATATAGAAAATAATAAACGGAGGGTAAAGAAAATAAATAAAAATTGAAAAGGGGATAAAAGTTAGTTTTTGTCCTAATTGGTTAGAATCAATTAGAAATTAGTTAGGGTTAGTTAGAAGTTAGGTAGGGTTAGTTAGGAATTTTCCAGGGTTGTTACTATTTGGGTTAGGAAATAACCAAGGGTAGGTGGGGCATTACCATGGTTAGAAGGGGGTATAAAGGGAAATTGGAAAGGAAGCCTACGGTTACTGGACTTTTGGCACCAAAAAATTGAAAACTGCTTGGAAACTTTTCTCTGGATTCATGGCTCTCATCATCAATTCGATTTCTCTCTATTCTCTAGGGAACTTCTTGCCTGGGGATTTTCTTGCTTGATTTCTGGGAATCGACTCTATTCGCTCTGGTTTCGATTGAAAATTCTCGGGTTCTCAAAGAGGATTGAACTCCATTTCTTTATTCTTCGAGTTCGCTCCGACTTCTCTAGAATTCTGATACGTCCTCTGGCCTTCGCATCTCTTGAAGGCATCTTGAATTTGGTCTTCATCACGATCATTCAGCAAGAATAGAATTTACACGAGGTCAATTTTAGCTTTATTCAGAAGCGATTCTGCATTCTTCGAAACATACTTTGTCTCAGGTTAGTGTTCTCCACTAATTCTGCATTAGCGGAGCATTTTTCTGAAACTTTAGGTTTAAAATCACTCAGGGAAGTCTAATACACCTGATTATATCACTATGATGACTTGTGCATTGAATAGAATCAGGATAATCACTGTGCATGTTTATTGTTTGTGTTTAAATCATATTCTGAAGTCGTTCACATGAAAATGGATAGTTTAAATGAATTTGGAAAATAAACTACTGTATCTATGTTGAAACTTGAGCCAAATAATGAAATGAAGTTCAGGATAAAAGCGGCAATAGCATAGATGGAAATGCATTAGGTTACTATGAGTCCTATAGAGAATCCAGGTCCGGTTCTCTCATCGCTGTGTTTTGGGAAGGATTGGTCGAGGGAATTCTGTTACTTAAGAAAAGTACAGATAGGTTAAAAAACTTGAGTCATCCATTATAGGCTATAATGCTCAGGGGAAGAGAGAGTTCATCTGACTCTTTACAATCATGTGATGAGTCTTTTGATAAATGGTTCTAGAAGGTTGTCTAATTAGAGAATTAATTATAGCACAAGATTGTGAGTATAATCTAGGAATTGTGGTCATCCGCAAGGATGTTTAGATGACAGCGCCTGCCATAGGATCCTTGGTTACTTTAACTAGATATAAGACAAAGATAGAGCCTAGATAATGGTCTCTATTATGTTAGGATTAGCTTTCTATTAGCTTATGTCAATAACCAGCTTCAAGTAAAGTCGAGGAAAATCCTTGCAGGCCATATGTTACTCCTATCTCCCAGGCCTTAAAGCACCTTAGCTAACAATAAGAACCCTCACAAAGGAACAATACAAAACAAATTCGCATTGAGGACCAAGTTAGAACAGCCAACGAACCATCATGGTAAGCAGATTCAAATTAAAAAATCCTTGGCCAATGCAGGTAATAATCAGTCCTAGACCAACCATAGTAGTGGGTTCCATTGTTTAGGTTATCTCTATTTGTGCTTCCATTTAGGCTGAGTTAGTAAGAGGCACAGGAGAGAAGGTTCCTAAAATTTTAGACTGCTACTTAGTTCTTGTAACCGCAATCAGTGTAGCCATAATAGGCTTGTTGATAAACTGCCCTGAGATCGTCGGATCGGGAGCTCATTCCCATAATAAGTTGTAGTAATGATGGACTGTTGCAGCTGTTCTGACAGGTTGCTGCTAAACCTGAGTCAACTGTAGATTCAAAACCAGTTTCTGCTAGCACTTCACCCTATAATGACCTGTCACACTATACTAGGTAGCAAACCAATTAAAAAAATATACTCCAGTTTAGCTACAATAATAGATATGTGTAACATTGGTCGTTGGAACAGTCCTGTAGACAAAGTCAAACTCTAAGAACCTTGGCTAGAATAGAAATGAACCAATTTTGGGGCCAATCTTGACAGAGAACAGAAACTACTCCTGAAAGAAGAAAATTCTAAGAGAATCTGAACTTGGTGATATGTGTCCCTATTTTTAGCAAATGCCCTGAGGCCATGATCAGTTTGTGGCAATGGCTAAGGTAGCAGGTTACACCTGTTAAGCACCAAATCAGATCCATAGTCTGAGAATAGAGGTCCATCCAATAAATTAGGAATAGGTTGAATAGCTTGCAGTAATAGCAAAAATCAGAACCCCTCTTAGGCTAAGGTCGTCATTGATGACTTAATGAGAGGATTTTAGAACAGAATCCTGAGCCTGCGCAGCTCACAGAGTAACTGCAACAAATTTTGTAGGCTAGCAAGACATTAAGACTATAGTAGCACAGCTGCTCTATTACCAAGTTCAATCCTGGGATGAGTGGGCTACTAATTTTGGGTTCAGTAGCAGATAGAGGGACCTTTAAGATCAAAAACTTGTCAGGACTATCAAATCATTTCCAGGTTCTGAATTTGGTGACTCAAATATCTAAGCATAAAATCAAAATTGGAGCCAACATTAGACACTGCAATTTACTAAGATATTTGTTGGAAAAATGTGGTTGTTGTAGTAGAGATCATACTATAACCATAAGTTGAATCTTGATCATGTTCATAACAGTGATTTACCTAGTCACCTTCCTCACCAGAATTTCTGATCTACTAAGATTGAACTCAAATGCTTCACTAGTATTAGGACCTCCTATGTCAACGCCTTATGAAGTCATCACTAGGCATCACCTGAACTTTCTATCAGTACCTAATTAGAACAATCAAATTTTGTTGCTACTGTGGAACTGAAAAATATCAGAGTACCATATCCTCCAGCCTGAGAGCAGTTATGAACAGAACAATTATAGGTTATAGGGATGAGTGACATTGAATAACAGTAAAAACCTAGGTCCAATAGGATGAATCCTTCCATGCAACCATATTTTAATGACACCTTGTCTCAGTTTGGACCTTATATTGAACAGAAATTAAGCTTAAGTTTGTGGCCCAAAGGTCTTGTTAACACAGGTCCTAGAAGACTAATTAATAAGGCTAGTCTAAGAAGGGTAGATAAGAGGTTGGGCCCATTGCTTGAAAGAGACACAAGGTTTATTAACCAGGTTTTGGGTTGCAGTTTAAATAAGAAAGAAATATACCAGTTTACAATGTTCAAAGCCGAAATCCTTATCTTAGAAGCATAACTGGTTTAAGACATGAAATGAAGGAAGAACAAGAATAGAAACCCTTTCAATTGTGTCTCACTAGACAAGTGTTAAATTCTGCAGAAGTGTAAAACTGGAAGAAAATACCAATTCTTAGGCCATGCTAATCAAACCTAGAAATTTCGTTAGTTTACTCATGAGAGCGTAAAATCTGGTTTAGTCAAGCCAACCTAGTAAATAGAATCCTAGGCTAGGTTGTGATTTTGGAAACTTCCTTATTCCAGGGAACTGGCCTTTGTTAAATAAGGACTGCATAGTAAATATCATTCGCGGCTGCGATCCCCTTCTGATTCCATTGACTTCTGGTCAGATCCCAGTTTGTCAATTCAATCCTGCCAGGTGAATGTCTAGCCCTTTTTTAGGCTTTAGCTAATAAAGGGGATGTTAATTGCTAGCAAGTCTAGGCACTTGGCCTAAGCCTTGCCCTAGGCTATCGGTGTAGAACTTAGGTCACCAAAAGGCTTAGGACAGTAGCCAAATTTGGTCCTTAAAACATAAATTCAGAAAATCACTAAAGCAAAGAGTTGAACTAGCTAAGGGTATGATCCTAAAAAAGAAAAACAAAAACAACCAGTTAGAATGGTCAAAGATTGTTCTTAGGTTAGTGACTCCCAAACAAGTTTGTAAGGTCACTAAGAGGTTAAAGAAACTGTTAGGAGGCTTAGTCATATCCCTCAAGTATGTCAGATCTGCATTCACTATTAGTTATGCATAAGATAGCTTCTTAAGCAAGCAATAGTTGGGTTGAGTCAGGATGATTAAGAATGGGGTTCAAGACTCAAGTTTAATGCATCACTAGTACGAATTCCTAAGATAGTTAGGAAGAGTAGGAGTCAAATCAGATGACTGGTCCGTGGATTTAAAGTTATAAAATTTTGCTTGTGAAGGAAAAATAACCAAGAGAAAAAATAGTAAGAGAAACCTGGGAGGCTTAATCCTTCGGGAAATCTGGGTCCAGCAATCTTGAGATTCCTCTTAAGTTACTAATGTAGGTCTTAAGGATTAAAAATGGGTGCTTTTGAGTGAGTTCCTATAGGAAATAACGAAAGGGCTAACTTGAGAGAAGCAGATCAGAGGTTTGATTCCTATTTTAAATAACCTTCAGTATGTTGATCATGTTCTGGTTTGCAGTTTGGGCACTAAGTTCATAATTGACGCAGGACCTAAAATTAAAGAGGAATCATATAGATTCTGTAATTACTGGGTTGACTAGTTGGCATGCATCTATAGTATACATTAGCAGCAGAAGGAATGAATATTCAGAGTCTGAGATTTGTTAGGATAACTAGCCAAGTATAGATTCTGAATTTCATGACTCCCGAATTGAATAAATCCTATGTTTAAATCTGTTGGGACCTAGCATTCCTATAGACGATAATTCCAACTCTAATAACTAATGGCTTGGGGCAGCTTATTGAAGCTCAATTGATAAGTTAGCTAATACAAACTAAGCAGGAAATGATTCGGATTCAAGGATGAACAAATGGCTGTAATTTGAGTTAAATATCAGCAGGACCACCAAAATTAAAATTCGGGTTTCTAGTTTCCAACTTTCAAGATCCTAGACTAAAGATAGGAAACAAACAAATAAAGACAGCTTGAATCTAGGTTTCCGTACAAGTGAATGATCTAGCATGTGACTTCAGAGCTAATAGCATTATTAGAAATATCGGGTCTTCAAAAGGTTGCCTTTTCTCAAAATAATTTTCAAAGTTTTAAAAGATCTGAGATCTCACGCAATGAACTCTGAAGTTGAATGTGCAGCATACCCTGCCTTTCGATGTTCGGAGAATCATACGAGTCGCAGTGCAACCTTCGCTTGTCTTCGACTTTGTGCTTGTGGATTGAAGATCTCCCTTTTTTTAATCTCTCTTCAAAATTACCTTTTTTCAAAATAATTTTTGAAGCTTTAAAAGATCTGAGATCTCACGCAATGAACTCCAAAGTTGAAAGTGCGGTATACCCTGTCTTTCGATGTTCGGAGAATCATATGAGTCACAGTGCAACCCTCGCTTGCCTTCGACTCTATGCACGTGGATCGAAGATCTCCCTTTCTCAATCTCCCTTCCAAATTACCTTTTTTCAAAATACTTTTCAAGGCTTTAAACGATCCTATATTACACACAATGAACTTTGAAGTTGAAAGTGCAATATACCCTGTCTTTCAATGATCGGAGAGTCATATGAGTTGTAGTGTAGCCTTCGTTTGCCTTCGGTTCAGTGCATATGTGGGTCTAGGAGCATGTGTAAAAACTAAATATGTTTTAAATAATTCTAAGTCTCACACGATGAGTTCTGGATACGAACTGGTAGTATACCCTACTGTTCGAGATTTAGGAATCATACGGGTCCCAGTGCAGCCTTCGTTTGCCTCGGATCCTGTGCATATATGGACTAAGGATTTTCCTAAAAATATTCAAAATACTCTGCTTTTTCAATCCCCTTTGAAGGTGAAGCCTTCGCACCATAACTATGTAGCCTTGAGTTTCCCACTGCCCCAGGGAATACGTAGGAGTAGGATCAAGTCCTGTCAGGCTATTTTCATACAAACCTATATTTATTTTATTTCTAAATTAAAGGGATCAAATAATTTTTCAAAAACATCAAAATTGCATATTCAGTTGAAGGGTACCGTTCTTCAGAATGGGCGAGTAGGGTGCCTAACACCTTCCTTACTCGTAACCGACTCCCGAACCTAGATTCTTCCTCAAGTTAGGGTTTTTCCAAATCTTTTTCCCATAAATAAAAATTTGGTGGCGCTCCACAATCCAAATTATCTTCTTTTAAAATTTTTAGCGTGTCCGTCGTCTCGTTGTAAATACGGTTACGAAACTTATATTATTAAGTTTTCATTTTTATTGTTTTTTTAAGTTCTGTTTTATATTTTATTGTAAAATGAAATGTAAATTTTGAAGATTATGTCATTAACGTATAAATTCTGAAGAATAATATTATCATAACCTGTATGATATCATCAAATATTTTTAACAATTTCAAATATTTGATTCATATTATTTCTATAAAGGTGTGATACTTCTATTTTTCGAAAAATATTTTTTTTTCAAACTCATGTCGATGTTATTAAATTAATATAAATGTAATACTCATGCTATTAAATTTATACCTAAATTTAAATTTCTTGTGTATCATGCATATTATATTTTATCTAATGATAATAATAAAAAAGGAAGAAAATATATTTTAATGATTATATAATATGTAAACTCTGCAAAAAAATAATTTGTGTATCTGAGTATAACAGTTTACGATATTTTATTTGATTGTGAAAGTATAATGTTATGAGACTTCATTGAGAAAATTTCAAAAAAATATTATATGAAAGATATAAGTGTTGTTTATTGTCTTCCATCTATTTTGAGGAAATGTTTAAAACATTATACATTGAGTATCTCTTTTTATGTGAACACTATTAAAGAAAATTAGAGATTTATTGTTATGTTACTATCATGTGATGATATTATCTTAAAAATTTGTTTGTGAATTTTACCTTTTATTTGTTGTAAATTATAGAGTTTTAGTAAAATTTACAAACATGTTTATTTGGTTATAATGTTAGATATAAATCTTTTAAATTTGAAAAAAAAAATATTATTAATTATTATTAAGATGATTTTGGTATAATTAATAAGTATGATAATTATTGATTATTTATGCTATATTTTTAAATAATATTGAAAAATTAAAATATTTTATCATGATTATTCAAACTTATAGTTGAGATATACATATCATCGTGCTCTAGTTTGCTAATTGTAAAATGGTGAAAGTTTGAGTAAGCTATTGTATTACGAAATTGAAGTTGAAATTTTAAATTTGATAATGAGATTATGCGGAAAAAAAAGAGATATTAGAGTTTGTTACATACTATCTTTATTGATGAAATATATGAGATTTTGAATCAATTTTAAAATCAAATGAAATTGCCGAGATTTAGTATTATCTCAAAAATGTTATTAAAATTTCTTAAAAGTTAGAGAACTTAAAATTATATTATTGAAAATTATTTATGATGCTGGCACATAAAAAAATACAGATAATCTTATTATATAATATGAGTATGCTGAAATATTTTATAAGATTATTATTAATAATAAATATTATAGGTTTATTAGAAAATATTTTACTATACCTTTGATAAAATATTTAAGAGACACTGTAAACTATAATATTAATAGGTTTTTCATCATAATAAAATAATATAATGATGAAAAATAAATTTGATTCATACAAAAGTAAATAACAAGTAGATTTATTTTAATCTCAAAAGAGATATTATGATTTAGATTATCCAAGTAGATAATAAAATATATTATGAAAATCAAGTTAGGATTATTTATCTATAAAAGAATTTAAAGATGGGTATTAAAAAAAATTTAAGTAAATATTATATGAAGGAAACCTATGTTTCTTGCATGTAAACATTATAGTTGCTAAGAAACGATAAAAAAAGTTGACAAATATAAATTGAGATATGTACATATATGTTAAAATTTCATGAAATGATTGTGGGGTTGAATTCCTAATTAATTTGATGTTAAAAAATAATTTTTCCATATTTTTCATAAAGCAAAAGTTTAGTGAATAAAATCTAGAGAAATCAAGTTTCGGCTAAAATAAAATAAATAACAATAAAAACTCAATATTTATAATTGGAGATCTAATGAAAAAAGTTCATATGACTAATAACAAGTTATTATTTGTTATTCTAACACTATTAATTTTTCATTCTTATGGTGTGAGAAGTTTTATTTTTCATTGAATAAGAGATTGAACTTATACTTTGTTTGACTAGGGAAAGGAGGAATAAATGAAACCAGGAAGAAAAAGGTGAAGTTTTTCGATGTTTATTTGCATTTAGAAACAAAATAAAAGAAAATATTTTTCACGATCTCACATAAATACTAATTCCTTCAAAAAAGAGAGAAACTGGGGAAGACTTCTTTATTTTATTATTTAAATTATTCAAATTACTATATATGTATAAAAATATAAAATAAAAATATATTAATAAAAAACATAGTAAAATAGTTAAATTTTTTAAATTTAAATTTTATTTTTCTAAATTTACATAAAATAAAATTTATACTATTAATATTATTTCTCTTATCTTTCCTATTCATCCAAACAGGAGAAGAGAATTTTTTTTTCCTTTTCTACCCATCCGACAAATCACTTTTCCTTCTTATTTTTACTTTTTTTCTTTCTCTTCTCTTTCTTTCCTTCCTATTTTCCTCATTATCCAACTAAAGCATTAATACTTTCAATGACTATGATATCCCTTATGGATGGTATATAAATATGAGATACACTTGATGAAGTCAATTACATAAGTGTCAAGTAGGATTACTTATATGAGGTTGAGACATAATCTTTAGAGAATTCATGAATTACTAGGGATACATAAATTTTCCTAAAACTAGCGAAAATGACAAGAATTATAAGGTTTAATGTGATAGGTAAGCCTTTAACTTACATCAAAGTATATTTGGTTCATATAAGCTTTACTTCACCAAAACATTATAAGTTAAATTTATCTATTTATAGTTTGGTTCATTATCCAAAAGATATCAAATTGGGTGCATTTACATTCATGATGTAAATCAACAAAACTTATTTCTTAGATTCTATTTTATTAAAAAATTAAAAATCTTTTAAAATATACGAGGATTGTCGTAAAAATTGAATATTTCTAAATACTTTAAATTTTAAAATTAATTATTGTTATTTTAATTATAAATATATTATGATTTACTAATTATCTATTTTAATTCATGATAATTAATCTCTAATTATCAATTTTAAATAGGGATGGAAGTAGGGCGAGCCGAGCTAGACATTGAATGTTCAAGCCTGGCCTGTTTAAAAATTTTGAGGCTTGAGTCTAGGCCTGTTACATGTTAAAGGTTTTTTTTTTCTATCAAGGTCTGACCTGATTTAAAGCCTGCAAGGCCTGCAAGCCTGTTCAAAAGCCTACATAACAAAAAAATTCAATAAATAAACTTAAAATCTATATAAATAATTGATTAAAAGGACTTGCAAACTTAAAGCAAACAAGATAAAAAAACCATTAAATAGGCCTAAAACATATATATATATGTTAGTATTATGTAAATAAAATATAAAATAAATATTATACAAATATAATATATTAAAATAAATATAAATATATAATATATAAATATAAATAGGCCCCTGAGTAGGTTAAATTAGGCTTTTTTATAAGGCTAGGCCTGACTTGTTTATCTAAAAAGGCTTTTTAACAAACCTGAGCCTATCTATTTATTAAACGAGCCGAGCCAAGACACGCTTTAAACGAGTCTAGCCATAGGCCCCTGTCGGACGGCCTTATTCACTTCCATCCCTAGTTTTAAATAACTTTTATCATTAGAATTGAAACACGATTTATTATTATCATTGTTGGACTAAAAATGTGACAATTAAATATGATTTAAAACCATTATTTTATTACCAAATTTAATTTTGATTCTTTATTTAGATGATATTTAAATTTTAAATTACCTTTTTTACATTGTATCTAATAATTATGGATCTATCAAATTGACTACATGGTCATAACTAATTAATTATCATTTGAATTTTAAATGTAAATTGGAATTAAACCATGTAATTAAATATTTTAATATGTAATCAATTTTAACTATAAGCCAATTTAATCTTCAAAAAGCTCTACTTTTACATTGTTGGATTTCCTATTTTGTTATTCTTTTAGCTTCTATTTTTAGTTTATTATAGAAAAGATTGTTAAATTCTTGGATCACGCTATAAGAGCATAAATTCTTGAAAATAGTACTATCACACATCTTAACCTATGATATATTATGAAAATTTTCCAACATTATGTCCAATTAACTAGCCAAATCAATGAAAATATAGACAAGCTTGCATAGAAACACACCCTTATTCATAATTTGAATTAGAAAAAATAATAAGAGAATAAGGAAAAATAAATTATTATTATATTTGTCGTAACCGTAATTACAACGAGACGAAGAACTCGCTAAACATTTAAAAAAGGAATTTTAATGGATTGTGGAGCCGCCACCAAATTTTTATTTAAGGGAAAAAGATTTGTAAAAAACCCTAACTTGAGGAAGAAATTCTAGGTTTCGGAGTCGGTTACGAATAGGGAAGGTGTTAGGCACCCTACTCGCCCGTTCCAAAGAACGGTACCCTTAAACTGAGTGTGTGATTTATTTAAAAAACTATTTGATCCCTTTAATTAGAATAAAAATAAATAGGTTTGTGGAAGATAGCCTGACAGGACTTGATCCTGCTCCTACGTATTCCCTGGTGTAAGGGGAAACTCAAGGCTATGTAGTTCTGGTTTAAGAGACTTGATCTCTTGAAGAAATAGAGGGGTGATATCGGAAAAAATTGATTTTTGAATAAATCAAAATTACGTGCTTGCATAACTCAAACCGTCGTAAGCCGTGAGTGAGTTTGCACGAATTAAAATACGGAACAACAGAGAAGGCTGCCTATTCGTATTAGAATCTGTTGCACAAATTTATTAGAAGATCAAAAACAGATATTTTTGAAACAGACATTTTTTATTAGAGTTAGTAAACAGTGGTTGTCTAAAATTACGTGTAAGCAAAATCCAAACTGTCGTAAACCGCGTATGAATTTGCACAAATTAAAACACGAAACAGCAGAGAAGGCTGCTTGTTCATATTAGAATTCGTTGCACGAATTTTAGAAAATTAAAACAGATATTTTGAAACAGACATTTTTTAGCAGAGTTAGTAAACAGTGGTTTTCTAAAATTGCATGCTAGCAAAATCTAAACCGTCATAAGCCGCGTATGAATTTGCACGAATTAAAACATGGAACATCAAAGAAGGCTGCCTGTTTGCATTAGAATCCTTTGCACGAATTTTAGAAAATTAAAACAAATATTTTGAAACAGACATTTTTCAATAGAATTAGTAAAAACAGTGAGGAAAAAGGAAATTGGGCTTGACCTGAAAATACAATAAAAAAATGGACTTGAATTAAATAATTAGAGAATTGGGCTTGACCCAACTTAAGGAAAATTGGTTTTAAATTTCCAAAACGATTGAGCTTGACCTAACATAAGAGGAGTTAGCTTGATTTGAAATAAGAATTAATTTTGATTTCAAGATTAAAAAGGATTGGGCCGAACCCAAAATAGAAGGAATTGAGAAAGAAGAATTGGACTTGATTTTAAAAAGGAAATGAGTTGGATTAAATTGGAAATAAAGATGAAGAGTTGGACTTGGCCCAAAGAAAAATGGTACTTGATTTGATTTTAAAACATGTTGGGTTTAATCTTTAACAAGACAATTGGATTTGATTTTAAAAGTGCAAGAGATTGGGCTTAACCCACATCAATGGCTAGGAGAAATAGTGGCGTGACTCCACAGGCAGCCAACATGGCCCCTTTGGCCAATTTTATGTTTAATTTCGGTTTGGGACGAATCAGCACATAACACAAGTACCATAACTTGAGCTTGCTTAAAGGTGGGGTTACTATTCTTGGTCAGACCCGTTCGTGGCCCAATAGAAGTGAGTCGGCATGCACGGCCCAATAGAAATGAGCCAGCACGCACGGCCCAATTGAGGGTAGCACCTTGTCCTAGATTTGAATAACATGCAACCATAGTAATTTGAATGGTTTTTTAAAATAAAGGTCTTATATGAGACTCGAACAAGGACCTATCTACATAGATTTCAGGTGAACCATCCAGTTGAGCTAAGCTTTGGACTTACAGCTTGACCCGTAGGCTTAATATATGCACTGCTGTATGGGACATAATTGATTTTAAGCAAAAAGAAGTTGTTGATGGCCCCCACTCCCGCTTTTCATTCCCAACCTTTGTGCATAGAGTTTTACTCTACGTCAAGACGCCTAGCATGCATGGGCATTGATTAGTTTTGGCCAATGACTTACAACACTTTAGCCCTGCAGATTCTATACTTCGCTATCTAGTCCTCATGCATGCCATGACTCTTGTTGCAGTTTCACGCAAAACTTCCATGGCTCTCAAGAGTATGCATAACTTGGTTTAATCCTAAGAGTGGAAACTGATGTTAAGCTGATTTGGGTAAATAAGGTGCATGATTCAAGATTATGGCAGGAACCTAAAGTTGAACGTGCTAATCAACCTCACTAATTTGACTGTTACTGTTTTGACAAACTTTTTCGACCATTTTTTTTAGCAGAGACTAGACCAGGTAATGGATTACACACCAAAATAGTTTCCCTGTACCAACAACCATGACGTAGCTGTGGACGACTCAAGAATGGATTGGATTTCCTATCTCAAGGTATGCATGCCCTGTAACTATTCATCAGTCAGGGCTTGCACCTCTGATCGATGTAGTTACTCCAAGAACAGTAGAAAAAAAGGGGATGGACAACCATTGTTTTAAACTATCATCCTATAAGAAGGATCATTCCTCTCGTCTAGAGCAAACTGAGTCGGCACCATAATCTTAGTTGATCATAATCATGATTTGGTCAAAAGATCACTCATGACTGCTCACGGGAGGGCAGTAGTGGCAAGCGACGGAGTAGCTAGAACTGGTATAGCCTTCGTCGATCATGCAGGTGGAGTCTTGACGAGCTCGTCCCCTAAACAAACTTTGACTCTACCATATAGGGGGTCTGAACCTACATGCTAATTCCCCAAGGGGCATCACCAAACTAGCAGCACATCCTATTGATGCCACAACAACAAATGCGGCAAAATAGAGACTTGGAGGGGCTATGGAGATCTTACGAACTCACAGAAGCGATGCCATCATGGGTCTAAGGCTGATAGAGGGGAGATGTTAGGCAATTTGGTTCCATGTTTAATGAATGGAACTGGTTCGAGTCAAGTAGGAATGGAAGGTTCCTGGTGGCTTTGAGTGGTTCCCTGAACACGAACCATAGTCCCAATGGCCATGATGGTAAATTGCTATGGCCGTGTACATATCCTATGTCGATGAGAGCCTAAGTTTATGACATGTGTCTTTGATATGGTTTGCCTGATATGGGTGATTTGTGAAATCGTATAGAACTCATGATGGTGTATCACGAGAATTGCTGGGAACTAACAATATATGTGGGACCATCCCTAGGCTTCTTCCATCAGAAACTACAATGGTTAAGATGAACATTAGCCACCTCACATTTCCTAGAATTGAGACATGAAAACTGATGTGGCAATTAAACAATTTGAACCAACTGTATACCAGCATAATTCAAAAGCACTAGATGTTGTAAGTTGCTTTTGTTCGGGGTGATAAGCATAAATTTCATAAATAATTATCTCTCACTTTATCTCATTAAGACTTCTTATATGTTCAATTAAGTGGTCTTTGTCATATTTTATGAGTTTGGGTTCATATGAAGTTTAATTGAATTTCTTTGCTTACCCGATTAAAATGACACTATTATAGTATTTTGAGCATAATAGGAGTTTTAGACATCCAAAAATCATGAAATCTATCTTGAATGAAAGTTTAAAGAAGTGTCCACAGTTACAAAGCAAGAGAAGACTCTAAATGGGATGTTTAAAACTCCGAAATTATCTCAAAATATGAGATAGTGTTGCTGACGTGGAATTTGAACAGTGTGCAAAGATCCAGCCATATCTTGAGATACAGAAGTCATATTGAGATGAAATCAAATCTGTTGGACATCTAAGATCCGGGGCTACAACGTTTGTTCAGAAGTCAAGCTCTAATTCGAACATGTGAACATCCAAAATTGCGGAGCAAGAAAGTCAAAATTGTTGTGCTAATTGGTGACAAAAATTCAAAAGTGTTTTGCATTTTCAACAAAGCCCATGTGAAAGCAATAAAAGGGTGGAAAAGTAATATCCTAGTTGGTGACTTTCTGAAGATGATGCCTCACAAATCCTCTATAAATAGAAGGGTTTACAAGAGGAGAAACACAACACCATTTTGGAGATTAACTCCAATACCATTTTCTTTCTTTCTTTCTTTCTTTCTTTCTTTCTTTCTTTCTTTCTTTCTTTCTTTCTTTCTTGTTAGTTTTGCCTCCTACATGGAAGGCTTAGGTTTTCTTTCTTGTTAGTTTGCCTCCTACATGGAAGACTTAGTTTTTCTTTATTTTTAGTTGCCTCCTACATGGAAGGCTTAGGATTTATTTGTTGTTAGTTGCCTCCTACATGGAAGGCTTAGGATTTATTTGTTGTTAGTTTGCCTCTTTCTTTGTTGTTAGTTTGCCTCCTTCATGGAAGGCTAGGTTTGTAGTTTCAATTCAAGGATTCAAGCTATTTTCATTTTAACTTTGAGGTCTTGATCTTTATTTACATGCTTATTAAGTGGTTTCTACTCTGCTTCACTATATTCTTCAATTTTATTCTTTAATCAAAGTTTGATCGGTTGACGTATTTTGATTAATGCATAATTGATTTATAATTGGTTTTTGATTGGTAAATCATTTTCCAAAAGTTTGAAGAGTAGAAATTAAGTAATTTAATTGAAGGTTTTCATTTTATTACTTACTTCAACTGAATTCTGATTATAAAATTGGTTTAGATGACAGATTAAGTGGTTACTAAATATTGTTGATCATAATCAATTGAATTATGAGAGGTTTCTCAGTAGAGAATTCAAGGATCATTATAGGGGTTCCAGATGATCCTAGGTTGATAAACACAATGCATGATTTTAGTGATCAATGATTAGTTATGAAAATAGCCTCTGAATTCCTTGAGTTGATAATTGTTAAGTCAAATTAATTTCATTCTGTATTTTGTATTTAGCACTTAATATCATATATTTACAAAACCCCGTTTTTCTAACTTTCTCCTAATTTGCTTAAGAATATGAAATGGTCTTTGGGAGATGACCTAGGTTACACCTTATACTATACCAATAGTTTGGGGGAAATCTAGAAATTATTTTTGCGCGTTTGAGACGAGCGTGTCAAAAATTTGGCGCCGTTGCCGGGGACCATTTTAGTTTCCTAGGCTCATTTAGGAGTTTGTATAAAAATGTTAATCTTTCTAACAATTTTTTTTACTTTAGGTATATATTCTTGGATTTTCTGTATGAATTCACCTTTTTGTGTATGACCCGATCCAATCCTGAAAATTTATATGCATATGATCCTGAGATTGATAGAACATTCCACCATTTGAAAAGAACACACAGAAGACATTCATTCAATAATAACCAAGAAAGTAACAGTAGTGATTTTTAATCTTTAAATTTTGATAGTTTCAAATATTCTGCTAAGAACATGGCTGATAGAACCTTAAAAGAATTAGCTGCACCTGATGTTGCTTATCAACCATTGTGCATTCAATACCCTGATGTTGATGCACCATTTGAACTAAAGTCTGGATTAATACATTTGCTACCTAAGTTTCATGGCCTTGCAGGTGAGGACCCTCATAAACATTTGAAGGAATTTCACATTGTGTGTTCCACAATGCGGCCACAAGGAATTCCTGAAGATCATATCAAGTTGAAGGCATTTCCTTTCTCCTTAAATGATGGAGCCAAGGACTGGTTGTACTATCTACATCCAACATCTGTTACAAGCTGGAATGATATGAAGAGATTATTCCTGGAGAAATTCTTCCCTGCATCCAGAACAGCAGCTATCAGAAAAGAGATTTGCGGCATCAGATAGAACTCCCAAGAAACTCTCTATGAGTATTGGGAGAGATTGAAGAAACTATGCGCCACTTGTCCACACCATCAAATCAGTGATCAATTACTGATTCAGTATTTCTATGAAGGACTCATGCCAATGGACAGAAGCATGGTTGATGCAGCTAGTGGTGGAGCACTTATGGACAAAACTCCTACAGCAGCTCGAGATTTGATTGCCAACATGGCAGAAAATTCTCAGCAATTCAATTCTCGAACTAATTCCTTGTCTAAAGGAGTCCATGAAATGACCACTAAGACAGACCATACACGATTGGAGAACAGAATTGAAGAACTAACCTCCATCGTAAGACAGTTGGCCATCGGACAACAACAACAACTTAATGTTGTTGACAAAACCAAAACATGTGGCATCTGCACTTCTGCAGATCATCCTACTGATGCATGCCCAACATTGCAAGAAAGTGAGATACCTGAGGCTGCAGTAAATGGTATTTTTGGCACAGGACAACAATACAGGCCTCCTCAACATTATCAGCAACAGAAATTTGAACCACCTTCTGGAACATACAATCCTAGTTGGAGAAACCATCCTAACTTGAGATATGGTCCTCCACAACAACAAAGGATTCAAACATCTGACTCCCAAAGTAAATACCAACCACCGCCATTCAGACAACAACAACAGCATATGCAGCAATCTGTACCCTCTAATGCTTCTAAACCCTCTCCTGATGATTTGATGAAGCAATTAGCAACCAACAATCTTCAGTTTCAACAAAATGTAAGTTCTACCATTCAGGATTTACAAACTCAAATTGGGCAGTTGGCTACCACTGTCAACCAATTGAAATCTCAAGGTTCTGGTCAACTACCTTCTCAACCTGTCATAAATCCCAAAAGTGTGAATGCCATGACCTTGAGAAGTGGGAAGAAAGTGCAGACAGACCCTACAATTTTAAAGCAACAAAGCTTCAATCAGACTAATCTACACCAAAAAGAAGAATTTATCTCCACACCTGGAGACATCTCTGATAAGCCATCTGAATCAGAGGGAAAGTCTGATGAAAAAAGTACACCAGCCTTCGATAAGACATCGAATGATCAACAAAAAGAAGCTTGCCATAAACGATCTGCACTTGAAGCATCTGATGAGACGAAAGCCCCAAATTGTGCTGATCAGAAGGTATCTTTACCTTTTCCAAATAGAATGGTCCAATCCAAGCCCAATGTTCATGCAGAATTGGATAAGGAGCTTCTAGATACCGTCAGGAAAGTGGAAGTCAACATACCACTTCTAGATGCTATCAAGCAAATTCCCAAATATGCCAAATTTCTAAAGGACTTGTGCACGCATAAGAGAAGACTCAAAGGGGATGAGAAGATTAGTGTGGGACGCAATGTTTCTGCCTTAATTCAACCCAGCCTCCCTCAGAAATGTAAAGATCCAGGAACTTTCACCATTCCTTGCACAATAGGAAATTCTACATTTGGTGATGCATTGCTGGATCTAGGTGCTTCCATTAATGTTATGCCCTCATCAGTTTATAAATCTTTGAATCTGGGAGAACTGAAGCCAACTGGTGTGGTGATTCAATTAGCCAACAGAAGTACCGCACATCCAGCCGGAGTACTTGAAGATGTGCTAGTTCAAGTGAATAAGCTGATCTTTCTAGCTGACTTCTACATTTTGGATATGGAAGATGAGTCATCCATCAATAGGGCAACCTTGATCCTAGGGAGACATTTCCTCAAAACTGCAAAAACAAAGATAGATGTGCATACGGGGACTCTTTCTATGGAATTTGGAGATGATATCATCCAATTCAACATATTTGAAGCCATGAAGCATCCCATAGAGAATCATTCACTCTTTCAACTTGATGCCATTGACCTTCTTGCGGATGATTATTCTATTGACAATCTACTTTTTGAATTTTTTGATTTTGATTTAGATTACTTAGATGATTTTACTTGCACATGTGATGAATTTGATCCATGTATTGTGTGTTCCAGGATTAATGCTGCAGACCAAACTTCGTAGAAAGATGACATGTTAGATGCAAGTGTTGCAGACATTTCAATCTCAGATAGATCCCTTCCTTCCATAATACAACCACCTCCTTTGGAGTTGAAACCTTTGCCTGAACATCTAAAGTATGCTTATTTGGGGGAAAATGAGAAGCTTCCTGTCATTGTAGCAAAGAACCTTCTACCACAACAAGAAGAAAGGTTACTGCAAACCTTAAGAAGCCATAAACAAGCAATTGGATGGACTTTGGCTGATATTCCAGGCATTAGCCCATCTACTTGTATGCATAGGATATTGCTGGAGGAAAACACCAGACCTGTTAGATAACCACAAAGGCGTTTGGATCCAACCATCCTAGATGTGGTAAAGAAGGAAGTAGGTAAGCTTTTGGCAGCTGGTATCATCTATCCCATCTCAGACAGTGATTGGGTAAGCCCGGTGCAAGTAGTTCCTAAGAAGACTGGCATGACTGTAGTCAAAAATCACAATGATGAACTAATCCCTATCAGAATACAAAACAGTTGGAGAGTGTGCATAGATTATAGGAAGCTTAACCAAGCTACTCGCAAGGATCACTTCCCTTTGCCCTTCATAGACCAAATTTTGGAAAGATTAGCAGGAAAATCTCACTATTGCTTTCTAGATGGTTTTTCAGGTTATTTTCAAATACATATAGCCCCAGAAGACCAGCATAAGACCACCTTCACTTGTCCTTTTGGTACTTTTTCCTATCGAAGGATGCCCTTTGGTCTATGCAACGCCCCTGGAACCTTTCAAAGATGCATGGTAAGCATTTTCTCTGATCTCTTAGAAAGTTGCATGGAAGTGTTTATGGATGACTTCACTGTATATGGTTCTTCTTTTGATGCATGCTTAGAAAGCCTCTCTAATGTTTTGGACAGATGCATTGAGACTAACCTGGTTTTGAATTTTGAAAAATGTCATTTCATGGTAACAGAAGGTATAGTCTTAGGACACTTGGTATCTAGCAAAGGTTTAGAGGTTGATAAGGCCAAGATAGACATTATTACTTCTCTACCTTACCCCACTTCTGTGCGAGAAGTACGTTCTTTACTTGGTCATGCAGGTTTTTACAGAAAATTCATCAAGGATTTTAGCAAGATTGCACAACCTCTTTCTAAACTACTACAAAAAGATACCAAATTTGTGTTTGATCAAGCATGCAAGGATTCATTTGATGAACTAAAGAAGCGGTTGACAACCACTCCCATCATTCAACCACCTAATTGGACGCTTCCATTTGAATTAATGTGTGATGCATCTAATTATGCCCTTGGTGCTGTACTGTCTTAAAGAGTTAGCAAGAGATCTCATGTCATTGCATATGCCTCTCGCACACTTGATGCAACCCAATCCAATTACACAACTACTGAGAAAGAGCTTTTGGCAATTGTGTTTGCATTAGATAAATTTCGCTCCTATTTGCTTGGATCTAAAGTTATTGTCTTCTCTGACCATGTAGCTCTGAAATACTTACTGAAGAAGGCAGATGCTAAGCCAAGACTGATTCGTTAGATGCTTCTGTTGCAAGAATTTGATTTAGAGATTAAAGACAAAAGTGGTGCAGAGAACCTTGTAGCAGATCATTTAAGTCGGATCCAGCAACCTTGTGAAGAAACTTCAATTGCAGATTCATTCCCAGAAGAGCATCTCTATCATTTGCACGGGAAAGATCCTTGGTATGCAGATTTGGTAAACTATCTGGTTGCTAAAGAAATACCCAAACACTTCACCAAATCGCAAATTGCCAAGTTGAAAAGTGATGCCAAACACTACATATGGGATGAACCATACCTTTGGAAGACATGTAGTGATCAAATTATTAGAAGATGTGTTCCAGATCATGAAGTTCAGTCTGTACTTACCTTTTGCCATTCCCTAGCTTGTGGTGGACACTTTGGGCCACAACGGACAGCTAGAAAAGTACTAGACTCAGGCTTTTATTGGCCTACAATATTTCGTGATGCACACAAATTATGCATAACTTGTGAGCAGTGCCAAATAATAGGGAGTATTTCGCGCAGAAATGAGATGCCCCAACAACCACTTCTCTTTTGTGAGGTATTTGATGTATGGGGTATAGACTTTATGGGTCCATTCCCTGTCTCTTTTGGTTTTGTTTACATTTTGCTAGCTGTTGATTATGTTTCAAAATGGGTGGAGGCAAAAGCCACCCGTACTGATGATGCTCGAGTTGTTGCAGATTTTATCAGGTCTAACCTTTTTAGCAGGTTTAGCATTCCTAGAGCTCTAATTAGTGACCAAGGTACTTATTTTTGCAACCGCACAATGGAACCCCTACTCCGAAAATATGGAGTCATGCATAAAGTCTCCACCCCATATCATCCTCAAACAAATGGTCAAGCTGAAGTTTCTAATCGAGAGATCAAGAAAATCTTAGAGAAAACAGTTCAGCCTAACAGGAAGGATTGGAGCTTGCGCCTTGTTGATGCATTATGGGCATATAGGACAGCTTACAAGTCACCCATTGGCATGTCTCCCTACAGGATTGTCTTTGGTAAAGCATGTCATCTTCCAGTTGAATTAGAGCATAGAGCATTTTGGGCAGTAAAGAAATGCAACATGGATCTAGACCAAGCAGGAATCCATAGGAAGCTTCAATTGCAGGAACTTGAAGAAATTCGATTAGAAGCATACGAAAACTCCAAAATTTACAAAGAAAAGGTCAAAGCTCTTCATGACAAAAAGTTGGCAAGAAAGGAGTTTTCCGTTGGAAAAAAAGTTCTCCTTTTCAATTCTCGGCTAAAGCTTATGCCTGGTAAGCTACGCTCTAGATGGTTAGGACCATTTGTAGTTACTAATGTTTTTCCTTATGGTGCAGTGGAAATAAAAAATGAGGTAACTGAAAAAATCTTCAAGGTGAATGGACATCGTCTTAAACCATTTTTCGAAGGTTTTCAAAAGCACACGGTAGAAGAAGTGCATTTGCACAATGCCACATACTTGCAATAAATTCAAGAGAAGTCTCTCTCTCTCTTTTTCTTTCTCTCTCTCTCTCTCTTTCTCTCTTTCTCTCTCTCTCTCTCTTTCTCTCTTTCTCTCTCTCTCTCTCTTTCTCTCTCTCCCTCTCTCACATTCCTCGCTTATAAGTTTCAACTAATCTCTCAACTTCCTTCTTCACCTCTTAAATCATCCCAACTATTACACCACATTAAGCTTGCAGGAATAATAACTTGAGTGTTTTAAAAAAAAAATGGAGAAATCTCTCACCAGGATTAAAATTTTGTTCCCTACTCTCCCCAGAAATTTTCTTAAAGACATTTACAATTGCAGACTTGAACGATTGAGGGCATTAACACTCTTAGGCCTTCCAGAAGATGTCCGTTGGATCATTGAAGCTAAGGTACGTTTAGCAGGTGAATTTCAAGAATCATTTGTTAAAAACATGCCAGGTATGGGAAGAAGTTCCTATGCAAAGAAGAGAAGGGCAAAAAGAATTGGAGTTTGCTACAGGTGTGCAAGATGGACCTGTAACACAAGATGCAAGAACCCTGGAATGGTTTCAAGAAATCGAGAGGACAAAATTCAATTCATAAAGGATGGACTGAGTAAGGAGTCATTGGATGATATCATTCAAACTCTTGAGACGCATCCTAGTGGGCATGTACAAGGAGTCCTTCTTGATTTGTTTGAACTGTTCCGTAAGGAAAAAGCACATTATAGTCTTGGGAATCTGACTTTAAAAGACCCTGTTGTCAGTTTACAAGAAAACTGAATGGGAAGCACATCCTCGACTCTTAGAAGGCGTTTTAGCCGTTACTAGACGTAAAACCAGAGGAAGATGTGAGCCACAATCACAACTACTGTTCATTCTCACGCGTGTATGTTTGTCATTTACATTGTCTTTTCAATTTATTGGGCCACCATTTTTTTTGAAATTTTCACCCCTGCTTAAAGTCTTTCCCCTCTGACATTCACCTTTTCCTTGAACAAAAAATTCAAACTTTTGCAACAAAAATTCAAACTTTTGCTACCAAATCCTGATCCCACACTATTCAAGTGATCTCCTTGTCTGATATTGAGTCCCAATAAATTATCAACCTCTATGACATATTTTTTCAAAAAAAAGACAGAAACACCGTATATGGATAGGATCAATACTATCTGTGTTTTTGGTGGGTCTAACCTTGGAAAGGATGGAGAATTTCAACATGCAGCTTATACCCTTGGTAAGGCATTAGCTGCAAGAAAAATCAATCTTGTTTATGGGGGAGGGATTCAGGGTTTAAAAGGATGTGTTGCAGGATCTGCACTCACAAAGGGGTGTAACGTCTTAGGTGTTGGCTTAAAAAATGGGAGCACCTCCTACTTGACCCTGGGTACTGAATTGAAGGTTGCAACCATGCATGACCGTATGAGACACATGTTGGTTAATTCTAATGCATTTATTGCATTACCTGGTGGTCTTGGAACAATGGAAGAAATTTTTACCATTATATTTTGGGCCTATCGGAATTTTCATAAAAAACCTTTGGGCTTATTGAATATTAATGGCTTTTATAATGGTTTGATATCCTTTTTAGATCATGCAGTAGAGCAGGAGTTCATGCCACAATCCATGCGCAACATCATAGTATCTGCTTCAACTGTTGAACAGCTACTTGAGATTTTGCAAAATCCTACATCTGAGCTCAGTCAAGCAATGCAGCTGGTGAACCAACCAAATCAGGATGGCAGAGACAAAAGAGAACCATATACCACTCTTCGGTTATAACTTTTCCTTACTTTGGTGGTTTTCTCACATTTCTTTTCCTGTTATATAATTTCTATCTAAGACATTGGGGACAATGTCTTGGATAGGTTGGGGGGAGGATGGTCCGATATCTAAAAAAAAAAAAACAAAAAAAACAAAAAAAAACCCAAAAAAAATAAAATAAAATTAATTAGGTTAGAATCATAAACTTTCTTTGAGTAAGATGGCTGAGTAAGGAGTTACACTTGACTCTTGATACGCATCTTATGTTTAAAAAAAAAATAAAAATTTGAATGTGGAAGTATGTTTTTCTTTAGATTTCATAAAATAATTGAAGCAAAATGATTTACATTTCGAGATTAATTAGTTTGGCAACACATATTTGAACTGGATAGATTAGATTTGATAAATATGTTACCTGTGAGATTTTGAGCCTTACTATTATTATTTTCTTTCTTGTGTGATTTTCATCCATGGAATATGTTACTTCAGAACTTGCATTGATTCTTTTTGAAGCTACATTTTCACATGAACTGTACAAAAATGATTGAGGCACTGTTTTTGTTGAACAAACCTCTTGGCCAAATAACCAAACCATATAATTTTATCCTTTGATCAGCCCTTTGAGCCGATTAGCCTTTTCTTCATTTTAGCTCACCACAAATCAAAAAAAAAAAAAACAACTTTGTCTGACCATAGAAGGTGAGGAATACTGGATTTATCATACCATAAGTGTTTCAATAAGTGTGGGGGAGATTATTGTTGTGTTCATCAATATCATGGTTGAAAAAAAAAACTAAAGCAATAAATTAATAAATAAACTATTATATTGAAAAAAAAAAGGAAAAAAAAAAGAATGAAGAAGTGATATCTGTTTCTCACACTTGCACTTAGACTCAGTTCTCAATCCTCACCATTTTCCTTGGTCTAACATTGTATCTCTTCAATATATCATTTCATCTTTCTAATCCCGTTATAACCAAAATAAAGACCTCTTGATTTGTGCATTGCATGTGTACATAGTAGTAGAGAAGTAGAAGATATGCAAGCCTATGATAGTTCATCTTTCATGGATTGAATTTGAGAGAAACACTTACCAAATCAAACACTTGAGAGATTCAGAGTATATCATGTGAGGTTTTATCTTTCTCAATCTATGTTTTTCAAATTAAAGTTGCCTTTCTAAGTAATTTCAAAAATGTGATGAAAGAATGCTTCATGAAATTTTGTGAATTCTTGAGAAATCAACTCAAAACTTTGATGTTCTTTCAAAAAAAAAAAAAATAGTCACCAATCCTTAACTTAGATTTGTCCGAGACGTGCAAAAGATAAGTGTGGGGGAATTTGATAAGCATAAATTTCATAAATAATTATCTCTCACTTTTATCTCATTAAGACTTCTTATATGTTCAATTAAGTGGTCTTTGTCATATTTTATGAGTTTGGGTTCATATGAAGTTTAATTGAATTTCTTTGCTTACCCGATTAAAATGACACTATTATAGTATTCTGAGCATAATAGGAGTTTTAGACATCCAAAAATCATCAAATCTGTCTTAAATGAAAGCTTAAAGAAGTGTCCACAGTTACAAAGCAAGAGAAGACTCTAAATGGGATGTTTAAAACTCTGAAATTATCTCAAAAGATGAGATAGTGTTGCTGACGTGGAATTTGAACAGTGTGCAAAGATCCGGCCATATCTTGAGATACAGAAGTCATATTGAGATGAAATCAAATCTGTTGGACAGCTAAGATCCGGGGCTACAACTTTTGTTCAGAAGTCAAGCTCTAATTCGGACATGTGAACATCAGAAATTGCGATACAAGAAAGTCAAAATTTTTGTGCTAATTGGTGACAAAAATTCAAAAGTGTTTTGCATTTTCAACAAAGCCCATGTGAAAGCAATAAAAGGGTGGAAAAGTAATATCCTAGTTGGTGACTTTCTGAAGATGATGCCTCACAAATCCTCTATAAATAGAAGGGTTTACAAGAGGAGAAACACAACACCATTTTGGAGATTAACTCCAATACCATTTTCTTTCTTTCTTTCTTTCTTTCTTTCTTTCTTGTTAGTTTTGCCTCCTACATGGAAGGCTTAGGTTTTCTTTCTTGTTAGTTTGCCTCCTACATGGAAGGCTTAGTTTTTCTTTATTGTTAGTTGCCTCCTACATGGAAGGCTTAGGATTTATTTGTTGTTAGTTGCCTCCTACATGGAAGGCTTAGGATTTATTTGTTGTTAGTTTGCCTCTTTCTTTGTTGTTAGTTTGCCTCCTTCATGGAGGGCTAGGTTTGTAGTTTCAATTCAAGGATTCAAGCTATTTTCATTTTAAATTTGAGGTCTTGATCTTTATTTACATGCTTATTAAGTGGTTTCTACTCTGCTTCACTATATTCTTCAATTTTATTCTTTAATCAAAGTTTGATCGGTTGACGTATTTTGATTAATGCATAATTGATTTATAATTGGTTTTTGATTGGTAAATCATTTTCCATAAGTTTGAAGAGTAGAAATTAAGTAATTTAATTGAAGGTTTTCATTTTATTACTTACTTCAACTGAATTTTGATTATAAAATTGGTTTAGATGAAAGATTAAGTGGTTACTAAATCTTGTTGATCATAATCAATTGAATTCTGAGAGGTTTCTCAGTAGAGAATTCAAGGATCATTGTAGGGGTTCCAGATGATCCTAGGTTGATAAACACAATGCATGATTTTAGTGATCAATGATTAGTTATGAAAATAGCCTCTGAATTCCTTGAGTTGATAATTGTTAAGTCAAATTAATTTCATTCTGTATTTTGTATTTAGCACTTAATATCATATATTTACAAAACCCCATTTTTCTAACTTTCTTCTAATTTGCTTAAGAATATGAAATGGTCTTTGGGAGATGACCTAGGTTACACCTTATACTATACCAATAGTTTGGGGGAAATCTATAAATTATTTTTGCGCGTTTGCGACGAGCGTGTCACGGGGTTTATAGGTTGGTATTTATTCTCTAGATCTCCTGAGCTGGTGCAAGGCATTGTGTTCAGAAGCTAATTGGTCAGCCTAAAGTTTTGCCATTGTTTATAAGTATATGGAACAATAACATCGGTAGAATAGAGCCAGGATTCAATTCCCAGCTCAAAACTCTCAACTGAGTGCACAGGGCAGAGAGAAGGATCGTGATGGACCCCTATGAATATTTTACAGACCCAGGCCAGATTTCTAATCCAAGACTTGTCAAACATCAAGTTGAACGGACGCCCCTTCATAACCTGAGGAAGATTTCAAACCATCTTCACAGCTTTTTGCAGAACCAACATGGTAAATGGAAATCACCACACCAGAACTGCAAAAGCTTATCAATAGCAAAAGCAACCCTCCCCAAGACACGGATGACAGCAAGATAAGTGGTGAGTAGGTGAACAGAAACCTTCATTATTTGAGCAGACCAACCAAATGCCAGCTTTGCCTTAAAGATTCTCTCGAGCAGGTTAGATGAAACACATCGTGAAAGCGGTTACCATTGAATCAGGTGAATGTGCAAAGTTAGCATGAAAGTCGACAGGCTTCACCTACGAAAATAGAAAATGAACAACTACCAATGAACGAAGGTGGGAAAGCATGCATGACGTAGCAATCAACGAGAAAGTCGAACTGGTCGCAAAGACGTATGCATGCATGAGAATTTAAGAACCTAACCTGAATATTAAAATCTTATGCCAAGAGACGAGGGACTGAAAGGGCCTTCTATGCCTTAGTGACTAAACCTTAGGAAGAGTGAGTGAATCCTCTCCTGTTTCGTCATGTTAATGGTAAGACACTAATTTTGATTTACTTACACTACACATTAAACTGCAATGGGCTTCAAATCAAAATTTTGCACTGACCACAGTAGAATGGATAGGTCAATAGGCTAATTTCAATTATACAAATTTTTTGTCAACCAACTCTAACTCTGGTTTTGATAAAGAGATCAAGATGAAAGAGTCACACTGGTTTCAATAGGCTTCCACACATATTCATGTGGCAGTCCGATTCAATTTAGGCTAGTGTATCTAATAATTCTAAGTCTTGTTTTGTCAAAGAGCTCGGGATCTTAGATTCAAGCCAGAGCAAGTTTCTTCTGCACATTCACATAGCTTTCGATTCAATTCAAAAAAATATATCTAGCAATTATAGATCCTGTTTTAACCAAAAGGTTAAGATCTTGAATTCAAGCCAGAGCAAGTTTCTTCTGCACATTCACATAGCTTCGATTCAATTCAATGCCATTTTAACAAAGAGATCAGGATCTTGAATATCTTTATTACTAAACATCATTTAACATTGAAGATTGTACTGGTTTGAGTGCATAAGTTGAATGATGCTAACCTGAATAAGGAGGATTTCGAATGGTACAAGCTTTTTCAATTGAAGCTGGATCCAATTTGCAGGGAACTGGTCCACAACATGTAGACAAAACCTTGTTATCTCTACCAAAGAAATTGCCTCAAAGGTTCTTTGATTCAAGCTCCTTTAGTTGAGAGTGTAGCAAGTTCTGAAAATTCTGTTGGTTCTCCCCTAGTTTGAGGCGTGAGAGAGAAAGCTTTTTCAAAGAGTTTCAAAAGTGGGAAAGAAAGCTCTTTCGTAATTCTTTGGTCCAATGCCCTCTGGATCCTCTGAAAGTTTCCTTAGAAATTCCAAACCCTCCCCCCAAGAATTAAATGAAGGCCTCTATTTATAGGAAAAATTTGGCAGGACTTCCACCCCCGTTTCTTGTTTTATTTCTTTTTTCTCTATTTTTATATATTTATTTTTTTTGTTTTTCTAGTTTTTTCAATTTTTATCTTTTATATTGTTTTTTGTTATAATTCTATTTTTTTATTCTTGTTTTTTTCATTTTTGCTTATCATTTCCCCCCTTTTTTTATAACTAATCCTTAACCAACATTAACTAGCTTCCTAACTAATTTCTAACAAATTTTCTTCCTTTTTTCATCATTTTTTTGTTATTTTTTTTATTTTAGACAAATAATTTATTTTGAATTTTAAACTTACCCTCGGACATAATTCAGTGTTCATAATATTCTATCACTTATTAATATAATCCATCATATAAATAATAGAAGAAGGGACAAGATAGAGTAATATGATAAATTTATCATATCCTATTAGTTAATTAAAAAGACAACATAAGATATGATAAAAAAAGCTATACTATTATGTTCTACTTATCGTAACCTTCAAACAAATCTTAAATATTTTATATTTTTAGATGTTTTGAAATATATAGAAACCACTCCTTTATACAAGAAAAAAAAGATTGAGAGGGTGAGACTCCTCTAATATGAGACTTAAAAGTTATGTTTTTAGAAAAGTAAAAATTATTTTAGTATTTTTCTATTTTTATATTGTTGATTTTTTATTTTTATAATTTTAAAAATACTTATTCTATAGTCAAAGTTAAGTGTTTACAATCATAAATCAATAAAAATACTAATTGAAAGTTCATTGTTTCAACCAGAATTAAATAATGATTAAATTTTTCTTTGGATAGGCAAAAAGTATATTAACCGAGTACTAATAATACTCAACAAACGAGATACAAAACACATTACATAACACCAATACTAAAAAAATAGAAATATGTTATGCTATCCTTAAATACAACAAATAAAAGAAATGTATCTATATGTTACCATTAGTCAAGGCTTAGCTACCATATGCCTAATACATTCATCAACTAAAAACCCATCAACATGTTATTTAACTTATAAGAGATGTAGCTTCTTTTTCTTTAATGAAATTTTATGGAATAAACTTAATTAAGTCCATATCTCATCCTTTTGTAGAGCCTATGAATTAAAAACCATCTGGTTATGATCTAACTATAATGATCATATAGTTTCAAACCAAATAATCATTCATTTATCCCTTACGTACTTGGAGCAGGTAGTCAAACTATAGTATTGTACAAAATGTTCTTTAATATCATTTGTAAAGCAGTACAACACCAAACCCAAGTAAGGCACAACCTTCATACCTTAATCACTTTAGGGAAACAAAAAATATGTGTTGTGTGGTTTCCAAGTCATAATTGCAAACTCCATATTTTCCAGCAGATGCTTTCATAACTCCCTTCCTAATTAGATTATCCTTTGATAGTATTTGATCTCTCAGTAGTTGTCAAACAAAGACAGTTCACCTTAAAATGTACCTTTTTAATCCAAAACTAATTGAAGAACTGGTCCTTACCCTTACGTCTAAAACCTACGAAGAGTTTGTATACTAATTTAACAAAGTATCTTCCAAATGGTTTTGCTTGCCATTCCCATCCTTCTTATTTTTCTACAAATGTAAGTTTCTTGCAAAACGTGAGTGTAAAATTATTTTCCAAGTTTTATCCACAAGCAAGTATACTTATCGATATAGAAAGAAGGTATTTAACATCCCAATATTGATTCTATAGAGACTATGGCAACAATTTGTTAGAGAAGTTTGAATCCTAATTTTTAATCTCACCAAGATAGGATTGTATGCAATGGATTTTAAATAAAAATAATTTTTTTTAAAGGTGGCAAGTGAAAGAACACGATGCAAGTTATGGAAGAACATGGAACTTTGGATCCCCTTATGACTTTACTTACTTTTATCCCCAATTCTCTCTAATAATTACTGACCACCTATTTTAAGGCTATTACTACCCAATGATCATGTAATAGTAATAATTTTTCTCCTAAATACTACCTCTAATTATCATGCAAGGTAGATAGATAAGAGAAACATCAAGTATAAGAGGCTATCAACTACTACTTAGGCAATTAACTGATTAGAAACCTAGGATTTCGATTAATCCTCCAAAAGCCTATAAATTCAGTTACCTTATAGTTCCTTCAATTAGGGATGGTACAACTTTTTACCCCTAACTAACTCACAAATTAATAAGAGTGACAAATTTATATTAATGAATTAAGCATGATAAGGTAGCATAATTGGATAAGAAAATACTACCATTCATAAGTATTGACATATAATTATTAATGGGGAAAAATTAGGGTTCAAGCAACTACATCACAAAATTCATCAAAGCTCCATGAATTAGCGATTAGTTATACATGATAAAAATTAACCTAAAGCATCCACAACCTAGTCCTAAGATAAGAGATACAAAATTGGATTACCAACAAGGATAACAATCAACTCTACGACTGCACCATGAAGGGATGTCTTCCACCAAGATCCTATGGGAGGGCACCGAAGGAGGACACCAAGAATGCAAAGGCTAGAGATAGAGAATGGAGGAAAGGTAGGACCATGACTAGAGTATGGAAGTGTCAGTAATTCAAGATGGTCGAATACGGTATGTCTCCTACTCAACTAGAGACTCATATTTATAAGTGTGGATTAGAGCTTCAGTTGTTATGGACCAAATTGACCAGTTGCTCCCTCAGCGGTCGCAGTCAATTTAGGTCATCTCTAGTACCCTTAGCATTGATTAGAATATTTTTTTGTATCATTAGGGCTGATGTGACTCTTTTATGACAATTCCTAGTCTTTGCCCGATCGTGTTATATTTCGCACGATCGTGCTTACTTATTCTGCATTGGCATGTTGTATTTAATTAACACGGCCATGCTTAGGCCTACATTGCTGTGCTAGAAGGCCTGGTTCATTGTGGGCCATTTTTGTTCTACTATTTCTCCATATCTTTTTATACCCTTTTTTGGTCAAAAATTTTCCTATTTTCTGATTCTTACTTGCGTGACCATTTCTATAAAAATAAGGGGGATTAGATAAAATTACTAGTGAATAATCATAAATTTTGAAATAATTATGTTTAAACTTTAGCATATAAATTGACAGAATGACAAATTATCATTGTATAAAGAAAATAAGATCTTGCAAGATTACAAGTTGATGAGTCTCATCTTGGGAAAGTTTCCTCCTCCAACTCCAATTCCACTGACGCGCTCGTCGCAAATGCGCAAAAATAATTTCTAGATTTTCCCCAAACTATTGGTATAGTATAAGGTGCAACCTAGGTCATCTCCCAAAGAACATTTCAGATTCTTAAGCAAATTAGGAGAAAGTTAGAAAAAGGGGGTTTTGTAAATATGTGATATTAAGTGCTAAATACAAAATACAGAATGAAATTAATTTGACTTAACAATTATCAACTCAAGGAATTCAGAGGCTATTTTCATAACTAATCATTCATCACTAAAATCATGCATTGTGTTTATCAACCTAGGATCATCTGAAACCCCTAAAATGATCCTTGAATTCTCTACTGAGAAACCTCTCAGAATTTAATTGATTATGATCAACAAGATTTAGTAACCACTTAATCTTTTATCTAAACCAATTTCACAATCAGAATTCAGTTGAAGTAAGTAATAAAATGAAAACCTTCAATTAAATTACTTAATTTCTACTCTTCAAACTTTTGGAAAATGATTTACCAATCAAAAACCAATTATAAATCAATTATGCATTAATCAAAATATGTCAACCGATCAAAATTTGATTAAAGAATAAAATTGAAGAATATAGTGAAGTAGAGTAGAAACCACTTAATAAGCATATAAATAAAGATCTAGACCTCAAAGTTAAAATGAAAATAGCTTGAATCCTTGAATTGAAACTACAAACCTAGTCTTCCATGAAGGAGGCAAACTAACAACAAATAAATCTTAAGCCTTCCATGTAGAAGGAAACTAACAACAAATAAATCCTAAGCCTTCCATGTTGGAGCAACTAACAATAAAGAAAAACTAAGCCTTCCATGTAGGAGGCAAACTAACAATAAAGAAAAACTAAGCCTTCCATGTAGGAGGCAAACTAACAATAAAGAAAAACTAAGCCTTCCATGTAGGAGGCAAACTAACAAGAAAGAAAGAAAGATGGAAAATGGTATTGGAGTTGATCTCCAAGTGGTGTGTTTCTCCTCTTGTAAACCCTTCTATTTATAGAGGATTTTTGAGGCATCATCTTCAGAAAGTCACCAACTAGGATATTACTTTTCTACCCTTTTATTGCTTTCACATGGGCTTTGTTGAAAATGCAAAACACTTTTGAATTTTTGTCACCAATGAGCACAACAATTTTGACTTTCTTGCAGCGCAATTTCGGATATTCACGTGTCCGAATTAGAGCTTCACGTCTGAACAAAAGTTGTAGCCCCGGATCTTAGCTGTCCAACAGATTTGATTTCATCTCAATATGACTTCTTTAGCTCAAGATATGGCCGGATCTTTGCAAACTGTTCAAATTCCACGTCAGCAACACTATCTCATCTTTTGAGATAATTTCGGAGTCCTAAACATCCCATTTAGAGTTTGCTCTTGCTTTGTAACTGTGGAAACTTCTTTAACCTTTCATTCAAGACAGATTTCATGATTTTTGGATGTCTAAAACTCCTATTATGCTCAAAATACTATAGTAGTGTCATTTTAATCGGATAAGTAAAGAAATTCAATTAAACTTCATATGGACCCAAACTCATAAAATATGACAAAGACCACTTAATTGAACATATAAGAAGTCTTAATGAGATAAAAGTGGGAGATAGTTATTTATGAAATTTATGCTTATCATCCACGCTCACAACCATTGGCCAAACCTCAAACCTCTACAATAGTTCTTTCCTATAGATTAGAAGTATTATATAATTTAGGGAAGGTATATTGCAAAGTATGATCTTCGACCCACACATCATGCTAAAAAGATGTATTCTCACAATTTCCCATCCTTTTTTATACATTTTATCTTCCAGTTATGCCTATATTCTATATCATCACTCCAGATATCTATAAGATCTAATCACCACCTTGATGTGTACGGACACGCTCGTCGCAAACGTCCAAAAATAATTTCTATATTTTTCCCAACTATTGGTATAGTATAAGGTGAAACCTAGGTCATCTCCCAAAGACCATTTCAGATTCTTAAGCAAATTAGGAAAAAGTTAGAATAAGGGGATTTTGTAAAGATGTGATATTAAGTTCTAAATACAAAATAGAGAATGAAATTAATTCAACTTCAACGATTATCAACTCAAGGAATTCAGAGGCTATTTTCTTAACTAATCATTGATCACTACAATCATGCATTATGTTTATCAACCTAGGATCATCTGGAACCCCTAAAATGATCCTTAAATTCTCTACTGAGAAAACTCTCAGGATTCAATTGATTATGATCAACAAGATTTAGTAACCACTTAATCTTTCATTAGATCTAAACCAATTTCATAATCAGAATTCAGTTGAAGTAAGTAATAAAATGAAAACCTTCAATTCAATTACTTAATTTCTACTCTTCAAACTTTTGGAAAATGATTTTCCAATCAAAAACCAATTAGAAATCAATTATGCATTAATCAAAATACGTCAACCGAACAAACTTGGATTAAAAGAATAAAATTGAAGAATATAGTCAAGCAGAGTAGAAATAACTCAATAAGCATGTAAATAAAGATCAAGACCTCAAAGTTAAAATGAAAATAGCTTGAATCCTTGAATTGAAATTACAAACTTAGCCTTCCATGAAGGAGGCAACTAACAACAAAGAAAAACTTAGCCTTCCATGAAAGAGGCAAACTAACAACAAAGAAAGAAAGATGGAAAATGGTATTGGAGTTAATATCCAAGGGTGTGTTTCTCCTCTTGTAAACCCTTATATTTATAGAGGATTTTTGAGGCATCATCTTCAGAAGGTCCCCAACCAACGTTTTTACTTTTCCATCCTTTTATTGCTTTCACATGGGTTTTGTTGAAAATGCAAAACACTTTTAACTTTTTTGTCACCAATCAGCACAACAATTTTGACGTTGATTTCAGAGCAATTTCGGATATTCACGTGTCCGAATTAGAGCTTTATGTCTGAACAAACGTTTTAGCCCTGGATCTCAGATTTCCAACGGATCTGATTTCATCTCAATATGACTTCTGTATCTCAATATATGGCCAGATCTTTGCACACTGTTCAGGTTCAGCAACAGCAACACTAACTCATATTTTGAGATAATTTCGGAGTCCTATACATCCCATTTAGAGTCTGATCTTGCTTTATAACTTTGGACATTTCATTAAGCTTTCATTCAAGATAGATTTCATGATTTTTGGATGTCTAAAACTCCTGTTATGCTCAAAATATTATAATAGTGTCATTTTAATCGGTTAAGCAAAGAAATTCAATTAAACTCCATATGAACCCAAACTCATAAAATATGAAAAAGACCACTTAATTGAACATATAAGAAGTCTTAATGAGCTACAAATGAGAGATAATTATTTATGAAGTTTATGCTTATCAAATTCCTCCACACTTATCTTTTGCACGTCTCGGGCAAACTTAAGTTAAAGATTGGTGGCTAATTTTTTTTTTTTGTTTAATGAAAGAACATCAAAGTTTTGAGTTGATTTCTCAAGAATTCACAAAAATTCATGAAGCCTTTTTTCATCACATTTTTGAAATTACTTAGAAGGGCAACTTTAATTTGAAAAACATAGATTGAGAAAGATAAAACCTCACATGATATACTCTGAATCTCTCAAGTGTTTGATTTGGTAAGTGTTTCTCTCAAATTCAATCCATGAAAGATGAACTGTCATAGGCTTGCGTATCTTCTACTTCTCTACTACTATGTACACATGCAATGCACAAATGAAGAGATCTTTATTTTGGTTATAATGGGATTAGAAAGATGAAATGATATATTGAAGAGATACAATGTTAGACCAAGGAAAATGGTAAGGATTGAGAACTGAATCCAAGTGCATGAGAAACAAATATCACTTTTTTTTTTCAATGTAATAGTTTATTTATTTATTTATTGCTTCAGTTTTTTTTTTCTTCATTTTTTTTTCAACCATGATATTGATGAACACAACAATAATCTCCCCCACACTTATTGAAACACTTATGGTATGATAAATCCAGTTTCCTCACCTTCTATGGTCAAACAAAGTTGTTTTTTTTTTTTTGATTTGTGGTGAGCTAAAAAGAAGAAAAGGCTAATCGGCTCAAAGGGCTGATCAAAGGATAAAATTATATAGGTTGGTTATTTGGCTAGTTGGTTTGCTCAAGAAAAACAATGCCTCAATCATTTTTGTACAATTCATATGAAAATGTAGCTTCAAAAAGAATCAATGCAAGTTCTAAAGTAACATATTCCATGGATGAAAATCACACAAGAAAGAAAGTAATTAATAAGGCTCAAAATCTCACAGGTAATATATTTATCAAATCTAATCTATCCAGTTAAAATATGTGTTGCCAAACTAATTAATCTCGAAATGTAAATCATTTTACTTCAATTATTTTATGAAATCTAAAGAACAACATACTTCCACATTCAATTTTTTTTTAATCATAAGATGCGTATCAAGAGTCAAGTGTAACTCCTTACTCAGCCATCTTACTCAAAGCAACTTTATGATTCTAACCTAATGTTTTTTTTTGGGTTTTTTTTTAATTTTTTTTATCGGACCATCCTCCCCCCAACCTATCCAAGACACTGTCCCCAATGTCTTAGAAGGAATTTCATATAATAGGAAAAGAAATGTGAGAAAACCACCAAAGTAAGGAAAAGTTATAACCGAGGAGTGGTATCTGGTTCTCTTTTGTCTCTACCATCCTGATTTGGTTGGTTCACCAGCTGCATTGCTTGACTGAGCTCAGATGTAGGATTTTGCAAAATCTCAAGTAGTTGTTCAACAGTTGAAGCAGATACTATGATGTTGCGCATGGATTGTGGCATGAACTCCTGCTCTACTGCATGATCTAAACAGGATAAAAAATCATTATAAAAGCCATTAATATTCAATAAGCCCAAAGGTTTTTTTATGAAAATTCCGATAGGCCCAAAATATGATGGTAAAAATTTCTTCCATTGTTCCAAGACCACCAGGTAGTGCAATAAATGCATTAGAATTAATCAACATGTGTCTCATACACTTATGCATGGTTTCAACCTTCAATTCAGTACCCAGGGTGAAGTAGGAGGTGTTCTCATTTTTTAAGACAACACCTAAGACGTTACATCCCCTTGTGAGTGTAGAGCCTGCAATACATCCTTTTAAACCATGAATCCCTCCCCCATAAACAAGATTGATTTTTCTTGCAGCTAATGTCTTACCAAGGTTATAAGTTGCATGTTGAAATTCTCCATCATTTCCAAGGTTAGACCCACCAAAAACACAGATAGTATTGATCCTATCCATAAACGGCGTTTCTGTCTCTTTTGGAAAAATGTCATAGAGGATGATAATTTATAAGGACTCAATATCAGACAAGGAGATCGCTTGAATAGTGCGGGATCAGGATTTGGTAGCAAAAGTTTGAATTTTTGTTCAAGGAAAAGGTGAATGTTAGAAGAGAAAGACATTAAGCAGGGGTGAAAATTTCAAAAAAATGGTGGCCCAATAAATTGAAAAGACAATGTAAATGACAAATATACACGCATGAGAATGAATAGTAGTTGTGATTGTGGCTCACATCTTCCTCTGGTTTTACGTCCAGTAACGGCTGAAACGCCTTCTAAGAGTCGAGGATGCGCTTCCCATTCAGTTTTCTTGTAAACTGACAACAGGGTCTTTTAAAGTCAGATTCCCAAGACTATAGCGTGCTTTTTCCTTACGAAACAGTTCAAACAAATCAAGGACTCCTTGAACATGCCCACTAGAATGCGTCTCAAGAGTCTGAATGATATCATCCAATGACTCCTTACTCAGTCCATCCTTTATGAATTGAATTTTGTCCTCTCGATTTTTTGAAACCATTCCAGGGTTCTTACATCTTGTCTTACAAGTCCATCTTGCACACCTGTAGCAAACTCTAATTCTTTTTGCCCTTCTCTTCTTTGCATAGGAACTTCTTCCCATACCTGGCATGTTTTTAACAAATGATTCTTGAAATTCACCTGCTAAACGTACCTTAGCTTCAATGATCCAACGGACATCTTCTGGAAGACCTAAGAGTGTTAATGCTCTCAATCCTTCAAGTCTACAATTGTAAATGTCTTTAAGAAAATTTCTGGGGAGAGTAGGGAACAAAATTTTGATCCTGGTGAAAGCTTTCTCCATTTTTTTTCTTAAAACACTCAAGTTATTATTCCTGCAAGCTCAATATGATGATTTAAGAGATGAAGAAAGGAAGTTGAGAGATTAGTTAAAACTTGTAAGCAAGGAATATGAGAGAGGGAGAGGGAGAGAGAGAGAGAGAATAAAATTCCTAATCCTAGATCCTTCGCCCATATTTTATATTATACTTGTTCTAATTATCAAAAACTTTAGAAAGGCAATGACTTTCATCACTAATAATTATGGAACAAGTAAAATAAAAGACATGAGAAAGGGAAATTTCTCTTGAATTTATTGCAAGTATGTGGCATTGTGCAAATGCACTTCTTCTACAATGTGCTCTTGAAAACCTTCGAAAAATGGTTTAAGACGATGTCAATTCACCTTGAAGGTTTTTGCAGTTACATCATTTTTTATTTCCACTGCACCATTAGGAAAAACATTAGTAACTACAAATAGTCCTAACCATCTAGAGCGTAGCTTATCAGGCATAAGCTTTAGCCGAGAATTGTAAAGGAGAATTTTTTGTCCAACGGAAAACTCCTTTCTTGCCAACTTTTTGTCATGAAGAGCTTTGACCATTTCTTTGTAAATCTTGGAGTTTTCATATGCTTCTAATCGAATTTCTTCAAGTTCCTGCAATTGAAGTTTCCTATGGATTCCTGCTTGGTCTAGATCTATGTTGCATTTTTTTACTGCCCAAAATGCTCTATGCTCTAATTCAACTGGAAGATGACATGCTTTACCAAAGACATTCCTGTAGGGAGATATGCCAATGGGTGACTTGTAGGCTGTCCTATATGCCCATAAAGCATCAACAAGGTGCAAGCTCCAATCTTTCCTGTTAGGTTGAACTGTTTTCTCTAAGATTTTCTTGATCTCTCGATTAGAAACTTTAGCTTGACCATTTGTTTGAGGATGATATGGGGTGGAGACTTTATGCATGACTCCATATTTGCGGAGTAGAGCTTCCATTGTGCGGTTGCAAAAATGAGTACTTTGGTCACTAATTAGAGCTCTAGGAATGCCAAACCTGCTGAAAATGTTAGACTTGATAAAATCTGCAACAACTCGAGCATCTTCAGTATGAGTGGCTTTTGCCTCCACCCATTTTGAAACATAATCAACAACTAACAAAATGTAAACAAATCCAAAAGAGATAGGGAATGGACTCATAAAGTCTATACCCCATACATCAAATACCTCACAAAAGAGAAGTGGTAGTTGGGGCATCTCATTTTTGCGTGAAATACTCCCTATTCTTTGGCACTGCTCACAAGTTATGCATAATCTGTGTGCATCACGAAATATTGTAGGCCAGTAAAAACCTAAGTCTAGTACTTTTCTAGCTGTCCGTTGTGACCCAAAATGTCCACCACAAGCTAGGGAATGGCAAAAGGTAAGTATAGACTGAACTTCATGATCTGGAACACATCTTCTAATGATTTGATCACTACATGTCTTCCAAAGGTATGGTTCATCCCATATGTAGTGTTTGGCATCACTTTTCAACTTGGCAATTTGCGATTTGGTGAAGTGTTTGGGTATTTCTTTAGCAACCAGATAGTTTACCAAATTTGTATACCAAGGATCCTTCCTGTGCAAATGATAGAAATGCTCTTCGGGGAATGAATCTACAATTGAAGTTTCTTCACAAGGTTGCTGGATCTGACTTAAATGATCTGCTACAAGGTTCTCTGCACCACTCTTTTCTTTAATCTCTAAATCAAATTCTTGCAACAAAAGCATCCAACGAATTAGTCTTGGTTTAGCATCTGCCTTCTTCAGCAAGTATTTCAAAGCGGCATGGTCAGAGAATACTATAACTTTAGATCCAAGCAAATAGGAGCGAAATTTATCTAATGCAAATACAATTGCCAAAAGCTCCTTCTCAGTAGTTGTGTAATTGGATTAGGATGCATCTAGTGTGCGAGAGGCATATGCAATGACATGAGATCTCTTGCTAACTCTTTAAGACAGTACAACACCAAGGGCATAATTAGATGCATCACACATTAATTCAAATGGAAGCGTCCAATTAGGTGGTTGAATGATGGGAGTGGTTATCAACCGCTTCTTTAGTTCATCAAATGAATCCTTGCATGCTTGATCAAACACAAATTTGGTATCTTTTTATAGTAGTTTAGAAAGAGGTTGTGCAATCTTGCTAAAATCCTTGATGAATCTTCTGTAAAAACCTACATGAGCAAGTAAAGAACGTACTTCTTGCACAGAAGTAGGGTAAGGTAGAGAAGTAATAATGTCTATCTTAGCCTTATCAACCTCTAAACCTTTGCTAGATACCAAGTGTCCTAAGACTATACCTTCTGTTACCATGAAATGACATTTTTCAAAATTTAAAACAAGGTTAGTCTCAATCCGTCTGTCCAAAACTTTAGAGAGGCTTTCTAAGCATGCATCAAAAGAAGAACCATATATGGTGAAGTCGTCCATAAACACTTCCATGCAACTTTCTAAGAGATCAAAGAAAATACTTACCATACATCTTTGAAAGGTTCCAGGGGCGTTGCACAGACCAAAGGGCATCCTTCGATAGGAAAAAGTACCAAAAGGACAAGTGAAGGTGGTCTTATGATGGTCTTCTGGGGCTATATGTATTTGAAAATAACCTGAAAAACCATCTAGAAAGCAATAGTGAGATTTTCCTGCTAATCTTTCCAAAATTTGGTCTATGAAGGGCAAAGGGAAATGATCCTTGCGAGTAGCTTGGTTAAGCTTCCTATAATCTATGAACACTCTCCAACTGTTTTGTATTCTGGTAGGGATTAGTTCATCATTGTGATTTTTGATTACAGTCATGCCAGTCTTCTTAGGAACTACTTGCACCGGGCTTACCCAATCACTGTTTGAGATGGGATAGATGATACCAGCTGGCAAAAGCTTACCTACTTCCTTCTTTACCACATCTAGGATGGTTGGATTCAAACGCCTTTGTGGTTGTCTAAGAGGTCTGGTGTTTTCCTCTAGCAATATCCTATGCATACAAGTAGATGGGCTAATGCCTGGAATATCAGCCAAAGTCCATCCAATTGCTTGTTTGTGGCTTCTCAATGTTTGCAATAACCTTCTTCTTGTTGTGGTAGAAGGTTCTTTGCTACAATGACAGGAAGCTTCTCATTTTCCCCCAAATAAGCATATTTTATATGTTCAGGCAAAGGCTTCAACTCCAAAGGAGGTGGTTGTATTATGGAAGGTAGGGATCTATCTGTGATTGAAATGTCTGCAACACTTGCATCTAACATGTCATCTTTGCAAGAAGTTTGGTCTAAAGCATTTTGCAAAGCAGCATTAATCCTGGAACACACAGTACATGGATCAAATTCATCACATGTGCAAGTAAAATTATCTAAATAATTTAAATCAAAATAAAAAATATTCAAATGGAGATTGTTAGTAGAATAATCATTCGCAAGAAGGTCTATGGCATCAAGTTGAAAAAGTGAATGATTCTCTATAGGATGCTTCACGGCTTCAAATATGTTGAATTGGATGATATCATCTCCAAATTCCATAGAGAGAGTCCCTGTATGCACATCTATCTTTGTTTTTACAGTTTTGAGGAAGGGTCTCCCTAGGATCAAGGTTGCTCTATTGATGGATGACTCATCTTCCATATCCAAAATGTAGAAGTCAGCTGGAAAGATCAGCTTATTCACTTGAACTAGCACATCTTCAAGTACTCCGGCTGGATGTGCTGTACTTTTATTGGCTAATTGAATTACCACACTAGTTGGCTTCAGTTCTCCTAGATTCAAAGATTTATAAACTGTTGAGGGCATAACATTAATGGAAGCACCTAGATCCAGCAATGCATCACCAAATGTAGAGTTTCCTATTGTGCAAGGAATGGTGAAAGTTCTTGGATCTTTACATTTCTGAGGGAGGCTGGGCTGAATTAAGGGAGAAACATTGTGTTCCACACTAATCTTCTCATCCCCTTTGAGTCTTCTCTTATGCGTGCACAAGTCCTTTAGAAATTTGGCATATTCGGGAATTTGCTTGATAGCATCTAGAAGTGGTATGTTGACTTCCACTTTCTTGAAAGTATCTAGAAGCTCCTTATCCAATTCTGCATGAACATTGGGCTTGGATTGGATCATTCTATTTGGAAAAGGTAAAGATACCTTCTGATCAGCACAATTTGGGGTTTTTGTCTCATTAGATGCTTCAAGTGCAGATCGTTTATGGCAAGTTTCTTTTTGTTGATCATTCGATGTCTTATAAAAAGCTGGTGTACTTTTTTCATCAGACTTTCCCTCTAATTCAGATGGCTTATCAGAGATGTCTCCAGGTGTAGAGATAAATGCTTCTCTTTGGTGTGGATCAGTCTGATTGAAGCTTTGTTTCTTTAAAACCGTAGGGTCTGTCTGCACTTTCTTGCCACTTTTCAGGGAGATGGCACTCACGCTTTTGGGATTTATGACGGGTTGAGAAGGTAATTGACCAGAACCTTGAGATTTCAATTTGTTGACAGTGGTAGCCAACTGCCCAATTTGAGTTTGTAAATCCTGAATGGTAGAACTTACATTCTGTTGAAACTGGAGATTATTGGTAGCTAATTGCTTCATCAAATCATCAAGAGAAGGTTCAGAAGCATTAGAAGGTACAGATTGCTGCATATGCTGTTATTGTTGTCTAAATGGCGATGGTTGGTATTTATTTTGGGAGTCAGATGTTTGAATCCTTTGTTATTATGGAGGACCATATCTCAAGTTAGGATGGTTTCTCCAACTACGATTGTATGTTCCAGAAGGTGGTTCAAACTTCTGTTGCTGATAATGTTGAGGAGGCCTGTATTGTTGTCCTATGGTAAAAATACCATTAACTGTAGCATCAAGTGTCTCGCTTTCTTGCAATGTTGGGCATGCATCAGTAGGATGGTCTGCACAAGTGCAGATGCCACATGTTTTGGTTTTATCAACAACATTAAGTTGTTGTTGTTGTTGTCCGATGGCCAACTGTCTTACGATGGAGGTTAGTTCTTCAATTCTGTTCTTCAATCGTGTATGGTCTGTCTTAGTGGTCATTTCATGGACTCCTTTAGACAATGAATTAGTTCGAGAATTGAATTGTAGAGAATTTTCTCTCATGTTGGCAATTAAATCTCGAGTTGCTGTAGGAGTTTTGTCCATAAGTGCTCCATCACTAGCTGCATCAACCATGCTTTTGTCCATTGACATGAGTCCTTCATAAAAACACTGAATCAGTAATTGATTACTGATTTGATGGTATGGACAAGTGGCGCAGAGTTTCTTGAATCTCTCCCAATACTCATAGAGAGTTTCTTGAGTGTTCTGTCTGATGCCATAAATCTCTTTTCTGATAGGTGCTGTTCTGGATGCACGGAAGAATTTCTCTAGAAATAATCTCTTCATATCATTCTAGCTTCTAACAGATGTTGGATGTAGATAGTATAACCAGTCCTTCGCTCCATCATTTAAGGAGAAAGGAAATGCCTTCAACTTGATATGATCTTCAGGAATTCCTTGTGGCCGCATTGTGGAACACACAATGTGAAATTCTTTCAAATGTTTATGAGGGTCCTTACCTGCAATGCCATGAAACTTAGGTAGCAAATGTATTAATCCAGACTTCAGTTCAAATGGTGCATCAACATCAGGGTATTGAATACACAATGATTGATAAACAACATCAGGTGCAGCTAATTCTTTTAGGGTTCTATCAGCCATGTTCTTAGCAAAGTATTTAAAACTATCAAAATTTAAAGATGAAAAATCACTACTGTTATTTTCTTGGTTATTCTTGAATGAATGCCTTCTATGTGTTCTTTTCAAATGGTGGAATGTTCTATCAATCTCAGGATCATATGCATATAAATTTTCAGGATTGGATCGGGTCATACACAAAAAGGTGAATTCATACAGAAAATCCAAGAATATATACCTAAAGTAAAAAAAATTTGTTAGAAAGATTAAAATTTTTATACAAACTCCTAAATGAGCCTAGGAAATTAAAATGGTCCCCGGCAACGGCGCCAAATTTTTGACACGCTCGTCGCAAACGCGCAAAAATAATTTCTAGATTTCCCCCAAACTATTGGTATAGTATAAGGTGCAACCTAGGTCATCTCCCAAAGACCATTTCAGATTCTTAAGCAAATTAGGAAAAAGTTAGAATAAGGGGATTTTGTAAAGATGTGATATTAAGTTCTAAATACAAAATACAGAACGAAATTAATTCAACTTCAACGATTATCAACTCAAGGAATTCAGAGGCTATTTTCTTAACTAATCATTGATCACTAAAATCATGCATTATGTTTATCAATCTAGGAACATCTGGAACCCCTAAAATGATCCTTGAATTCTCTACTGAGAAAACTCTCAGGATTCAATTGATTATGATCAACAAGATTTAGTAACCACTTAATCTTTTATTAGATCTAAACTAATTTCATAATCAGAATTCAGTTGAAGTAAGTAATAAAATGAAAACCTTCAATTCAATTACTTAATTTCTACTCTTCAAAATTTTGGAAAATGATTTTCCAATCAAAAACCAACTAGAAATCAATTATGCATTAATCAAAATACGTCAACCGAACAAACTTTGATTAAAAGAATAAAATTGAAGAATATAGTAAAGCAAAGTGGAAATAACTCAATAAGCATGTAAATAAAGATCAAGACCTCAAAGTTAAAATGAAAATAGCTTGAATCCTTGAATTGAAACTACAAACCTAGCCTTCCATGAAGGAGGCAAACTAACAACAAAGAAAGAGGCAAACTAACAACAAATAAATCCTAAGCCTTCCATGTAGGAGGCAACTAACAACAAATAAATCCTAAGCCTTCCATGTAGGAGGCAACTAAAAATAAAGAAAAACTAAGTCTTCCATGTAGGAGGCAAACTAACAAGAAAGAAAACCTAAGCCTTCCATGTAGGAGGCAAAACTAACAAGAAAGAAAGAAAGAAAGAAAGAAAGAAAGAAAGAAAGAAAGAAAGAAAGAAAATGGTATTGGAGTTAATCTCCAAAATGGTGTTGTGTTTCTCCTCTTGTAAACCCTTCTATTTATAGAGGATTTGTGAGGCATCATCTTCAGAAAGTCACCAACTAGGATATTACTTTTCCACCCTTTTATTGCTTTCACATGGGCTTTGTTGAAAATGCAAAACACTTTTGAATTTTTGTCACCAATTAGCACAACAATTTTGACTTTCTTGCTCCGCAATTTTGGATGTTCACATGTCCGAATTAGAGCTTGACTTCTGAACAAAAGTTGTAGCCCTGGATCTTAGCTGTCCAACAAATTTGATTTCATCTCAATATGACTTCTATATCTCAAGATATGGCCGGATCTTTGCACACTGTTCAAATTCCACGTCAGCAACACTATCTCATCTTTTGAGATAATTTCGGAGTCCTAAGATCCCATTTAGAGTCTAATCTTGCTTTGTAACTATGGACAGTTCTTTAATCTTTCATTCAAGATAGATTTCATGATTTTTGGATGTCTAAAACTCATGTTATGCTCAAAATACTATAATAGTGTCATTTTAATCGGTTAAGCAAAGAAATTCAATTAAACTCCATATGAACCCAAACTCATAAAATATGAAAAAGACCACTTAATTGAACATATAAGAAGTCTTAATGAGCTACAAATGAGAGATAATTATTTATGAAATTTATGTTTATCATGTACCTGCAATTTACACTACATCTTATGTCCTGAGTTTCATACTTAGATTTTAAGACCCTAGACCAAAGGCTTCTCTCTTGTGTTAAAAATCTCCATCTCCATTTTCCAATAATGCTAAATTAAAAGTCTTAAGATTTCTCACCCCCAAACCATCTACCTCTTCTTTTTTAGAGACCTCTTCCTAAGACACCCAATGTCTTTTCCTCCCCTCCTTTATTTCCCCATAAAAATATTTTATAAATAAATTCAAGTGCATGGATGATACCTTTAGGAAATTTGAACAAATAAAGGAAATTAATCAAGAATAAGTGAAAAACCAATTTGAGAAGGACAATTCTACCATTAAAGAATAAGGTCTTGTACTTCTAGGATAATAATCATTCTTTTTTACATTGCTTAATGTCGCAACCGTAATTCCGACGAGACGACGAACTCACTACAATTTTAAAATGAATTTATTTGATATTAGTGGAGTCGCCACCAAATTTTTATTTAAGGGAAAAAGATTTGGAAAAAAAACCCTGACTCGTGGAAGAGATTTAGGTTCAGGAGTCGGTTACGAGTGGGGAAGGTGTTAGGCACTCCACTCGCCCGTTCCAAAGAACGGCACCCTCAAACTGAGTGTGTGATTTTGAAAAAGTTTGATCCCTTAATTAATGTGAAAATAAATAACTTGATGGAGGTTAGCCTGATAGGACTTGATCCTGCTCCTACGTATTCTCTGGTGCAATGGGAAACTCAAGGCTTACATAGTTCTGGTTGATTTGAAGGCTCAACCTTCAAATAGACTTTAAATTGAAAAGCAAATGTTTTGTTGTTGTTGTTGTCTCATTTTGAAAACATTTTGAGGGTGCGATCCCAATCCACATATGCACAGGGCCCAAGACAACTACGGCTGCACTTGGACCCATATAGGCCTCTAAACAACGAGCAGCAGAAAAAGCTATCAGTTCGTTTTTAGGGCCCATTGCGTGAGATTAAGGAAAGCAAAAACAAGATTTTTATTTTACTGAAAAGAAAGGCAAGGAGGGGCAATCCCAATCCACATATGCACAGGGCCCAAGACAACAACGGCTGCACTTGGACCCATACAGACCTCTAAACAACGAACAGCAGAAAAAACTACCAGTTCGTTTTTAGGGTCAATTGCGTGAGATTAAGGAATGCAAAAAGATTTTTATTCAATCGTTTTCTTGACTTGTAAATATCAGAAGCGCGTGGGCTTAATCGAACTTTCAGGATATTTAGGGGTCAAAATATGAATATAAAAAGTTTAGCGGTCAAAATATGAATATAAAAAGTTTAGCGGTCAAAATGTAAATATGGAAAGTTGAGGGATCAAAATGTAAATATGGAAAGTTGAGGGATCAAAATGTAAATATGAAAAGTTGAGGGGATGATTTGCAATTTTGAAAAGTTGAGGGGGTAAAATGTAATAAGAGGAGTGAAAGGCTTAATTGTACATTGAGGTCAGTCTGGGAGCCTATGGACGTTGTGCAAATTCCTAAAGAGCCTGGTGGTAGGTTCATATAGGCAAGTTTGACTATGGCTCATGGTGGGCCCTCCCCACATGCATGGCTCTCATGGCTCAGAAGTGGCTTTGTTTGGCTAAAGGCTTACTATTAATCACCCAAGGGGAATGGCAGGAAATGGCCAACACAGGGTTCGAACCTAGGGCCTGAAGGATGAGGACTGCAAGTTGTGCCACTAAGCTAACGCCTAATTGAACCTTCCACACTTTGTTCCCAACTTAAGGCACATAGAGGGGATGCACATAAGAAATGGTTGCATGGCTGCCTGGTCTTTGCATGGCTTCGCTGTGCCAAACTCCTGACGCCGTGACTTAGGTACTAACTCCAAGACATGTACCCCGATCTAGCTTGAACCAGGGTGCAGGTTCCTGGCCCCCATCAAGCTTTACAAGAGTCCCTGGTCTTGAGGTGTGTAAATTGCCTATTGAAGACACAGTGGGAGCTAACAAGGATCTACCATGCTGTGCTCCTTTCGAACGCCCCTGGTGCCAAGGAGGGATATGGGATGACGCTGCTATGCTTTAACACGGCGAGTGCATGGATGAGTGTAAGTGGAACAAGGTGCATCCAAGGTTTGTTGTGCGTGAAAGGGAGTGACTCCCGAAGGTTATACTCGTGGGAAAGCTAGCAGCAAAGGAGGCGTAGACTTCAAAGACTCAAAAACTATCCTGGGCAGCGGGAAACCCATTACCTATACTAGAGTCACCAGCGATGGTGTCTGAAGAACACACACTGTGATTCTGGTCGTGTGGTGATAGGCAGAGAGCAAACGTAGTGGTCGTGGCTCCCCTATTGATTGCATTGGTCTAAGCTGTCCTGTATAGACTTGAGGATGAAGGAGTGTGGAGCAAGGTAAGGGATCAGGGAAGTCTCTGGGGTTTACAAGGTGTAACGATATATGAAGTGACCCATATATCAGAACGCAAGTTCGAATGGCCCTTCATAGAAGTCCAAAGCCACGACACCCTATTAACATAGCTAGGCGCTCTCATCCCGTTCGACGTCATTTCCTATCTGTGCCAACAAATTCGTGTCGTGCAAGGCTTTGGGTAAATCATGGAGCCAATGCCTTTCATTGCAGGGTCCTGCAGGTGGAGCCCAAGGTCTATGATACGCGCCTTGAATCAGCACAACAACTTGGTATACCTTAGGTGTTCTGCACTCTCACTTCTCGACACTGCATGTAGCTGATTTATGCTATGCCAAGTCAATAGTTTCATGCAAATAACTCGTCCCGCCACCCTGCTTACTGTTGGTGGATCCGTGACTTTTGTTGTCTTGAATGGACCAGACTTGTACGGAAGAGCCGGACGACACGACTTTAGCTAAGAGGAAGAGGTAGTGAATGGTGTGCATGAGGCCTTAATAGCGATTCAGGTTCAGCCATAACGTATCGCATACAGATTCTCTGCTCCGATCTGTATTAGTGGCAAGGCTCTGTTCTTGCTCTTGTTGGGTTCCAATTCAATCCATCGGTGTTGCAAGGCCAGAGCACCCTTATTAGACGTAGGGTTAAACCAAAATTTATGGTAGGGCCATACAAGGTGAATCCGGCTACTGGACTCCAAGCTACTAGACTATGAATGAGGTAGTAGCATATACAAACCGAGCGTCATCCGCGGTGCAATAACTCTTAGGTCTCTTACCACAAACATTCAAATCGGACACTGAAAGTCTAGATCTAAGCTAGATCTCTATCAGAGTTAACAATCACCTACTAGATTTTCAGATCCATATACAAGTGATCGTACGGATAACAGCGGATGCATTTCAAACTTGTTTTCATCTTCATTTAGCTCCATTTGCAGGGACGATCATGAATTTACAAGGATGATTACATTACAATTTTAACGAAAAGGATTTTAACTAATAAGTTGGGATCGAGGATCGAACCTAGATTGATGCTTTTCAAATGTGCATTTAGGAGCCTTTCTTGAATCGCTTGCAGAGAGAATTCGCTTATGCTGCAACTGGATTGCTTTTGGAGTCAGGAATCTCCATCCAGCTTTGCGGATGGCCGAAATTGAGAGAGCCCCCCAATTTTTTTTGGATCGCCCTTTTATATATTTTCTCTCTTTTCATTTTGTTTGCATTTTCCTTTTTTCAATTTCCTTTGTTTTTCTTTTCTTTTTCCTGCCTATTTCTTTTTCTTTTCTTGCACTAATTCAGTTTTTCTATTTTTTGGAAATTTCTTTTTCCTTTATTTATTTTTTCCAGATTTTTTATTTATTTTTTCACCTTTTTTTGCATTTTTCATATTTTTTATTTCTTTTCTTTTGTTTTAATATTTATTGTTTTATTTAATTCTATTTCATTTATTTTTTATTTTATTTTTCATTATTTTTCAAAAAAATTTCCTTTCTTTCTTTTTTTTCTTTTTCTTTTTTTTTTTTGCTTTTCTTTCTTCTTCTTTTTTCTTCTTCTTTTTTTTTTTGTTATTTTCTTGTATTTGATTTTTATTATTTTTTCTTTTTCTTTTGAAATTCTTTTTTCCTTTCTTTTATTATTTTCTGCTTTTTATTTATTTATTTTGTTTCTTATTTATTTTGAACTTATTAATTTAAAGAAATGAAGACCTCGGACGTAATTGAGTGTTTACACTTAACGTTAGTTACCAAGTAACCAACCTCCTTGGATTTGCATCAATCAGGATTCCCAGATAACTAAAAGGAATACAACCAACTTGACAATTGATGAACGAAGTCATTGATCGCATCTATTCCTTTTCAACATTGATTTCTATAATGTGACTTTTATAAAAATTCACTTTTAGATAAGAGGAAAACTCAAACAACTATAAAAGGGCCTTTATTAGCCTCACATTTGATCTTATTACTCGTCCAACCAATATAGTGTCATCAACGTATTGTAAATGAATTGTACTCTAATTACCATTTCTAATGAGAACTCCTTTAAACAACTTCAATTCCACTACTTTTGTTACCATTTTACTCATCCCTTCTATTGCTATCAAAAAGAAAAGGAGACAATGGGTTTACTTGTTCCAAGTCATTTTCTACTCTAAACTGCTATCCACCAAAATAGATATTCTAGTTGTTCAAACTTTGAAATCCATTCAATCCATTTTTTTTGGGAAAACCCATCCTCCCTAGCTTGTAAGGTAAGTAACTCCAACTTATTAAGTCATAAGCTTTTTTAAAATCCACCTTGAATAGAATTTTTGGACTTTTGTTCTTTTTTGCTCCTTCCATAATTTCATTCAAAATCATAACTCCCATCCATGATTTTCCTCACATTGAGAAAGGTTGACTATGTTTTTAAGATAAGCTTATACATGTTTCCTACAAGATAAACTATTAACTTAACTACTTTTTATTAACTAGTTATAATATGAGTGAATCAATATTCGAGCATTGGAATAGTATTTTATATTTATATATTTCTCAAATTTGATTTTTATAAAAAAAAATTCATCTTTTTTTTTAGAAAATAGGATTTTCCCACTATTGTCTTGTTTATGTGTTTTGAGGTTATCTATGGAGATGGGAGTGATAGATCATTTGCTACCATAACTTGGGCAATGGCAAAGATGACTAAAAATCCAAGAATAATGGAAAAGGTACAAGTTGAGGTAAAAGAGGTATTTGGTATAGAAAGAAAGCCTACTGAAAGTGGCATAGAGAATCTAAAATATTTGAATGTGTTGTGAAAGAAACATTAAGATTACACTTTCCTGGTCCTCTTTTGCTTACAAGAGAGTGTAGAAAAGCTTGTCAGATCAATGACTATCATATACTTCAAAAAAGTAAGGTCATAATCAATGTTTGGGAAATTGGAAGAGATCCAAATTACTAGATTGAGACCAAGGTTTTATCCTCAAAGGCTAAGGTTTTGCTGTATACAAACATATATGTATTGTCTGTTAAATTGAACCAATTCTTTTTAATCCTATATGTCCCTTTTATGTTTTAGTTTTTAGTTCTCTCATTGTAACTTATTCGTTTTATATTCTCTTATTTAGAGTTATTATTTCACTCTTTGTGACTTTGTAATTGTACATAAAAGTTAGGAAGTGACTTTGTTTTTTTATTTGTCATAATGACAGCAACTAATTGTAAACTCATAATCATATGCCATTTTCCAATCTCTTAATGCTAACCCACTCCTAATAATATAAGATAGTAAATTATTTTTGATAGCAAATAAACAAAGCAAATTAATCATACATGAGCATCCTTATTCAAATAGAAAAATGGAATCAATAAAAACATAAATGAAAAATATCTAAGAAGAAAAAGGAAAAGAGGCCCTTGCAAAGAAAAATCATTAGATAACTTCATTTTCTTATTGTGAAGATTATTTTAAATATAACGCATAACGCACAGTACTGTAAAATCCTCAAGCGAACTAACTATTATGGGAAAGTTAATCCAGACAACAACTAAAAGAGAAGAGAGATGAAGAGAGGATATAAAGAAAAAATGGAAAACTATTGGGGTTTGCTTACCTAAATCAGAAAAGACTCTTGTCAAAGAGAACCAAAGATAGAGAATACACAGAGGGCAGTGCTAGTTACTTTCCGAATGCGATTCACCTATGCTTTTCGAATGTGATTTAGTTCCACTACAGTTGTTGCTTCCTGTGATTCAACTATGTAAACACTCAATTATGTCCAAGGCCCAATTTTTAAAATTAATCAGTAAATGAACAATAAGTTAAATAATAAACAAAACAAAACAGAAGAACAGATAAAATAAATAGAAGAACAGATAAAATAAATAGAAGAACAGATAAAATAAGCAGAGAACAGCAACAAAAAAAATGACGAGAAACAGTAAAATAAAAATAATAAGTAAATAATAAATAACTAAAAAAGAATAACTAAAAAAGTATGTAATGAAATATATATACATAAATAAATGAAAGAAAATAAAAAATCATAAACAAGAAAAAAGAAAAAAAAACTAACTAAAATAGAAAACTAAATAAAAAGAAAAACAAATAGAAAAGAGATTAAAAAAATATAAAAACAGAAAAAGGAGAAATAAAAATAAATAAAGCTAGAAATAAATAAGAAAATAAAAAATAAATAAAATTGGAAAAAACAGAATCAAATAATAAAAATAAACAAAACAAAATAGAAAAGAAATTAAAAATAAAAAAGAATATAAAACAGAAAAATTGAAAAGATAAAACAAAACAAAATAAAAAATAAAAGAATAAAATAAATAAACAAAAAGAGTAAAAATAAAAAAATAATATTAAAAAGAAAAAAGAAAAAGAAAAAAAACTAAATTTCTAAAGATAAAAAACTAAAATAACAAAATCAAAATGGAAGAACGGAAAACGAAAGAACAAGAAGTAAAAAAAAAAGGAAAATAGAAGAAAAAAAGGGAAGTGCGAATTGGATTCAAAAAGGGTACCTCTCTCTGGTGAAAAAAAGAATTTTTTTCCTTGTTCCCTTGGAAAACCTAGGTGAAGATTGGCAAAAAAGGAGACACCATGGCCCCTTCGAGGATGAGCCTGGATCATAATGCAGAATTATGAGCCAATTGCAGGGGAGAAGGATGAAATCTCCAGGAAATCCACTCTGTTCATAACCTATCCTACCATAATCGGAATAGTCCGTAATTCGTTAAGTTAATCTCGCATTCAGGTCAATAGCTAGCATCTTTCTCATTCTATTTTAGGGAATAAAATCATTATATCTTCTTATATAATTCACCACGTGATTCATATGGTTATTGCATGAATACAATAGTTATAATTCTTGGAGTTAACCTCGCTTTTAGTTTGGATTTCAGCAATTTCAGCTTGTGGTGATTCATGTTTTGTGGGTCTCTAACTAAAATATAGTTTGTATCACTACGTGGAATAAATCTAAAAGTTGATTCATACTCCATGATGCTACGATTAATAGTTGTGGTCTGTGAGTCGAGCTCATAATCCTACCACAGAGTAGTAGTTGAGTCGTATATCCGTGTCGACAAAGTTACTGTGAGAATAGTTAGGGCATTTCTTCCCATCTGAGTTGGTGTCAAAGGATATGTCACTAGCTAGTGCGTGGTCTATAAACCAAGGCTTGTGTTCATGACCATTCCATCCTTAGCTGTGATCGTCATACTATATAAATGCCTCCAAGAAGCATCAGATTTTCTGAAAATGTAGAAAAACTAGCTGTCATCGATGGAAAATTGTTGACATGCTAAGAACCATTATCAATCTTCTATGCGTTATAATTTTTTCAGTCTTCTACGTCCATTCTCCCACTAACACTAACCTAATGACTAACGCCTTGGCTATTAGCGATTCCTCCATCCAAGTGGTTGCATCTTCATCATCCTCATTGTTTCGGCTGACTAGGAGCATAGTGCATTCAGATAATTCATTATTTCCTTCTTCAAGTCCTGCCATCAACATTTTCAGATCAGGTTAATCCTTCATCCAACCCCTGTGGCCAACCCGATAGTGTTGAGAAGCCTGAGAAATGTTACTCCTGGACCTTTTTTGCTGGTAGATTTTCAATCCAGGGAGTTTAACCTTATGCCTTCTAGCAACACCTAAGCTGGAACTCAGCGTCATCAAGGCTGCAGGTTCGATCTATCGGGGGCATGGTGCATTCCAAATAACCTTCCACAGTACCCATGATCCTAGAAAACAAGCCCCATGCAAAATGGGTACCCGCCAAGCCAGGCAAATCATACAACCAATGCATAAGCCAGAAGTCAAGGCAAGTGTGTGTTCATGACGCTCTCTTTCGAAGACGTGATCAACATTGAGGGAAATTCAGGAAAACCAATGATATTGATCAACTAAGCACCTCTGGTTCAAGATCCATTTGTCGTTCTTTTGATTGTTCTAGCAATGAAAGGAGGCCAAGCAAACTGCCATGCAATTTCTGGTCCATGTCGAGAAGCACATGCAAAGGCCAAGCAAGCGCTGATCACGTTCCTTATAAAGGCCATATAGGCTCATGCAGGTTCTGGTTCATGCTAACAACATTCCTGGACGTCCAAACTTGCATGGTTATACTTATATGTGCTCGGACGAACCAACTCGGCCAGCTCCATGTGCACGGGTCACCATAGCTGATATATTACTGTTACAATGCACTTGGCTCTTGGAATGAGACACACGTTTAGTTTGAGTAACACTGCCCATTCTTCATGGAACAACTGATCCATCACAAATGATTGAGCGTCACTCACACATTGATAAGCATAAATTTCATAAATAATTATCTCTCACTTTTATCTCATTAAGACTTCTTATATGTTCAATTAAGTGGTCTTTGTCATATTTTATGAGTTTGGGTTCATATGAAGTTTAATTGAATTTCTTTGCTTACCCGATTAAAATGACACTATTATAGTATTTTGAGCATAATAGGAGTTTTAGACATCCAAAAATCATGAAATCTATCTTGAATGAAAGCTTAAAGAAGTGTCCACAGTTACAAAGCAAGAGCAGACTCTAAATGGGATGTTTAGGACTCCGAAATTATCTCAAAAGATGAGATAGTGTTGCTGACGTGGAATTTGAACAGTGTGCAAAGATCCGGCCATATCTTGAGATACAGAAGTCATATGGAGATGAAATCAAATCTATTGGACAGCTAAGATCCGGGGCTACAACCTTTGTTCAGAAGTCAAGCTCTAATTCGAACATGTGAACATCCGAAATTTCGGTGCAAGAAAGTCAAAATTGTTGTGCTCATTGGTGACAAAAATTCAAAAGTGTTTTGCATTTTCAACAAAGCCCATGTGAAAGCAATAAAAGGGTAGAAAAGTAATATCCTAGTTGGTGACTTTCTGAAGATGATGCCTCAAAAATCCTCTATAAATAGAAGGGTTTACAAGAGGAGAAACACACCATTTTTTTGAGATTAACTCCAATACCATTTTTTTTCTTTCTTTCTTTCTTTCTTTCTTTCTTGTTAGTTTTTCCTCCTTCATGGAAGGCTTAGGTTTTCTTTCTTGTTAGTTTGCCTCCTACATGGAAGGCTTAGTTTCTCTTTATTGTTAGTTTCCTTCTACATGGAAGGCTTAGGATTTATTTGTTGTTAGTTGCCTCCTACATGGAAGGCTTAGGATTTATTTGTTGTTAGTTTGCCTCTTTCTTTGTTGTTAGTTTGCCTCCTTCATGGAAGGCTAGGTTTGTAGTTTCAATTCAAGGATTCAAGCTATTTTCATTTTAACTTTGAGGTCTTGATCTTTATTTACATGCTTATTAAGTGGTTTCTACTCTGCTTCACTATATTCTTCAATTTTATTCTTTAATCAAAGTTTGATCGGTTGACGTATTTTGATTAATGCATAATTGATTTATAATTGGTTTTTGATTGGTAAATCATTTTCCAAAAGTTTGAAGAGTAGAAATTAAGTAATTTAATTGAAGGTTTTCATTTTATTACTTACTTCAACTGAATTCTGATTATAAAATTGGTTTAGATGAAAGATTAAGTGGTTACTAAATCTTGTTGATCATAATCAATTGAATTCTGAGAGGTTTCTCAGTAGAGAATTCAAGGATCATTGTAGGGGTTCCAGATGATCCTAGGTTGATAAACACAATGCATGATTTTAGTGATCAATGATTAGTTATGAAAATAGCCTCTGAATTCCTTGAGTTGATAATTGTTAAGTCAAATTAATTTCATTCTGTATTTTGTATTTAGCACTTAATATCATATATTTACAAAACCCCCTTTTTCTAATTTTCTCCTAATTTGCTTAAGAATATGAAATGGTCTTTGGGAGATGACCTAGGTTGCACCTTATACTATACCAATAGTTTGGGGAAAATCTAGAAATTATTTTTGCGCATTTGCGACGAGCGTGTCAAAAATTTGGCGCCGTTGTCGGGGAACATTTTAGTTTCATAGGCTTATTTTGGAGTTTGTATAAAATTTTTAACCTTTCTAACAATTTTTTGAGTTTGTATAAAATTTTTAACCTTTCTAACAATTTTTTTTAGTTTGTATAAAATTTTTTAACCTTTCTAACAATTTTTTTTTTGGTATACTATTCTTGATTTGTTTGAACTATTCGGTAAGGAAAAAGCACGTTATAGTCTTGGGAATCTGACTTTGAAAGACCCTTTTGTCAGTTTACAAGAAAACTGAATGGGAAGCACATCCTCGACTCTTAGAAGGCGTTTCAGCCGTTACTGGACGTAAAACCAGAGGAACATGTGAGCCACAATCACAACTACTGTTCATTATCATGCATGTATGTTTGTCATTTACATTTTCTTTTCAATTTATTTGAAATTTTCACCATTTTTAGAATATAGCAATGCAGCTGGTGAACCCACCAAATCAGGATGGCAGAGACAAAAGAGAACCAGATACCACTCTTCGGTTATAACTTTTCCTTACTTTGGTGGTTTTGTCACATTTCTTTTCCTGTTATATAATTTCTATCTAAGACATTGGGGACAATGTCTTGGATAGGTTGGGGGAGGATGGTCTGATATAAAAGAAAAATTAAAAAAAAAACCCAAAAAAAAAATTAGGTTAGAATCATAAACTTGCTTTGAGTAAGATGGCTGAGTAAGGAGTTACACTTGACTCTTGATACGCATCTTATGATTAAAAAAAAATTGAATGTGGAAGTTTGTTGTTCTTTAGATTTCATAAAATAATTGAAGCAAAATGATTTACATTTCGAGATTAATTAGTTTGGCAACACATATTTGAACTGGATAGAGTAGATTTGATAAATATATTACCTGTGAGATTTTGAGCCTTATTATTATTTTCTTTCTTGTGTGATTTTCATCTATGGAATATGTTACTTCAGAACTTGCATTGATTCTTTTTGAAGCTACATTTTCACATGAATTGTACAAAAATGATTGAGGCACTCTTTTTCTTAAACAAACCACTTGGCCAAATAACCAAACCATATAATTTTATCCTTTGATCAGCCCTTTGAGCCGATTAGCCTTTTCTTCTTTTTAGCTCACCACAAATCAAAAAAAAAAAAACAACTTTGTTTGACCATAGAAGGTGAGGAAACTGGATTTATCATACCATAAGTGTTTCAATAAGTGTGGGGGAGATTTTGTTGTGTTCATCAATATCATGGTTGAAAAAAAAACTGAAGCAAGAGATTAATAAATAAACTATTATATTGAAAAAAAAAAGAAAAAAAAAAGAATGAAGAAGTAATATCTGTTTCTCACACTTGCACTTAGACTCAGTTCTCAATCCTCACCATTTTCCTTGGTCTAACATTGTATCTTTTCAATATATCATTTCATCTTTCTAATCCCGTTATAACCAAAATAAAGACCTCTTGATTTGTGCATTGCATGTGTACACAGTAGTAGAGAAGTAGAAGATATGCAAGCCTATGATAGTTCATCTTTCATGGATTGAATTTGAGAGAAACACTTACCAAATCAAACACTTGAGAGATTCAGAGAATATCATGTGAGGTTTTATCTTTCTCAATCTATGTTTTTCAAATTAAAATTGCCTTTCTAAGTAATTTCAAAAATGTGATAAGAGAATGCTTCATGAAATTTTGTGAATTCTTGAGAAATCAACTCAAAACTTTGATGTTCTTTCAAAAAAAAAATAGTCACCAATCCTTAACTTAAGTTTTCCCGAGACGTGCAAAAGATAAGTGTGGGGGAATTTGATAAGCATAAATTTCATAAATAATTATCTCTCACTTTTATCTCATTAAGACTTCTTATATGTTCAATTAAGTGGTCTTTGTCATATTTTATGTGTTTGGGTTCATATGAAGTTTAATTGAATTTCTTTACTTACCCGATTAAAATGATACTATTATAGTATTTTGAGCATAATAGGAGTTTTAGACATCCAAAAATCATGAAATCTATCTTGAATGAAAGCTTAAAGAAGTGTCCACAGTTACAAAGCAAGAGCAGACTCTAAATGAGATGTTTAGGACTCCGAAATTATCTCAAAAGATGAGATAGTGTTGCTGACGTGGAATTTGAACAGTGTGCAAAGATCCGGCCATATCTTGAGATACAGAAGTCATATGGAGATGAAATCAAATCTATTGGACAACTAAGATCCGGGGCTACAACCTTTGTTCAGAAGTCAAGCTCTAATTCGGACATGTGAACATCCGAAATTTCGGTGCAAGAAAGTCAAAATTGTTGTGCTCATTGGTGACAAAAATTCAAAAGTGTTTTGCATTTTCAACAAAGCCCATGTGAAAGCAATAAAAGGGTAGAAAAGTAATATCCTAGTTGGTGACTTTCTGAAAATGATGCCTCAAAAATCCTCTATAAATAGAAGGGTTTACAAGAGGAGAAACACACCATTTTTTGGAGATTAACTCCAATACCATTTTTTTTCTTTCTTTCTTTCTTTCTTTCTTTCTTGTTAGTTTTTCCTCCTTCATGGAAGGCTTAGGTTTTCTTTCTTGTTAGTTTGCCTCCTACATGGAAGGCTTAGTTTCTCTTTATTGTTAGTTTCCTCCTACATGGAAGGCTTAGGATTTATTTGTTGTTAGTTGCCTCCTACATGGAAGGCTTAGGATTTATTTGTTGTTAGTTTGCCTCTTTCTTTGTTGTTAGTTTGCCTCCTTCATGGAAGGCTAGGTTTGTAGTTTCAATTCAAGGATTCAAGCTATTTTCATTTTAACTTTGAGGTCTTGATCTTTATTTACATGCTTATTAAGTGGTTTTTACTCTGCTTCACTATATTCTTCAATTTTATTCTTTAATCAAAGTTTGATCGGTTGACGTATTTTGATTAATGCATAATTGATTTATAATTGGTTTTTGATTGGTAAATCATTTTCCAAAAGTTTGAAGAGTAGAAATTAAGTAATTTAATTGAAGGTTTTCATTTTATTACTTACTTCAACTGAATTCTGATTATAAAATTGGTTTAGATGAAAGATTAAGTGGTTACTAAATCTTGTTGATCATAATCAATTGAATTCTGAGAGGTTTCTCAGTAGAGAATTCAAGGATCATTGTAGGGGTTCCAGATGATCCTAGGTTGATAAACACAATGCATGATTTTAGTGATCAATGATTAGTTATGAAAATAGCCTCTGAATTCCTTGAGTTGATAATTGTTAAGTCAAATTAATTTCATTCTGTATTTTGTATTTAGCACTTAATATCATATATTTACAAAACCCCCTTTTTCTAATTTTCTCCTAATTTGCTTAAGAATATGAAATGGTCTTTGGGAGATGACCTAGGTTGCACCTTATACTATACCAATAGTTTGGGGAAAATCTAGAAATTATTTTTGCGCGTTTGCGACGAGCGTGTCAAAAATTTGGCGCCGTTGCCGGGGACCATTTTAGTTTCATAGGCTTATTTAGGAGTTTGTATAAAATTTTTAACCTTTCTAACAATTTTTTGAGTTTGTATAAAATTTTTAACCTTTCTAACAATTTTTTTTAGTTTGTATAAAATTTTTTAACCTTTCTAACAATTTTTTTTTAGGTATACTATTCTTGATTTGTTTGAACTATTCGGTAAGGAAAAAGCACGTTATAGTCTTGGGAATCTGACTTTGAAAGACCCTTTTGTTAGTTTACAAGAAAACTGAATGGGAAGCACATCCTCGATTCTTAGAAGGCGTTTCAGCCGTTACTGGACGTAAAACCAGAGGAACATGTGAGCCACAATCACAACTACTGTTCATTATCATGCATGTATGTTTGTCATTTACATTTTATTTTCAATTTATTTGAAATTTTCACCATTTTTAGAATATAGCAATGCAGCTGATGAACCAACCAAATCAGGATGGCAGAGACAAAAGAGAACCAGATACCACTCTTAGGTTATAACTTTTCCTTACTTTGGTGGTTTTGTCACATTTCTTTTCCTGTTATATAATTTCTATCCAAGACATTGGGGACAATGTCTTGGATAGGTTGGGGGAGGATGGTTTGATATAAAAGAAAAATTAAAAAAAAAACCCAAAAAAGAATTAGGTTAGAATCATAAACTTGCTTTGAGTAAGATGGCTGAGTAAGGAGTTACACTTGACTCTTGATACGCATCTTATGATTAAAAAAAAATTGAATGTGGAAGTTTGTTGTTCTTTAGATTTCATAAAATAATTGAAGCAAAATGATTTACATTTCGAGATTAATTAGTTTGGCAACACATATTTGAACTGGATAGAGTAGATTTGATAAATATATTACCTGTGAGATTTTGAGCCTTATTATTATTTTCTTTCTTGTGTGATTTTCATCTATGGAATATGTTACTTCAGAACTTGCATTGATTCTTTTTGAAGCTACATTTTCACATGAATTGTACAAAAATGATTGAGGCACTCTTTTTCTTGAACAAACCACTTGGCCAAATAACCAAACCATATAATTTTATCCTTTGATCAGCCCTTTGAGCCGATTAGCCTTTTCTTCTTTTTAGCTCACCACAAATCAAAAAAAAAAAAACAACTTTGTTTGACCATAGAATGTGAGGAAACTGGATTTATCATACCATAAGTGTTTCAATAAGTGTGGGGGAGATTATTGTTGTGTTCATCAATATCATGGTTGAAAAAAAAAACTGAAGCAAGAGATTAATAAATAAACTATTATATTGAAAAAAAAAGAAAAAAAAAAGAATGAAGAAGTAATATCTGTTTCTCACACTTGCACTTAGACTCAGTTCTCAATCCTCACCATTTTCCTTGGTCTAACATTGTATCTTTTCAATATATCATTTCATCTTTCTAATCCCGTTATAACCAAAATAAAGACCTCTTGATTTGTGCATTGCATGTGTACATAGTAGTAGAGAAGTAGAAGATATGCAAGCCTATGATAGTTCATCTTTCATGGATTGAATTTGAGAGAAACACTTACCAAATCAAACACTTGAGAGATTCAGAGAATATCATGTGAGGTTTTATCTTTCTCAATCTATGTTTTTCAAATTAAAGTTGCCTTTCTAAGTAATTTCAAAAATGTGATAAGAGAATGCTTCATGAAATTTTGTGAATTCTTGAGAAATCAACTCAAAACTTTGATGTTCTTTCAAAAAAAAAATAGTCACCAATCCTTAACTTAAGTTTGCCCGAGACGTGCAAAAGATAAGTGTGGGGGAATTTGATAAGCATAAATTTCATAAATAATTATCTCTCACTTTTATCTCATTAAGACTTCTTATATGTTCAATTAAGTGGTCTTTGTCATATTTTATGTGTTTGGGTTCATATGAAGTTTAATTGAATTTCTTTACTTACCCGATTAAAATGACACTATTATAGTATTTTGAGCATAATAGGACTTTTAGACATCCAAAAATCATGAAATCTATCTTGAATGAAAGCTTAAAGAAGTGTCCACAGTTACAAAGCAAGAGCAGACTCTAAATGGGATGTTTAGGACTCCGAAATTATCTCAAAAGATGAGATAGTGTTGCTGACGTGGAATTTGAATAGTGTGCAAAGATCCGGCCATATCTTGAGATACAGAAGTCATATGGAGATGAAATCAAATCTATTGGACAGCTAAGATCCGGGGCTACAACCTTTGTTCAGAAGTCAAGCTCTAATTTGGACATGTGAACATCCAAAATTTCGGTGCAAGAAAGTCAAAATTGTTGTGCTCATTGGTGACAAAAATTCAAAAGTGTTTTGCATTTTCAACAAAGCCCATGTGAAAGCAATAAAAGGGTAGAAAAGTAATATCCTAGTTGGTGACTTTCTGAAGATGATGCCTCAAAAATCCTCTATAAATAGAAGGGTTTACAAGAGGAGAAACACACCATTTTTTGGAGATTAACTCCAATACCATTTTTTTTCTTTCTTTCTTTCTTTCTTTCTTTCTTGTTAGTTTTTCCTCCTTCATGGAAGGCTTAGGTTTTCTTTCTTGTTAGTTTGCCTCCTACATGGAAGGCTTAGTTTTTCTTTATTGTTAGTTTCCTCCTACATGGAAGGCTTAGGATTTATTTGTTGTTAGTTGCCTCCTACATGGAAGGCTTAGGATTTATTTGTTGTTAGTTTGCCTCTTTCTTTGTTGTTAGTTTGCCTCCTTCATGGAAGGCTAGGTTTGTAGTTTCAATTCAAGGATTTAAGCTATTTTCATTTTAACTTTGAGGTCTTGATCTTTATTTACATGCTTATTAAGTGGTTTCTACTCTGCTTCACTATATTCTTCAATTTTATTCTTTAATCAAAGTTTGATCGGTTGACGTATTTTGATTAATGCATAATTGATTTATAATTGGTTTTTGATTGGTAAATCATTTTCCAAAAGTTTGAAGAGTAGAAATTAAGTAATTTAATTGAAGGTTTTCATTTTATTACTTACTTCAACTGAATTCTGATTATAAAATTGGTTTAGATGAAAGATTAAGTGGTTACTAAATCTTGTTGATCATAATCAATTGAATTCTGAGAGGTTTCTCAGTAGAGAATTCAAGGATCATTGTAGGGGTTCCAGATGATCCTAGGTTGATAAACACAATGCATGATTTTAGTGATCAATGATTAGTTATGAAAATAGCCTCTGAATTCCTTGAGTTGATAATTGTTAAGTCAAATTAATTTCATTCTGTATTTTGTATTGAGCACTTAATATCATATATTTACAAAACCCCTTTTTTCTAATTTTCTCCAAATTTGCTTAAGAATATGAAATGGTCTTTGGGAGATGACCTAGGTTGCACCTTATACTATACCAATAGTTTGAGGAAAATCTAGAAATTATTTTTGCGCGTTTGCGACGAGCGTGTCACACATATAATACAAGGCCCTCTAGACAGTGTTGTTGAGGCGGAGGACAAAGTGTATGGAGATCTCCTGAGGTTGAATCAGTTGAAGGGATACCTTGGGCCTTCAACAAGGATAAAGACAAGCATTGCCATCGCTATTGCTGTGAATTTAAGGGACGTCGATTTCAACGTCAAAGTCGACGATGATGTTCATACAACGGTATCATTATTCATGCTCCCCATTCGGCCAAGGCTTGAACGTGAAAATCCCTTCTTCCCAAGGAATGGATTAGTACAAGGTACTTTGTTCCCTATGCCAATGATGTGGAAGAATGGTACCCCAGCTCTGAATATTTTCACCACGAGCAAGACATGGTCCAGTGTATACCGAAGCGTGGTGTAGGGAATTGTTTGAAATTGATGACCAACTGCTAGACTCTGTGTGACTTCTCTTCTTCAAGATACCATGAGAGTATTGTTCAATATCGGCAACAGAAATTTTCCCGGGTTCTCTCCTCGAAGATGTTACTAGTAACACTGTATAAATGCACATAATATCCCATGCACGAAAAGGGCCATGCAAAAAGGCAGATTTCCAATAAATGAGGGGGCCCACTGATGAGCTTTAATTAAAATAGAGGAAACAACCCACTCTATACATATATATATATGGTTCATGGTTGTAAGCTATAAAGTGGTATAGCTCAAGTGGTTGAGCATATGGTCTATGATCCTGGATTCGCGTGTTCGATCCCCACATCTTGTGATTTATTTTTATTTCTTAAGGTGGTGGACCTTGCTGCCTTGTTACCTAATGTGTAAATTGTAGGTTAAGCAACACTTAGGCCTAGCTACGCATTCACAGTGGCCCCCTAAGTAGGGACATGTGGAAGTAAAAATGGGACCACAAATTGGGCCTACGAATTGCACTAGAAAAATAAAACAAATGGCCAACTGAAAAAAATAAAAGTAATTCCTTTTATCAAATTTAACTTAGTTTTTTCAATTAATTAACTCTTCTTCAAATCTCAAATCCAATTTAATCCTTCTCACCAAGTTTTAAATAAAATTCACTTTGGCTCAAATCCAATCTAATTCTTTTCCTCAAGCTTGAAATAAAATTCATTTTGGTTCAAATCAGATTTAATTCTTTTTATTAAGTTGCAAATAGAATTCCTTTGGGTTCAAATTCAATTCAATTCTTCTCATCAAGTTTCAAATAAAATTCATTTTTCTTCAAAATCAATCCCAGTCCAATTTCTTGAAATAAAATCAAGTTCAATTCAATTTCATGTAAAATCAAGTTTAATTCTTTTCTTCAAATTTAAAATCAGGTTTGATTCTTTTCTTCAAACTTTAAATCAAGTGTAACTCTCTTTTTCAAATTCCAAAATCAAGTTTAATTTCTTTTTCCTCAAAACCAAATCAAGTTTATTTTGTTTTTCTCCAAATTTCAAGTCAAGTTCATTTTTAAATTCAATTTATCAAGTTCAAGTCAAACTCATTTTTAGTCAAGTGAAGTTCAATTTCTCAAATTGAAGTTCAAGTCAAGTTCAATTTCTCAAGTTCAAGTTAAGTTCATTCTTAGTCAAGTCAAGTTCAATTTCCCTAACTCAAAATCAAGTTCATTTTAAATCAAGTTTCATTCTTTTCTTCAAATTTCGAGTCAAATTCATTTCAAATCAAATTTATTTTTTAGATCAAGCCCATTTCTTTTCTTATCCTCATTATCTTCTGTAAACACTCAATTATGTCTGAGGCCCCTTTTTTAAGATTAATCACTAAATAATAATTTAAATAATAAAAATGATAATAAAATAGAAAACAAATAAACAGAAAGCGAAAAAGACAAATAAACAGAAATGGAAAATAATAATAAAATAACAAATAAATAAAGGAAAAGATTAATTTCAAACCAATTAGAAAAAAATCAAAAAAGGATAAAAAATAAAAAATATGATAAAAGATAAATAAAAACTAAAATAAAAATGACCAATAAATTAATAATAAAAAAACAACAAACTAAAAAATGAAAATAAAACAAAGTAATAGAATAATAAGAATTTTTTTTGAAATACAATAAGTGAAAAAACAATAAACAGAAAACAATAAAAAAATATATAACAAGAAAAGAAATAAAACAGAAAAAGAAAATAAAAAATAAAAAAGGGAAATAAAACAAAATTGAAAAGAAAATAAAATAAGAAAAAACATAAAGACAAAAAAATAATAAAAACAGAAAATTAAATAAAAATAAGAAAGTTAAATAGAAATGAAGAAAAGGAAAAATTAAAGAAATGAATAACTAAAAAATTAAATAAATGAAAAGAAAAGAAAAATAAATAAAAATAGAATAATAAATAAAATGTAAAAACGAAAAAAAAAACTACTTAAAAAACTGAAAGTAAAACCGAAAATAAAACTGGAAACAGAAATAAAAACAATAAAACAGAAAATTAAAAAATAGAAAAAAACTAACCGAAAGAAAAGGGAAGAAAATAATAAAAACCTGACGTATAAATGCATGCATGCAGGGGGGGAAAAGGGGACTTTTTTTTGGCGATCAAGGGGCTGCTCTTAGAAGAAAGGCATGCATGCGGCAAGGAAAAAGGGGTCTCTAATGGTCTTCGGAAGGAAGATTGAAAAAAATTGTTTTAGCTAGATCATTCCACTGGTTCAAGGGGCTAGGAGCTGTTTTCAGAGGCTTCTCCATAGTGCTTGTTCTTGCTACTTCCGTTTTCTCTCAAGGTTCTTGATCTCAGAAGGGTTGAAGTTCTCGGCCCTGGTGGCTCCTAATCGAAGAAAGCACCTCCAAGTCATTCTTCTCACCTGGACGAGAAGGGAGCTCTGCTGATTCAAGAGTTGACGCGAAAGCAAAGATAGCATCACAGGTTCCAAACCAGGTTAGACAAGTTCTTCTATTTTCTATATTAAAAACCTTATATTGAATTGGTAGCTTATGTATGAACCAAGAACCTTGCATTAACTTGTCTAGAGATAAATGGATATATAGGGTGATGTTGAATCTGGTTTTTGAAAGGAGTCGGGGGATGACTGGAAATGGATCTTATTGGACACTTAGTCTAGATTCCACGTTGTTTCAAAGTGAGAGTTTGATTAGGAAGGAATTTGTTAGACATTCAGTATCCATATGAATTCATAGAATCTAAGAATCGCGTTCATTGACTAGAAAGTGGAGGTATAGCTCCATGAAACCGCCACATTGTCTTAGATTTGCATAGTTTTAGACTCCTATTAGTCGAATTTGTAGTCGTTCTAGTACGGCTGATATACACTGGGACTATAAAAGGGGTATATTCGGTCGTGGCTCCTTTCTTTATCTTAACAACCTTCGGGTCATAGCAGTAGATGAATTATGTTGTGAAAAATTCGTAGTCAAAACCGAATAGTATCGGATTCTTGAACCTCTCTTCTGAACTGAAAAAAGAATTTCTCATGAAAGATCTTCCTCCGCCTCCACCCAAAAAGATATTGAGAATTAAAAGCCAGGCTCTTTTGGAAGAGTGACGATGCTCATTGGTGGATTGGGTGGAAAAATTGTTATTTGACATTGATGTATCAAGAAGTGCCCCAGTAGCAATATGTCTTGAGTTAGAAGCTGCTGCTAGGTCTTAATTCCATTATGCGAATCAGCATATGTCTGGTAAAGCTTCTGTTGCTGGTATTACACCATCACATATGTTCCAAGATAACTTACATGGTTCTGGAAAAGCTCATAGCTCATCTGCTATATCCATTTCTGGTAATGATACCCCTTATGAGGCTTCTGAGTCGGGAGCACCCAGGAATGGGAAAGATAAATGTGGTGATCAAATCATGGACAATTCAACATCAGAGCATGAATTAATTAATTCAACTGAAACTACTATTGATCATATTGCACCTAGGAAAGATTTTATTTACGAGAGCAGTAGTACAAAAAAAAATCACTGAGAATGTTGCTGATGCAATAGCCCTTCGCTTAGATTGAACTGAGTTTACACCTACTGTACAAGATTATAACTTGAATTCTCATGTCAATAGGCTATCAATTAAAAGCATCGGAAATGACTTATGTTCATTAATGCCGAAACATCAAAATCAACTTAAACAACTCCACATGTGCGGCTTACCTTAATCAATTCAGGGCTGTTACAACGTGTTTGACTCTTGGAACAAGGCACACGGATATTTACGAACACGCTGCTGATTCTTACACCCCCATGAATTGGTTGAGCAAGCTTAAGAACAAAGAACTCATGCAAGCATAAAAAAGGAGCCTAGGAGTCATGGCTAAGTGCTTAAGTATTCGAGATGCAGTGGTGTCTCATGCCTCTTTTATGGGTAGAGTCCTCAAAAAGGCGTGATCCTGGTCAAGAAATGTGTTTAAGAGCTTGATGTTTCAATGTATGAAAGGCCTATGTCCGCTTAGAATTCTACGAGTCTTGGGATGTTAATGTTTTAAACTAGGATCTATCCCTACCTGAAACCTTAGCTGGGGATGGAGGGGGCTATGACTGATAACAAGGGGCTGCTCCCATTAAACAACAATGGTTAAGACTGAAAATCATTCAAATGAATAATGGGATTCAGAGAGAGATTCGGCTAGTGATTAAGAAGCCATTGTATAGGCTAAACCCTCCCGTACCTACAGTTGAGTGATTGCCCAGGTTCGGATCGACCATGCCAAGCAAAACAAGTCTATCTTTGTTCAATACAAAGCCATGCAAATTTTAGCTCATGGGGACAGTAAGTGGTCATGTTGAGAGTCATGAAAATTTTTGCTCATAAAGGGAGTCATGACGTTACTGCCTTATATAATGCTAAAAGATACCCTGCATGTAGAAAAACCACATAATGATTTATCTCCTAACAACGCATTCCCCTCAAATATTGACCAGATTCATGGACGTTAAGACTAAACGAGATGCTCGGCCCAGTGGTTAATCTATTCGCGCCTCACTTGAAGGTCATGGGTTCTATATTGACCTAAGGTACTTTCTCTTTTGAAAAAGGGGGTTAATTACCAACCCCTACCAGCACCCTGAGCTTTTGCCATTTTTAGAGGATTAGGCAGTAAAAGGGGTAAAGGGTTCAGCTCTTCAATTTTGCTTCCTGTCCCCACACGCTACATTTTTAAATGACCATTGCCCTACCCTTGCCTTTAATATTGGCATCCAGAATTGAACATTGCACGTGAGAGCCAACGTCATGAGCTTCACAATTGAACCTTACAAAATTAAATGGAATTTTAATTAATCCCTTTGTAATTAATTCGTTTAAATTTATTTTCCCAATTCTTTCTTCAATTTTATATTAGGTTTATTTTCATGTAAATCAAGTTTAGTTCAAATCTAAATTTTAAATCAAACTTCCTCCTTTTTTTTAATCACATTTAATCTTTTTTTTTTCCAAAATTCAAAGTCAAATTCATTTCTTTAAATTCATTTTCAAAATTCAAAATCAAATTCATTTCTTTAAATTCATTTTCAAAATTTACAATAAATTCATTTTCAAAATCAAGTTCATTTCCTCAAATTCAAAATCAAATTCGTTTTCAAATCAAGATTAATTCCTCCAAAATCCAAATCAAGGCCATTTCCTCAAATTCAAATCAAAATTAATTTGTTCCCTCAAGTCCAGCAAATTTGGAATCAAGTTCATTTCATTCTTATTCTTTTCCGAAGTTTCGAACAAAATCAAGTTTAATTTTTTTTTTCCTTTCTCTTCTCAAATTTTGACTCAAGTCATTCGACCCAATTCTTTTCCCCAAAATTCACAACAAGCTTATCTCGTCAAGTCATTTTATCTAATTCTTCTCTCCAAAAATAGCAAGTTTATTTCTTTTTAAAACAAGCCTAATCCTTTTTCTTAATTTTGGAAATTCTTTTGAATCAAGCCCAATTAATTTCTTCTTTCTGATTTAAACCAAGCCCATCTATAATCCTAGTCTCACGTAATGAACCCTAAGCACGAACTGGTAGTTTTTTCTACCATTTGATGTTTAGGAATTCATATGGGTCTCAGTGCAGCCGTAATTGTCTTGGACCATGTGCGTATATGGACTAAGAACCCTTTTGTAAATAATTTCAAACTTCATTTTGGAATCCCTAGTCTCACGCAATGAACCCTAAACACGAACAGGTAGCTTTTTCTGTTGTTCGATGTTTAGGAATTCATATGAGTCATAGTGCAGCTGTAGTTGTCTTGGATCCTGTGCATATATGGACTGAGGGATTCTCTTTAAAATATTTTCAAAACACTCTACTCATTTTCAAACACCTTGAAGGTCAAGCCTTCAAACCAGAACTACGTAAACCTTGAATTTTTCATTGCACCGGGGAATACGTAGGAGCAAGATCAAGTCTTGTCATGCTATCTTCCGTCAAACTATCTATTTTTATTCTAAACTAAGGGGATCAAACAATTTTCAAAAATATTAAGATCACACTCATTTTAAAGGTACCGTTCTTTGGAACAGGCAAGTAGGGTGCCTAAAACCTTCCCTACTCGTAACCAACTCTCGAACTTCGAATCTCTTCCTCAAGTTAGAGTTTTTTCCAAATCTTTTTCCCTCAAATAAAAATTTGGTGGCGACTCCACACCTTATCAAATCAAATTCTTTTTAAAAATTTTAGCGAGTTTGTCGTCTCGTTGTGATTATAGTTGCAACGTCTTCAAATGAAATTCATTTTAAAATCCCAAGTCTCACACGATGGACTCTAAAATAGAACTGGTAGTTTCACTGCTGTTGGATGTTTAGATATTCATATGGATCCCAGTGCAGCCCTTGTTTTCCTCGGATCCTGTGCATATGTGGACTAAGGATTTTTTCTTTAAAATACTTTCAAAATAATCTATTTTCAAGCACCTCTGAAGGTCAAGTCTTCACAAAACTAGAACTATGTAAGCCTTGAGTTTCCCATTGCACCAGGGAATACGTAGGAGCATGATCAAGTCCTGTCAGGCTATCTTCTACTTAACCTATTTATTTTCACTCTAATTAAAGGGATCAAACAGTTTTCAAATAAATCACACACTCAGCTTAAGGGTACCGTTCTTCGTAACAGGCGAGTGGGGTGCCTAACACCTTCCTCACTCGTAATTGACTCCTGAACCTAAATCTCTTCTTCGAGCTAGGGCTTTTCCAAATCTTTTGCCTAAAAATAAAATTTGGTGGCGACTCCACTTCCATAATAAAATTCTTTTTTAAAATTTTTAGCGAGTTCGTCGTCTCGTCGTGATTACAGTTGCGATAAACTACAACCACATAGAAATATTCAAAGGCAAAAGCTAGGGCTCAAACGGGGCTTGTCAAATTGAGACGAGGGAGGAGAGAAAAAGTGCAAGCGGGAATCCAACATAAGATAATTTTGCGACTGAATATACAGTCACAAAATAAAAGAACAAAATGCAGATATATTTAAAAAGGGATTAGCGACCAACTTTAGCTACCACTTTTAATTTATTATTTTGCTACCAACTTTTCGATCACAAATTTGGTGGCTAAATAAAAAAAAATTATCTTTTTTATCGTAACTGCCATCAGTTACTACGTCGGTCTCTAATTGCGACTGAATCTTAGAAGTTACAAAATTTAGTCGCAAATATCTAATTTTTTAGCAGTGGTCGTACATTTTCTTACAATATACATGTTACAAGATAAGCGTAAAGTAAAGCATGAAGTTATTGAAAAGAAGATAGGTTGCAAAAGAAAAACAAAGTCGTGTTCATACCTTTCTAGGTAAAAAGACTAAGAAAAGAATGAAATTGTTCTAATATTAATTACAAGATTGCAATAATATTTTTATCATTTTATTTTTTCAAAATTTAAGAATGAAATGTAAAATGTACCTTTGAGTTATTTTCAATTTCTTACCAATTTTAAAAAAATATTTGCAATAAAAATTATTTCTAAACTTGAATTGAACATATTTTTAATTTTATTTTTTATTTATTTATATAAAAATAAAAAAATGATTAAAATCATCACGATATAATATTTTAAACTTTAACTTTGATTTTTTTAAAAATATATGCAAGTTAAATGATTTGATATATTTCTTATCATTCTAATTCTCCTAATAATATGATTACTGTTACGTACACGTCAGTCAAATTGTCCAACACAATAGATACTACATTATTAAAATTATAAAGCAAATACTAAATTACAGAAATTACAAAGTAAACATGCATATATTTTACATGTCTTTAAAACAAAATTTTTCTTTACCTATTTAGGGTTGTTTAAAAGATTAAACATCATATATTAGTATTACTTCAAAAATATTTGTTTGTATAGAGTTGAAACAATATGCATTACGTATTTTAAGTGATGCTATGTGTTTCTTATTGAAAAACGATATAACCTTCCTTATCACATATTTAACATGTAATATATCTTATATTACACACAACTTATGATATAATAAAAAAATACTTTAAATAAATAAAATATATAAAACTTTAAATATAAAATAATAAATATATTAAATTATTTTTATATTATAAACAATATTAAATTACATTTCATATTATTTTATATTATATAAATAAAAATATTTTATGAAAATAAATATTGAAATATACCACAATAAAATTTGATATAAAAATTTACATAAAATTATAAAAAAAAATACACAGTTATGTTGTTTTTTATAATTTTGTTTGTAATGGTTGTTTAATAAATTATGAATCTTAACTTTTGATAAATATATTTGTTTTTGTGCATTAAAGATATTTCTTTTTATTTTATTGAATATGTATAATATTGTTGAATTTTTATGTAATTTTGTTTATATATATGCCAGTAATGTTAATATATTTATTATGTAATTTATCATGTTTTATTATTTAAAAATAATTTGTATGTTGTAGTTTATCAAATTTTATTATAAATATTTCAATATTTTATATCAAATAAATAAACTGTTATAGTAATAAAAATGAAATAAAATTATGAAAATTTATATAGCACTTGAATCAATTCAAGCATGTTAGTAATATAAGAATTAGGCATGTCTTTCCAACTAAGGTAATTGATAGGAGCACATTGGTGCCTCCTTACCAAGCTGCCAATTGCTTTTAGTGGAGTTTTTCCTTCTCATCCTATAGGATTGCCTAAAGAATCTACTTCAAGAAGTATAAATTCTCCATCTGGAAAATCCCACACATCTAACATATGTGTATAGCCTCTAGTTTTCTTTCCACCTAAAACATGTAAGAATGTCACACTAACAAAATATATCTTAAGAAAAGTATAAATTATTCAACATAGACTACACTCACCTGCATTTGAACTTTCACTTGAATGAGATATATCATGACTTTCCTCTTATACTTGTTGCTCTAATTAGGATTAGTCATTATAGTGGTTAAGATTTGATATCATTATAATTACAAATAACAAATTATGAAACATTAATATTAAAAAATAGCTAAATAAAACTTTTATACCTTTTCTAAATTATGCAATTTCTTCATTTATAGAATGGTTGCTCTGGTTGATTTCATTAGAGTTATCAATTAATTTCTCCATAGATTGAGATATGCCATTTTTTTGAATGGTTTTCAACATTTTATGCCTTCCCATGATATCTGTATCATAATCAAAACGGAATGATTATTATGAATACGATGATTACATAATGTAATTCAAAAGAAATAAATATAAACATATAGAAAGGGAAAAAGTAATACACACCTTACATTAAACCACTTTAAAAAATATAATAAACTAAAAAAGGTCTTCTTCATCCTCATCCTTATCCTTTATATCAACATCATTCTTATTATATTTTAAAATATCTTCCATATTTATTGTAACTTCCATGATATCATCATCAATTTCTAGTATGATCAAATCATTATCTTTTATCTCTTGTAAGATATGTTCATTCCTTTACTCTATGTCTTTGGATTGCTCATCACCCAAATCATGTATATCTTTGACTTTAGCATGCACAACCAACCATTTTCTTTCTTATTCTCTACATAGAATACTTTCTTAGCTTAAGAAGCCAAAATATATGGGTCATCACATATATCATTCCTTGTATGTTGCAGATAATTTAAGTTTACTAATGTCATGCGTAAATTATCAATTTTGCAACCCCTATTTATGTTGACCTAATCATACTTGAAAAGTACAACCTTGAATTTGCCTAAGTAATCCACTTTAATTATATCTATCAGTACACCATAATAGTTGATTTCTCCTCTAGGATTTTTATCTCTTGAACTAACATAACTTCTTGTCTTAACAGTAATTACAGTGGCACTGTTTTGAGTCTTTAAGCATCTTTCACGCTTCTTTGTGTTGAACCTAACTCCATTAACAATATAACCATTATATTTTCTTGCCATTTCGAGCGGACCACATGCTAACCACTTGATTTCATTAGTCACTAGAGCATTACCTTGCTCTTCCAAACATGCAACCTACCACATTTTTATTCTAAATGATTATAAATTATTAATAATCATGGAACTCATAATTGAAAATTCTTAACAATTACCCGTTCACGAAACCAATCAGTACAAGATTAACCGTGAATTTTGTTAATATCATAAGGAGATAGTTGATGATTTCCCCTTCGAATAAGATTAATGTGTTCTCTATATAAAAAAACGAAATGATAAAAAATGAGAATAATAAAAAGTTATCAAACCAAATTTGGAGTAGCAAAATATACATAAGAATTTCTCTTACTTTTAAAAGGGGTCAAAGCTTTTTGTTATTGAAAAGCATATATCTATGTGCTTGTACTAATGCTTTCTTATCAAATGATACTCGAGAAACTCTTTTTCGTTTCTTCAAATTGAACCCAATTTGGCACTTTCTCCCCAATGGTCTACCTCTAGGGTTCATAAAACTTGCATTATCAGCAAAATAAGAGTCATCATTACGACTAGGTCGATTAAAATAGGTTTCGACCGTAGAGAGATATCTTCAACAAAATATTAAGCTTTCATGAGCTAAATATCCCTTTGCAATTGGCTCCTCTAGATGTGCTCGATTACGAACAAATCACTTTAGAGTAAAGAGAAACCTAAAAATAAGATCAACAAAAGATAAAATCATTTTATTCTACAAATTTTGAAGGATATCAAATAATTAAAAAAATTAGTACCTCTCAATTGGATACATCCATCTGTAATGAACTGGACCTGCAACTTTTGTCTTGTATGCTAAATGGATTACTAAATGTACCATTATAGTGAAAAAAGGTGGAGGAAAAATATTTTCTAATTGGCATAATGTTTTAGCTATTCGATATTCCAAGTTCTCCAAATTACTCACATTAAGCACCTTACCACATATTTCTTTGAAGAAATGACAAAGATCAGCTATAGTAGAAATCACTTTGTCAAGCAAACACCTTTTCATAGCTATAAAAAGAAACTCTTGTATCAAAAGATGACAATCATAACTTTTCAGACCAAATATCTTGCATTACTTCACTTGCACACATCTTGAAATATTAGATAGGTACTCATCTGAAGTTTTTTTGTCTTGAGCACTTCCAAAAATGTTTGTTTATCTTTAGATGTCATTTGGTAACAAGCTCTACGCAAATATTTTTTACCTTTACTTTGATGCATTTTTGGATGTAGTTGACTTCTAATGTTCATGGCTACAAGGTCATATCATGCCTTATTGTTATCCTTTGACTTCCTTTCTAAATGCAACAATGTTCCAATAATATTATCACAAACATTTTTTTCAATGTGCATTATATCAAGATTATGACGAAGAACATTAAATTGCCAATAAAGGCACGATGACGAAATACTTTTCTTTTTCCATGGTGATTTACTATGAATTTCATGATCCTCTAATTGTCTCAAAATAGAAGTTCCATTAGGTACCTTAGGAGGAGACCTAAACTCTTCAGTTCCATCAAAATCCCTTTTATTATATCTCTATGGATGGTTAGGTTCGAACCAACAATGATGAAACATATAGCACCACTTTCTATTATATTTCAACCACTGAGAAGGATTATCAAAGCCACAACATGGACAAGCATATTTACCACTTGTAATCCAACAAAAAAATTTTCATATGCAAGAAAATCATTAATAGTCTAAAGAATTACAGCACATATTTAGAATGACTCTTTTTTGTGTGCATCATAAGTTTTTACTCCAACTTCCCATAATTCTTTTAAATCTTCCATAAAAGGCTACATATAGACATCAAGGTTATTACTCGAAGCTTTTGGACTAGGAATAATTAATGAGAGAATCAAACAATGCTTTTTCACACACATCCAAGGAGGAAGATTATAAGAAACTAAGATAACAGGCCAAGTACTATGAGAAATTGTCATAGTTTTGAAAGGATTAAAGGCATCAGAAGCCAAACCTAGTTGAACATTACGAGGGTCACATGAAAAATCAAGATGTCGACTGTCAAAATCCTTCCAAGCAAGAGAATCAACAGGATGTCTCATGAGTCCATCCTTAGTTCGACAATTTTCATGTCATGTCATAAAAGAAGTTGTTCATGAAGAAAAAAATAGTCTTTGTAGTCTAGGTTTGATAGGAAACCAACGAAGGATATTTGCAGGTATCTTTTTTCTACCTTCAACATCATCTGAATTCACTTTCCATCTAGAGCAATTACATTTTGGAAAGACTTCAGTGTTAGCCAAATCTTTCCAAAATAATGTGAAACCTCTAGGATAAGCATGAATTTTTTCATATCCTAAACCTAACCCTGAAATAATCTTCTTGGTATCATAAAATGATTTGGATAAGGTATTTTGTACAGGTAATACATCTCTCAACAACTCTAACAACATTGGAAAACTTTTGTCAGTCCATCCATTTAAACATTTTAAGTGGTACAAATGTATAATGAAGGATAATTTTGTAAACTTCTTGCAACTAGGATAAAGGTCTTGTTCTACCTCTTTTAACAATTGATAGAACTTATCAGAATTATTTTCCTCCTCAAATTGTTGAACACTATGATCATTTATTAATGGTTCAGAATGATTTGGAGCACTCGTAGCTTCAGGTGTATCTGCATCATCACTTTCATTAATTATATTCATCCCAAAAGGATTATGGATTAATGTATCCATATCATGATCAAACTCCCCTTCTTCATGACATGTGCTCGTAGAACTTGAAGAACTAACTTGTTCACTATGAAAGATCCAATTAGTATATCCCTTTAGAAACTCATAGTTAATTATGTGGTCATAAACATCTACTCAAAAGGAATAGGTATTATGTTTCCTTGTTTGTAACAACTTGAGATCAAAATCATAAAGGGACAATGTACTTTGATGTTATAGATCTTGAAAAATCAACTAATATCAATACTTTATCCTAATTTTCCATCGCATGACATCGATTGATGATACAATGAGCCATAAGAACCTATCTAAACAAGTTTGAGATTAAGAAAATCAATAAATATATACTAAAATATTTTTTGAGAACATCTCAAGGATGAATGAAAGTTAATTATAAATAAAAAAAACAAAAAAATTAAAATTTACAGTAGCCTTAAATTAACGATAGAGGTTACAATTTTCACAATTAATGCTTTTGTGTTAAGTTATATTGTGTGAAGACTTTGTTATAATAAGTTAAAAATGAAAACATGAGCTTACTGTCAAATGTTTGAGAACTTGGGTACAACTTACCATGAGTATTAGTTAGCAAGAATAGCACCGTAAAGAACCATGTGATTGGAATGCAAATTAGAAAAGAGTTGAAATGAATAAATTGAAAGGTAACTTAGTTGAAATCAAAGCAAAAGAATATATTCATACCAATAGATTAATCTTCATTTACTGATGATTTAGTATTATATTAATCTTCATTGTATAATTTTCCAATTTTGTTCCAATGATTTAGCCATCCTCAACCCCTAATTGAACTTTGATAAGCCCATGTTATGGGTCTAAGAGTTACACAAGAGAGATAAGCTCATTTTATAAACCTAAGTATTACACAAAAAAAAGTGCCTTAATCCTATACAAGTAGGGCCCTCTAATCTTATTACAACCCAAATCCTAAACTATACATTGTGATTGGCTCATAGGCCCAATGGCCCTTTGCAGTTGGGACCTCTCCATCAAACTCCTACTTAGCATAACTGCATTTGGAAAAAGATAAAAATAGGGATGAAAATTAGTGAGAATAAAAAAAATGCAAAGGAGACCAAGCAAATACAAGAAAATCAATGTTATCTTGAACCAGAAATCATGAATTTCATATACCAGAAAATAAGATTACAAACCAAATTACAAATGCATTTAAAAAAGAATGAAGGCTACAAAATAGAATAAAGAGAGAAGGAGGAATAAGGTTATATGTGGATTCTTCAAAGAAGGAGGGGGTGAGGGTGGCTAAATTGGAAAAAACGGAAAGGATGAAAATGGGTAGAAACTCATAATGGAATGAGACTGTGGAGAAGGAAGAAAAATGTTTGAACATGGAAAGAGGAATATTTTAATAATTATAATTTATTTGATTTGATTTTTAAATATATAAAAATATTTTTTAAATAATCTATAAAATAAATATAAATATTTTTAAAATTTCAAATTTTATATTTTTAGATATTTATTAATTTTAAATTATAATAAAATAAAAAATATTATGAATATTGAATATGAGGTAACATGCAAGTTCCATTCCAAAATTCTAATTGAATTGTTTCATTGAAGTAGAAATTTGCTTAAATTGTAAAAAATAAAAGATGATGTGTGTTTGTAAGGTCCACCTAAAATTATTAAAATATTTTTAAAGCAATTTTGATGAGTTGGTAAGATAAAAATGCTCTAAATCTAAACTTTTTGGTATCAAGAGAGAATAAAAATGGTTACCACCTAATGGTGTGCTTGAGTGGATAGAATGGGGATGGAAGGAAAGGAGGAGGAAGGAAAAAGAACTTACCTTGTGTTTGGATGAGATATTTTAATGAGAGGAAGTAATTTTTAAAAGAATTTAAAATTTTAACAATTGAAATATCTTGTTCGTATATTATTTTGTATCAAATTTTAGGGAATTTTAGAAAATATTTTAACCAATTTTAAAATGAGAGAATTTTAAATTTTTTAAAATAGATTAAATATAAAATTTCTTTATGTTTCTTTCTCTATATTCTATATTGGTGCTACTTTATTTTTCCTTTTTTTTTTTGTTCTCACAGATCTTTCTTTCCCATCTCTCATATCTGAACATATTATTTTTAATATCAAATGATATAATTGTATATTTCTATCATTTTAATGATGTACATTTGTTCAATTATTATTCTGGTTAAATATGTTGCATAATAAGAATACTTGTACATCTAAATTTTTCGATGTACGAAAAAAGTAAGAGAAAAATTAAGATGAACCTATGAATATTTAAACGTAAAATCTTGTATATGGTGAAAATTAAATTATTTAATCTAAATAAAAAATTTTAAATTTAATGAATTTAAAATCTACCATCCAAATAAAGTATTTTAAATATAATAAATTGAAATTTATTTATCCAAACAAGATGTTTTTAAAATAAAAGTATCTAAATTGAAAGTATTTTAAATATCTAAGTATTTCAAATTTCTTAAAAAATGTTGAAATAATCCATCTAAATACAAGATTATGAAAAAAATTTCTTTTCATCTCTTTGCATGTAGAAACCCAAGGGCAGTAAGTATTTTTTGTAGGTTTCATCAAATTCTTAATCTCTAAATAGGAGAGATAAAGTGTGGGAAATAATTTTTTTATTTTATATTTTTTATATATTTAAAAATAAATATTATGTTAATAAAAAATTATAGTAAAAAATTAAATTTTATCTTTTGAATTTATATAAAATAAAATTTATATTACTAATATATTTATTTTCTTCCTCTTTTCCATCGTCCAAATAAAAGAAGAGGTTTTTCTTTTCTATTTCTATCTATTCAAACAACTCACTTTTCCTTCCTATTTTCATTTTCTTTCTTTCTTTTCTACTTCTTTTATCATTCAAATAATATAAGAATTGTTGCACCTAGGTAATCCGTCGAAAGGTATAGCTACATATCTAACAATAAATTATTAATCCTTAAAAACTTTAGAGGGTAATCCACACCTATTTTAGCAAGAATATTACTAGAAGAATTTCTCACACAAAAAATATTATAAATATTTTTAAACTTAAATTATCTATATTTATAATTTTAAATATTTTTATTTATATCTTTTAAATTTTATTTAATGGTATGTTTAGATGGAGATGGAAGAGGAGAGGAAGAAAATAATGATATGGAAAGATTTTCCACAATTTATTTATGCAAGAAAACAAGAAGAAAGGAAACATTTTTTTACAAGATCCACAAAATTTTTAAAAGAAAGGTGAGGGAGAGAATTATTTTTTTTTGTTTTTGTTTTATTTATTTTAAAATTTTAAAATTATTATATAGCTTTTAAAAAATGAAATTATATTTATTAAAAATTAGATTTTTTAATTTTTTTAAAGTTAAATTTTATTTTTTAAAATTTATACAAAATAAAATTGATAATATTAACATATTTATTTTTTTCTCTTTTTTATCCATCTAAATAAAAGAAAAAAAAATTTCTCTTTTTTCTTCTATTTCTACCTGTCCAAACAATTTTTTTTTATTTTTTTCTCTTTCTTTTTTTATTCCTTTTTTTTCTTTCTGTTTCACTCATAATTCAAACAAAGTATAAAAAATTCCCTTATATAAATATTATCTAATTAAAAATAATAATAAAAAAATTAAAACCCTAAAAAAACAAATTATTTAAAAAAATTACCATATAAATGAGTTTGTTCAAACAAATTTCTAACCAACATCAAGTAGATATATTTAAAAATAGTTATAGAAGTTGCTTAATTTTAACAAATTTATTTTAAACCAATTACTATTAATTTCAAAAAAGACTTTATACACCCAACAAAAGAGGCATTCTACATTTGTATTAAGTTGGCATCAAGTTCTGCCAGATATATCATTGTAAAGCCATGTGCTATATATAAAAGCAACAAAGAAGACCTTCACATATACAAAACATTTCCCCTAATTGCTATTCTAAAATTTCAGCAATTATAGACGATTAACAAAGATCAAATCTTCACCACGGTCATCCCTTTATCTTTTCCTCATGTGGTATGCAACTTCAGTTTTTAATGCATTTAATTTGGTGTAAGATTACCCAAAAGAAATATATTTTAAACATTATTAATAGCTAATTATGCAATACTAATGGTTTTGGTACAGGTTAATAGGAGGATTATGTGCAAAGTGATGATGCTTTCATTATCAATAATAGTTCTGTTTTCAAGCACAACATACTGTGTTAATTTAAAGCCTGTAAGTCATATAAAGTCAGCTACTTTTGTGTCTGAATATTTTGAAGTGGGACCAGGAACAATTGCAGCAAAAACACTTTTAGATATTGAGTTTCCAAAAGGTCATATTGGAGTAAAGAGTTTCGATGCTGAACTAGTTGATGAAGATGGGAATTCAGTGCCTTTGTATGAAACTTACCTTCATCATTGGTTTGCTATAAGATACTTTGAAAATATTACCATGTCACACAACATTGAGAAGTATCCTGATCCTTTCAAGGCTATCACTTTCAAGAGAAATGAAGGCACATGCCAAGGGTATATTCTTCCACATTATTGGGGTTTTGGGGGTGAAACAAGAGGAACATCAACAAATATTCCAGATCCTTTTGCATTAGAAGTAGGTAACCATAAAAAGATTCCACATGTACTTAAAGAGAAATGGATGTTCAACATCATGGCTATTGATACACGTGGTGTACATGATAGAAAAGGTTGCACTGAATGTAGATGTAACCTTTTTAATCTTCCAAAGGACTTTTATAATGTCACAAAGGGTATTAATGGCCAACTATTGTCCCCAAATTATAAAGGAGGACTCTTTTGTTGTCAAGATAACTTCCAATGCAAATTGAGAAATGGATTTCTTGGCCCAAAGAGAAGGCTTGCTCTAAGATACAAATTAAGGTGGGTTAATTGGAAGGAATATCAAGTTCCTGTTAAGTTTTATATACTTGATTCCACTGATCGTGTGAGATCAAATGGTTCCAAAATAATTCATGAATGCCAGGTAATTCAATTATTATAGACACAATACTTTATAGATAATAAATAGAATTTTCAATTCTAAATAAATTTCAAACTATAATAATAGCCCACTATTTTGTTCTAAGTGAGTAAAGTATATTTCTTAATTTTTCATAGGTAGAATACACTATTTTGGGAATTGGTGATAATGATTCCTCTCATGTCCAAAAAGCAAACATCCCAATGGAAAAAGGTGGTTACCTTATATATGCCACTGCTCATATGCATACAGGTGTCATTAATGCAACTTTATATGGAAAGGTGATGTCTAATATTTTCCATTTGTATTATATAGTCTTTATGGTTTGTTGTGGATCAAGTTTTATGAAACATTGTGAGTCTTGTATGGTTAATTCTAATCATGGTAAGAAATCAAATATTGTAATGAATTTTGTCTAATTTTATGTTTTTAATTAACTTAGGATGGAAGAATTTTATGTAGTACAACACCAAAATATGGAAAGGGAAAGGAAGCAGGAAATGAAGAAGGTTACATTGTTGGAATGTCAGTTTGTTATCCAAAACTAGGTTCTATCAAGATTAAAGATGGTGAAATTTTGACAGTGGAGTCTAGATATGAAAACAAGTTTCGCACTGGAGTCATGGGACATTTCTATATTTATTTGGCCGAACAACTACCTGGTTAAGATATTGAAGATTGGATGTAAAACTATTCATGTATCCAGTTTGCGGATTCTCAAATCATAAGCTACTAGCAATGAATAAAATGAGCTTGTGGTTGAAGTAAATAAAAAGTTTCCTATCATTTTTGTTACTCTTTAAATTACAAGGTTTGAATGTATATTTTGAGTCTGAAGAGCTCGAAGGTGCAATCTTGTGCGCGTATCCTATGTGTTTCTGGAAATTGAATATTTCAATGGATTTTAAATTTGAAGATTTATTATTATTATTTTAATTTTAAATATATTTATAATTTATTGATTATTTGTTTTAATTTGTAATAATTATTCTCTAACTATTAACTTTAAATGAATTTTTTATATTTAAATTAAAAATATTATTATTGAATTAAAAATATAATAATTAAAAGTTATTTAAAGTAACTTTTTTATTATTAATTTTAATTTATATTCATTATTTAAAGGTGATCTTAATTTTACATTACCCGTTTTATATTGTATCTAATAATTATTGATTTATCAAATTGATTAGGTACATATGTTTAATTAATTACCATTTAAATTTTAAATTTAAATTCAATCTAAAACATTTAATTAAATATTTTATATATAATTAATTTTAATTATTAGTTAATTTAATTTTTCAAAACTCTATTTTCATATAAAGGATTTGAAACATTTTATTTTATTAGAATATTTGAAAATAACTTATATTATTAAGTTTTCATTTTTATTAGTTTTTTAATTTCTGTTTTATATTTTGTTGTAAAATGAACCGTTAAATTTTGAAGATTATGTCATTAGCTTATAAATTCTGAAGAATAATATTATCATAACCTGTATGATATCATCAAATTTTTTTAACAATTTCAAAAGTTTGATTGATATTATTTCTATAAAGTTGTGATACTTCTATTTTTTGAAAAATATTTTTTTTTCAAACTCATGTTGATGTTATTAAATTAATATAAATGTAATACTCATGCTATTAAATTTATATCTAAATTTAAATTTTTTGTGTATCATGCATATTATATTTTATTTAATGATAATAATAAAAAATGAAGAAAATATATTTTAATGATTATATAATATGTAAATTTTGCAAAAAAATAATTTGTGTATTTGAGTATAACAGTTTACGATATTTTATTTGATTGTGAAAGTATAATGTTATGAGACTTTATTGAGAAAATTTCAAAAAAAATTATATGAAAGATATAAGTGTTGTTTATTGTCTTCCATCTATTTTGAGGAAATATTTAAAAAATTATACATTGAGTATCTCTTTCTATTTAAACATTATTAAAGAAAATTAGAGATTTATTGTTATGTTACTATCATGTGATGATATTATTTGAAAAATTTGTTTATGAATTTTACCTTTTAGTTGTTGTAAATTATAGTGTTAGTAAAATTTACAAACATGTTTATTTGGTTATAATGTTAGCTATAAATTTTTTATATTTTAAAACAAATATTATTAATTATTATTAAGATGATTTTGGTATAATTAATAAGTACGATAATTATTGATTATTTATGCTATATTTTTTAATAATATTGAAAAATTAAAATATTTTATCATGATTATTCAAACTTATAGTTGAGATATACATATCATCGTACTCTAGTTTGCTAATTGTAAAATGGTAAAAGTTTATGAGTAAGCTATATTATATTACGAATTGAAGTTGAAATTTTAAATTTGATAATGAGATTATGCCGGAAAAAAAGAGATATTAAAGTTTGTTACATACTATCTTTATTGATGAAAGATATGAGATTTTGAATCAATTTTAAAATCAAATGAAATTGCCGAGATTTAGTAGTATCTCAAAAATGTTATTAAAATTTCTTAAAAGTTAGAGAACTTAAAATCATATTATTGAAAATTCTTTATGATGCTAGCACATAAAAAAATATAGATAATATTATTATATAATATGAGTATGCTGAAATATTTTATAAGATCATAATAAATATTATAGGTTTATTAGAAAATATTTTACTATGCCTTTGATAAAATATTTAAGAGACACTGTAAACTATAATATTAGTAGGTTTTTCACTATAATAAAAATAATATAACGATGAAAAATAAATTTGATTCATACACAAATAAATAACAAGTAGATTTATTTTAATCTCAAAAGTGATATTATGATATAGATTATCCAAATAGATAATAAAATATATTATGAAAATCAAGTTATTATTGTTTACCTATAGAAGAATTTAAAGATGGGTATTAAAAAAAATTTAAGTAAATATTATAGGAAGGAAACTTATGATTCTTGCATGTAAACATTATAGTTGCTAAGAAACGATAAAAAAAAGTTGACAAATATAAATTGAGATATGTACATATATGTTGAAATTTCATGAAATGATTGTGGGGTTGGATTTCTAATTAATTTGATGTTAAAAAATAATTTTACCATATTTTTCATAAAGTAAAAGTTTAGTGAATAAAATCTAGAGAAATCAAGTTTCGGCTAAAATAAAATAAATAACAATAAAAACTCAATATTTATAATTGGAGATATAATGAAAAAAGTTTATATGACTAATAATAAGTTATTATTTGTTATTCTAACACTATTAATTTTCCATTCTTATGGGGTAAGAAGTTTTATATTGCATTGAATAAGAGGTTGAACTTATACTTTGTTTGACCAGGGAAAGGAGGAATAAATGTAACAAGGAAGAGAAAAGGTAGAAGTTTTTCGTTGTTTATTTGCTATAGAAACAAAATAAAAGAAAATAGTTTTCACGATCTCACATAAATACTAATTCCTCCAAAAAAGAGAGAAACTGGGGGATGGTTCTTTATTTTATTATTTAAATTATTCAAATTATTATATATGTTTAAAAATATAAAATAAAAATATATTAATAAAAACATAGTAAAAAAGTTAAATTTTTAAAATTTAAATTTTATTTTTCTAAATTTATATAAAAAAATTTATACTAGTAATATTCTTTCTCTTATCTTTCCTATCCATCCAAACAGGAGAAAAGATTTTTTTTTCCTTTACCTTTCTTACCCATCCCAATAAATTATTTTTCCTTCTTATTTTTACTTTTTTTTTTCTTCTCTTTCTTTTCTTCCTATTTCCCTCATTATCCAACTAAAACATTAATACTATTAATGACTATGATATCCCTTATGGATGGTATATAAATATGAGATATACTTGATAAAGTCAACTACATAAGTGTCAAGTAGGATTGCTTATATGAGGTTGAGACATAATCTTTAGAGAATTCATGAATTATTAGGGATACATAAATTTTCCTAAAACTAGAGAAAATGACAAAAATTATAAGGTGTAATGTGATAGGTAAGCATTTAACTTAAATAAAAGTGTATTTGTTTCATAGAAGCTTTACTTTACCAAATCATTATAAATTAAATTTATCTGTCTATAGTTTGGTTCATTATCCAAAAGATCTCAAATTGGATGCATTTACATTCATGATGTAAATCAACAAAACTTATTTCTTAGATTCTACTTTATTAAAAAATTAAAAACCTTTTAAAATATACAAGAATTGTTGTAAAAATTGAATTTTAAAATATTTTAAATTTTAAAATTAATTATTGTTATTTTTAATTTTAAATATATTTATGATTTACTGATTATCTATTTTAATTCATGAGAATCAATCTCTAATTACCAGTTTTAAATGACTTTTATTATCAGAATTGAAACACGATTTATTATTATCATTGTTGGACTAAAACTATGATAATTAAATATGATTTAAATTACCTTTTTTACATTGTATCTAATAATTATGGATCTATTAAATTGATTAGATGGTTATAACTAATTAATTATCATTTGATTTTAAATATAAATTGGAATTAAACCATGTAATTAAATATTTTAATATGTAATCAATTTTAACTATAAGCCAATTTAATTTTCAAAAAGCTCTATTTTTACATTGTTGGATTTTTTATTTTATTACTTTTTTAGTTTCTATTTTTATTTTATTATATAAAAGACTACTAAATTCTTGAATCACACTATAAAAGTATAAATTCTTGAAGACAGTCTATCATATATCTTAGCCTATGATATATCATGAAAATTTTCAACATTATATCCAATTAACTAGCCAAATCAATGAAAATATGGACAAGCTTGCATAGAAACACACCCTTATTCATTATTTGAATTAGTAAAAATAATAAAAGAACAAAGAAAAATAAATATATTATATATCATATCACTTATTAATAGAATCCATCTTATAAAAACTAAAAGAATGGACAAGATAAAGTAATATGATAAATTTATCATATCCTATTAGTTAATTAAATAGATAAAATAAGATATAATAAAAAAGTTATACTATCATGTTCTACTTATCCTAACCTTCAAATCTTAAATATTTTATATTTTTAGATGTTTTGAAATATATAGAAACCACTCCTTTATACAAGAGAAAGAGATTGAAAGGGTGAGACTTCACTAATGTAATACTTAAAAGTTATGTTTTTAGAAAAGTAAAATTATTTTATTATTTTTCTATTTTTATATTGTTGATTTTTTATTTTTTTTTATTTTTAAAATACTTAATCTATAATCGAGTTAAGTGTTTACAATCATAAATCAATAAAAATACTAATTGAAATTTCATTATTTCAACCATAATTAAATAATGATTAAATTTTTCTTTGGATAGGCAAAAAGTATATTAACCAAGTACTAAGAGTACTCAACAAACAAGATACAAAACATAACACCAATACTAAAAAATAGAAAGATATTATGTTATCCTTAAATACAACAAATAAAAGAAATTATCTATATGTTACTACTAGTCAAGGCTTAGTTACCATATGCCCAGAGCCTATGAATTAAAAACCATCTGGTTACGATCTAACCATAATGATCATATAGTTTTAAATCAAATAATCATTCATTTATCCCTTACGTACTTGGAGAAAATTTTAAGCTCACCAAAATGGGATTGTATGCAATGGAGTTTAAAATAAAAATAAGTTTTTTAAAGGTGGCAAGTTAAAGAGCACGATGCAATTTATGGAAGAACATGAGACTTTGGATCCCCTTATGACTTTAATTACTTTTATCCCCAATTTCCCCTAATAATTGTTGATCACCTATTTTAAGGCTATTAATACCCAATGAAAGTGTCATGCCTAGAGTATGAAAGTGTCAACAATTCAAGATGGCCGAATGTGGTATGTCTCCTACTCAGCTAGAGACTCATTTTTATAGGTGTGGATTAGGGCTTCAGTTGTTGCAGACCAAATTGACCTAGTTGCTCCCTCAGTGATCATAGCCGATTTAGGTCATCTATAGTAGTACTGTTAGCATTGATTAGAATCTTTTTTTGTATCATTAGGGCTTATGTGACTCTTTTGTGATGATTCCTAGTCTTCGCATGATCGTGTTATATTTTTCATGGTCGTGCTTACTTATTCTACATTGGCATGTTGTGTTTATTGGCCCGAACATGCTCAGGTCTACATGGTTGTGTTGGAAGGCCTGGTTCATTGTGGGACATTTTTGTTCTACTATTTCTCCTTGTCTTTTTATACCTTTTTTGGTCTAAAATTTTTCTATATTCTGATTCTTACTTGCGTGACCATTTCTATAAAAATAAGGGGGATTGGATAGAATTACTAGTGAATAATCATGAATTTTGCAATAATTATGTTTAAATTTTAGCAGATAAATTGATAGAATGATAATTTATTTACAAAGAAAATAAGATCTTGCAAGATTTCAAGTTGATGAGTCTCACATTGAAAAAGTTTCTCCTCCAACTCCAATTCCACGCCCAACATCATTGGACAAATCTCATACCTCTACAATAGTTGTTTCCTTTAAATTAGGAATATTGTATAATTAAGGGAAGGTATATTGCAAAGTATGATCTTCGACCCATACATCATGCTAAAAAGATGTATTCTCACAATTTCCCATCCTTTTTTATGCATTTTGTCTTCCAGCTATGCCTATATTCTATATCATCACTCTAGATATCTATAAGATCTAATCACCACCTTGATGTGTACCTACAATTTACACTACATCTTATATCTTGAGTTTCATACTTAGATTTTAAGACCCTAGACCAAAGGCTTCTCTCTTGTGTTAAGAATCTCCATTTCCATTTTTCCAGTAATGCTAAATTAAAAGTCTTAAGATCTCTCACCCCCAAACCATATATCTCTTCTTTTTTACACACCTCTTCCTAAGAAACCCAATGTCTTTTCCTCCCCTCCTTTATTTCCCCCATAAAAATATTTTATAAAGAAATTCAAGTGCATGGATGATACCTTTAGGAACTTTGAAGAAATGAAGGAAATTAATCAGGAATAAGTGAAGAACTAATTTGAGAAGGACAATTCTACCATCAAAGAATAGGGTCTTTCACTTCCAGGATAATAATTTTTTTTTTACATTGCTTAATATTAGCTACTAGTAACCAGCCTCCTTGGATTTGCACCAATCAGGATTCCTAAATAACAAAAGAATATAACCAACTTGACAATTGATGAATGAAGCCATTGATCACATCTATTCCTCTTCAGCATTGATTTCCATAATATGAATTTTATAAAAATTCACTTTCAGATCAGAGGACATCTCAAACAACTATAAAAGGGCCTTTATTAGCCTCACATTTGATCTCGTTACCCTTCCAACCAATATAGTGTCATCGATGTACTGTAAATGAGTTATACTCAAATTATCGTTTCTAATGAGAACTCCTTCAAACAACTTCAATTCCATTTCTTTTGTTACCATTTTACTCATCCCTTCTACTGCTATCAAAAAGAAAAGGAGATAATGGGTTTACTTTCCATAAGTCACTTTCTATACTAAACTCCTCTGTAAGACTGCTATTCACCAATATAGATATTCTAGTTGTTCTAAGACACTTTGAAATCCATCCAATCCATTTTTTTGGGAAAACCCATCCTCCCTAGCATGTAAGGTAAGTAACTTCAACTTACTGAGTCATAAGCTTTTTAAAATCCACCTTGAATAGAATTATTGGACTCTGGTCCTTTTTTGCTCCTTCCATAATTTCATTCATAATCATAACTCCATCAATGATTTTCTTCCTATTGAGAAAGATTGACTGATTTTTCGAGATAAGCTTATACATCACCTTCTTGATTCTGCATGCCAACAATTTAACTAGCACCTTGTGCATACAATCAATTAGAGAGATCAGTTTATAATCATCAATTCATTAATGATAGTCCTTTTTACGTATTTGAGCAACAAAAGAACTATTTGATCTTATAACCTAACATCCATTTTCATGAAACTCATATAAGAATGACATAAAATGCTTAATAATAAGTTTCTTGAATTCTTTTAGGAAACTAAAATGTAGCTCATTCGGTTTTGGACTTCAATCTCCCTCACAATCCTATATAGTTGCCTTAATTTCTTTCTCTGTAAATAGTGCCACTAACCCTATAGCCTCTTCCTTAGGAAGTTGATCAAAGTCTACCCCATCAAGTAAAGGTCTCCCTATCTCTTGTGACAAGGATGGAAATAGGCCAAGTCATGATAGACTTTGAATGATCAAGTCTAACCTGTTTAAAATTTTTTAAGTCGAAGTTTGAGTTTGTTACCTGTCATAGATTTTTTTTATTGTCAAAGTTTGACCTATTTAAGATTTATTTAAGATTTGTTTAAAAGCTTACAATATAAAAAAGTTAATAAATAAATTTAAAGTCTATATATATAAATAATTAAAAAGTTTTACAAATTTAATATATAAACCATTTCTTATATATTATATGTTATATATCTTATATATTATGTATCTTATATCCTATATATCTTGTATATTATATATCTTATATGTAATATCTTATATATTTAATATATTAAAATAAATTATAAAATTAAAATAAATTTATATATATAAACAAGTATCTAAATAGGCTAAATAATTTTTTCATAAGTCTAAGTCTATTTTATTTATTAAAAAAAGGTTTTTAACAAGTGTGAGTTTATCTATTTATTAAATAGGCTAAGACAAAACAGGTTAGGCCTTAGGCTCTTGTCACACTACTACTCCCTTACTTGTGACATGAATTGTCTCTCAAAATGATCTTTGATCTCCTTCCTAATATCTTGTACACTTGTCACCAAACTTTGCACTTGTATCTAGATTAAAAACAATTAGGATCATGCTTGCATATGACTTTCAACATGATATAATTATTTTTCAAATGAATGTCAAAAATGCATTTTGAAATGGGATAATTGAAGAAATTTTTTTGGTAAAACAACCTCCTAGCTTTATAAATGAATCTTTTCCGAAACATGTATACAAACTGAAAAGAGCCTTATATGGTCTTAAACAATCACATCTTGCTTGATATGATAGGCTTAGTTCTTTTCTCATGAAAAATAACTTCACAAGATACTAGGTAGACATCATGTTCTTTAGAAAAACTTATAAGAATAATTTACTTATGGTCCAAATATATGTAAATGATATTATCTTCGGTGCCACTAATGTCAAACTACACAGTGATTTTGCTAAGATGATGCAGAAAGAATTTGAGATAAGCATGATGGGTGAACTCAAATTCTTCTTTGATTTATAAATCGAACAAGAAAATGAAGGTATCTATATACATTATCATAAATATACAAAGGAACTGCTTCATAAGTACAAGATGGCAAGGTCCAAACCTATACTAACTTCCATGCATCTATCATTTATCTTAAATAAAGATGAAGACAGTCCATCAGTTGACCAAAAGTCTTCTGAGGAATGATTTTATCCCTTCTGTATCTTACTACAAGAAAAATAGATATCATGTTTAGTGTCTTTCTTTATGCATGCTTTCAAAGTGACCCTAGGGTATCTCATCTGAAAGTGGTAAAATGAATTTTTTGTTATTTGATTGGTACAGTTGATTTTAGACATGTTTATTAGGCACAACAATCTTTCCAATTGATTGGTCACTATGACATTGGCGAAGCTAAAGATTGGATTGAAAGAAAAAACACCAGTGGAGGATGTCATTTTCTTAGAGCAAATATCAATTCATGGACTAGTAAAAAGAAAAACACCATTTTATCTACTGCAAAAGTTGAATACATATCACCATTAGGATGCTACTTCTAACTTCTATGGATAAAATATCAATTGGAAGGTTATAATACTTTTTAGCATAATATCCTTATATTTTGTGATAATATTTCATTTATTTGTCTCTCCAAAAACCCCAATTCAACATTTTAGGGCTAAACATATTGAAGTAATACGCCACTTCATTAGGGACTATATGCAAAAAGGCATTTTAACATTCAATTTGTAGACACAAAACACCAACTAGTTGATATTCTCGCTAAACCCTTGCCTGAAGATTAGTTTGTCTTCATTAGAAATTTATTAAGGATGACTCGAGTTTGTATCTAACAAAAATATGCTTAGGATTACAAGTGTCTTATTTTTATATTCTCTTATTAAAAGGCTCATATGTCTTAATCCATGACATCTCTACCTAAACCAAACCTTTTCTCCATTGTGCCACGTGTCCCTTACTATAACTCTTTGACACCCTGAGTCATTTCCTCTTTTCAAAATTGAAAAAGATGTTTTCCATGTTATGACATGACTAATTTATTGGAGTCGTTCTTTTCTCTTTCCTAATCATGGTTGTGCACCCACATATCCACTAACCCCATCTTTATTGGAAGTTTCATATCCTACACAAACTCTCCCTTTTCCTTTATCATCTTTAATCTCTCGTTAAACAATTTGTCTACATTTCCTCTTTCTAAAACCTCTATCTTAAACTTTCTATCTTCTCTTCCCTACTCTTTCAAATGGCATCCAAGAAATCACCTTCTCATTAGGCAAACCGCAAGGTCATTCATTGCAAGTTAGTTGTACTATATTTTCTAGAGGAAGACAACATCCCTATCAACGACTACCTTATTGCTGTTGGATGGGCACCTTTTTTCAAAAACATTAGATGGTATAATGATATGATCTAAGAATTCTGAAAAAATGTTTTTATCAAAACCACCAAGGAATCATCGTTCTTATTAACCAATGTCTTTGGGAAGCGTATGACTTTTTTCCAAGACTTGATTTGCAAGTTCACCAAGTGAAAATCTGAAGGTGTTGTCTTCAATCATAGTTAGGAGAAATATATTAGTGACATTGTTTATACTGTCTTGTACACGACCTTTTTCATCCCTCACGAGATATCTCCTGCATGAATGACCTGGCTATTATCATTCACATCCTTATTCTAAACATCATCTTATCTCGAGTGAGATCTCACAATCAAGTTATCATGATGGAACATTTTTGTGTTTCATCTTCTATAAAAAAAAAAATTAACCTTCTCATCCTTCTTTTCATCCATTTCTAGAATGTTATGGGTGAAAAACTAAAAAACATTTTCCCATGGAGGTTTGACACTTCTACCTCCAAACCCATTTAGCCATCTCACCCTTTTTCTTGTGAAAAATGCTTTTCCTATCTTCCATCACCCATCATTTCCACCAAAAAGTCTTGTTTCATCATCATCATTATCGTTGATGATTGTGAACACCAATTTTAGTCCGAGGTCACGATAAGTTAAATGCAAAAATAAGTAGTTATAATAAATAAAAATAGTAATGAATAATAGTAGTAAAAGATAATAAATATATATAATATAGAAAGAAAAAAAAAGGTCAAAATAAGAAAAATAAAATAAAGAACAAAATAAACGAAAAGTTGAAAGGTGGAAGAAAAAGGATAGATGGAAAAGAAAGTTAAGACAAATTGGATGAAGGCCCAACAAACAAATAAAGAAAAGATTATGGCGGTTCAATAAAAAGAAAAAAGGGACATCCTTCACCATCAGAATATGGAGAGAGGGAGCATAACTAGAACCTGAGAAAAAATGGTTAAGTGTTAGTTAGGTAGTTACCATTTTTCTAACAGAATTAAAAAGGCAACGGTTAAGCAAGCCTAGTTAAAAGAAAGTTAAAGGAGGTCATTACTGAAAGAGAGAACTATAAATAGAAGAAAGAAAGAGGAGAAGGGGTTCCTTTTTTGATTTTGGGGACGTCTTGTTCAAAAACCCACCCCTCATTGTCTCGAAGAAAAGTCCTATGAAGTCTCACTGGTGCTAGAAACTTCACACGATACAAGAAGTGAAGGATCTCTCCTTTTGCTCTCCTTTTGTTACAAGAAGACCTCCACGCAGATAGAAAAAGTGAAGAAAACTTCGTTGATCTTGGCACCGTATTCGAGCTCACGTACGCCATTCTAGTGTTGGATTCTTACAGGTCAGTTCCCTTTTATGCCATTATTTTTGAACCTGAAGTTGCATTCGGCTAGTGCTTCGTAATAAATAGAAGCAATAAAACTGCACAAACGATTGATGTTGAAACTTTGCCTAGAAGTAAATCTGATATGTGCGGAACTGATTGGATTCTGGATGATTTTAGATCATTCTCAACGAAACACCTTAAAAAATAATATGGAGTATTTTGTCTAATATTCTGTGATTTTGAGGTAAGATGACGTTGAAGAGGTAGTTAAATTCTCGTATCTAGTAAAAATTGATCCACACGGTGCATAGTCAAATTAATTTAGCTGAATATGCTGCTAATGTTGCTTGAATCGTAGTCGTAGCCTCGTGTCTTCATCTAAAAATGTTCGGTCAAGATTTGCATGTGACTGATTGTACGATTTAGGCCGTTAAGCTCTATCACCATAAAAAGAAGGAAAAAAAGAAAATCAATCCTCTCTGGCTCTGGTCTTTCTCTCTCAAAAATATTCCTCCTCTAAAAGACCTTCCCCTTTCTCCCCCTCTCGCTACCACTTTTGGCCATCCGAAGGGTTCAGATTCCACCGCTCTCAACCAAAATCTGACACTCTTGACTCAGAAAAAAGAAGGAGGAAAGAACAGGAGCTTTCACTAGCTCTCTCTCACACCAAAATTGCAGAGGAACATCAAGAACGCAGCACCTGAGAAGGTTGTTAATCAAAGTGCATCGTAAATCTGCCAGGTAAAATCATTAACACTCATGCTGTTGAATAGAATTATAGCATAGCAAAGCGCTAAAGTGAGTTTGAAGATGTAGCAAGACGTTATGCTGTGTTAGCTTAGGTTCATATAATTCTTCTCACAATCCGAACCTTAAATCTGTGGCATCAGAATGGGTTGGATTCACATTTCCCTATTTCTCTGTTCATGTTCCTGGTAGTATCTCCTTGATCGCCATTTCCCTATTTCTGTGTTCATGTTCCTTGTAGTATCTCCTTGATCGCCATGTAACTTTCAATAGTATCACCCGAACTATGAATTATCTCCTAAGTTGAATTCCAAGATTTTCTCCTCACAACACGAATGTTTTGAGTAATTTCAAGATAGATCTAATGCGTGAAATTGAATAGGATAACTTAAGGATGTAGGCACGGGAGGTATCTAATAAGAATAAAGAAAATATTGTATAGGAAAGGCATGAGGTGACGAGCGGCGGTCTATTCTGCATAAACCTGCATAATTCTGCAGGAAAACACCGCTGACACTAGTTTTGTCTTAGCCAAGGAAAGAAAAGAGTAAAGCTAACCGCTCCTAAAAGGTTCTGTTTCTGAGTTGAGAGCTCGTCGTCATTGCTCATTTTCCATTTTACACATAAACTCTTTCTACGATTGGTTGGGTCCATCACTTCATCATAATCTTCCAAACCACACGCTCTTTCCAGTCTATGAACTCTGCTTTTCCTTCACTTGTTCTTAGCTCCTGTCTCTATTCATAGATTTGAATGGAACATCCTCAGTAGAGGTCCGCTGGCAGTCGTAGCATGGGGTGGGTTTTCGAGGGTACTTTCTGATTCCAGTAATGGCATCCATAATTTGGTGGTATTAACGAATAACTTGAATATCTTTGTATGGTGCGATGTGCAAGTAACAAAATAAGGAGTTGGTATTTTCCCTCCAGACATAAATCTTCCAAATTCTACTTTCACTTCAAACATTTATCCGAACAAAAGTGGAAGTTACTTGGTTAATGTTGTATCTACCCATGGCTATTTTTCTTTGGATTATACCGTGAAGGAGTTATCCATTGTTGTCTTATCTCAGGAGGTAGTATTCTCTCAATCCAACATGTTTGATGGCAGCAACTTTTCAGTTATTACGGTTGACAGTTTAGTTAAACCAACGACACCATTAAAGAATGAAATGGAGCAGGTGTCGATGAGTATTTGCCGCATGAAGCCCAAATTTTGTGGATATAAAATTTGAGTTGAAAGATTAACCTTGAGGTGAAATTGTAATGGTTCCTCTATGTGCAACAATTGGGGGCTTAAAGAAAGCTTTTGTTGCTGCCCTGTGCATGCAATATAAAGCAGATTCTAGACCAAACATAAGCATTATAGTCAAAACTCCTCAACCTGTGTTGAATGCAAGATCGGGGCTCGTTGGTGAAACACCAAATCAAATCTGTCTAAATTTATGTCCATCCGTGTTCGAGAATATGCGCATAAAGGCGTACTCAAAATATTGGGAAGTGATTACTTCCAAAATGAAGGTATTGATAGGGACCTGTACCTCGACCCACGTTCAAATCAGCAATAATTAATGTGGATTGATATAAAAGGGCCCAGGTATAGTTTTGAGGTGATAGGCCCGTGGGGTCACCTAATTCAAAGACAAAGCAAATTAGGCAGGGGCCTAATGATTTTCCTTTCACTGGTGCGGAAACGTCCTAATCTAAGGATGTAGACACATATTCTTTAGGATTTTTAAATTAATGGCTCATAGGAAAGATTTAACCCAAATGCTAAGTGTTCCCCATGAATTTGTAAATAAGATATATAACATTAATAATTTAATGTAGAGTATTCCCTTTAGGTAGTCTAGTAAAGAACATACGCACACAGAAAGTAATCGTTGGCATTCTCAATGCCTTTAATTGCTAATAATTCCAAATAAAAAGCATAACGAGTAATAAAAAATTATGATAATTTTCTTACGTTATTCAACACTTTTCTTCTAAACTTTCTCTTAATAAAGTTGTGGCTATTAACAAGGATTTCATTTTTTATTATAAACACAAAAATATAAGATAAAATAAAATAATAAATAAATAAATAAATTTCACATTTTTTAATGCAAATTTTGTTAAAAAAAATAACTTAAAATAAAATATTTTTAAAAATATATATAACAACAAAATAATTTTTTAAATATAAACTACTTATTCTTCAAACAACTAGCTTGGACCAAGCCCAATTGCTTTTTACTAATTTGGAATCAAGTTTTTTTTTTCTTTCTTTCTTTTAAACCCAATTTCCTCTTTTTGAAATCAAGTCCATTTGTTTTCCTTTTACATTGAATTTGGGTTAAGCTCATTTCCAATAGGCATGCGATTTCATAAAGTCACTGTTTTTACTAACTCTGTCCAAAATGTTTGTTTTCAAATTGTCTAAAATTCATGCAACGAATTCTAATACGGACAAGTAGCATTCTCTGTTGTACTCTATTTTAATTCGTGTGGATTCCAAATACGGCTTACGACAATTTGGATCCTACGAGCACTTTATAAAAAAAACATTGTTTTTACTAACTCTGTCCAAAACGTCTATTTTTTATTTCTTTAAAATTTGTGCAACGGATTTTAATACGGACAAGTAGCATTCTCTACTGTACTGTATTTTAATTCGTGCAGATTCCAAATACGACTAACGAAGATTTGGATTCTGCAAGCACGTGATTTCATAAAATCACCGTTTTACTAACTCTGTCCAAAACGTTTATTTTTTATTTCTTTAAAAAAATTTGTGCAACGAATTCTAATACGGACAAGTAGCATTCTCTACTGTACTGTATTTTAATTCATGTGAATTCCAAATATGGCTTATGACGGTTTGGATTCTGCAAGCACGCAATTTCATAAAATCACTGTTTTTACTAACTTCGTTCAAAAATATCAATTGGTACCTAAAATCATCCTTCAATTTTATAGGAGATCAAGTCTCTTTACTAGAACTACGTAGCCTTGAGTTTCCCATTGCACCAGGGAATACGTAGGAGCAGGATCAAGTCTTGTCAGACTATTTTCTATGAACCTATTTATTTTCTATTCTATTTTAAGGGATCAAATAGTTTTCAAAATATCACACACTCAGTTTAAGGGTACCATTCTTTAGAATGGGGGAGTAGGGTGTCTAATACCTTCCTTACTCGTAACCGACTCCCGAACCTAGATTTCTTCCTCAAGTTAGAGTTTTCCAAATGTATTCCCTTAAAATAAAATTTGGTGGCGGCTCCACAATCCATAAATATAATTTTAAAATTTTTAGCGAGTCCGTCGTCTCGTCAGAATTACGGTTGCGACAATGATGACTTCTCTCCATCCTTACCATCAATCAACCTTATCCTTTTCCAAGTCATTTTACCTCTCCTTAACTATCCTATATCTCCTACCCAACATCTTTTCCCACCTCTTCTCTTCTTCATCTCTAGACCTATTCATTTATAAGTCACCTTTCCCATCTCAAGTGTCTGTTCCCTAGGTATCTTCCCCACTCCAACCATCCTCCCCCAACCCATCTTCCTCACCCTTGGAGACTTCTCCGCTTCCCCTGCATTTCTTGTTCTCGTGTATTCTCCAACCCTTACAAAAACCAATTGCCCTATTCTCTCTTCCTCACTATTGACGAATCCCTTATTGTTTCTCTCTAGTACATGGATTTTTTGGCCACCTTAGTAGAAACTTCTGCCACTTATTAATCTCAACCTTCTCCCAACTTCCCTCAGTCACCTCTTGGCGCGCATCCTCAATTGTTAGCCCCATAAGGCCCTTTACACACCTTGACAATTTCACACTTACCCTTCCATCTTCGTCCATCACATCTCCCACATGGAATTGTCTAGATGGAAAATTGCATATTTGCTCTGCCCCTCCTCTACTTGCCTTCCTCTTTGAAGACACTTTTGTCATTGAGGATGTTCTTTCATGACTTATTGCTCAATAGCTTGATGTCTACAACCATCTTATGATGGAGAAAGTGTTAGTAAGGTTAAAGTTCCGTCACTATTTCACTGTGAACTGACGCTAGGACCCCATTGCTTGCATGACTCCCTTTACCACCATCAAGGTCCATTTTGATCCTGTGCCTCCCCAACTGATTGTTGAGCCATCTGCTGCCTCCAAAGCTCCTATAGTTTCCTCGAGCACCCCTTCGATCCCTAGGGTATGTTTGAAGACCTGTAAGCTCTGTTGCGTGCCCGTGGTGGCCTGACTAACTTTGAGCACTCTTGGTGGTTGCACACCTATTATCGTTGGGTCAACTTTACTCAGTGCTCCACCTCTAGGCTCTTCGTTGAATAGAAGATAGATAAGTGGCATTCTTAGTCTTGTCATCAAGATTAGATTCTTCTCTCATCCTCTTCACCACTGTTATCATGACTATTATCTCCCTGCCATGTTTTCTCACATATTTTATGTTTATTTTTCTTCTCCATTTTTATGACTTTTACAAATTTTGTTCTCTTTTTCTTCACAATCGATGCTCCTCCAACTCCTCCATCTCCCATGACTACCGTCATTGTCTACTCTCCTCTAATGTTTTCTCCTCCAATTGCTCCATTTCCCCTCTTTTCAAGTCCGACTTATGATCCTTTTCCCTTGTCGTTTCGTTGTTGTTATCTTCCCCTAATACTCCTCCACAAGCTTCATGCAATCTCACACCAGCTTTAGCATCTTGAGGAAGATAATTACACAAATCATTTTACGTCCATCAATGCCTAGCAACGTTGCAATTAGCATCACTTATAGTGCATTGAGCAAACTTAGAAGAGTCTGAGGAATGAATTATACCGTTTTTGCCATCATGTGGATCACATACATGAGGAGTTGTATGATGAGCTCTTGTAGCCCATTCATCAATAATTTGAAGTGTTTAGCCAGCCTTAGATTTTTAATGATTGGCCATAATAGGGGAAGAACTTGAACAATATGAACAATTATGAGTCTATGCTTTTATGCCCCTATATAATTGAAACTTAACTAGTTTGTATTGTTTTATCTATGTATAAATAATGGTTTAAATTTGCTAATATATTTTGTGCTAATTTACAAACTTAAGAGCACCAATAATGAAGATATGCATTTAGGAAAATTCAAATAAAATTAGATTCCAATCAATCATGTAAAGAAAAAGTGAAGGCTGATTGAACCGAAGAGAACAACCATGTAATGTGTTGCTTGAACACATAAGAAGGTTTGATAGATGCAAAATTGGATTAAAATAAATGAAAGCTTATCACACAATTGCTTCAACATTGCAAGTTTAGTTGACCTTTCTAAGAGTGTTTATATAGGTATAACTAGACAAGGCTATAAAAAGCTTGGGGAACCCACAAAAGTGAAATTAGCTTTTAGACAGAGAAGATGTGTGGTTGTGTAAAATGTCTATCACATAAAGATCATGTGATGTGTGATGGATGATACGACTACCTCAAGAAGGGTAAGGATTAAAGGAAGAAAGTATTAAAAGAAAGAAAATTCAATTGAACATCATTCATAAATTTCAAGGCAAAGATATTTATTATATAACTTTATAATTAAAATAAGTTAAAGCACATATATACAAGCTCCCAAACTTCAATATCTCTTTGTAAAAAGTATCACATAGTAGCTTGTTGTTAGTATAGAAAATATTTCAATGTTAGAGATAGTTGCACAAGAATATGAAAAAATGATATGCAATATTTAAGCCTACTTGAATAAATCAATCATGGATGATGTCCTCATGAACTCAACTCTCATAATCTATAACTTTCTTGGATATTATGTTAGAGATCACATACATGAGGACTACTAAGAGAACTATTAAAAATATCCACAAAGATAATTCTAACAATTAGCAAGGCACAATAAATTAAAAAAAAATTGCTCGTGAAATTAAAAGAATTTATATAAGCATGCATGATAAAAAATAAAATCAATCCATATTTTAATAAGATGGTAATAATCTAAACACCAATGCACAAGCTCTTAAAACAAAACTTTTGTATATTTAAAAAAAATTTAGAAAAGTTTTTCAAGGTCATTTAAATATTGAAGTGTTTTTAAATAAATAAACTAAGCTACTTCTTCTAACAATTTCACAAAATAAAACCACAAATCTAAAATTGGGTATCGTTATATCATGGTAAAAGATAGGAACAAGGGGTTTAGCATAGTGTCATCATGACTATTGTTATTTTAATTTTAAAACTATATAAAGTGAAATAAATCTTAAATTTTACAAGTGCTATATCTAGATATTTTCCCAATTATACTAGATAGAGACCTCAAATTGGGAGGATGTACACAAAGAGAAATAGGGAAAGATACCTCAAATTAGGAGGGTGTACACAAGGAGGAATAAGGAAAGAACAAAGGATGATAGACAGTGAATGGGTTATAACCATGTATATACCTTGTAACTATTAGCAATAATTGTATGGTGAAAAAAACAAATAGGGGAAAGAAAAAAAGAGATATTTTTTTGTGTAGTTGAGAAATTGGGGAGCCTTGGTCTCTCAAACACTAGAATGAATCTTGTCCTTGGTAATTCTTCTTCCCAAACCAATTCTACCACCCTATTAGTGCATACAGGAAATTAGGGTTTTCTTGATAATAATTGATTCAAATTATTCCTATCCAATTCTTGCTTCTATCATTATAGTTCTTTGACATTGATCAATACTAGTAGTTCAACTTATCATGCTCCATAGTGCACATCATGAATGATTACAATGACCTGAGACACTTTAGTGTCAAAGCTAATAATCTTGGAAATATGGATAAGTTAGAAGGGGCATTAAAGAGATCATTTGCACAGCAAATACCAATGTACCAAAAGATGCTTAGAGCATCATAAATGGGAGATTCATCATTCTAACAATATTTTCAAGAAAAAATGCAACAACGGTCAAGAGGCACGATCTTACCATATTAATGTAGGTTTTATTTATTTCTTCCTCAATAATGGTTGCCAATAAACTATGGTTCCAAACTTTACCAAAACCATCATAGGTATGACAAGAAGTTAAACAACACTAATATAACTTCCAAGACCTATTAGATCCATTGGATAAAAGCCTATAGATCTGTATGGTTGACAATCTTCGCTTGTTGCATTGGAATTTGGGAACACAATTTCCAACGTCATACAAATAATACCCCTTGTAAACACTCAATTATGTTTGAAGCCCCTTTCTAATTTAAATAATAAATAAACAAAAACAGAGAAAAAAGAAAAAAAAACAGAAAAGCAAATAACCAAAAAATAATAAAAACAAAGAAAAAAATCAAATCAAGAGCTCGCTAGAAAAGAAAGAGTAAAAGGAAAAGAAGAGAAAAGTCAAGGAAAAATTAATAATAATAATAGAAAAAAGGGAAAGAGGATAAAGAGAGAAAAGGAAAGAAAAAAGAATAATAATTAAAATAGAAAATAAAAAGCAAAGCAAAAATATACATATTGGGAAATCAGAAAAAATTAAAACAAGGAAAAGGAAACAGAGAACAAATGGGGGGGCTTTCGTCATTTTTTCAAAAATCTTAGGGGTTCACGCTCTCGGGAATGACGGCATCAGACAGGCATAGCCTTGAAGGCTTGGATGTAAGCCATTCCCTCCGATCCTAACAACTGCAAGATCTGCACCGTCGCCGGCATCGACCTCAACCATGGCTGCATTGCCGGATACCTGCAGGAGGAAGTAGGACTTCTCGTCAATCTCGCGCTCCTCCGCATCAACGCCGATCGCTTTCGCGACGCCGTGCCGCACAAGCTAGACAGGATCGAAATCCTCTTCGAATTAGATCCTAACGACAACCGCCTCGCTGGAAAGTTCCCTGGTGTGGTGTCACACTTGCGGCAACTCAAATTTCCAGATCCGAGGCTTAATGAATTCGGAAGAATTGTAGGGAACTCGTCGATACGGACTCGGACGTGATCTTCATCAACGGCAGTCGCTGCGTCTTCAACTCACTGGTGTCAGTGATTGTGTTGGCGAACAACCGTTTCCATGGCGACGTACCGGCAGGAATCGGAAACACGATGAAGCTGGACGAGATTGTTCTGAAGAACCTGAGGTATTCGACGCGAGCTTCAACTAGTTATTAAGGGCCGCTACCGGACGCTATCGGAGGTGCCTCTTCACTGGCGAGCCACCGAGATGGTTTGTTTCGCCGGCGTTCGATGACCGCCGGAGCTACTAGCCGGCCAGGTCGCTTTAGTGTTCCGCTGCGCAATGTAAGTCGTTCCTATCTTTCCTTGCAAACTGGTACTTCTTTAGATGTAAGCCTTTTGTACCTTCTCCCTGGCCGCCCCTATGGACACGATGCAGATTGCCCAGCCCTGATCATCGCGAGCAGTGGTTCGACGTGAGCGAGGTCGGCAATACAGACAAAGGAGAAGCGCGAGCCAAAAACTCGTCAATGGATAGCTCCCGCTTACGCGAGCTAAGCACGATCAGATGCGGTTGCCTGGACCATGATGGAGGTCTGGTCGCTAAAGAACCAGGGAGCTCAAGGAAGAAGAACCCTTTTTGCAATTTCCATTAATTCCCCCTAAATTCCCCGAATTTGCAAGCAGATCCTCCGAATTCCTGTAATTGCCCCTCAACTTTTCAAAATTGCAAAACAGCCCCTCAACTTTTCAAAATTGCAAATAAACCCCTCAATTCCCCATTATTCCAAATTAGCCCAACCAATTTTTTTATTTTTATTTTTTAAGTTCTTTTTTTTTCAAATAACATCAAACCCTTTTCCCAAATCAAGTCCAATTTCTTTTAGATTCTCTTTCTCCAACTAAATCAAGTTTAATTTTCCATAAAATTTCAAGTCAACTATTTCTTTTCAACCAATTCCTTTTCTCTAACAGTGTCCAATCAAGCCCAGTTTGTTTTAAACCAAACCTAATCTTCTTCTCAATTATTTTCAAAGGAAAATTCTTTGGTTCTAGGTCTCACACAATGAACCCTAGGCACAAACTGATAGCTTTTTCTACTGTTCGATGCTTAGGAATTCATATGGGTCCCAAGTGAAGTCGTAGTTGTCTTGGGCCCTGCGCATATGTGGGCTAAGAACCTCTTTCAAATAACCTCAATAAAAACTCATTTTGCATTCTTTAATCTCACGCAACGGGCCCTAAAAACGAACTGGTAGCCTTTTTTGTTGTTCGTTGTTTAGAGGTCCGTATGGGTCCAAGTACAGCAGTAGTTGTCTTAGGCTTTGTGTATATGTGGATTAGGATTGCCTTTCCATTTTCAAACAAATAAATAGTCACTTTGCATTCCTCAATCTCACGCAACGGGCTCTAAAAATGAACTGGTAGCTTTTTCTGTTGTTCGTTGTTTAGAGATTCATATGGGTTCAAGTGCAGCCGTAGTTGTCTTAGGCCCTATGCATATGTGGATTGGGGATTACCCTTCCCTTTTTGAAACAAATAAAAATTTCGTGTTTCATTCCTTAATCTCACGCAACGGGCCCTAAAAACGAACTGGTAGCTTTTTCTGCTGTTCATTGTTTAGAGGTTCGTATGGGTCCAAGTGCAGCCGTAGTTGTCTCGGGCCCTGTGCATAGGTGGATTGGGATTGCACCCTCAAAATATTTTCAAAAAAGACAACAATGCATTCACTTTTCAATTTAAATGTCGTTCGAAGGTCAAGCCTTCAAATCAAACCAGAACTACGTAAGCCTTGAGTTTCCCATTGCACCAGGGAATACGTAGGAGCAGGATCAAGTCCTGTCAGGCTAACCTCTACCAACCTATTTATTTTCACTTTAATTAAAGGGATCAAACGATTTTCAAAGAAGTCACACACTCAATTTAAGGGTACCGTTCTTCGGAACAGGCTAGTGGGGTGCCTAACACCTTCCCCACTCGTAACCAACTCCCGAACCTAAATCTCATTCTCTAGTTAGGGTTTTTCCAAGTCTTTTTCCCTTAAATAAAAATTTGGTGGCGACTCCACACATAATCAAATAAATTATTTTAAAATTTTAGCGAGTCTGTCGTCTCGTCGGAATTATGGTTGCGACACTCCTAGTATATTTTTAGGCAAAGATTGTCATCTTTAATTTATGTCAAGAACATTATCATATGTCAAGTATTATCAAGGAAAGTCTCCATAGGTTTACCAAGAAATTTATTTTCATTATCTTTGAAATTTAAAGAAACTCAAAACTCAACCAATGCTAGTCAACTTGTTTTAATATGTCTTGTCCACTTCTTCAAGCAAATTAACAGGATTGCAACAACTACTCTTATGTATTGAATATGACAATTGTAAAGCACCTATCGCTTTAAATCCTAATGGACTTCATTTTTTTAAAGTTAAGGTAATCAAAGCTCAAATTTACGATGACCAAAGCTAAAAATATCATCAAATTTACAATATGAAATAAAAATTCATATTACAATTGTATTCAAAGTCATAAAGACATAATTTTACACAAGCGTAATTGTAATAATAAATAGTTAAAATATATGAAATGAAAGTAACAAAATTTGAACCTAAGATCTGATACGAATTGTCATAGCTTCTTATGATTATACCAACACTTATTAGCTTAGATAGCTAACTATATTTGATAACCAAAAGAAATAGTACATGAATCAAAATGAAATTGATCACAAATAGTAAATATATGAAATTGATAGTACTAACTTGTGTCATGTATATTATGCAATATTTAGAAATGATTTTCAAGACTATATGGATTTTTGCTTCAACAATGTTGGAAATAGAATGAAATATTAGGTTACTTTAATCAACAATATACTTATAGCATGGGTGGCTATGCAAGTGGGGTGAAAGCATCAGTTCGATGTTCAAAGTGGTTGAATCCAAAATACACAGGTGGTGTGATCTAGGGATAGAGCTTTATTTGGTTTCTGATCACCAACTTCTTGCTCATGCAATAACTATGTAACTATACAAGTGCGATCTTTAATTTTTTTTAAAAAAAGTGGTGAGCTGCTAATATGTTTCCTACAAGATAAACTATTAGCTTAACTACTTTTTATTAACTAGTTATAATGTGAGTGAATCAATATTCGAACATTGGTATAGTATTTTATATCAATATATATCTCAAATTTGATTGCCATAAAAAAAAATTTCATTTTTCTTAAAAAAAGACTTATATAGTATTGTCTTGTTTATGTGTAATGATTTTGAGGATATCTATGGAGGTAGGAGTGATAGATCATTTGCTACCATAACTTGGGCAATGGCACAGATGACTAAAAATCCAAGAATAATGAAAAAGGTACAAGTTGAGGTAAGAGAGGTATTTGGTATAGAAAGATATCCTACTGAAAGTGGCACAGAGAATCTAAAACATTTGAAATGTGATGTGAAAGAAACATTAAGATTACACTCTCCTGGTCCTCTTTTGCTTACAAGAGAGTGTAAAGAAGCTTGTCAGATCAATGACTATCATATACTTGAGAAAAGTAAGGTCATAATCAATGTTTGGGAAATTGGAAGAGATCCAAATTATTGGATTGAGACCGAGGTTTTATCCTCAAAGGCTGAGGTTGTGTTATGTACAAACATATATGTACTATTATTGTTTAAACAGTATGTTTATCGAAGCAAAAATGGCTATAGACATATGTCCTTCATACAGGCATATGTACATGAAATTGAACCAATTCTTTTTAATCCTATATGTCCCTTTTATGTTTTAGTTTTTAGTTGTAACTTATTCATTTTATATTCTCTTATTTAGAGTTATTATTTCACTCTTTGTGACTTTGTTATTGTACATAGAAAGTCAAGAAGTGACTGTTTTTTTATTTGTCATAATGACAGCAACTAATTGTGAACTCATAACCATATGTCATTTTCAAATCTTTTAATGCTAACCCACTCCTAATAACCTAAGATAGAAAATTTTTTGATAGAAAATAAAGAAAACAAATTAATCATACATGAGCATCCTTATTCAAATAGAAAAATGGAATCAATAAAAACATAAATAAAAAATATCTAAGAAGAATAAGGAAAAGAGGCCCTTGTAAAGAAAAATTGTTAAATAGCTTCATTTTCTTGTTGTGAAGGTTATTTTAAATATAACGCACAACACATAGTACTATAAAATACTCAAACGAACTAACTATTATGGGTAAGCTAATCCAGACAAAAACTAAAGGGGAAGAGAGGTGAAGAGAGGATACGAAGAAAAGAGGGAAAGCTAATGGGGTTTGCTTACCTAAATCAGAAAAAACTCTTGCCAAAAAGAACCAAAGGCAGAGAATACACAGAGGGCAGTGCTGGTTGCTTTCTGAATGCGATTCACCTATGCTTTTCGAATGCGATTTAGTTCAACGATAGTCGTTGCTTCCCATGATTCAACTACAGCCACGTAGAAATATTCAAAGGCAAAAGCTAGGGCTCAAAAGGGGCTTGTCAAATTGAGACGGAGGAGGAGAGGAAAAGTGCAAGTGGGAATCCAACATAAGGTAATTTTGCGACTGAATATGGGGTCATAAAATAAAAAAACAAAATGAAGATGTCGCAACCGTAATTACGACAAGACGACGAACTCGCTAAAATTTTGAAAAAAGACTTTTTATTTAATAATTGGAATCGCCGCCAAATTTTTATTTAAGGGAAAAGATTTGGAAAAACCCTAACTTAAGGAAGATATTTTAGGTTCAAGAGTCAGTTACGAATAGGGAAGGTGTTAGGCACCCTACTCGCCCGTTCCGAAGAACGGTACCCTTAAACTGAGTGTGTGATTTATTTGAAAACTGTTTGATCCCTTTAATTATAATAGAAAATAAATAAGTTGATAAAAAGATAGCCTGACAGAACTTGATTCTGCTCCTATGTATTCCCTGGTGCAATGGGAAACTCAAGGCTTATGTAGTTCTAGTTGAAGGCTTGACCTTTGAAGGTGTTTAAAGAAAAGAGTATTTTGAATTTTTTGTTTCTAGAGAAAATCCTTATGGTCAATGAATCCCCTCTGGGACATCCCAGGCCTCTGGTCATTCGGTATACCGAAGCGCCAGCCCAGGCAATACCAAAAGGGATGAGACCTGTAGTAATAAAGGTTCCTGGGTCTTTCCCGTACCAAAGCAACCAAGCGGTGCCTTGGAAGTATGACGTGGAGGCATCCGGCGGGAAAATAGAAGAGGGGCCTAGGCCTGAGGCTGTGACGAGCTCTACACCGGATGTGGTGAACATAGCCAGGATCGGAGGTATGACCAGAAGCAGTTGTATATATTCCCCTACCGAGAAAAGAGGAGAAGCGCCTTATGGCGAGGCGATATTGCCAGGCTCTGACCCTGAAACTAGTAAACGACAGGCGGAAAAGGAAGTAAAGAAGCCCGTCTCTGAGGAAGACGCTTGTGAATTCCTCAAGATAATTAGGCAAAGTGAGTACGCGGTAATTGAGCAGCTTAACCGTATACCCGCTAAAATTTCACTGCTGTCCCTAATGATGAATTCCGAGCCCCATCGGAAGGTACTATTGAAAGTGCTAAATGAGGCTCACGTGGTCCACAATATCTTGGTGGACAAGTTTGAAGGAATTGCCAACAACATCACTGCCAACAACTTCCTCACTTTTGCTGATAAGGAGATTCCGGATGAGGGAGCCAAACACAACAAGGCATTACACATATCTCTAAAGTGTCTGGACCACATTCTAGTCAAGGTTTTGGTAGATAATGGTTCTTCATTGAATGTGGTGCCCCAAATAACGCTATCAAAGCTGCCGCACGAGGGGATCCTCATAAGGCCAAGCTCAACGGTGGTAAGGGCCTTTGATGGATCTAGAAGAGAGGTCATAGGCGAGGTGGACCTGCCAATCCAGATTGGACCGATGATCTACAACACCACTTTCCAAATCATGGACATACAACCGGCCTATAGTTGCTTAATGGGGAGGCCTCAGATTCACTCTGCCAAGGCGGTACCATCCACTCTGCACCAAAAGTTGAAATTCATTACGGACGATAAGCTGATCATCGTCTCAGCGGAGGAAGATTACTTGGTCAGTAAACCTACCAACCCTCCCTACATCGAGGCGGCAGAAGAGGCTTTGGAGACACATTTCCAAGCCTTGGAAGTTGCCAATGTCACCACTATTAAGGAGGGAGAGGTGGTTGACCGAAAGCAGTCCCCCAAGGCCCTCATGATGATGGCTTGGGTGATGTTACAAAATGGTTTCAAGCCCAACGATAAACTAGGGAAAAACAATGGTGGCTTGTCTCAGTCTATGTCATTGAACAAGAACCGGCGACGATACAGGCTAGGATATGAGCCCACTGAGGAAGACAGAATGTCGAGGCCCCGTGCAAGAAAGGTCCCTCTATGCCATATCTCTCAAAGCTTCCGAAGTGCTGGCTTCGAGCATCCTGGCATGATTGCGGCCATCGACGGAGAAAGGCCAATCAACATTGAAGATCTGGTGACGGCCTACCCTCCCAGACAAGAACTGACTAATTGGGAAATATTTGACCTACCTCTGACTTTTAGTTCAGTTCAAATGTAATTTTGTAATTGTCATATCAAAATTCTATTTCAAATCATAAAACATTTTGTATATATCTGTTTTGATAAATGAAATACAGTTGCATCTTCCAAAACTCTTCCTTTATCCTCCCTAATATGCTCCCTCATACTAAACATGCGTATCTTATTCTTCTTCGCACCCCAACTCGCAGATCTGACAAAAAAAACGCATGTGACGACAGTGCTAATATTATATCAGGCGATTTCAATTGTGTTGTCGATCCAGCCAACAAGGAGGCCTAATTTGAATGCGAACCCACCGACGAGATGTTGAGATTGGTGGAGCGCGAATCTAAAGTAATTAAACCTCATCAGGAGCCCACTGATTTGATAAACTTGGGAACCGAGGAAGACAAAAGAGAGGTCAAGATAGGCACGCTCATCACAGGAGACAATCGCGAGCGGTTGATCTTGCTCTTACAAGACTATAGTGATATCTTTGTCTGGTCTTATCAAGACATGCCGGGCTTGGATACCTCTATAGTAGAGCACAAGCTGCCTATGAAAGCCGGATGTGGACCGGTCAAACAGAAGCTAAGCAGAATGAAGCCGGAGATGTCCCTGAAAATCCGGGAGGAAGTGAGAAAGCAGTTTGACGCTGGTTTCTTGGCCGTTGCAAATTACCCCGAGTGGGTTGCCAATATAGTACCGGTCCCCAAGAAAGATGGAAAGGTCCGGATGTGCGTAGACTATAGGGATCTTAATCGAGCCAGCCCGAAAGATGATTTTCCGCTGCCTCACATCGACTTGCTAGTCGATAACACTGCACAATTCTCCTATTTCTTATTCATGGATGGGTTCTCAGGCTATAACCAGATCAAGATGGCCGAAGAAGATAGAGAAAAGACCACTTTCATTACAGCCTGGGGAACCTTTTCCTACAATGTCATACCCTTCGGACTGAAGAATGTTGGGGCAACTTACCAAAGGGCCATGGTAACACTGTTCCATGATATGATTCACAAGGAAATAGAAGTCTACGTGGATGACATGATTGTCAAATCTCGGACGGAAGACGACCATCTCACAGACCTCCAGAAGTTGTTTGAAAGGCTGCGGAAGTTCCAGCTGCGGCTGAACCCAACCAAATGCACCTTCAGGGTCAAATCAGGGAAGCTGCTGGGCTTCATCGTTAGCGAAAGGGGTATCGAGGTTGATCCCGACAAAGCTCGAGCGATCATAGACATGCCAGCTCCAAAGACTGAAAAGGAGATCTGAGGCTTCTTAGGAAGACTCAATTACATCTCCCGATTTATCTTCCAGTTGACAGCCACATGCGAGCTGATCTTTAAGCTCTTACACAAGAATCAACCCATGAGTTGGGATGAGGATTGCCAAGAAGCTTTCGAAAAGATCAAATCCTACTTACAGAACCCGCCGGTCCTGGTACCGCCAGTCCCCGGGAGGCCGTTGATACTGTATCTGACGGTAACAGACCAGTCAATGGGTTGCGTGCTCGGTCTACACGATGAATCTGGGAGGAAGGAGCTGGCAATATATTATCTGAGCAAGAAATTCACGAGCTGCGAGGCCAGATATTCTCTATTAGAACGAACCTGCTACGCCTTGGCATGGGCGGCACACCGCCTGAGGCAGTACATGTTGAGTCACACCACGTGGCTAATATCCAGGATGGATCCGATCAAGTACGTATTCGAGAAGCCTGCATTGTCAGGGCGGATTGCAAAGTGGCAAATGGTGCTTTTAGAATATGATATCCTGTACGTGACCTAGAAATCTGTCAAAGGCGGTGCACTCGCAGATTACTTGGCCCTACAACCCATAGATGATTACCAGGCTATGCAGTCGGAATTTCTTGATGAGGATCTAATGACAATCTTTAACGAAGAAGAGAAGGCAGAAAGGGAAAAATGCACCATGCTGTTCAATGGCGCGTCCAATATGATGGGCCATGGTATAGGAGTTATACTGATTTTCCCAAAAAAACAGTATATACCTATCACCGCCCGACTAGCTTTTGATTGCACAAACAATGTGGCGGAGTATGAAGCTTGTATTTTAGGGATTCAAGCCGCAATCGAAGCTAAGGTGAAGCGCCTAGAGGTCTTTGGCGACTCAGCTTTGGTCATCCACCAGGTCAAAGGGGACTGGGAGACCAGAGATGCAAAGTTAGTGCCTTATCAAGCTTGCCTCCAGGAATTGCTGGAACATTTTGAGGAGGTTACCTTCTCGCATATACCTCGAGAAGACAATCAGTTGGCTGATGCCCTAGCCACCTTATCGTCTATATTTGAAATTGGGCGAGAAGAAGATATGCCTCTCATCCGCATCCAGCATCGCTCCAGACCGGCATTTTGTCAAGCGGTGGAGGTGGAACCAGATGGAAAGCCCTGGTATCATGATATCCAGCGGTTCTTGAAAAATAAAGAGTATCCTGCCGACGCGTCCGAAAATGATAAGAGGACCCTATGGAGATTGGCCGCAGGTTTCTTCCTCAACGGAGAAATCCTGTATAAAAGGAATCACGACATGGTTCTGCTCAGATGTGTAGACGCAGCAGAAGCCAACAAAATTCTAAAGGAAATTCATGAAGGGTCCTTTGGTGCTCATGTCAACGGACATGCAATGGCAAGAAAGATTCTTAGAGCCGGATATTATTGGCTGACCATGGAAGCCGATTGCTACAAACATGTCAAGACCTGCCATAAGTGCCAGGTGTATGCAGATAACGTCCACACGCCGGCCACGTCATTGAATGTATTGTCATCTCCTTGGCCATTCACTATGTGGGGGATGGATGTCATCGGTCCAATCGAACCCAAAGCATCCAATGGACACCGTTTCATACTGGTGGCCATTGACTATTTTACCAAATGGGTTGAGGCCGCTTCATATGCTAGTGTAACTCGCAATGTAGTGGTCAAATTCGTGAAAAGAGAATTGATCTGCCGATATGGGCTGCCCAGCAAGCTCATCACGGACAATGGCTCCAATTTGAATAACAAGATGATGTCGGAGTTGTGCGGCCAATTCAAGATCCAACATCACAACTCCTCCCCCTACCGACCGAAGATGAACGGAGCGGTCGAAGCGGCCAATAAAAATATCAAGAAGATCATCCAAAAGATGGTGCTCTCATATAGAGAATGGCACGAAATGCTCCCCTACGCGTTACATGCATATCGGACCTCCGTCTGTACGTCTACTGCGGCAACGCCTTTGTCACTGGTGTGTGGGATGGAAGTCGTACTCCCAATTGAAGTGGAGATCCCTTCATTGAGAGTCATGATGGATGCTAAATTGGAAGAAGCCGAATGGGTCCAAGCCTGGATGGACCAATTGAACTTAATCGAAGAAAAAAGGTTGGTCGCGATATGCCATGGCCAACTATACCAAAGAAGAATGAAGAAAGCATTCGACAAAAAGGTTCATCATCGGGAGTTCCAGGAAGGAAACTTGGTGATCAAAAGGTTGTTTCCTATGCAGAAAGTGATGCAAAGGAAGTGGTCTCCGAACTACCACGGACCTTATGTAGTTAAGAAGGCTTTCTCCGGAGACACCTTGATCCTGGCCGACATGGACGGGAAAGACTTGCCTAACCCTATCAATTCGGATTCCATCAAGAAGTATTATGCCTAGAGCAAAAATCCCGCTAGGTCGAAAACCCGCAAGGGCGGCCTAGGCAAAAGTTAGGACAATTCAAGCAAAAAGCCCGCTAGGTTGAAAGCCCGCAAGGGCGGCCTAGGCAAAAATTAGGGCAATTCAAGCAACAGCCCGCTAGGTCGAAAACCCGCAACGGTGGCTTAGGAAAAAATTAGGGCAATTCAAGCAAAGATCCTGCTAGGTCGAAAACCCACAAGGGCGACCTAGGCAAAAGTTAGGGCAATTCAAGCAAAAAGCCCGCTAGGTCGAAACCCGCAAGGGCGGCCTAGGCAAAAATTAGGGCAATTCAAGCAAAAGTCCGCTAGGTTGAAAACCCGCAAGGGCGGCCTAGGAAAAAGTTAGGGAAATTCAAGCAAAAAGCCCGCTACGTCGAAAACCCGCAAGGGCAGCCTAGGCAAAAATTAGGGCGATTCAAGCAAAAAAATCCTGCTAGGTCGAGAATCTGTGAAAGCAACCTAGGCAAAATCAGGGCAAAGCGGCACCGATAAAATGAATAAAGGGGGGATCGTTGGGAGTCGATCCCTCCAGTTAAGAAAGCTAAAAAGGAGTGACAGGTAGTCTCCGTCCATACTGGGGCACATTAGTAGTCAAACAACAATCTGGTCCTTACACTGGGGCAAAATTGGCAAATATCTGGGGTCTGAAAAGCGATTGCGAGTAAAACGAGAGGTCCAAGACCAGTCTGGGGAAAATCAAATAAACTGGGCAAAATTTTGCTTCTTCAAAAGCAGGGTTGGCAATGCACGAAGACGTCGCCGAAATACAATACTAGCACTAATCGTCTCAACGGCATCCCACCAACCAAATCATGCCATCAGACAGTTAGCCATAGAACGACCTGCACCATTTTGGCCACCTTGAGATTTCCCTATCATATGCAACTGTATTTATTTTGTCTAACTGTGTGTGCAAAATGCAATCACTAAAAATTTTGAATGACAATTACCATTACTGGTGCTGTTCAAAGTAGGAGTATGTTGAAATTTTCATAACTGCAGGTTCTTACTAATTAAAATTATCTTTTAAAAGAATGGCACGCGCAAACGATGTGCTTGTAAAAGCGAGAAAAGAAGCAAGAAGTTCACAAGTCTAGCTCACTCTGAAGAATACGATCAATGCTAGAGGAAAGTTGGGAAGTCGGAGTCTGCACACAAAAGTCTCAAAGTTCTCCCCCTCAAGCGCCTACTAGTAGGCCATCCCATTGCATGTTTAAATTCCGCACTCAGGCCTATGTTGTTAGGCCATTGCATCTTTAAATTTCTGCACCCATGGCCTATGTTGTCAGGCCATTGCATCTTTAAATCTCTGCACCCGCGGCCTATGTTGTCAGGCCATTGCATGTTTAAATTCCGCACTCAGGCCTATGTTGTCAGGCCATTGCATGTTTAAATTCTGCACCCTCGGCCTATGTTGTTAGGCCATTGCATATTTAAATTCTGCACCCTCGGCCTATGTTGTCAGGCCATTGCATGTTTAAATTCTGCACCCTCGACCTATGTTGTGAGGCCATTGCATCTTTAAATTTCTGCACCCACGGCCTATGTTGTCAGGCCATTGCATGTTTAAATTCCGCACCCAGGCCTATGTTGTCAAGTCGTTGCATCTTTGAATCTCTGCACACACGGCCTATGTTGTCAGGCCATTGCATGTTTAAATTATGCACCCTCGGCCTATGTTGTCAAGCCATTGCATGTTTAAATTCTGCACCCTTGGCCTATGTTGTCAGGCCATTACATGTTTAAAATTCTGCACCCTCGGCCTATTTGTCAGGCCATTGCATGTTTAAATTTCTGCACTCTCGGCCTATGTTGTCAGGCCATTGCATGTTTAAATTTCTGCACCCTCGGCCTGTGTTGTCAGGCCATTGCATGTTTAAAGTCTGCACCTTCAGCCTAGGTTGTCAGCCCATTGCATGTTTAAATTCCTGCAACCATGGCCTATGATGTCAGGCCCCACTCAAACCTACTTTCCTGCATTCCTGGCATCCTATCAGGCCGCCGAGCTCTCCTCATTCCGCTTTGCCCAAATAAGGCTTGCCAAAAGCACCCTATCCTTTGCTCGAATCACCCCACTCTACCTGCAGGTCAATAGCGTCCATAGCTTAGTCAGGCCACACAAGCAAATCTAGGGCTTCATGAGACGCCTCGAACATAATGTGTTCATGTCTTTACTCATCCCCTGTCCTGATAATCCGAGAGTCGCTTCTTATATTATCAGGCAAGAAATAAGTAAAGAGGGGCAAACTGTAAACACCTAATTATGTTCGAGGCTCCTGGCCGCTAAATTTATTAATCAACCCCAATAATATAAATTAAAAAAATCAGAAAAAGAAATAAAAATTAAAAAAATCAAAAAATATATAAAAATTAAAAAAAATCAGGAAAAGAGAAGAAAATTAAAAAAATCAGAAAAAGAAGTAAAAAATTAAAAAAATGAGAAAAAGAAGTAAAAAATTAAAAAAGAAATAAAAAATAAAAAAATGAGAAAAAGAAAAATTAAAATTAAATAAATTCTGGAAAATTAAAAGAAAATCTGAAAAATAAAAGAAATCTGAAGGAAAATTAAACTTGATTTAGTTAGAGAGAGAGAATCTAATTGGACTTGATTTGGGAAAAGGGTTTGATGTTATTTAAAAAAAAACAACAACAACAAAAAAGAACTAAAAAAAAATATAGATACATATAAAAAATTTAATGATAAATAGAAAAATTAAAACCTGAAAAAAAAAATTAAAATTTGGAAAATTCGAAAATAATAAAAAACTTGGGAAAATAAGAAAAACCAAAATTTGAAAACAAATATAAAAAAATCTGAAAAAGAAAAAATAAAGAAGTTGAAAATAAATTTAAAAAATGAAAACAAAATGAAAATTTTCAAATTTAGAAAAAGAAATAAAAAACTGTAAAATCAGAAAAGAGATAAAAAAAACTTTAAAACCAGAAAAGAAATAAAAAACTTTAAAATCAGAAAAGGGAATTAAAAATTGAAAATCAGAAAATTGGAGAGAGGGGTATAAATAAATGATAGGGAGCAGTTTTGAGGGGGATTTTTTTCGGCTCTCGGGGTTTTCTTTGAAGAAGGAACTTCAGAGCTCTCTCCGGAAAGTGCTCGAAAGGGTGCCCCGCAAATTCCCCAAGCCTCTGGAAGATCTCCGCGCCTCCACACGGTGGCCAATCGTACTTCCGGCGAATCCAAGGTGCAGCTGCTGTTAATTGGGACCAGGAAGAGTGAAGGTTCTTCGCCTCACCAAGGTTAGTCCCTCTTCTCGCCGCCGATTGAACAGTATTAGTTTAGAAGTTTAGTGTTCCAATTCTTGAATGTTGTTCGGTTGCCTAGTATGAATTGAATCTGATTGCTGAAGTATAGAACCGGAAACTTTCAAAATTTGATTGACCTTTCACCCGTCTCGGGAGAGGAATGAGAGGAGTAGTTAGGGACTTTGAATCTGATTTTGTAAGTTGATGTAAAATGCTCTGATCCTTGGGATGTTAGAAATTAGCATTGTCTTCGTACAAGCATAGGTGTTAATTTGCAAATTCGTTTGGATCGATTTGAATACATTCTTCGTCAAACCGAGACGAGGCCAAATGCAAGCCTTCCATGGCGGCTTCCCTTGCTAAGCCTGATTGAGAATCTCAATCAAAATAGATAACCGGCTAAACCGAAACACAGGAAATAGTCTGGTGAAATTGGACGACGCCTACGACGGCGGAGGAGCTCGCAAGGCTGGAGCCAAACCTCCTTTGAGGCATCAAAGATCGAGCGGTGCAAAGTGAGGATCGCTAAGGCTTCGCGGAGTCGGAATCGAGAAGCTACAGGCTACCGGCGAGGTCCGACGGCCACGGGAACACAGTTCCGGCGAGTTCGGCCACCTCCGAAAACGCAGCGTCCAAGAAGCTCGCCGGAGAAGACGACTCCTCAGCCCCAGTAACCTCCGTTCTCGAAATTGCAAGACGGTCCTCATCCAGACTTCCACAATTTGCCAAACAGTCCCTCCAAACTCTCGCATTTGCTAAAGAGCCCGTTGCTTCACAAAGACGAAATTGCCCTCGCCTTCTCCTAAATCCCAGTTTTGCCCCATGCCTACAAAAGACTAAACTACCCCTGGACTTTTCCTATAATGACCAAACAGTCCCTGTCATGCAAAAGACCAAACTACCCCTGGACTTTTCCTATAATGACCAAACAGTCGCTGCCATGCAAAAGACTAAACTACCCCTGGACTTTTCCTATAATGACCAAACAGTCCCTGCCATGCCAAAAACTAAACTACCCCTGGACTTTTCCCATAATGACCAAACAGTCCCTGCCATGCAAAAAGACGAAATTTCCCCTTGCCTTTTTCTAAATTCCAATTTTGCCCATTCACCCTTAAATGACCATTTTTCCCTTCCTCTCTTCCAAAAATCCCTAAACTTCCCCTCACCCTTAAATGACCATTTTGCCCTTCCTCTCTCCCAAAAATTCCACAATTGTCATTCAATTCTCAAAAAATTCCAAAATTGCTAATAAACTCCCAAAATTGCCATAATTCTCAAAAATACCCAAAAATTCCAAAATTCCTAATTAGTTCCCAAAATTCCATAATTGCTAATAAAATTCTCAAAAATTCCATAATTGTTAATGAAACTCTCAAATTCCATAATTGCTAATAAAATTCCCAAAATCCCATAATTGCTAATAAAACTCCCAAAATTCCACAATTGCTAATAAAATTTCCAAAAATTCCATAATTGCTAATAAATCCCCGAACATTAAATAAAATTGCTTCCTTCTCAAAAGCACTCTCTGCTTCGGGTGATTTCTTTTTTCTTCAAAACAACAAAAACACTCTTTTACAAACATTTTGGGATCCTTGGTCTCACGCAATGGGCTCTAAATGGGGGCTGACGGTTCACCTGCTGTCCAACGTTTAGTAGTCTGTATAGGCCCCCGTGTTGTCGTAGCTGCCTCGGGTCTTATGCATGAGTGGACTAAAGATCCTTTCAAAAAACAAAGTCCTTTTTCAAACATTTTTGGATCCTTGGTCTCATGTAATGGGATCTAAATGGGGGGCTGGCGGTTCACCTGTTGTCCAACGTTTAGTAGTCCGTATAGGCCCCCGTGCTGCCGTAGCCGCCTCGGGTCTTGTGCATGAGTGGACTAAAGGTCCTTTCAAAAAAACAAAGCCCTTTTTCAAACATTTTGGGATCCTTGGTCTCCCGCAATTGGCTCTAAATAGGGGGCTGGCGGTTCACCTGCTATCCAACGTTTAGTAGTCCGTATAGGCCCCCATGCTGTCGTAGCCGCCTCGGGTCTTGTGCATGAGTGGACTAAAGGTCCTTTCAAAAAAACAAAGCTCTTTTTCAAACATTTTTGGATCCTTGGTCTCACGCAATGGGCTCTAAATTGGGGGCTGGCGGTTCACCTGCTGTCCAACATTTAGTAGTCTGTATAGGCCCCCGTGCTGTCGTAGTCGCCTCGGGTCTTGTGCATGAGTGGGCTAAAGGTCCTTCCAAAAAATAAAAAACCCTCTTCAAAATGTCACCTCTCTTTTAAGCATTTCTGAAGGTCAAGCCTTCAAACAAACCAGAACTACATAAGCCTTGAGTTTCCCATTGCACCAGGGAATATGTAAGAGCAGGATCAAGTCCTGTCAGGCTAACCTCCACCAAGTTATTTATTTTCACATTAATTAAGGGATCACACAATTTTCAAGAAATCACACACTCAGTTTAAGGGTACCGTTCTTCGGAACGGGCGAGTGGGGTGCCTAACACCTTCCCCACTCGTAACCGACTCCCGAACTTCGAATCTCATCCTCGAGTCAGGGTTTTTTCCAAATCTTGTTCCCTTAAATAAAAATTTGGTGGCGACTCCACATCATTAGTAAAATTCATTTTCAAAATTTTAGTAAGTTCGTCGTTTCGTCGAAATTACAGTTTCGACACACATGCACAGGATCCAAGGCAAACGAGGGCTGCACTGGGACCTATATGAATCTCTAAATGTCGAACAGCAATGAAACCGCCAGTTCTTATTTAGAGTCCATTGCGTGAGACTTGGGATTTCAAAACGAGGTTTTTCTAAAATTATTTAAAAAGGATTCTTAGTCCACATATGCACAACGTCCAAGACAACTATGACCGCACTGAGACCCATATGAATCCCAAAACACCGAACAACAAAAAAAGCAACCAGTTCGTGTTTAGATTTCATTGTGTGAGACCTAGAATTATTGAAATAATTTTGAAAGGAATAAAAAGGATTGGGCTTAGGTAGAAAAAGAATTGGGCTTGACCCAAAAAGACTGAACATTGATTTCAAGATTTGAGGAAAAGAATTAAACTTGATTTGAACTAAAGTGAACTTGATTTGAAATTGGAGGAAAAAGAATTGCACTTGATTTGAACTAAAATAGACTTGATTTGAAATTTGAGGCAAAAGAATTAAACTTGATTTGAAATTGGAGGAAAAAGAATTACACTTGATTTAAGCTAAAATGAAAAAAAACTTGATTTGAAAATTTGAAGAAAAAAAGTTAAACTTGATTTGAATTAAAATGACCTTAATTTGAAATTTAAGAAAAAAAGAATTTAGACCAGAACTTGATTTGAAAAAGGATGAACTTGATTCGAAATAAAATGGACTTGATTTGAGATTTGAGGAAAAGAAAGAAACTTGGTTTGAAATAAAATGGACCTGATTTGAGATTTGAGAAAAAGAATTGAACTTGATTCAATTGAAAATTGACTTGATTTGAAATAAAATGAACTTGATACAAATTAAATTTATATTATAAAAAGGATATTTTCAGGAAGCATGTTGGGCTTGTTGACCTTGAAAAAGCGTATTGGGTTTGACCCAATTTAAAAGAAAAAACTCAAAAATGAAAGATAAGAGGCTTGAGTTAAAATTGAAAATAGTTGGGGCTTGACCCAAAAAGAAAATTTTGGTTATGGGAGAAAAGTCATAATTGAGCCCTTTATTTGTTTAGCAAACCATTTGTTTGACAAGAAATGAGTGTAAAAAAAATGAATATGTGGGATTTGAACCCACAACCTAAGGGTACATATGGCCAAGCTACCACTATGCCAAGCTTCAACATTTAATCAAAACCTGTTCAAATATAACTAAAAGTGTGATAAGGAGGTTAATAGTTATTTATTAAGAAAAAGGTTCAAGGAAGGCTCGAACTTATGTCTCCAACGTGCCTAGAGCGTCCCTGCCACTGGAACAAAGCTCTTGAGTAGAATTAATATCATCAATTATTAATTTAAAGCACACTTAACCATTAGTAATATATATTGCAAGGAAAATAGTCAGAATGGGATTCGAACCGAACTTCTCCAGCTTCCAAGGATGCGTCAACCACTGGACTAGCTCCCTCAATTAAGATAGTCCTTGTCAATTATAATTTTAATAGCTTTTGCCACTTAATAGCATTTTTGGATGAAAAATGCACTGGGCGAGTTCGAACCCGAGTCCTGGGGTTATATGCGCCACCATTTAACCACTACGCCAAGCCTTCATTTGAGTTTCTAATGCCCCTGATTAGATTTAAGGCATACTTTCCCGGACGCAAGACTATAAGCCGCATGCAATCTGCATGGAGTCCCTTATTTGTATCAGCCCCTGAAGATGAAAGCAATCAAGTCCTCCTTCACCAGGGACATTGCTAAGCCTTGATGAAGTATCGAAAAACTCTAATGCGATCCCACACCCCTTTTCCTATTGCTTCTCTCCAGAACAAAGAATCATGAGACCTTAGTATTCCCTCATGGCAGTAATCTGGTTTTTTGGCTATTGATATTTCATCAAGCATAGATGGGTTAATATGCATCTTGATGATACTATCCATCTTAACGCCCCCATCAAGAATATCTTACGTAGGTGTTACAGCTGAGATAGCTTAGCCAATAACCCCTTTCCAAAGATGCTATTAAGATGAGTTTATAACTATTATCATAGTTAAGCCACCTGACACGATCGTCGCAAACGCGCAAAAATAATTTCTAGATTTTCCCCAAACTATTGGTATAGTATAAGGTGCAAACTAGGTCATCTCCCAAAGACCATTTCATATTCTTAAGCAAATTAGGAGAAAATTAGAACAGGGGGATTTTGTAAAGATTAATATTGAGTTCTAAATGCAAAATACAGAATGAAATTAATTTCACTTAACAATTATCAACTCAAGGAATTCAGAGGCTATTTTCTTAACTAATCATTGATCACTAAAACCATGCATTGTGTTTATCAACCTAGGATCATCTGGAACCCCTAAAATGATCCTTGAATTCTCTACTGAGAAACCTCTCAGAATTTAATTGATTATGATCAACAAGATTTAGTAACCACTTAATCTTTTATCTAAACCAATTTCACAATCAGAATTCAGTTGAAGTAAGTAATAAAATGAAAACCTTCAATTCAATTACTTAATTTCTACTCTTCAAACTTTTGGAAAATGATTTACCAATCAAAAACCAATTATAAATCAATTATGCATTAATCAAAATACGTCAACCGACCAAACTTTGATTAAAGAATAAAATTGAAGAATATAGTGAAGCAGAGTAGAAACCACTTAATAAGCATGTAAATAAAGATCAAGACCTCAAAGTTAAAATGAAAATAGCTTGAATCCTTGAATTGAAACTACAAACCTAGCCTTCCATGAAGGAGGCAAACTAACAACAAAGAAAGAGGCAAACTAACAACAAAGCAAAACTAAGCCTTCCATGTAGGAGGCAACTAACAATAAAGAAAAACTAAGCCTTCCATGTAGGAGGCAACTAGCAATTAAGAAAAACTAAGCCTTCCATGTTGGAGGAAAACTAACAAGAAAGAAAAACTAAGCCTTCCATGTAGGAGGCAAACTAACAAGAAAGAAAGAAAGATGGAAAATGGTATTGGAGTTAATCTCCAAGTGGTGTGTTTCTCCTCTTGTAAACCCTTCTATTTATAGAGGATTTGTGAGGCAATCATCTTCAGAAAGTCACCAACTAGGATATTACTTTTCTACCCTTTTATTGCTTTCACATGGGCTTTGTTGAAAATGCAAAACACTTTTGAATTTTTGTCACCAATTAGCACAACAATTTTGACTTTCTTGCACCGCAATTTCGGATGTTCACATGTCCGAATTAGAGCTTGACTTCTGAACAAAAGTTGTAGCCCCGGATCTTAGCTGTCCAACAGAGTTGATTTCATCTCAATATGACTTCTGTATCTCAAGATATGGCCGGAGCTTTGCACACTGTTCAAATTCCACGTCAGCAACACTATCTCATCTTTTGAGATAATTTCGGAGTCCTAAACATCTCATTTAGAGTCTGCTCTTGCTTTGTAACTGTGGACACTTCTTTAAGCTTTCATTCAAGACAGATTTCATGATTTGTGGATGTCTAAAACTCCTATTATGCTCAAAATACTATAATAGTGTCATTTTAATCGGGTAAGCAAAGAAATTCAATTAAACTTCATATGAACCCAAACTCATAAAATATGACAAAGATCACTTAATTGATCATATAAGAAGTCTTAATGAGATAAAAGTGAGAGATAATTATTTATGAAATTTATGCTTATCAAATTCCCCCACACTTATCTTTTGCACGTCTCGGGCAAACTTAAGTTAAGGATTGGTGACTATTTTTTTTATTTTTTTTTTGAAAGAACATCAAAGTTTTGAGTTGATTTCTCAAGAATTCACAAAATTTCATGAAGCATTCTTTCATCACATTTTTGAAATTACTTAGAAAGGCAACTTTAATTTGAAAAACATAGATTGAGAAAGATAAAACCTCACATGATATACTCTGAATCTCTCAAGTGTTTGATTTGGTAAGTGTTTCTCTCAAATTCAATCCATAAAAGATGAACTATCATAGGCTTGCATATCTTCTACTTCTCTACTACTATGTACACATGCAATGCACAAATCAAGAGGTCTTTATTTTGGTTATAACAGGATTAGAAAGATGAAATGATATATTGAAGAGATACAATGTTAGACCAAGGAAAATGGTGAGGATTGAGAATTAAGTCTAAGTGCAAGTGTGAGAAACAAATATCACTTCTTCATTCTTTTTTTTCTTTTTTTTTCAATATAATAGTTTATTTATTAATTTATTGCTTCAGTTTTTTTTTTCAACCATAATATCAATGAACACAACAATAATCTCCCCCACACTTATTGAAGCACTTATGGTATGATAAATCCAGTATTCCTCACCTTCTATGGTCACACAAAGTTGTTTTTTTTTTTTTTTGATTTGTGGTGAGCTAAAAAGAAGAAAAGGCTAATCGGCTCAAAGGGCTGATCAAAGGATAAAATTATATGGTTTGGTTATTTGGCCAAGTAGTTTGTTCAAGAAAAAACAGTGCCTCAATCATTTTTGTACAATTCATGTGAAAATGTAGCTTCAAAAAGAATCAATACAAGTTCTGAAGTAACATATTCTATGGATAAAAATCACACAAGAAAGAAAATAATAATAAGGCTCAAAATCTCACAGGTAATATATTTATCAAATCTAATCTATCCAGTTCAAATATGTGTTGTCAAACTAATTAATCTCGAAATGTAAATCATTTTGCTTCAATTATTTTATGAAATCTAAAGAAAAACATACTTCCACATTCAATTTTTTTTTCATAAGATGCGTATCAAGAGTCAAGTGTAACTCCTTACTCAGTCATCTTACTCAAAGCAAGTTTATGATTCTAACCTAATTTTTTTTTTTGGTTTTTTTTTTTGGGTTTTTCTTTTATATCGGACCATCCTCCCCCCAACCTATCCAAGACATTGTCCCCAATGTCTTAGATAGAAATTATATAACAGGAAAAGAAATGTGAGAAAACCACCAAAGTAAGGAAAAGTTATAACCGAAGAGTGGTATCTGGTTCTCTTTTGTCTCTGCCATCCTGATTTGGTTGGTTCACCAGCTGCATTGCTATATTCTAAAAATGGTGAAGATTTCAAATAAATTGAAAAGACAATGTAAATGACAAACATACACGCATGAGAATGAACAATAGTTGTGATTGTGGCTCACATCTTCCTCTGGTTTTACGTCCAGTAACGGCTGAAACGCCTTCTAAGAGTCGAGGATGTGCTTCCCATTCAGTTTTATTGTAAACTGATAAAAGGGTCTTTTAAAGTCAGATTCCCAAGACTATAACGTGATTTTTCCTTACGGAATAGTTCAAACAAATCAAGAATAATATACCTAAAAAAAATTGTTAGAAAGGTTAAAAATTATATACAAACTCAAAAAAATGTTAGAAAGGTTAAAAAATTTATACAAACTCAAAAAATTGTTAGAAAGGTTAAAAATTTTATACAAACTCCTAAATAAGCCTAGGAAACTAAAATGGTCCCCGGCAACGGCGCCAAATTTTTGACACGCTCGTCGCAAACGCATAAAAATAATTTCTAGATTTTCCCCCAAACTATTGGTATAGTATAAGGTGCAACCTAGGTCATCTCCCAAAGATCATTTCATATTCTTAAGCAAATTAGGAGAAAATTAGAACAGGGGGATTTTGTAAAGATTGATATTGAGTTCTAAATGCAAAATACAGAATGAAATTAATTTCACTTAACAATTATCAACTCAAGGAATTCAGAGGCTATTTTCTTAACTAATCATTGATCACTAAAATCATGCATTGTGTTTATCAACCTAGGATCATCTGGAACCCCTAAAATGATCCTTGAATTCTCTACTGAGAAACCTCTCAGAATTTAATTGATTATGATCAACAAGATTTAGTAACCACTTAATCTTTTATCTAAACCAATTTCACAATCAGAATTCAGTTGAAGTAAGTAATAAAATGAAAACCTTCAATTCAATTACTTAATTTCTACTCTTCAAACTTTTGGAAAATGATTTACCAATCAAAAACCAATTATAAATCAATTATGCATTAATCAAAATACGTCAACCGATCAAACTTTGATTAAAGAATAAAATTGAAGAATATAGTGAAGCAGAGTAGAAACCACTTAATAAGCATGTAAATAAAGATCAAGACCTCAAAGTTAAAATGAAAATAGCTTGAATCCTTGAATTGAAACTACAAACCTAGCCTTCCATGAAGGAGGCAAACTAACAACAAAGAAAGAGGCAAACTAACAACAAAGCAAAACTAAGCCTTCCATGTAAGAGGCAACTAACAATAAAGAAAAACTAAGCCTTCCATGTAGGAGGCAACTAACAATTAAGAAAAACTAAGCCTTCCATGTAGGAGGAAAACTAACAAGAAAGAAAAACTAAGCCTTCCATGTAGGAGGCAAACTAACAAGAAAGAAAGAAAGATGGAAAATGGTATTGGAGTTAATCTCAAAGTGGTGTGTTTCTCCTCTTGTAAACCCTTCTATTTATAGAGGATTTGTGAGGCAATCATCTTCAGAAAGTCACCAACTAGGATATTACTTTTCTACCCTTTTATTGCTTTCACATGGGCTTTGTTGAAAATGCAAAACACTTTTGAATTTTTGTCACCAATTAGCACAACAATTTTGACTTTCTTGCACCGCAATTTCGGATGTTCACATGTCCGAATTAGAGCTTGACTTCTGAACAAAAGTTGTAGCCCCGGATCTTAGCTGTCCAACAGAGTTGATTTCATCTCAATATGACTTCTGTATCTCAAGATATGGCCGGAGATTTGCACACTGTTCAAATTCCACGTCAGCAACACTATCTCATCTTTTGAGATAATTTCGGAGTCCTAAACATCCTATTTAGAGTCTGCTCTTGCTTTGTAACTGTGGACACTTCTTTAAGCTTTCATTCAAGATAGATTTCATGATTTGTGGATGTCTAAAACTCCTATTATGCTCAAAATACTATAATAGTGTCATTTTAATCGGGTAAGCAAAGAAATTCAATTAAACTTCATATGAACCCAAACTCATAAAATATGACAAAGATCACTTAATTGATCATATAAGAAGTCTTAATGAGATAAAAGTGAGAGATAATTATTTATGAAATTTATGCTTATCAAATTGCCCCACACTTATCTTTTGCACGTCTCGGGCAAACTTAAGTTAAGGATTGGTGACTATTTTTTTATTTTTTTTTTGAAAGAACATCAAAGTTTTGAGTTGATTTCTCAAGAATTCACAAAATTTCATGAAGCATTCTTTCATCACATTTTTGAAATTACTTAGAAAGGAAACTTTAATTTGAAAAACATAGATTGTGAAAGATAAAACCTCACATGATATACTCTGAATCTCTCAAGTGTTTGATTTGGTAAGTGTTTCTCTCAAATTCAATCCATAAAAGATGAATTATCATAGGCTTGCATATCTTCTACTTCTCTACTACTATGTACACATGCAATGCACAAATCAAGAGGTCTTTATTTTGGTTATAACAGGATTAGAAAGATGAAATGATATATTGAAGAGATACAATGTTAGACCAAGGAAAATGGTGAGGATTGAGAACTGAGTCTAAGTGCAAGTGTGAGAAACAAATATCACTTCTTTCTTTTTTTCTTTTTTTTTCAATATAATAGTTTATTTATTAATTTATTGCTTCAGTTTTTTTTTCAACCATAATATCAATGAACACAACAATAATCTCCCCCACACTCATTGAAGCACTTATGGTATGATAAATCTAGTATTCCTCACCTTCTATGGTCACACAAAGTTGTTTTTTTTTTTTGATTTGTGGTGAGCTAAAAAGAAGAAAAGGTTAATCGGCTCAAAGGGCTGATCAAAGGATAAAATTATATGGTTTGGTTATTTGGCCAAGTGGTTTGTTCAAGAAAAAACAGTGCCTCAATCATTTTTGTACAATTCATGTGAAAATGTAGCTTCAAAAAGAATCAATGCAAGTTCTGAAGTAACATATTCTATAGATGAAAATCACACAAGAAAGAAAATAATAATAAGGCTCAAAATCTCACAGGTAATATATTTATCAAATCTAATCTATCCAGTTCAAATATGTGTTGCCAAACTAATTAATCTCGAAATGTAAATCATTTTTCTTCAATTATTTTATGAAATCTAAAGAAAAACATACTTCCACATTCAATTTTTTTTTTCATAAGATGCGTATCAAGAGTCAAGTGTAACTCCTTACTCAGCCATCTTACTCAAAGCAAGTTTATGATTCTAACCTAATTTTTTTTTTTTGGTTTTTTTTTTTGGGTTTTTCTTTTATATCGGACCATCCTCCCCCCAACCTATCCAAGACATTGTCCCCAATGTCTTAGATAGAAATTATATAACAGGAAAAGAAATGTGAGAAAACCACCAAAGTAAGGAAAAGTTATAACCGAAGAGTGGTATCTGGTTCTCTTTTGTCTCTGCCATCCTGATTTGGTTGGTTCACCAGCTGCATTGCTATATTCTAAAAATGGTGAAGATTTCAAATAAATTGAAAAGACAATGTAAATGACAAACATACACGCATGAGAATGAACAATAGTTGTAATTGTGGCTCACATCTTCCTCTGGTTTTACGTCCAGTAACGGCTGAAACGCCTTCTAAGAGTCGAGGATGTGCTTCCCATTCAGTTTTATTGTAAACTGACAAAAGGGTCTTTTAAAGTCAGATTCCCAAGACTATAACGTGATCTTTCCTTACGGAATAGTTCAAACAAATCAAGAATAATATACCTAAAAAAAATTGTTAGAAAGGTTAAAAATTATATACAAACTCAAAAAAATGTTAGAAAGGTTACAAAATTTATACAAACTCAAAAAATTGTTAGAAAGGTTAAAAATTTTATACAAACTCCTAAATAAGCCTAGGAAACTAAACTGGTCCCCGGCAACGGCGCCAAATTTTTGACACGCTCGTCGCAAACGCGTAAAAATAATTTCTAGATTTTCCCCAAACTATTGGTATAGTATAAGGTGCAACCTAGGTCATCTCCCAAAGACCATTTCATATTCTTAAGCAAATTAGGAGAAAATTAGAATAGGGGGATTTTGTAAAGATTGATATTGAGTTCTAAATGCAAAATACAGAATGAAATTAATTTCACTTAACAATTATCAACTCAAGGAATTCAGAGGCTATTTTCTTAACTAATCATTGATCACTAAAATCATGCATTGTGTTTATCAACCTAGGATCATCTGGAACCCCTAAAATGATCCTTGAATTCTCTACTGAGAAACCTCTCAGAATTTAATTGATTATGACCAACAAGATTTAGTAACCACTTAATCTTTTATCTAAACCAATTTCACAATCAGAATTCAATTGAAGTAAGTAATAAAATGAAAACCTTCAATTCAATTACTTAATTTCTACTCTTCAAACTTTTGGAAAATGATTTACCAATCAAAAACCAATTATAAATCAATTATGCATTAATCAAAATACGTCAACCGATCAAACTTTGATTAAAGAATAAAATTGAAGAATATAGTGAAGCAGAGTAGAAACCACTTAATAAGCATGTAAATAAAGATCAAGACCTCAAAGTTAAAATGAAAATAGCTTGAATCCTTGAATTGAAACTACAAACCTAGCCTTCCATGAAGGAGGCAAACTAACAACAAAGAAAGAGGCAAACTGACAACAAAGCAAAACTAAGCCTTCCATGTAGGAGGCAACTAACAATAAAGAAAAACTAAGTCTTCCATGTAGGAGGCAACTAACAATTAAGAAAAACTAAGCCTTCCATGTAGGAGGAAAACTAACAAGAAAGAAAAACTAAGCCTTCCATGTAGGAGGCAAACTAACAAGAAAGAAAGAAAGATTGAAAATGGTATTGGAGTTAATCTCCAAGTGGTGTGTTTCTCCTCTTGTAAACCCTTCTATTTATAGAGGATTTGTGAGGCAATCATCTTCAGAAAGTCACCAACTAGGATATTACTTTTCTACCCTTTTATTGCTTTCACATGGGCTTTGTTGAAAATGCAAAACACTTTTGAATTTTTGTCACCAATTAGCACAACAATTTTGACTTTCTTGCACCACAATTTCGGATATTCACATGTCCGAATTAGAGCTTGACTTCTGAACAAAAGTTGTAGCCCCGGATCTTAGCTGTCCAACAGAGTTGATTTCATCTCAATATGACTTCTGTATCTCAAGATATGGCCGGAGCTTTGCACACTGTTCAAATTCCACGTCAGCAACACTATCTCATCTTTTGAGATAATTTCGGAGTCCTAAACATCCCATTTAGAGTCTGATCTTGCTTTGTAACTGTGGACACTTCTTTAAGCTTTCATTCAAGACAGATTTCATGATTTGTGGATGTTTAAAACTCCTATTATGCTCAAAATACTATAATAGTGTCATTTTAATCGGGTAAGCAAAGAAATTCAATTAAACTTCATATGAACCCAAACTCATAAAATATGACAAAGATCACTTAATTGATCATATAAGAAGTCTTAATGAGATAAAAGTGAGAGATAATTATTTATGAAATTTATGTTTATCACCACCCCTTCACATAAGAATGATGTCATATCCGAATATAGCTCTTTGTGGTCTCAACGTGTCTTAACCAAACCAAACCGATTATAGTTTCATCCTATAGTATTTCAAAGAAGCTATGCAGATCTAGAAGGATGAAGAGGGATTTTTAGGGACTGTATTTCCATGTTCAGGCTAGAGAACGCAACCTGTAATCTCTATGAATTCACAACAAGGGACCAATGACTAACAGATTCACTCCTAAGTTCTTAGTGAAAATCGCTCTCTCAATCGTAAGAAATAGCAGACAAGACTGAATGTCTAGTAAAATCCTCAATTATCCATAAAATATTTTAAAACCCGATCCTCCATAATAGCATACATTATTAATACTTAAACAAAGGCAACAAGGTCAGTGTGAGGTTCCTTGCTCAGAGGATCTGGAAATCGGACTAACCTATTATAGAAACAATGGAGAGTTCATGCTCGTATACTGATGATTGAACTATCAGAGCTCTCCTTTCTTCTCGCTTAGGGGTTACTTGTAAGTACTTTCCGTGAATATGGACCACCGAAGCGAAACCTTCTTTTCCACAAAAGCAAGTCTTGAAGCCAAGACTAGTAATCTTGCTACAAAGGTGCCTTCTCAGTCCTCCACAGAGATTCTTCCTCCCTTTCTTCAGAAGCTCTCTTCCCCCCTTTTCAATCTTTTATCCCGGGAATCCAAAGAGCAGAGAACCGTCGCCTAAAAACCCCCAGAAATCGAGCCCATTTTCCATCTTTTTTCCTTTCCTTATGCATGCCTCCATGCATTTCTTTTTCTCCTTTTTTTTTGTTTTTCCGTTATTTAGTTTTCTCCTTCCAGTTATGTTTTTCTGTTTTACATTCTGTTTTTAGTTTATTATTTCTTGTTTTCCTTTATTTTTTATTTTTTATTTAATTTTCTGTTTTTTCTTATTTTTTATCATTATCATTTTTTGTTTATTTTTCTATTTTTATTTTTCTTTCATTTATTTATTTCATTTTTCTATTTTATTATTTATTTATTATTTCTTTTTTCTTTTCTTTTTTTATATACTTTTTACTTTTTCTATTATATATTTTCATTATTTTTATTTTTCTGTTTTACCTTTTCTATTATTATTTTTATTCTATTATTCCCAAAATTTTTATTTTTTTGTTTATTTCTTTTATTTCTTACAAATTTCTCTTTTCTTGCTTTTTCATTTTTCTTATTTATTTTTTCCTTTTTTTTGAATTCTGTTTTTTTCCCTTTTTATTCTTTAATTTTTTTTCTTTGTTATTTCTGCTTATTTGTTTTCTCTGTTTTCTGTTTTCAACTTTTTCTGTTTTAGTTTTTCTGCTTTTAATTTCTTTTCTATTTGTGTCAAATATTATTATTTCCTTTTCTTCGTTTTTTATTTACTTTTATTTGTATTATTAAAATTATTATTTATTTACTAATTAATTTTAAAATGGGGCCTCGAACATAATTGAGTGTTTACAGAAGATATATTTAAAAAGGGATTAGCGATCAAATTTAGCTACTACTTCTAATTTATTATTTTGCTATTGATTCTTCAATCTCAAATTCGATGGCTAAATATAAAAAATTATTTTTTTGGTCGTAACCATCATCATTCACTACATCAGTCTCTAATTGCGATTAAATCTTAGAAGTCACAAAATTTGGTCGCAAATCTCTAATTTTCTAGTAGTGGTCGCAAATTTCATATTTAACATGTAACTCAAAATATATCACATGTTAAATATGCGGTAGGTAAGGTTATATCGTCTTTCAACATAAGACACAAGAATAATGTGAACACTCAATTATGTCCGAGGTCAATTTTTAAGTTGCAAATAAAGGAAAAATAATAAAAAAAATAAATAATAAATAAAAATAAATGAACATGAAAATGATGACAATAAAATATAAATAATAATAATGAAACAAATAAGGAAAATGAAAAATAAAAATAATAATAGTAAAAAAAAGAAGAAAATAAGAAAGGAAGAAGAAAAAGAATAAATAAAATAAAAAGGAAAAAATGAAAAGAAGAAGAAAAATAAAAATAAATAAATGATTGAATAAAAAAAAGAAAAAGAAGAATATAGTTAGTTGGGAGGATTAAAATTTGGTTGAAGTTGGTTACTTCAAATCTAATCTATAAGTAGGAGAAAAATTGAAATTGGTGGGGGCTTTTTTCACTTTTTAAAAGTCAAAATTTCTAAGGAGCTTTTCTGGATCTTTTGGGGAAGATGCTTCTTTGATGCTCTTCTTTTCTTGGATCCTAAAAGCTTCTTCAAGCTTCTGGCAACTGCTTGATCTCCCTCCATTTCTCTCAGCATCGAGCACCGTTTTTGAGATCTTGTGGTGTTCACTGCATTCATGGTCCTGGTTCCATTTCCTCTGCTTCAGGTTCTCTCATCACCATAGACACAACAAAAATTCATCATACTTGCAGTGAGTAACTTCATGTCAAGTAGTTCAAGCCTTAGGGGAAGAAATTCTGCAATCTGTGAAGTCAACCTTGCACAGGTCAGTGTTTGCTTCTATTGATTCTCCTTTAAAGTATAGATTACTATATTCTTCTTCAAAAAAGACTGGTTTGGTTAAATGAATGTTGTGTCATGATAATGCAAGGAAAAATGAGGTGAATAGGTGACTGTAATTTTCATTTCCAAGCTTGAGTTGGAATCTCAATTAAGTGGAAAACTGTATGCATTTGTTCAAATTATGACATTAATGATGAAATCAACCATAATATAATCGTGGTAGTCATTGCGGTTGTGCTTTTATATCTGCACCTAAATCATGATGCTTGATTGAATAATAGGTGGTTCAAATAAAACTTGGATTCAATTTTATCATTGCCTAAGATTGTTGAAGAGAATCATGTGACTCAATTTTCACCTATGAAATTTAGCCGCTGAAATGTACAGGAAGCTCCCTATTTTTATTTTGAGAATTGTAGAATTGGCCAAGCTACATAATCTTTAATAAAACAGGAAATGAAGCTTTAATTAAATTGATAAAGATATCTTTTGAATCAGCAAAGGTAATGGCATCAGGTGAATGTCTAAGAAAGTAACTGAGATCATTTCATATTGATCCATGCAATAGTTTCAGTTATGGAGGGCCTAGAGGCCAGATAGAAACTAATTTGTCCTGAGAAATATTCTTAGAGTAGAGGCTGAAAGTGTTTTGTGTATAGATAATTGGAGCATAGGCTGAAAAGTCACGTCGATGCCTTACCAATAAGCTCAAATCTGCTAAGACAAATTATGGCCAGAAACAACAATTTAGTGCATGCTTCAAATCTGTCACAATCAGTAGACATGGTATTAGCCTCTGCAATTTGCTGCTCCTAGGCCAAATTCGAGATTGAGTGGATTAGGTGTTAATGTTAAACGCCAAAGCATCAATGGAACTACACTAATTTGATCAAGATGGGGGAGGTATCATTGAACAGAAGCTGCTTCTGATATGAACCTATCAAGTTCTAGTATTTTCTATAATAGTGTTTAGAAATCAGAGACTTATGCCATAAATCCTGGTCACCACCAAATCTGAGCTAAGTCATACAAGGCTATCTTATCTTGTCTGTGAGAGAACCTGTGAGAAATCTGTAATCAAAAGGTTGGTCTAGCACAAGCTATATGCACATAGACCTGATAAGTTGGTGAAGGAGCAATCTTAGGCTCCAAGCACCCATGATGCATAGTAAAACCAGTCTCTTCTAAATGATCCTCAAAAGATCCAAGTCTGTAGTCACCTTATTGATATTGCCAAACGACTTTGGTAAACCAGAGTTTGATATGCCATGCTTAAAGTCCTATGCTACTCATTAGAAGGATGAAACTTTCAAGCAATCGACTCTGCAGCTGCAGTACTTCCATTAGGTGGCAACGGTAAATTGCTATCCGAGACTAACAGTAGGCTGACATATGCACTATATGTGTAATTTTGTTGATCCTTCAGTTTTAATTAAATTATTTTTCATGAATACTAAGATTAAGCATCACAGCTTGGCCTAGTGGTTGGTGTGCTGCCCATGACCATAACCTCTCAGGTTCGAACCCCGTTAAGCTAAAAGGAAAATAGATACCTTTTTATAGTTGGGTACTAAATTATAAAATAATAAATACCAACATCACTTTTTTACAAGATAAATTCAACTAACATAAATTCCTCTACTTAATTTTTTCTTAATTTGGGTCAAGCCCCCTTTTTTTTCTTTAATTTTAAATCAAGTCCATTTTTTGTTTTTGGGTCAAACCCAATCTTTATTTATTTTTGAAATAAAATCCAATTTTTGTTAATTTGTATAAAGCCCAATTCTTTTCTCTAATTTTAAACAAGGTCCATTTTTTTTATTTTGGAATCAAATCTGATTTTTCTTAATTTAGGTCAAGCCTAATTCTTTTCTTTAATATTAAATCAAGTCCATTTTTAGTTTTTTGGTCTAGCCCAATTTTATTTTTTAATTTTAAATCAAGTCCATTTTTATTTATGGGTCAAGCCCACTTTTTTTTTTATTTTGAAATCAAATCCAATTTTTCTAATTTTAAATCAAGTCAATTTTTTTAATTTGGGTCAAGCCCAATTCTTTTCTTTAATTTTAAATCAAGTTTTATTTTGTGTCAAGCCCAATATTTTTTAATTTTGAAATCAAATCTAATTTTTCTAATTTTAAATCAAGTCCATTTTTTTTATTTTGGGTCAAGTCCAATCTTTTTTAATTTTGAAAGCAAATCCAATTTTTCTTAATTTGGGTCAAGTCCAATTCTTTTCTTTAATTTTAAATCAAATCCTTTTTTTTGGGTCAAGTCCAATCTTTTTTAATTTTTAAATCAAATCCAATTTTTCTTAATTTGGATCAAGCCCAATTCTTTTCTTTAATTTTAAATCAAGTCCATTTTATTTTGGGTCAAGCCTAATCTTTTTTAAGTTTGAAATCAAATCCAATTTTTCTTAATTTGGGTAAAATCCAGTTCTTTTCTTTAATTTGAAATCAAGTCCATTTATTTTTATTTTGGAATCAAATTAAATTTTTCTTAATTTGGGTCAAGCTGAATTCTTTTTTTCTATTTTAAATCAAGTTTATTTTTTTTTAATTTTAGATCAAGCCTGGTCCTCTTTTACTTAAACCTAATTTTTGGGAAATTAAGTTTATTTGTTTTTCTTTTGCATTGAATTTGGGTCAAGCCAATTCCCAATGGGCTCCACAAGTTGAAATTATTGTTTCACTAATTCCGTCAAAAATGTATTTTTTTAAATTTTCTGAAATTCGTGCAACGAATTTTAATACGGGTAGGTAACGCTCTCTACCATACCGTATTTTCATTCATGCAGATTCAAACGTGGCTTACGACGGTTTGAATTTTCCATGCATGTGATTTTAGGAAATCACTGTTTCATTAATTCCACCTAAAAATGTCTGTTTTGAATTTTCTAAAATTTGTGCAACGGATTCTAATATGGGCAAGTAACGTTCTCTACTGTATCGTATTTTAATTTGTGCATATTCAAATGCAGCTTATGACGGTTTGGACTTCGCAAGCACGTGATTTTAAGAAATCACTGTTCATTAATTCCATCAAAATGTCTGTTTTTAAATTTTTTGAAATTTGTGCAATGGATTCTAATACGGGCAGGTAGCGTTCTCTACTGTACTGTATTTTACCTCATGCACACTTATGCACACTCAAACATAGCGAGAGTTAGCTGCTTAGGTGCAACCCCTATTATCTGAAAAAGAATTGGTCAGCTTGTTTATTGATACACTCCAAGACCCCTTTTATGACAAAATGATTGGCAGTATGATCGCTAATTTCTCTGATGTTGTCATCATAGGAGAAAGGATCGAAGGTGGCATGTGCACTAGAAAGATTATGCATAAGTCTGTAGGGACAGTTAATGCTTCGATTGGAAAGAAGAAAGCAGGAGAGACTTATAATGTGGCTTTTGGTCAAGGCCAATATACACCTCAAAAGGCATGTTATAGGCCAGCTAGTTTTCAACCACCACTTTATTCACCTTATACATCATTTCCCTACATTGCCACCACCTATTAAACACCATACCTCCCTGCTCCTAACTATCCTATGCAAATTCGACCACCAACACCATTCATAGCCCAAACACAAGTCATAAGCCAAAATCCTAACCAAGACCAGAAAAAAGAGAAAAAGCCTGTCAAATTTGATCCTATCCCAACGACCTACACTGAGTTGCTGCCTAGCTTAATCCAGAACTCTCTAGTCGTTCCTTACCCTTTGAAACCTCAAGAACCATCATATCTTAAATGGTATGATACAAATGCCAAATACGACTACCATGCGAGGTTTATTGGTAATTCCATAGAAGATTGCTAAGCTCTGAAGCATAAGGTGCAAAACCTAATTGATGCAAAATGGTTGGATTTTGAGAAGTTTGCTCTTAATATAGGCAATAATCCATTTCCAAATCACGAGAACTCATCATCTAGTTGAAAGAAATTGGGGTAGTACAATGATGTGCCTTGTGAGAGCCAGGTCAAAATATTGAGGAAAATCATCCAAGATTTTTATACTTTTCAAAATCAATCTTTTGTAATAAATCTTAATCAGAAATACAAAAGATTACATTTTTCATGTTTCTTAGGCATATACCTTACAAAATTGACTTCACTTCTTGAATTTGTCATTCTTTTCATCATTTAACCCACCATTCATCCTGTCTCTAAATAATAAATACCTATTGGTGAAAGTGTCGGTGCTGTAATAAATAATTCTGAATGTCTCTTTAATCAAACTCAAAGAGAAAAATCAAATAAGGAAACAAAATAAACAAGATCAAAATTCAAGTAGGAATTTCTAAGTTATAATGGATGATCCATTATAGTTCCTCTCAAGAAATATCTTGTCCAACAAAAATCTCGCTGGATCAAAGGTTCAATCAAGGGAAAATTAGGGATGAAAAAAGACCTGCTGAATTGAGAATTAAGAATAATCCTAGCAGGACCAAATCGAAGATCTGACCAGGGAAAAAAAAGAGACCCACTGGATTAAAGTCAAAGAAATAATCCAAGCAAGATTAGGGTCAAAATCCAAAAGAAAAAACTAGACAAGGTCATGACCAAAAAGGATCTTGCTGTATTAAAATTCCAAAAAAAATTCAGGGAAAAATTAGGATCAAACAAAAGGCCCGCTAGGTTGAAAACCCAGAAAGGCGGCCAAGGCAAAAGTTAAGGCAGAAAGACAAAAAGGTTCGCTAGGTCGAAAACCTACTAAGGGTGGCCTAGGCAAAAGTTAGGGCATACAAATAGAAAACCTGCTAGGTCGAAAACCCATAAGGGCGACCTAGGAAAAAATTAGAGTGACCTGCTGGGTTGAAAAATCAAAGCAATAATCCAAGAAAAAATTAAGGTCAATCAAAAGAGTGACAAGCCAAAGTTCCCAAATACAATTCGATATTTCTACACCTCACATTCCTAAAACTAGGGAAAAAATTTTCCATTTCTTAAATTTGGTTAATTCAACAATCAAAGTTATGAAAAGCAGCATTAGCATTTTGACACGCTCGTCGCAAACGCGCAAAAATAATTTCTAGATTTCCCCCAAACTATTGGTATAGTATAAGGTGCAACCTAGGTCATCTCCCAAAGACCATTTCATATTCTTAAGAAAATTAGGAGAAAATTAGAACAAGGGGGTTTTTGTAAAGAAGTGATATAAAGTTCTAAATACAAAATACAGAATGAAATTAATTCACTTAACAATTATCAACTCAAGGAATTCAGAGGCTATTTTCATAACTAATCATTGATCACTAAAATCATACATTGTGTTTATCAACCTAGGATCATCTGGAACCCCTAAAATGATTCTTGAATTCTCTACAGAGAAACCTCTCAGGATTCAATTGATTATGATCAACAAGATTTAGTAACCACTTAATCTTTTATCTAAACCAATTTTATAATCAGAATTCAGTTGAAGTAAGTAATAAAATGAAAACCTTCAATTCAATTACTTAATTTCTACTCTTCAAAATTTTGGAAAATGATTTACCAATCAAAAACCAATTATAAATTAATTATGCATTAATCAAAATACGTCAACCGATCAAACTTTGATTAAAGAATAAAATTGAAGAATATAGTGAAGCAGAGTAGAAACCACTTAATAAGCATGTAAATAAAGATCAAGACCTCAAAGTTAAAATGAAAATAGCTTGAATCCTTGAATTGAAACTACAAACCTAGCCTTCCATGAAGGAGGCAATCTAACAACAAAGAAAACCTAAGCCTTCCATGAAGGAGGCAAACTAAGAAGAAAGAAAGAAAGATGGAAAATGGTGTTGGAGTTAATCTCCAAGTGGTGTGTTTCTCCTTTTGTAAACCCTTCTATTTATAGAGGATTTTTGAGGCATCATCTTCAGAAAGTCACCAACTAGGATATTACTTTTCTACCCTTTTATTGCTTTCACATGGGCTTTGTTGAAAATGCAAAACACTTTTGAATTTTTGTCACCAATGAGCACAATAATTTTGACTTGCATGCAGCGCAATTTCAGATATTCGCGTGTCTGAATTAGAGCTTTACGTCTGAACAAAAGTTGTAGCCCCGGATCTTAGCTGTCCAACAGAGTTGATTTCATCTCAATATGACTTCTGTATCTCAAGATATGGCCGGATCTTTGCACACTGTTCAAATTCCACGTCAGCAACACTATCTCATCTTTTGAGATAATTTCGGAGTCCTAAACATCCTATTTAGAGTCTGCTCCTGCTTTGTAACTGTGTACACTTCTTTAAGCTTTCATTCAAGACTGATTTCATGATTTTTGGATGTCTAAAACTCCTATTATGCTCAAAATACTATAATAGTGTCATTTTAATCGGGTAAGCAAAGAAATTCAATTAAACTTCATATAAAGCCAAACTCATAAAATATGACAAAGATCACTTAATTGAACATATAAGAAGTCTTAATGAGATAAAAGTGAGAGATAATTATTTATGAAATCTATGCTTATCAAATTCCCCTACACTTATCTTTTGCACGTCTCGGGCAAACTTTAGTTAAGGATTGGTGACTAATTTTTATTTTTTATTTTTTGAAAGAACATCAAAGTTTTGAGTTGATTTCTCAAGAATTCACAAAATTTCATGAAGCATTCTTTTATCACATTTTTGAAATTACTTAGAAAGGCAACTTTAATTTGAAAAACATAGATTGAGAAAGATAAAACCTCACATGATATACTCTGAATCTCTCAAGTGTATGATTTGGTAAGGGTTTCTATCAAATTCAATCCATGAAAGATGAACTATCATAGGCTTGCATATCTTCTACTTCTCTACTACTATGTACATATGCAATTCACAAATCAAGAGGTCTTTATTTTGGTTATAACGGGATTAGAAAGATGAAATGATATATTGAAGAGATACAATGTTAGACCAAGGAAAATGATGAGGATTGAGAACTGAGTCTAAGTGCAAGTGTGAGAAACAGATATCACTTCTTCATTTTTTTTCTTTTTTTTTCAATATAATAGTTTATTTATTAATTTATTGCTTCAGTTTTTTTTTTCAACCATGATATTGATGAACACAACAATAATCTCCCCCACACTTATTGAAACACTTATGGTATGATAAATCCAGTATTCCTCACCTTCTATGGTCAAACAAAGTTGTTTTTTTTTGTGGTGAGCTAAAAAGAAGAAAAGGCTAATCGGCTCAAAGGGCTGATCAAAGGATAAAATTATATGGTTTGGTTATTTGGCCAAGTGGTTTGTTCAAGAAAAAACAGTGCCTCAATCATTTTTGTACAATTCATGTGAAAATGTAGCTTCAAAAAGAATCAATGCAAGTTCTGAAGTAACATATTCCATGGATGAAAATCACACAAGAAAGAAAATAATAATAAGGCTCAAAATCTCACAGGTAATATATTTATCAAATCTAATCTATCCAGTTCAAATATGTGTTGCCAAACTAATTAATCTCGAAATGTAAATCATTTTGCTTCAATTATTTTATGAAATCTAAAGAAAAACAAACTTCCACATTCAATTTTTTTTTTTAATCATAAGATGCGTATCAAGAGTCAAGTGTAACTCCTTACTTAGCCATCTTACTCAAAGCAAGTTTATGATTCTAACCTAAATTTTTTTTTATATCGGACCATCCTCCCCCCAACCTATCCAAGACATTGTCCCCAATGTCTTAGATGGAATTTCATATGACAGGAAAAGAAATGTGAGAAAACTACCAAAGTAAGGAAAAGTTATAACCGAAGAATGGTATCTGGTTCTCTTTTGTCTCTGCCATCCTGATTTGGTTGGTTCACCAGCTGCATTGTTATATTCTAAAAATGGTGAAAATTTCAAATAAATTGAAAACACAATGTAAATGACAAACATACACGCATGAGAATGAACAGTAGTTGTGATTGTGGCTCACATCTTCCTCTAGTTTTACGTCCAGTAAAGGCTGAAACGCCTTCTAAGAGTCGAGGATGTGCTTCCCATTCAGTTTTCTTGTAAACTGACAAAAGGGTCTTTTAAAGTCAGATTCCCAAGACTATAATGTGCTTTTTCCTTACGGAATAGTTCAAACAAATCAAGAATAGTATACCTAAAAAAAATTGTTAGAAAGGTTAAAAATTTTATACAAACTCAAAAAATTGTTAGAAAGGTTAAAAATTTTATACAAACTCAAAAAATTGTTAGAAAGGTTTAAAATTTTATTCAAACTCCTAAATAAGCCTAGGAAACTAAAATGGTCCCCGGCAACGGCGCCAAATTTTTGACACGTTCGTCGCAAACGCGCAAAAATAATTTCTAGATTTCCCCTAAACTATTGGTATAGTATAAGGTGCAACCTAGGTCATCTCCCAAAGACCATTTCATATTCTTAAGCAAATTAGGAGAAAGTTAGAACAAGGGGGTTTTTGTAAAGATGTGATATCAAGTTCTAAATACAAAATACAGAATGAAATTAATTCACTTAACAATTATCAACTCAAGGAATTCAGAGGCTATTTTCATAACTAATCATTAATCACTAAAATCATGCATTGTGTTTATCAACCTAGGATCATCTGGAACCCCTAAAATGATTCTTGAATTCTCTACTGAGAAACCTCTCAGGATTCAATTGATTATGATCAACAAGATTTAGTAACCACTTAATCTTTCATCTAAACCAATTTTATAATCAGAATTCAGTTGAAGTAAGTAATAAAATGAAAACCTTCAATTCAATTACTTAATTTCTATCTTCAAACTTTTGGAAAATGATTTACCAATCAAAAACCAATTATAAATTAATTATGCATTAATCAAAATACGTCAACCGATCAAACTTTGATTAAAGAATAAAATTGAAGAATATAGTGAAGCAGAGTAGAAACCACTTAATAAGCATGTAAATAAAGATCAAGACCTCAAAGTTAATATGAAAATAGCTTGAATCCTTGAATTGAAACTACAAACCTAGCCTTCCATGAAGGAGGCAATCTAACAACAAAGAAAACCTAAGCCTTCCATGAAGGAGGCAAACTAAGAAGAAAGAAAGAAAGATGGAAAATGGTGTTGGAGTTAATCTCCAAGTGGTGTGTTTCTCCTTTTGTAAACCCTTCTATTTATAGAGGATTTTTGAGGCATCATCTTTAGAAAGTCACCAAGTAGGATATTACTTTTCTACCCTTTTATTGCTTTCACATGGGCTTTGTTGAAAATGCAAAACACTTTTGAATTTTTGTCACCAATGAGCACAATAATTTTGACTTGCATACAGCGCAATTTCAGATATTTGCGTGTCCGAATTAGAGCTTCACGTCTGAACAAAAGTGGTAGCCCCGGATCTTAGTTGTCCAACAGAGTTGATTTCATCTCAATATGACTTCTGTATCTCAAGATATGGCCAGATCTTTGCACACTGTTCAAATTCAACGTCAGCAACACTATCTCATCTTTTGAGATAATTTCGGAGTCCTAAACATCCTATTTAGAGTCTGCTCTTGCTTTGTAACTGTGTACACTTCTTTAAGCTTTCATTCAAGACTGATTTCATGATCTTTGGATGTCTAAAACTCCTATTATGCTCAAAATACTATAATAGTGTCATTTTAATCGGGTAAGCAAAGAAATTCAATTAAACTTCATATGAACCCAAACTCATAAAATATGACAAAGATCACTTAATCGAACATATAAGAAGTCTTAATGAGATAAAAGTGAGAGATAATTATTAATGAAATCTATGCTTATCACATTTCTCAACAAAAGGTGCCTTTTGGGCAATCAAACCAACATTCTTCCTCTTTCTTCTAAATATATCCCACACACATAACTCTATATCACCTTCCATTGACTATCTAAATCCACTTCGTACATCTCACAAGTGCACATGCCAAAAAGAGATATGAAAAATGTAAAAAAAATAAAGAGATTCATTTTTGAAAAGTCATGATAAATTGGATGAATCCTCAACCATTGCAGCATGGCATGATTGTTTCCAAAAATCATCCTTCTACTAGCTATATAATTCCACCAAAACAAAAGGAGTGTATCTTATTCAAGAATTTGATCACCGTTGGATTTGAAAGATATTCTAAGAAGAAAGTTTCAATGCTGACCAAGAAGCTAAAAAGGGGAGCCAGTCCAGCTCATCCTGAATCTTGTTTCCACTTACACATGTTATAAGGTTGTTGAGAAAAGAAAAAATCAAAATAGAAGTGGAACAGAATAAAATCATTTAAATCATCTCATGACATGCATTCATTCCAGTTCATCCCATAATATTTAATCAAATAATCATTTCAAGCAGCATCAATTATGATAAAAAGCAATAAATAAATTAAAGCATCTCATCATTTCACATTCATTAAAGCATTGCATAAATCATTTCCAAATTTTTTTCTCAAAAATGTTAAAATTGGGGCAAATTCTTGCTCAAACCAATCAAAATTAAAATAATTGATAAAGATTTCAAAACTGGGGCAAAATTATTGCCCAAATTAATTCAAATTAAGGTAGTCCTCAAATGTCACAAAATTTTCAAATTGGGGAAAATTTTTTGCTAGAAAATTCAAATGGAGGAAATTCTCGACTACTAAAAATCTTAAAACTGGGGCAAACATTTGCCCCAAAAAAATTCAAATTAAGTGATCCCCGATTTCAGAAAAATCAAAATTCAAACTAGGGCAAACGTTTTCCCAGAAAAATTCAAATTGGGGCAATCCTTGATTTTTGGAAAACCAAAATTCAAACTGGGGCAAACGTTCGCCTAAGAGAAATCTTCAAAATTGGGGCAAAGATTTCTGCCAAAATAACTTCAAATGGGGGTAGTTGTCAACTGCTTAAAAATATTCTAAACTAGGGCAATATTTTTACCTAAATTTCTTCAAGAGGGAGTAATTATCAATTTGTTAAAAATTTTCAAACATGAGGCAAAATCAAAAAATTGTTTAAATTAATTGAAGATAAACAATTTTCAAAATAAATTTCTCAAAACTCCTTCCTTACTTTTTCAAGCATCAGGCAATACGCCTACATTTTCCGGACACATCATGGTCCTAACAAAGAATTTGTTAACACTCTCATATCACTTTCCACAATTTTACCATGTCTTCTCCAATTCATCTCACATGTCTTTACAGGTCATCTCCTCTACTTTTCCTTGCCTGTCTAAACAGGTCACCCTTTTCAATTCATGTAGGTCTTTTGCATTTCATCTTACTTGTCGTAACAGGTAATCGGTTCCATACTTCCTTCCTATTTTGACAGGTCATCCTTTTTTTATGTATATTAACAGGTTATTTTTGCTTTGCCTATCTTAACAAGTCATTATCATTTCACTTTGTCTGTCTTAACAGGCCATTTCTATTTTACCTGTCTTAACAGGTCTTTTTCATTTCACTTTGTTTGTCTTAACAGACCATTTCTCCTTTACCTGTCTTAACAGGTTTTTTTCATTTCACTTTTCCTGTCTTAACAGGCCATTTTTGCTTTGCCTATCTTTACAGGTATTTTTCATTTCACTTTGCTTGTTTTAACAGGCCATTTTTGTTTTACCTGTCCTAACAAGTCTTTTTCATTTTTCTCACCTTTCTTAACAAGCCATTTCTGCTTTACCTGTCTTAACAGGACTTTTTCATTTTTCTCGCCTGTCTTAACAAGCCATTTCTATTTTTCCTGTCTTAACAGGCCATTTCTATTTTACATGTCTTAATAGGTTTTTTTCATTTCACTTTGTCTATCTTAACAGGCCATTTCTACTTTGTCTATCTTTATAGGTCTTTTTCATTTCAATTCGCATGTCTTAGCAGGTTTTCATTTCTCCTGACAACAGCAGGACATCATTTTCATTTTTCCTGTCAACAACAGAACATCATCTGCATGTTTAAATTCTATCCACTTATCTTAACAGGTCTACATTTTTCCTGGCAACAGCAAGACATCAGTTACATTTTTCCTATCAACAACAGGACATTATCTACATGTTTAAATTATGTCCACCTATCTTCACAGGTTTGCATTTCTCCTAGCAACAGCAGGACATCATTTGCATTTTTCCTGTCAACAACAGGACATCATCTGTATGTTTAAATTCTGTCCACCTGTCTTAACAATTCTGTATTTTTCCTGGCAACAACAGGACATCATTTACATTTTTTCTATCAACAACAGGACATCATTTGCATGTTTAAATTTTGTCCACCTGTCTTAACAGGTCTACATTTTTCTTGGCAACAGCAGGAGTTCATTTGCATTTCTCCTGTTAACAACAGGACATCATCTGCATGTTTAAATTCTATCCACCTATCTTAACGGGTCTGCATTTTTCTAGCAACAGCAGGACATCATTTTCGTTTTTCTTATCAACAACAGGACTTCATCTGCATTTTTCCTGTCTTAACAGGTGTGCATATTTTCCTATCAAGAACAAGACAACCGCTGCACATTTAAATTTTGTTAGCCTATCATTCAAGGCTTTTGCATTTTTAATTTCTACATCTTCACGACCACATAAGGTCAATCATGCCGGCCTATCACTCAAGGCCCTGCATTTCAATTTCTTACCTTGTGGCCTGCCACGTAGGGCCCAACATGTTTAAATCTCTTTGGTTTATCATATGAGGTCTGCGTTGCATTGTAACTTATTAGGCCCCTCTGAAACTTCTTCCAAGACTCGGGACTTTCCAGGTAGCCTTGAAGCATCGCTCAACTTCCATATCCTTCTAATATCTTCAAACCTTACCAATAGGGCTCCGCCCTCATGATTAGTTTTTAATCCTTATCTCGGACATAATTTATTCACATCTTTACTCCTTTCCTACCATGATAATCTAGAAAATTATTTCTCATATTATCTGGTAAGGAAATGAGTAAAGAGGGGAAAACTGTAAATAATCAATTATGTCTGAGGCCAATTTTGAAGTTGCGAATAAAGGAAAAATAATAATGAAAATAAAATATAAAATAAATAATAAATAAACATAAAAATGATGATAATAAAATATATAAATAATAATAATGAAACAAATAAATAAAATGAAAAATAAAAATAACAATAGTAAAAAAAAGAAGAAAGGAAGAATAAAGAGAATAAATAAAAATAAAAAGAAAAAAAGAAAAAGAAAAAGAAAAAGAAAAAGAATAAAAAAAGAAAATAAATAAATGATTGAATAAATGAAAAAAAGAAAAAGAAGAATATTGTTAGTTGGGACAATTAAAATTTGGTTGAAGTTGGTTACTTCAAATCTAGTCTATAATCAGAAATTGGTGGGGGGATTTTTTCACTTTTTAAAAATCAAAATTTCTAAGGAGATTTTCTAGATCTTTCGAGGAAGATGCTCATCTGATGCTCTTCTTTTCCTGGATCCTAAAAGCTTCTTCAAGCTTCTGGCTACCGGTTGATCTTCCTCCATTTCTCTCAGCATCAAGCACCTTCTTTGAGATCTTTTGGTGTTCACTGCATTCGTGTTGCTGCTTCCATTTCCTCTGCTTCAGGTTCTCTCATCACCATGGACAAAACAAAAATTCATCATACTTGCAGTGAGTAACTTCACGTCAAGTAGTTTCAGCCTTAGTGGAAGAAATTCTGCAGTCTGTGAAGTCAACCTTGCACAGGTCAGTGTTGCTTCTATTGATTCTCCTTTAAAGTATACATTATTGTATTCTTCCTAAAAAAAGACTAGTTCTGGTTAAATGAATGTTGTGTCATGATAATGCAAGGAAAAATGAGGTGAATAGGTGACTGTAATTTTCATTTCCAGTCTTGAGTTGGAATCTCAATTAAGTGAAAAAATGTATGCACTTGTTCAAATTATGACATTAATGATGAAATCAACCATAATATAATCACGGTAGTCGCTGTGGTGGTGCTTTTGTATCTACACCTAAATCATGATGCTTGACTGAATAATAAGCGGCTCAAATAAAACTTGGATTCAATTTTATCATTGCCTGAGATTGTTCAAGAGAATCATGTGACTTGATTTTCACCTATGAAATTTAGCCGCTGAAATATACAGGAAGCTCCCTATTTTTATTTTGAGATTTGTAGAATTGGCTAGGCTGCATAATCTTTAATAAAATAGGAAAAGATGCTTTAATTAAATTGATAAAGAGATCTTTTGAATCAGCAAAGGTAACAGCATCAGGTGAATGTATAAGCAAGTAACTGAGATCATCTCATATTGATCCTAGCAGTAGTTTCAGTTGTGGAGGGTCTAAAGGCCAGATAGAAACTAATTTGGCCTGAGAAATATTCTTAGAGTAGAGGCTGAAAGTGTTTTGTGTATAAATAATTGGAGCATAGGCTGAAAAGTCACGTCATTGCCTTAACAATAAGCTCAAAACTGCTAAGAGGAATTATGGCCAGAAACGACAGCTTAATACATGCTCCAAATCTATCACAATTAGTAGACATGGTATTAGCCTCCGCAATTTGGTGCTCCTAGGCCAAATTAGAGATTGAGTGGATTAGGTGCTAATGTTAAACACCAAAGCATCAATGGAACTGCGCTAATCTGGTCAAGATAGGGGAGGTATCGTTGAACAAAAGTTGTTTCTGATATGAACCTATCAGGTTTTAGTATCTGCTATAATAGAGTTTAGAAATCAGAGGCTTAAGCCATAAAGCCTGGTCACCACTGAATCTGAGCTAAGTCATACAAGGCTTGCTTATGCTGTCTGTGAGAGAACCTGTGAGAAATCTATAACCAAAAGGTTGGTCTAGCACAAGGTATATGCACACAGACCTGATAAGTTGGTGAAGGAGCAATCTTAGGCTCCAACCACCCATGATGTATAGTAAAACCAGTCTCTTCTAAATGATCCTAAAAAGATCCAAGTCTATAGTCACCTCATTGATATTGCCAAACTGCTTTGGTAAACTAGAGTTTGATATGCCAAGCTTAAAGTCCTATGCTACTCACTAGAAGGATGAAACTTTCGAGTAGTCGACTCTGCAATTGCAGTGCTTTCATTAGGTGGCAAAGGTGAATTGATGTCCAAGACTAACAATAGGTTGACATATGCAGTATATGTGGAATTCTATTGATCCGTCAATATTAATTAAATTATTTTTCATGAATACTAAAATTAAGCATCACAGCTTGGCCTTGTGGTTGGTGTGCTGCCCATGACCATTAGCTCTTAGGTTCAAACCCCGCTAGCAACCATTTATTTTAAACGTCCTTATATGCTAGCAACCATTAGATCCCTTTCTATTGGGCCATGTTAAATGGGCTACTAAATTATAAAATAATAAATACCAACATCATTTTTTTACAAGATAAATTCAACTAACACAAATTCCTCTACTCAATTTTTCTTAATTTGGGTCAAGACAAATTCTTTTCTTTAATATTAAATCAAGTCCATTTTTTATTTTTTGGGTAAAGCCCATTTTTTTTTAATGTTGAAATGAAATCCAATTTTTCTTAATTTAGGTCAAGCCCAATTCTTTTCTCAAATTTTAAAACAAGTCCATTTTTTTATTTTGGAATCAAATCCGATTTTTCTTAATTTGGGTTAAGCCTAATTCTTTTCTTTAATTTTAAATCAAGTCCATTCTTTGTTTATGGGTCAAGCCCAATTTTTTTTTTTTAATTTTGAAATCAAATCCAATTTTTCTAATTTTAAATGAAGTCAATTTTTTTATTTTTAGTCAAGCTCAATCTTTTTTAATTTTGAAATCAAAATGCAATTTTTTTTAATTTGGGTCAAGCCCAATCCTTTTCTTTAATTTTAAAACAAGTCCTTTTTTTGTTTTTGGGTCAAGCCCAATCTTTTTTTATTCTTAAAATCAAATCCAATTTTTCTTAATTTGGATCAAACTCAATCCATTTCTCTAATTTTAAATCAAGTCCATTTTTTAATTTTGGAATCAAATCTGATTTTTCTTAATTTGGATCAAGCCCAACTCTTTTCTTTAATTTTAAATGAAGTCTATTTTTTATTTTTGGGTCAACCCTAGTCTTTTTTTTTTGAAATCAAATCCAATTTTTCTTAATTTGGGTCAAGCCCAATTCTCCTTAATTTTAAATCAAGTCCATTCATTAGTTTTGGGTCAAGATCAATCTTCTTTTTTCAATTTTGAAATCAAATCAAATTTTTCTTAATTTGGGTTAAACTCAATTATTTTCTTTAATTTTAAATCAAATCCAATTTTTGTTTTTGGGTCAAGCCTAATATTTTTTTTTTGAAATCAAATCCAATTTTTCTTAATTTGGGTGAAGCCCAAATATTTTCTCTCATTTTAAATCAAGTCCATTTTATTTTATTTTGGAATCAAATTCGATTTTTCTTAATTTAAGTCAAGCTCAATTCTTTTCTTTAATTTTAAATCAAGTCCATTCTTTGTTTTTGGGTCAAGCCCATTTTTTTTTTCATTTTTCAAATCAAATCTAATTTTTCTTAATTTGGGTCAGGGCCAATTCTCTTTTTTAATTTTAAATCAAGTCGATTTTTTATTTTATGGGACAAGCCCAATCTTTTTTTTTTTAATTTTTAAATCAAATGCAATTTTTCTTAATTTGGGTCAAGCCCAATTCTTTTCTTTAAATTTAAATCAAGTCCATTCTTTGGTTTTGGGTCAAGCCCATATTTTTTTTTCATTTTTCAAATTAAATCTAAATTTTCTTAATTTGTGTCAAGCCCAATTCTCCTTTTTAATTTTAAATCAAGTCAATTTTTTATTTTATGGGTCAAGCCCAATCTTTTTTTAAAATTTTGAAATCAAATCCAATTTTTTTTAATTTGAGTCAAGACCAATTGTTTTTTGTAATTTTAAATCAAATCCATTTTTTGTTTTTGGGTCTAACCCAATCTTTTTTTAAATAAATCTAATTTTTATAATTTGGTTCAAGCCCGATTCTCTTCTTTAATTTCAAATCAAGTCCATTTTTTAATTTTGGAATCAAATCCAATTTTTCTAATTTTAAATCAAGTCCATTTTTTTATTTTGATTCAAGCTCAATCTTTTTAATTTTAAAATCAAATCCAATTTTTTTTAATTTGAGTCAAGCTCAATTCTTCTCTCTAATTTTAAATCAAGTACATTTTTTTTGGGTCAGGCCCAATTTTTTTTTATTCTTGAAATCAAATCCAATTTTTCTTAATTTGGATCAAGCTCAATCCTTTTTTCTAATTTTAAATCAAGTCCATTTTTTTATTTTGGAATCAAATCTAATTTTTCTTCAATTGGGTCAAGCCCAATTCTTTTTTTTTAAAATCAAATCCATTTTTTCTTAATTTGCGTCAAGCCTAATTCTCTTTAATTTTAAATGAAGTCCATTTTTAAGTTTTGGGTCAAGCTCAATCTTCTTTTTTTACTTTAGAAATCAAATCCAAGTTTTCTTAATTTGGGTCAAACCTATTTCTTTTCTTTAATTTTAAATCAAGTTCATTTTTTGTTTTTGGGTTACGCCTAATCTTTTTTTTTTTAAAATCAAATCCAATTTTTCTTAATTTGGGTCTGGCCCAATTATTTTTTATAATTTTAAATCAAGTCCATTTTTTTTATTTTGGAATCAAATCCGATTTTTCTTCATTTTGGTCAAGCCAAATTCTTTTCTTTAATTTTAAATCAAGTCCATTCTTTGTTGACGGGTCAAGCCCATTTTTTTTTATTTTTCAAATCAAATCTAATTTTCCTTAATTTGGGTCAAGCCCAATTCTCTTTTTTACTTTTAAATCAATTCGAATTTTTATTTTATGGGTCAAGCCCAATCTTTTTTTTTTTACTTTTGAAATCAAATCCAATTTTTATTAATTTGGGTCAAGCCCAATTCTCTTTAGTTTTAAATCAAGTCCATTCATTAGTTTTGGGTCAAGCTCAATCTTCTTTTTTTAATTTTGAAATCAAATCAAATTTTTCTTAATTTGGGTTAAACTCAATTCTTTTCCTTAATTTTAAATCAAATCCATTTTTTGTTTTTGGGTCAAGCCTAATCTTTTTTTTTTTAAATCAAATCCAATTTTTCTTAATTTGGGTCAAGCCCAATTACTTTCTCTAATTTTAAATCAAGTCCATTTTATTTTATTTTGGAATCAAATTTGATTTTTTTTTAATTTAACTCAAGCTCAATTCTTTTCTTTAATTTTAAATCAAGTCCATTTTTGGTTGATGGGTCAAGCCCATTTTTTTTTTCAAATCAAATCTAATTTTCCTTAATTTGGGTCAAGCCCAATTCTCTTTTTTAATTTTAAATCAATTCGAATTTTTATTTTATGGGTCAAGCCCAATCTTTTTTTTTACTTTTGAAATCAAATCCAATTTTTATTAATTTGGGTCAAGCCCAATTCTCTTTAGTTTTAAATCAAGTCCATTCATTAGTTTTGGGTCAAGCTCAATCTTCTTTTTTAAATTTTGAAATCAAATAAAATTTTTCTTAATTTGGGTTAAACTCAATTCTTTTCTTTAATTTTAAATCAAATCCATTTTTTGTTTTTGGGTCAAGCCTAATCTTTTTTTTTTTGAAATCAAATCCAATTTTTCTTAATTTGGGTCAAGCCCAATTACTTTCTCTAATTTTAAATCAAGTCCATTTTATTTTATTTTGGAATCAAATTTGATTTTTGTTTATTTAAGTCAAGCTCAATTCTTTTCTTTAATTTTAAATCAAGTCCATTCTTTGTTTTTGGGTCAAGCCCATTTTTTTTTTCATTTTTCAAATCAAATCTAATTTTTCTTAATTTGGGTCAGGGCCAATTCTCTTTTTTAATTTTAAATCAAGTCAATTTTTTATTTTATGGGACAAGCCCAATCTTTTTATTTTTAATTTTTAAATCAAATCCAATTTTTCTTAATTTGGGTCAAGCCCAATTCTTTTCTTTAAATTTAAATCAAGTCCATTCTTTGGTTTAGGGTCAAGCCCATATTTTTTTTCATTTTTCAAATTAAATCTAAATTTTCTTAATTTGTGTCAAGCCCAATTCTCCTTTTTAATTTTAAATCAAGTCAATTTTTTATTTTATGGGTCAAGCCCAATCTTTTTTTAAAATTTTGAAATCAAATCCAATTTTTCTTAATTTGAGTCAAGCGCAATTGTTTTTTGTAATTTTAAATCAAATCCATTTTTCATTTTTGGGTCTAACCCAATCTTTTTTTTTAAATAAACATAATTTTTATAATTTGGTTCAAGCCCGATTCTCTTCTTTAATTTTAAATCAAGTCCATTTTTTAATTTTGGATCAAACCCAATCTTTTATTCTTTAATTTTGAAATCAAATCCAATTTTTCTAATTTTAAATCAAGTCCATTTTTTTATTTTGAGTCAAGCTCAATTCTTCTCTCTAATTTTAAATCAAGTACATTTTTTTTGGGTCAGGCCCAATTTTTTTTTATTCTTGAAATCAAATCCAATTTTTCTTAATTTGGATCAAGCTCAATCCTTTTTTCTAATTTTAAATCAAGTCCATTTTTTTATTTTGGAATCAAATCTAATTTTTCTTCAATTGGGTCAAGCCCAATTCTTTTTTTTTAAAATCAAATCCATTTTTTCTTAATTTGCGTCAAGCCTAATTCTCTTTAATTTTAAATGAAGTCCATTTTTAAGTTTTGGGTCAAGCTCAATCTTCTTTTTTTACTTTAGAAATCAAATCCAAGTTTTCTTAATTTGGGTCAAACCTATTTCTTTTCTTTAATTTTAAATCAAGTTCATTTTTTGTTTTTGGGTTACGCCTAATCTTTTTTTTTTTAAAATCAAATCCAATTTTTCTTAATTTGGGTCTGGCCCAATTATTTTTTATAATTTTAAATCAAGTCCATTTTTTTTATTTTGGAATCAAATCCGATTTTTCTTCATTTTGGTCAAGCCAAATTCTTTTCTTTAATTTTAAATCAAGTCCATTCTTTGTTGACGGGTCAAGCCCATTTTTTTTTATTTTTCAAATCAAATCTAATTTTCCTTAATTTGGGTCAAGCCCAATTCTCTTTTTTACTTTTAAATCAATTCGAATTTTTATTTTATGGGTCAAGCCCAATCTTTTTTTTTTACTTTTGAAATCAAATCCAATTTTTATTAATTTGGGTCAAGCCCAATTCTCTTTAGTTTTAAATCAAGTCCATTCATTAGTTTTGGGTCAAGCTCAATCTTCTTTTTTTAATTTTGAAATCAAATCAAATTTTTCTTAATTTGGGTTAAACTCAATTCTTTTCCTTAATTTTAAATCAAATCCATTTTTTGTTTTTGGGTCAAGCCTAATCTTTTTTTTTTTAAATCAAATCCAATTTTTCTTAATTTGGGTCAAGCCCAATTACTTTCTCTAATTTTAAATCAAGTCCATTTTATTTTATTTTGGAATCAAATTTGATTTTTTTTTAATTTAACTCAAGCTCAATTCTTTTCTTTAATTTTAAATCAAGTCCATTTTTGGTTGATGGGTCAAGCCCATTTTTTTTTTCAAATCAAATCTAATTTTCCTTAATTTGGGTCAAGCCCAATTCTCTTTTTTAATTTTAAATCAATTCGAATTTTTATTTTATGGGTCAAGCCCAATCTGTTTTTTTACTTTTGAAATCAAATCCAATTTTTATTAATTTGGGTCAAGCCCAATTCTCTTTAGTTTTAAATCAAGTCCATTCATTAGTTTTGGGTCAAGCTCAATCTTCTTTTTTAAATTTTGAAATCAAATAAAATTTTTCTTAATTTGGGTTAAACTCAATTCTTTTCTTTAATTTTAAATCAAATCCATTTTTTGTTTTTGGGTCAAGCCTAATCTTTTTTTTTTTGAAATCAAATCCAATTTTTCTTAATTTGGGTCAAGCCCAATTACTTTCTCTAATTTTAAATCAAGTCCATTTTATTTTATTTTGGAATCAAATTTGATTTTTGTTTATTTAAGTCAAGCTCAATTCTTTTCTTTAATTTTAAATCAAGTCCATTCTTTGTTTTTGGGTCAAGCCCATTTTTTTTTTCATTTTTCAAATCAAATCTAATTTTTCTTAATTTGGGTCAGGGCCAATTCTCTTTTTTAATTTTAAATCAAGTCAATTTTTTATTTTATGGGACAAGCCCAATCTTTTTATTTTTAATTTTTAAATCAAATCCAATTTTTCTTAATTTGGGTCAAGCCCAATTCTTTTTTTTAAATTTAAATCAAGTCCATTCTTTGGTTTAGGGTCAAGCCCATATTTTTTTTCATTTTTCAAATTAAATCTAAATTTTCTTAATTTGTGTCAAGCCCAATTCTCCTTTTTAATTTTAAATCAAGTCAATTTTTTATTTTATGGGTCAAGCCCAATCTTTTTTTAAAATTTTGAAATCAAATCCAATTTTTCTTAATTTGAGTCAAGCGCAATTGTTTTTTGTAATTTTAAATCAAATCCATTTTTCATTTTTGGGTCTAACCCAATCTTTTTTTTTAAATAAACATAATTTTTATAATTTGGTTCAAGCCCGATTCTCTTCTTTAATTTTAAATCAAGTCCATTTTTTAATTTTGGATCAAACCCAATCTTTTATTCTTTAATTTTGAAATCAAATCCAATTTTTCTAATTTTAAATCAAGTCCATTTTTTTATTTTGAGTCAAGCTCAATTCTTCTCTCTAATTTTAAATCAAGTACATTTTTTTTGGGTCAGGCCCAATTTTTTTTTATTCTTGAAATCAAATCCAATTTTTCTTAATTTGGATCAAGCTCAATCCTTTTTTCTAATTTTAAATCAAGTCCATTTTTTTATTTTGGAATCAAATCTAATTTTTCTTCAATTGGGTCAAGCCCAATTCTTTTTTTTTAAAATCAAATCCATTTTTTCTTAATTTGCGTCAAGCCTAATTCTCTTTAATTTTAAATGAAGTCCATTTTTAAGTTTTGGGTCAAGCTCAATCTTCTTTTTTTACTTTAGAAATCAAATCCAAGTTTTCTTAATTTGGGTCAAACCTATTTCTTTTCTTTAATTTTAAATCAAGTCCATTTTTTGTTTTTGGGTTACGCCTAATCTTTTTTTTTTAAAATCAAATCCAATTTTTCTTAATTTGGGTCTGGCCCAATTATTTTTTATAATTTTAAATCAAGTCCATTTTTTTTATTTTGGAATCAAATCCGATTTTTCTTCATTTTGGTCAAGCCAAATTCTTTTCTTTAATTTTAAATCAAGTCCATTCTTTGTTGACGGGTCAAGCCCATTTTTTTTTATTTTTCAAATCAAATCTAATTTTCCTTAATTTGGGTCAAGCCCAATTCTCTTTTTTACTTTTAAATCAATTCGAATTTTTATTTTATGGGTCAAGCCCAATCTTTTTTTTTTACTTTTGAAATCAAATCCAATTTTTATTAATTTGGGTCAAGCCCAATTCTCTTTAGTTTTAAATCAAGTCCATTCATTAGTTTTGGGTCAAGCTCAATCTTCTTTTTTTAATTTTGAAATCAAATCAAATTTTTCTTAATTTGGGTTAAACTCAATTCTTTTCCTTAATTTTAAATCAAATCCATTTTTTGTTTTTGGGTCAAGCCTAATCTTTTTTTTTTTTAAATCAAATCCAATTTTTCTTAATTTGGGTCAAGCCCAATTACTTTCTCTAATTTTAAATCAAGTCCATTTTATTTTATTTTGGAATCAAATTTGATTTTTTTTAATTTAAGTCAAGCTCAATTCTTTTCTTTAATTTTAAATCAAGTCCATTCTTTGTTTTTGGGTCAAGCCCTTTTTTTTTTCATTTTTCAAATCAAATCTATTTTTTCTTAATTTGGGTAAGGGCCAATTCTCTTTTTTAATTTTAAATCAAGTCAATTTTTTATTTTATGGGACAAGCCCAATCTTTTTTTTTTTAATTTTTAAATCAAATCCAATTTTTCTTAGTTTGGGTCAAGCCCAATTCTTTTCTTTAAATTTAAATCAAGTCCATTCTTTGGTATTGGGTCAAGCCCACATTTTTTTTCATTTTTTAAATTAAATCTAAATTTTCTTAATTTATGTCAAGCCCAATTCTCCTTTTTAATTTTAAATCAAGTCAATTTTTTATTATATGGGTCAAGCCCAATATTTTTTTAAAATTTTGAAATCAAATCAATTTTTCTTAATTTGAGTCAAGCGCAATTGTTTTTTGTAATTTTAAATCAAATCCATTTTTTGTTTTTGGGTCTAACCCAATCTTTTTTTTAAATAAATATAATTTTTATAATTTGGTTCAAGCCCGATTCTCTTCTTTAATTTTAAATCAAGTCCATTTTTTAATTTTGGATCAAACCCAATCTTTTATTCTTTAATTTTGAAATCAAATCCAATTTTTCTAATTTTAAATCAAGTCCATTTTTTTATTTTGAGTCAAGCTCAGTCTTTTTAATTTTAAAATCAAATCCAATTTTTTTTAATTTGAGTCAAGCTCAATTCTTCTCTCTAATTTTAAATCAAGTACATTTTTTTTGGGTCAGGCCCAATTTTTTTTTATTCTTGAAATCAAATCCAATTTTTCTTAATTTTGATCAAGCTCAATCCTTTTTTCCAATTCTAAATCAAGTCCATTTTTTTATTTTGGAATCAAATCTAATTTTTCTTCATTTGGGTCAAGCCCAATTCTTTTTTTTAAAATCAAATCCAGTTTTTCTTAATTTGGGTCAAGCCCAATTCTCTTTAATTTTAAATGAAGTCCATTTTTTAGTTTTGGGTCAAGCTCAATCTTCTTGTTTTAATTTTAAAATCCAATCCAAGTTTTCTTAATTTGGGTCAAACCTAATCTTTAATTTAATTTTAAATCAAGTCCATTTTTTATTTTTTGGTTAAGCCTAATCTTTTTTTTTTTCAAATCAAATCGAATTTTTCTTAATTTGGGTCTGGCCCAATTATTTTCTATAATTTTAAATCAAGTGCATTTTTTTAAATTTGGAATCAAATCCGATTTTTCTTCATTTTGGTCAAGCCAAATTCTTTTCTTTAATTTTAAATCAAGTCCATTCTTTGTTGATGGGTCAAGCCCATTTTGGTCAAGCCCAATTCTCTTTTTTAATTTTAAATCAATTCAAATTTTTATTTTATGGGTCAAGCCCAATCTTTTTTTTTTTTTTACTTTTGAAATCAAATCCAATTTTTATTAATTTGGGTCAAGCCCAATTCTCTTTAGTTTTAAATCAAGTCCATTCATTAGTTTTGGGTCAAGATCAATCTTCTTTTTTAAATTTTGAAATCAAATCAAATTTTTCTTAATTTGGGTTAAACTCAATTATTTTCTTTAATTTTAAATCAAATCCATTTTTTGTTTTTGGGTCAAGCCTAATCTTTTTTTTTTTTTTAAATCAAATCCAATTTTTCCTAATTTGGGTCAAGCCCAATTACTTTCTCTAATTTTAAATCAAGTCCATTTTATTTTATTTTGGAATCAAATTTGATTTTTCTTTATTTAAGTCAAGCTCAATTCTTTTCTTTAATTTTAAATCAAGTCCATTCTTTGTTTTTGGGTCAAGCCCATTTTTTTTTTTCATTTTTCAAATCAAATCTAATTTTTCTTAATTTGGGTCAGGGCCAATTCTCTTTTTTAATTTTAAATCAAGTCAATTTTTTATTTTATGGGACAAGCCCGATCTTTTTTTTTTAATTTTTAAATCAAATCCAATTTTTCTTAATTTGGGCCTGGCCCAATTATTTTCTATAATTTTAAATCAAGTGCATTTTTTTAATTTTGGAATCAAATCCGATTTTTCTTCATTTTGGTCAAGCCAAATTCTTTTCTTTAATTTTAAATCAAGTCCATTCTTTGTTGATGGGTCAAGCCCATTTTTTTTTTATTTTTCAAATCAAATCTAATTTTCCTTAATTTGGGTCAAGCCCAATTCTCTTTTTTAATTTTAAATCAATTCAAATTTTTATTTTATGGGTCAAGCCCAATCTTTTTTTAAAATTTTGAAATCAAATCCAATTTTTCTTAATTTGAGTCAAGCGCAATTGTTTTTTGTAATTTTAAATCAAATCCATTTTTCATTTTTGGGTCTAACCCAATCTTTTTTTTTAAATAAACATAATTTTTATAATTTGGTTCAAGCCCGATTCTCTTCTTTAATTTTAAATCAAGTCCATTTTTTAATTTTGGATCAAACCCAATCTTTTATTCTTTAATTTTGAAATCAAATCCAATTTTTCTAATTTTAAATCAAGTCCATTTTTTTATTTTGAGTCAAGCTCAATTCTTCTCTCTAATTTTAAATCAAGTACATTTTTTTTGGGTCAGGCCCAATTTTTTTTTATTCTTGAAATCAAATCCAATTTTTCTTAATTTTGATCAAGCTCAATCCTTTTTTCTAATTTTAAATCAAGTCCATTTTTTTATTTTGGAATCAAATCTAATTTTTCTTCATTTGGGTCAAGCCCAATTCTTTTTTTTAAAATCAAATCCAATTTTTCTTAATTTGGGTCAAGCCCAATTCTCTTTAATTTTAAATGAAGTCCATTTTTTAGTTTTGGGTCAAGCTCAATCTTCTTGTTTTAATTTTAAAATCCAATCCAAGTTTTCTTAATTTGGGTCAAACCTAATCTTTAATTTAATTTTAAATCAAGTCCATTTTTTATTTTTTGGTTAAGCCTAATCTTTTTTTTTTTCAAATCAAATCCAATTTTTCTTAATTTGGGTCTGGCCCAATTATTTTCTATAATTTTAAATCAAGTGCATTTTTTTAAATTTGGAATCAAATCCGATTTTTCTTCATTTTGGTCAAGCCAAATTCTTTTCTTTAATTTTAAATCAAGTCCATTCTTTGTTGATGGGTCAAGCCCATTTTGGTCAAGCCCAATTCTCTTTTTTAATTTTAAATCAATTCAAATTTTTATTTTATGGGTCAAGCCCAATCTTTTTTTTTTTTTACTTTTGAAATCAAATCCAATTTTTATTAATTTGGATCAAGCCCAATTCTCTTTAGTTTTAAATCAAGTCCATTCATTAGTTTTGGGTCAAGATCAATCTTCTTTTTTAAATTTTGAAATCAAATCAAATTTTTCTTAATTTGGGTTAAACTCAATTATTTTCTTTAATTTTAAATCAAATCCATTTTTTGTTTTTGGGTCAAGCCTAATCTTTTTTTTTTTTAAATCAAATCCAATTTTTCCTAATTTGGGTCAAGCCCAATTACTTTCTCTAATTTTAAATCAAGTCCATTTTATTTTATTTTGGAATCAAATTTGATTTTTCTTTATTTAAGTCAAGCTCAATTCTTTTCTTTAATTTTAAATCAAGTCCATTCTTTGTTTTTGGGTCAAGCCCATTTTTTGTTTTCATTTTTCAAATCAAATCTAATTTTTCTTAATTTGGGTCAGGGCCAATTCTCTTTTTTAATTTTAAATCAAGTCAATTTTTTATTTTATGGGACAAGCCCGATCTTTTTTTTTTAATTTTTAAATCAAATCCAATTTTTCTTAATTTGGGCCTGGCCCAATTATTTTCTATAATTTTAAATCAAGTGCATTTTTTTAATTTTGGAATCAAATCCGATTTTTCTTCATTTTGGTCAAGCCAAATTCTTTTCTTTAATTTTAAATCAAGTCCATTCTTTGTTGATGGGTCAAGCCCATTTTTTTTTTATTTTTCAAATCAAATCTAATTTTCCTTAATTTGGGTCAAGCCCAATTCTCTTTTTTAATTTTAAATCAATTCAAATTTTTATTTTATGGGTCAAGCCCAATCTTTTTTTTTTACTTTTGAAATCAAATCCAATTTTTATTAATTTGGGTCAAGCCCAATTCTCTTTAGTTTTAAATCAAGTCCATTCATTAGTTTTGGGTCAAGCTCAATCTTCTTTTTTAAATTTTGAAATCAAATCAAATTTTTCTTAATTTGGGTTAAACTCAATTCTTTTCTTTAATTTTAAATCAAATCCATTTTTTGTTTTTGGGTCAAGCCTAATCTTTTTTTTTTTTGAAATCAAATCCAATTTTTCTTAATTTGGGTCAAGCCCAATTACTTTCTCTAATTTTAAATCAAGTCCATTTTATTTTATTTTGGAATCAAATTTGATTTTTGTTTATTTAAGTCAAGCTCAATTCTTTTCTTTAATTTTAAATCAAGTCCATTCTTTGTTTTTGGGTCAAGCCCATTTTTTTTTTCATTTTTCAAATCAAATCTAATTTTTCTTAATTTGGGTCAGGGCCAATTCTCTTTTTTAATTTTAAATCAAGTCAATTTTTTATTTTATGGGACAAGCCCAATCTTTTTATTTTTAATTTTTAAATCAAATCTAATTTTTCTTAATTTGGGTCAAGCCCAATTCTTTTCTTTAAATTTAAATCAAGTCCATTCTTTGGTATTGGGTCGACCCATATTTTTTTTTCATTTTTCAATTTAAATCTAAATTTTCTTAATTTGTGTCAAGCCCAACTCTCCTTTTTAATTTTAAATCACGTCAATTTTTTATTATATGGGTCAAGCCCAATCTTTTTTTAAAATTTTGAAATCAAATCAATTTTTCTTAATTTGAGCCAAGCGCAATTATTTTTTGTAATTTTAAATCAAATCCATTTTTTGTTTTTGGGTCTAACCCAATATTTTTTTTAAATAAATATAATTTTTATAATTTGGTTCAAGCCCGATTCTCTTCTTTAATTTTAAATCAAGTCCATTTTTTAATTTTGGATCAAACCCAATCTTTTATTCTTTAATTTTGAAATCAAATCCAATTTTTCTAATTTTAAATCAAGTCCATTTTTTTATTTTGAGTCAACCTCAGTCTTTCTAGTTTTAAAATCAAATCCAATTTTTTTTTATTTGAGTCAAGCTCAATTCTTCTCTCTAATTTTAAATCAAGTACATTTTTTTTGGGTCAGGCCCAATTTTTTTTTATTCTTGAAATCAAATCCAATTTTTCTTAATTTTGATCAAGCTCAATCCTTTTTTCTAATTCTAAATCAAGTCCATTTTTTTATTTTGGAATCAAATCTAATTTTTCTTAATTTGGGTCAAGCCCAATTCTATTTTTTTAAATCAAATACAATTTTTCTTAATTTGGGTCAAGCCCAATTCTCTTTAATTTTAAATGAAGTCCATTTTTTAGTTTTGGGTCAAGCTCAATCTTCTTGTTTTAATTTTGAAATCAAATCCAAGTTTTCTTAATTTGGGTCAAACCTAATTCTTTACTTTAATTTTAAATCAAGTCCATTTTTTATTTTTTGGTTAAGCCTAATCTTTTTTTTTCAAATCAAATCCAATTTTTCTTAATTTGGGCCTGGCCCAATTATTTTCTATAATTTTAAATCAAGTGCATTTTTTTAATTTTGGAATCAAATCCGATTTTTCTTCATTTTGGTCAAGCCAAATTCTTTTCTTTAATTTTAAATCAAGTCCATTCTTTGTTGATGGGTCAAGCCCAATTTTTTTTTATTTTTCAAATCAAATCTAATTTTCCTTAATTTGGGTCAACCCAATTCTCTTTTTTCATTTTAAATCAATTCGAATTTTTATTTTATGGGTGAAGCCAAATCTTTTTTTTTTACTTTTGAAATCAAATCCAATTTTTATTAATTTGGGTCAAGCCCAATTCTCTTTAGTTTTAAATCAAGTCCATTCATTAGTTTTGGGTCAAGCTCAATCATCTTTTTTTAATTTTGAAATCAAATCAAAGTTTTCTTAATTTGGGTTAAACTGAATTCTTTTCTTTAATTTTAAATCAAATCCATTTTTTGTTTTTGGGTCAAGCCTAATCTTTTTTTTTTCTGAAATCAAATCCAATTTTTCTTAATTTGGGTGAAGCCCAATTACTTTCTCTAATTTTAAATCAAGTCCATTTTATTTTATTTTGGAATCAAATTTGATTTTTTTTAATTTAAGTCAAGCTGAATTCTTTTCTTTAATTTTAAATCAAGTCCATTCTTTGTTTTTGGGTCAAGCCCATTTTTTTTTTCATTTTTCAAATCAAATCTAATTTTTCTTAATTTGGGTTAGGGCCAATTCTCTTTTTTAATTTTAAATCATGTCGATTTTTTATTTTATGGGACAAGCCCAATCTTTTTTTTTTAATTTTTAAATCAAATCCAATTTTTCTTAATTTGGGTCAAGCCCAATTCTTTTCTTTAAATTTAATTCAAGTCCATTCTTTGGTATTGGGTCAAGCCCATATTTTTTTTCATTTTTCAAATTAAATCTAAATTTTCTTAGTTTGTGTCAAGCCCAACTCTCCTTTTTAATTTTAAATCACGTCAATTTTTTATTATATGGGTCAAGCCCAATCTTTTTTTAAAATTTTGAAATCAAATCAATTTTTCTTAATTTGAGCCAAGCGCAATTGTTTTTTGTAATTTTAAATCAAATCCATTTTTTGTTTTTGGGTCTAACCCAATCTTTTTTTTAAATAAATATAATTTTTATAATTTGGTTCAAGCCCGATTCTCTTCTTTAATTTTAAATCAAGTCCATTTTTTAATTTTGGATCAAACGCAATCTTTTATTCTTTAATTTTGAAATCAAATTCAATTTTTCTAATTTTAAATCAAGTCCATTTTTTTATTTTGAGTCAAGCTCAGTCTTTTTAATTTTAAAATCAAATCCAATTTTTTTTAATTTGAGTCAAGCTTAATTCTTCTCTCTAATTTTAAATCAAGTACGTTTTTTTTTGGGTCAGGCCCAATTTTTTTTTATTCTTGAAATCAAATCCAATTTTTCTTAATTTTGATCAAGCTCAATCCTTTTTTCTAATTCTAAATCAAGACCATTTTTTTATTTTGGAATCAGATCTAATTTTTCTTCATTTCGGTCAAGCCCAATTCTGTTTTTTTAAATCAAATCCAATTTTTCTTAATTTGGGTCAAGCCCAATTCTCTTTAATTTTAAATGAAGTCCATTTTTTAGTTTTGGGTCAAGCTCAATCTTTTTGTTTTAATTTTGAAATCAAATCCAAGTTTTCTTAATTTGGGTCAAACCAAATTCTTTTCTTTAATTTTAAATCAAGTCCATTTTTTATTTTTTGGTTAAGCCTAATCTTTTTTTTTTCAAATCAAATCCAATTTTTCTTAATTTGGGCCTGGCCCAATTATTTTCTATAATTTTAAATCAAGTGCATTTTTTTAATTTTGGAATCAAATCCGATTTTTCTTCATTTTGGTCAAGCCAAATTCTTTTCTTTAATTTTAAATCAAGTCCATTCTTTGTTGATGGGTCAAGCCCATTTTTTTTTATTTTTCAAATCAAATCTAATTTTCCTTAATTTGGGTCAACCCAATTCTCTTTTTTAATTTTAAATCAATTCGAATTTTTATTTTATGGGTGAAGCCCAATCTTTTTTTTTTACTTTTGAAATCAAATCCAATTTTTATTAATTTGGGTCAAGCCCAATTCTCTTTAGTTTTAAATCAAGTCCATTCATTAGTTTTGGGTCAAGCTCAATCATCTTTTTTTAATTTTGAAATCAAATCAAAGTTTTCTTAATTTGGGTTAAACTGAATTCTTTTCTTTAATTTTAAATCAAATCCATTTTTTGTTTTTGGGTCAAGCCTAATCTTTTTTTTTTCTGAAATGAAATCCAATTTTTCTTAATTTGGGTGAAGCCCAATTACTTTCTCTAATTTTAAATCAAGTCCATTTTATTTTATTTTGGAATCAAATTTGATTTTTTTTAATTTAAGTCAAGCTGAATTCTTTTCTTTAATTTTAAATCAAGTCCATTCTTTGTTTTTGGGTCAAGCCCATTTTTTTTTTCATTTTTCAAATCAAATCTAATTTTTCTTAATTTGGGTCAGGGCCAATTCTCTTTTTTAATTTTAAATCATGTCGATTTTTTATTTTATGGGACAAGCCCAATCTTTTTTTTTTAATTTTTAAATCAAATCCAATTTTTCTTAATTTGGGTCAAGCCCAATTCTTTTCTTTAAACTTAAATCAAGTTCATTCTTTGGTATTGGGTCAAGCCCATATTTTTTTTCATTTTTCAAATTAAATCTAAATTTTCTTAGTTTGTGTCAAGCCCAACTCTCCTTTTTAATTTTAAATCACGTCAATTTTTTATTATATGGGTCAAGCCCAATCTTTTTTTAAAATTTTGAAATCAAATCAATTTTTCTTAATTTGAGCCAAGCGCAATTGTTTTTTGTAATTTTAAATCAAATCCATTTTTTGTTTTTGCGTCTAACCCAATCTTTTTTTTAAATAAATATAATTTTTATAATTTGGTTCAAGCCCGATTCTCTTCTTTAATTTTAAATCAAGTCCATTTTTTAATTTTGGATCAAACGCAATCTTTTATTCTTTAATTTTGAAATCAAATTCAATTTTTCTAATTTTAAATCAAGTCCATTTTTTTATTTTGAGTCAAGCTCAGTCTTTTTAATTTTAAAATCAAATCCAATTTTTTTTAATTTGAGTCAAGCTCAATTCTTCTCTCTAATTTTAAATCAAGTACGTTTTTTTTTGGGTCAGGCCCAATTTTTTTTTATTCTTGAAATCAAATCCAATTTTTCTTAATTTTGATCAAGCTCAATCCTTTTTTCTAATTCTAAATCAAGACCATTTTTTTATTTTGGAATCAGATCTAATTTTTCTTCATTTCGGTCAAGCCCAATTCTTTTTTTTAAATCAAATCCAATTTTTCTTAATTTGGGTCAGGCCCAATTCTCTTTAATTTTAAATGAAGTCCATTTTTTAGTTTTGGGTCAAGCTCAATCTTCTTGTTTTAATTTTGAAATCAAATCCAAGTTTTCTTAATTTGGGTCAAACCAAATTATTTTCTTTAATTTTAAATCAAGTCCATTTTTTATTTTTTGGTTAAGCCTAATCTTTTTTTTTTCAAATCAAATCCAATTTTTCTTAATTTGGGCCTGGCCCAATTATTTTCTATAATTTTAAATCAAGTGCATTTTTTTAATTTTGGAATCAAATCCGATTTTTCTTCATTTTGGTCAAGCCAAATTCTTTTCTTTAATTTTAAATCAAGTCCATTCTTTGTTGATGGGTCAAGCCCATTTTTTTTTTATTTTTCAAATCAAATCTAATTTTCCTTAATTTGGGTCAAGCCCAATTCTCTTTTTTAATTTTAAATCAATTCGAATTTTTATTTTATGGGTCAAGCCCAATCTTTTTTTTTTTACTTTTGAAATCAAATCCAATTTTTATTAATTTGGGTCAAGCCCAATTCTCTTTAGTTTTAAATCAAGTCCATTCATTAGTTTTGGGTCAAGCTCAATCTTCTTTTTTAAATTTTGAAATCAAATCAAATTTTTCTTAATTTGGGTTAAACTCAATTCTTTTCTTTAATTTTAAATCAAATCCATTTTTTGTTTTTGGGTCAAGCCTAATCTTTTTTTTTTTTTGAAATCAAATCCAATTTTTCTTAATTTGGGTGAAGCCCAATTACTTTCTCTAATTTTAAATCAAGTCCATTTTATTTTATTTTGGAATCAAATTTGATTTTTCTTTATTTAAGTCAAGCTCAATTCTTTTCTTTAATTTTAAATGAAGTCCATTCTTTGTTTTTGGGTCAAGCCCATTTTTTTGTTCATTTTTCAAATCAAATCTAATTTTTCTTAATTTGGGTTAGGGCCAATTCTCTTTTTTAATTTTAAATCAAGTCAATTTTTTATTTTGTGGGACAAGCCCAATCTTTTGTTTTTTTAATTTTTAAATGAAATCTAATTTTTTTTAACTTGGGTCAAGCCCAATTCTTTTCTTTAAATTTAAATCAAGTCCATTCTTTGGTTTTGGGTCAAGCCCATATTTTTTTTTTCATTTTTCAAATTAAATATAAATTTTCTTAATTTGTGTCAAGCCCAATTCTCCTTTTTAATTTTAAATCAAGTCAATTTTTTATTTTATGGGTCAAGCCCAATCTTTTTTTAAAATTTTTAAATCAAATCAATTTTTCTTAATTTGAGTCAAGCACAATTGTTTTTTGTAATTTTAAATAAAATCCATTTTTTGCTTTTGGGTCTAACCCAATCTTTTTTTTTCAATAAATATAATTTTTATAATTTGGTTCAAGCCCGATTCTCTTCTTTAATTTTAAATCAAGTCCATTTTTTAATTTTGGATCAAACCCAATCTTTCATTCTTTAATTTTGAAATCAAATCCAATTTTTCTAATTTTAAATCAAGTCCATTTTTTTATTTTGAGTCAAGCTCAGTCTTTTTAATTTTAAAATCAAATCCAATTTTTTTTAATTTGAGTCAAGCTCAATTCTTCTCTCTAATTTTAAATCAAGTACATTTTTTTTGGGTCAGGCCCAATTTTTTTTTATTCTTGAAATCAAATCCAATTTTTCTTAATTTTGATCAAGCTCAATCCTTTTTTTTTTAATTCTAAATCAAGTCCATTTTTTTATTTTGGAATCATATCTAATTTTTCTTCATTTGGGTCAAGCCCAATTCTTTTTTGTTAAATCAAATCCAATTTTTCTTAATTTGGGTCAAGCCCAATTCTCTTTAATTTTAAATGCAGTCCATTTTTTAGTTTTGGGTCAAGCTCAATCTTCTTGTTTTAATTTTGAAATCAAATCCAAGTTTTCTTAATTTGGGTCAAACCAAATTCTTTTCTTTAATTTTAAATCAAGTCCATTTTTTATTTTTTGGTTAAGCCTAATCTTTTTTTTTCAAATCAAATCCAATTTTTCTTAATTTGGGCCTAGCCCAATTATTTTCTATAATTTTAAATCAAGTGCATTTTTTTAATTTTGGAATCAAATCCGATTTTTCTTCATTTTGGTCAAGCCAAATTCTTTTCTTTAATTTTAAATCAAGTCCATTTTTTATTTTTTGGTTAAGCCTAATCTTTTTTTTTTTCAAATAAAATCCAATTTTTCTTAATTTGGGCCTGGCCCAATTATTTTCTATAATTTTAAATCAAGTGCATTTTTTTAATTTTGGAATCAAATCCGATTTTTCTTCATTTTGGTCAAGCCAAATTCTTTTCTTTAATTTTAAATCAGGTCCATTCTTTGTTGATGGGTCAAGCCAATTGTTTTTTTATTTTTCAAATCAAATCTAATTTTCCTTAATTTGGGTCAAGCCCAATTCTCTTTTTTAATTTTAAATCAATTCGAATTTTTATTTTATGGGTCAAGCCCAATCTTTTTTTTTTACTTTTGAAATCAAATCCAATTTTTATTAATTTGGGTCAAGCCCAAGTCTCTTTAGTTTTAAATCAAGTCCATTCATTAGTTTTGGGTCAAGCTCAATCTTCTTTTTTAAATTTTGAAATCAAATCAAATTTTTCTTAATTTGGGTTAAACTCAATTCTTTCCTTTAATTTTAAATCAAATCCATTTTTTGTTTTTGGGTCAAGCCTAATCTTTTTTTTTTGAAATCAAATCCAATTTTTCTTAATTTGGGTCAAGCCCAATTACTTTCTCTAATTTTAAATCAAGTCCATTTTATTTTATTTTGGAATCAAATTTGATTTTTTTTAATTTAAGTCAAGCTGAATTCTTTTCTTTAATTTTAAATCAAGTCCATTCTTTGTTTTTGGGTGAAGCCCATTTTTTTTTTCATTTTTCAAATCAAATCTAATTTTTCTTAATTTGGGTCAGGGCCAATTCTCTTTTTTAATTTTAAATCAAGTCGATTTTTTATTTTATGGGACAAGCCCAATCTTTTTTTTTAATTTTTAAATCAAATCCAATTTTTCTTAATTTGGGTCAAGCCCAATTCTTTTCTTTAAATTTAAATCAAGTCCATTCTTTGGTATTGGGTCAAGCCCATATTTTTTTTCATTTTTCAAATTAAATCTAAATTTTCTTAATTTGTGTCAAGCCCAATTCTCCTTTTTAATTTTAAATCACGTCAATTTTTTATTATATGGGTCAAGCCCAATCTTTTTTTAAAATTTTGAAATCAAATCAATTTTTCTTAATTTGAGTCAAGCGCAATTGTTTTTTGTAATTTTAAATCAAATCCATTTTTTGTTTTTGGGTCTAACCCCAATCTTTTTTTTAAATAAATATAATTTTTATAATTTGGTTCAAGCCCGATTCTCTTCTTTAATTTTAAATCAAGTCCATTTTTTAATTTTGAGTTAAGCTCAGTCTTTTTAATTTTAAAATCAAATCCAATTTTTTTTAATTTGAGTCAAGCTCAATTCTTCTCTCTAATTTTAAATCAAGTACATTTTTTTTTGGGTGAGGCCCAATTTTTTTTTATTCTTGAAATCAAATCCAATTTTTCTTAATTTTGATCAAGCTCAATCCTTTTTTCTAATTCTAAATCAAGTCCATTTTTTATTTTGGTATCAGATTTAATTTTTCTTCATTTGGGTCAAGCCCAATTCTTTTTTTTTAAATCAAATCCAATTTTTCTTAATTTGGGTCAAGCCCAATTCTCTTTAATTTTAAATCAAGTCCATTTTTTAGTTTTGGGTCAAGCTCAATCTTCTTGTTTTAATTTTGAAGTCAAATCCAAGTTTTCTTAATTTGGGTCAAACCAAATTCTTTTCTTTAATTTTAAATCAAGTCCATTTTTTATTTTTTGGTTAAGCCTAATCTTTTTTGTTCAAATCAAATCCAATTTTTCTTAATTTGGGCCTGGCCCAATTATTTTCTATAATTTTAAATCAAGTGCATTTTTTTAATTTTGGAATCAATTCCGATTTTTCTTCATTTTGGTCAAGCCAAATTCTTTTCTTTAATTTTAAATCAAGTCCATTCTTTGTTGATGGGTCAAGCCCATTTTTTTTTTTCAAATCAAATCTAATTTTCCTTAATTTGGGTCAAGCCCAATTCTCTTTTTTAATTTTAAATCAATTCGAATTTTTATTTTATGGGTCAAGCCCAATCTTTTTTTTTTACTTTTGAAATCAAATCCAATTTTTATTAATTTGGGTCAAGCCCAATTCTCTTTAGTTTTAAATCAAGTCCATTCATTAGTTTTGGGTCAAGCTCAATCTTCTTTTTTTAATTTTGAAATCAAATCAAATTTTTCTTAATTTAGGTTAAACTGAATTCTTTTCTTTAATTTTAAATCAAATCCATTTTTTGTTTTTGGGTCAAGCCTAATCTTTTTTTTTTTTAAATCAAATCCAATTTTTCTTAATTTGGGTGAAGCCCAATTACTTTCTCTAATTTTAAATCAAGTCCATTTTATTTTATTTTGGAATCAAATTTGATTTTTTTTAATTTAAGTCAAGCTGAATTCTTTTCTTTAATTTTAAATCAAGTCCATTCTTTGTTTTTGGGTCAAGCCAATTTTTTTTTTCATTTTTCAAATCAAATCTAATTTTTCTTAATTTGGGTCAGGGCCAATTCTCTTTTTTAATTTTAAATCAAGTCGATTTTTTATTTTTTGGGACAAGCCCAATCTTTTTTTTAATTTTTAAATCAAATCCAATTTTTCTTAATTTGGGTCAAGCCCAATTCTTTTCTTTAAATTTAAATCAAGTCCATTCTTTGGTATTGGGTCAAGCCCATATTTTTTTTCATTTTTCAAATTAAATCTAAATTTTCTTAATTTGTGTCAAGCCCAATTCTCCTTTTTAATTTTAAATCACGTCAATTTTTTATTATATGGGTCAAGCCCAATCTTTTTTTAAAATTTTGAAATCAAATCAATTTTTCTTAATTTGAGTCAAGCGCAATTGTTTTTTGTAATTTTAAATCAAATCCATTTTTTGTTTTTGCGTCTAACCCAATCTTTTTTTTAAATAAATATAATTTTTATAATTTGGTTCAAGCCCGATTCTCTTCTTTAATTTTAAATCAAGTCCATTTTTTAATTTTGAGTTAAGCTTAGTCTTTTTAATTTTAAAATCAAATCCAATTTTTTTTAATTTGAGTCAAGCTCAATTCTTCTCTCTAATTTTAAATCAAGTACATTTTTTTTGGGTGAGGCCCAATTTTTTTTTATTCTTGAAATCAAATCCAATTTTTCTTAATTTTGATCAAGCTCAATCCTTTTTTCTAATTCTAAATCAAGACCATTTTTTTATTTTGGAATCAGATCTTATTTTTCTTCATTTCGGTCAAGCCCAATTCTTTTTTTTAAATCAAATCCAATTTTTCTTAATTTGGGTCAGGCCCAATTCTCTTTAATTTTAAATGAAGTCCATTTTTTAGTTTTGGGTCAAGCTCAATCTTCTTGTTTTAATTTTGAAATCAAATCCAAGTTTTCTTAATTTGGGTCAAACCAAATTCTTTTCTTTAATTTTAAATCAAGTCCATTTTTTATTTTTTGGTTAAGCCTAATTTTTTTTTTCAAATCAAATCCAATTTTTCTTAATTTGGGTCTGGCACAATTATTTTCTATAATTTTAAATCAAGTGCATTTTTTTAATTTTGGAATCAATTCCGATTTTTCTTCATTTTGGTCAAGCCAAATTCTTTTCTTTAATTTTAAATCATGTCCATTCTTTGTTGATGGGTCAAGCCCATTTTTTTTTATTTTTCAAATCAAATCTAATTTTCCTTAATTTGGGTCAAGCCCAATTCTCTTTTTTCATTTTAAATCGATTCGAATTTTTATTTTATGGGTCAAGCCCAATCTTTTTTTTTTTTTACTTTTGAAATCAAATCCAATTTTTATTAATTTGGGTCAAGCCCAATTCTCTTTAGTTTTAAATCAAGACCATTCATTAGTTTTGGGTCAAGCTCAATCTTCCTTTTTAAATTTTGGAATCAAATGAAATTTTTCTTAATTTGGGTTAAACTCAATTATTTTCTTTCATTTTAAATCAAATCCATTTTTTGTTTTTGGGTCAAGCCTAATCTTTTTTTTTTCTGAAATCAAATCCAATTTTTCTTAATTTGGGTGAAGCCCAATTACTTTCTCTAATTTTAAATCAAGTCCATTTTATTTTATTTTGGAATCAAATTTGATTTTTTTTTAATTTAACTCAAGCTCAATTCTTTTCTTTAATTTTAAATCAAGTCCATTTTTGGTTGATGGGTCAAGCCCATTTTTTTTTTCAAATCAAATCTAATTTTCCTTAATTTGGGTCAAGCCCAATTCTCTTTTTTAATTTTAAATCAATTCGAATTTTTATTTTATGGGTCAAGCCCAATCTTTTTTTTTACTTTTGAAATCAAATCCAATTTTTATTAATTTGGGTCAAGCCCAATTCTCTTTAGTTTTAAATCAAGTCCATTCATTAGTTTTGGGTCAAGCTCAATCTTCTTTTTTAAATTTTGAAATCAAATAAAATTTTTCTTAATTTGGGTTAAACTCAATTCTTTTCTTTAATTTTAAATCAAATCCATTTTTTGTTTTTGGGTCAAGCCTAATCTTTTTTTTTTTTGAAATCAAATCCAATTTTTCTTAATTTGGGTCAAGCCCAATTACTTTCTCTAATTTTAAATCAAGTCCATTTTATTTTATTTTGGAATCAAATTTGATTTTTGTTTATTTAAGTCAAGCTCAATTCTTTTCTTTAATTTTAAATCAAGTCCATTCTTTGTTTTTGGGTCAAGCCCATTTTTTTTTTCATTTTTCAAATCAAATCTAATTTTTCTTAATTTGGGTCAGGGCCAATTCTCTTTTTTAATTTTAAATCAAGTCAATTTTTTATTTTATGGGACAAGCCCAATCTTTTTATTTTTAATTTTTAAATCAAATCTAATTTTTCTTAATTTGGGTCAAGCCCAATTCTTTTCTTTAAATTTAAATCAAGTCCATTCTTTGGTTTAGGGTCAAGCCCATATTTTTTTTCATTTTTCAAATTAAATCTAAATTTTCTTAATTTGTGTCAAGCCCAATTCTCCTTTTTAATTTTAAATCAAGTCAATTTTTTATTTTATGGGTCAAGCCCAATCTTTTTTTAAAATTTTGAAATCAAATCCAATTTTTCTTAATTTGAGTCAAGCGCAATTGTTTTTTGTAATTTTAAATCAAATCCATTTTTCATTTTTGGGTCTAACCCAATCTTTTTTTTTAAATAAACATAATTTTTATAATTTGGTTCAAGCCCGATTCTCTTCTTTAATTTTAAATCAAGTCCATTTTTTAATTTTGGATCAAACCCAATCTTTTATTCTTTAATTTTGAAATCAAATCCAATTTTTCTAATTTTAAATCAAGTCCATTTTTTTATTTTGAGTCAAGCTCAATTCTTCTCTCTAATTTTAAATCAAGTACATTTTTTTTGGGTCAGGCCCAATTTTTTTTTATTCTTGAAATCAAATCCAATTTTTCTTAATTTTGATCAAGCTCAATCCTTTTTTCTAATTTTAAATCAAGTCCATTTTTTTATTTTGGAATCAAATCTAATTTTTCTTCATTTGGGTCAAGCCCAATTCTTTTTTTTTAAATCAAATCCAATTTTTCTTAATTTGGGCCAAGCCCAATTCTCTTTAATTTTAAATGAAGTCCATTTTTTAGTTTTGGGTCAAGCTCAATCTTCTTGTTTTAATTTTGAAATCAAATCCAAGTTTTCTTAATTTGGGTCAAACCAAATTCTTTTCTTTAATTTTAAACCAGGTCCATTTTTTTTATTTTAGAATCAAATCTGATTTTTCTTAAGTTGGATCATGCCCAATTCTTTTCTTTAATTTTAAATCAAGTCTATTTTTTATTTTTGGATCAAGCCCAATCTATTGTTTTTATTTTTGAAATCAAATCCAATTTTTCTTAATTTGGGTCAAGCCCAATTCTCTTTAATTTTAAATCAAGTCCATTTATTAGTTTTGGATCAAGCTTAATCTTTTTTTTTTTTTTAATTTTGAAATCAAATCCAGTTTTTCTAATTTTAAATCATGTCCACTTTTTTATTTTTTGTCAAGCCCTATCTTTTTTAATTTTGAAATCAAATCTAGTTTATCTTAATTTGGGTCAAGCCGAATTCTTTTTTTTTTGTTAATTTTAAATGAAGTCTTTTTTTTGGGGTCAAGCCCAATCTTTTTAATTTTTAAATCAAATCCAATTTTTCTTAATTTGGGTCAAGCCCAATTCTTTTCTTTACTTTTAAATGAAGTCAATTTTTTTTGGGCAAGCCTAATTCTTTTCTTTAATTTTAAATCAAGTCCATTCTTTTTATTTTTGAATCAAATCCTATTTTTCTTAATTTGGGTTAAGACCAATTCTTTTCTCTTTTTTTAAATCAAGTCTATTTTTTTATTTTGGAATCAAATCTGATTTTTCTTAATTTGGGTGAAGCCCAATTCTTTTCTTTAATTTTAAATCATATCCATTCTTTTTACTCTGGAATCAAATCCAATTTTTCTTAATTTGGGTCAAACCCAATTCTTTTCTCTAATTTTAAATCAAATCCATTTTTTATTTTAGAATCAAATCAGATTTTTCTTAATTTGGATCAAGCTCAATTCTTTTCTTCTATTTTATATTAAGTCCATTTTTTTAGTTTTAGGTCAAGCCCAGGTCTTCTTTTACTTAAACCCAATTCCCTTTTTTTTTTTGGAAATCAAGTCCATTTGTTTTTCTTTTATATTGAATTTAGGTCAAGCCCATTCCCAATAGGCTCCATAAGTCGAAATTACTATTTCACTAATTCCATAAAAAATGTCTGTTTTGAAATTTTCTAAAATTCGTACAATGAATTATAATACGGCAGGTAGCGTTCTCTACTGTACCATCTTTTAATTTGTGCAGATTCAAACGTGGCTTACGACGGTTTAAATTTTGTTAGCACGTGATTTTAGGAAATCAGTGTTTCACTGATTCCACTTAAAAATGTCTGTTTTGAATTTTCTGAAATTTGTGCAACGGATTCTAATACGGGAAAGTAGCGTTCTTTGTTGTACTATATTTTAATTCGTGTAGATTCAAACATGACTTATGACAGTTTGAATTTTGCAAGCACGTGATCTTAGGAAATCATTATTCCACTAATTCTATCAAAATGTCTGTTTCTAAATTTTTTCAAATTCGTGCAACGGATTTTAATACAGAAAATTAGCATTCTCTACTGTAGCATATTTTAATTCGTACAGGTTCGAATGCGGCTTACGACGGTTTGAATTTTGCAAGCACGTGATTTTAGAAAATCACTGTTTCACTAATTCCGCCTAAAAATGTCTGTCTTAAATTTTTTGAAATTTGTGCAACGGATTCTAATACGAACAAATAACATTCTCTACTGTTCTGTATTTTAATTCATGCAGATTCAAACGCGGCTTACGACGGTTTGAATTTTGCAAGCACGTAATTTTAGAAAATCACTATTTTTACTAATTCCGTCCAAAATGTTTGTTTTCGGGTTTTTTTGAAATTCATGCAACGAATTCTAATATAGACAGGTAGCATTCTCTAGTGTTCCGTATTTTTAATTCATGTAAATTCAAAAGCGGCTTACGACAGTTTGAATTCTACAAGCTCGTGATTTTGGAAGATCGCTGCTTTCTACTAACTTCATTCCAAAAAATCAATTTTTACCCAAAATCATCCCTTTTATTTTCCAAGAGATCAAACCTCCTAAACCAGAACTACATAGCCTTGAATTTCCCATTGCACTAGGGAATACGTAGGAGCAGGACCATGTTCTATCAGGGTATTTTCTACAAACTTATTTATTTCTATTCTATTTAAAGGGATCAAACAATTTTCAAAAATATCAAAATCACACACTCAATTTAAGGGTACCATTCTTCGGAATGGACGAGTAGGATGCCTAATACCTTTCCTACTCGTAACTGACTCCCGAACCTAGATTTCTTCTTTAAGTTAGTGTTTTTTCCAAATATTTTCCCTTTAAAAATAAAATTTTGTGGTTGCTCCACAGTTCAAATTAAATTCTTTTCTAAAATTTTTAGCGAGTTCGTCATTTCATTATAATTATAGTTACGACAAATAACATCACTTAAAATATGTAATACATATTGTTTCAACTCTAGACAAACAAATATTTTTGACATAATACTAATATATGATGTTTAATTTTCTAGACAACCCTAAATAGGTAAAACAAAAACTTCGTTTTAAAGACATGTAAAATATATGCATATTTACTTTGTAGTTTCTATAATTTAATGTTTGCTTTATAATTTTAATAATATAGTATCTAATGTATTGGACAATTTTATTGACGTGTATGCAACAATGATCACGTTATTAGAAGAATTAGAATGATAAAAAGTATATCAAATCTTTTAACTTGGATATATTTTTAAAAAATTAAAGTTATAGTTTAAAATATTAGGTCATGATGATTTTAATTATTTTCTATTTTTATTTATATAATTAAAAAATAAAATTAAAAGTATGTTCAATTCAAGTTTAGAAATAATTTTATTGCAAATATTTTTTTAAATTGGTTAGAAATTGAAAATAACTCAAAGGTACTTTTTACATTTTATTCTTAAATTTTGAAAAATGAAAATGGTAAAAATATGATTGCAATCTTGTAATTAATATTAAAACAATTTCATTCTTTTTTTAATATTTTTATCTATAAAGGTATGAAAACGACTTTGTTTTCTTTTGCAACATGTTTTTTTTCCATAACTTCATGCTTTCCTTTACGCTTATTTTATGATATACTTTATGTTACATGTTTGAAGGACAACACAACTTGTGACATAATAAAAAAATATTTTAAATAAATAATAAAACTTAAATATAAAATAATAAATATATTAAATTATATTTTATATTATAAACAATATTAAATTACAGTTCATATTATTTTATATTATATAAATAAAAAAATATATTTTATGAAAATAAATATTAAAATATATCATAATAAAATTTGATATAACAAATTATGAAACATTAATATTAAAAAAAAAACTAAATAAAATTTTTATATCTTCTTTAAATTGTGTAATTTCTTCATCTATAGAATGGTTTCTCTAGTTGATTTCATTAGAGTTATCAATTGATTTCTTCATAGATTGAGATATGCCATTTTTTTGAATGCTCTTCAACATTTTATGTCTTTCCGTGATATCTGTTTCATAGTCAAAATGAAATGATTATTATGAATATGATGGTTACATAATGTAATTCAAAAGAAATAAATATAAACATATAGGAAGAGAAAAAGTAATACACACCTTACATTAAACCATTTTAAAAAATATAATAAATTAAAAAATATCTTCTTCATCCTCATCCTCATCCTCTATATCAACACCATTCTCATTATATTTAAAATATCTTCCATATTTATTGTAATTTCCATGATATCATCATCAACTTCTAGTCTGATCAAATGATTATCATTTATCTCTTATAAGATATGTTCATTGCTTTGCTCTATGTTGTTGGATTGCTCATCACCCAAATCATATACATCTTTGACGTTAGCATGCATAACAACAAGCCAACCATTTTCTTTCTTATTCTCTACATAGAATACTTTCTTGACTTGAGAAGCCAAAATATATGGGTCACTACATATATCATTCCCTATATGTCGCAGATAATTTAAGTTTACCAATGTCATGCCTAAATTATCAATTTTGCAACCTCTATTTATGTTGATCCAATCACACTTGAAAAGTACAAACTTGAATTTGCCTGAGTAATCCATTTAAATTATATCTGTCAGTATATAATTGATTTCTCCTTCTTTAGGATTTTTACCTCTTGAGCTAGCGTAACTTGTCTTAACAGTAACTATAATGCCACTGTTTTGAGTCTTTAAGTACCTTCATGCTTCCTTGTATGGAACCTAACTCCATTAACAATATAACCATTATATTTTCTTGTCATTTCTAGTGGACCACATGCTAACCACTTGATTTCATCAGTCACTAGAGCATTACCTTGTTCATCCAAATGGGCAACCTACCACATTTTTATTCCAAATGATTAGAAATTATTAATAATCATGGAACTCATTATTGAAAATTCTTAACAATTACCCGTTCACGAAACCAATAAGTAAAAGATTGACTGTGAATTTTGTCAATATCATAAGGAGATAGTCAATAATTTTTCCTTCGAATAAGATCAATGTGTTCTCTATATAAAAGAAATGAAATGAAAAGTAATGAGAATAATAAAAAGTTACCAAACCAAATTTGACTAGCAAAATATACATAAGAATTTATCTTACTTTTGAAAGGGTTCAATGTTTTCGTTATTGAAAAGCATATATCTACGTGCTTGTACTAATGCTTTCTTATCAAGTGATACTCGAGAAACTCTTTCTCTTTTCTTCAAATTGATCCTAACTTGGCACTTTCTTTCCAATGGTCTACCTCTAGGGTTCATAAAACTTGCATTGTCAGCAAAACAAGAGTCATCATTACAACTAGGTCAATTAAAATTAGTTTCGATCCTAGAGAGATATCTTGAACAAAATATTAAGCTTTCATGAACTAAATATCCCTCTGCAATTGACTCCTCGGGATGTGCTCGATTACGAACAAATGACTTTAGAGTAAAGAGAAACCTACATAAGATCAACAAAAGATAAAATCATTTTATTCTACAAATTTTAAGGATGTCAAATAATTAAAAAAAAATAGTACCTTTCAATTGGATACATCCATTTGTAATGGACCGAACCTGATACTTTTGCCTTATATGCTAAATGGATTACTAAATGTACCATTATAGTGAAAAAAGATGGAGGAAAAATCTTTTCTAATTGGCACAATGTTTTAGCTAGTCGATACTCTAAGTTCTCCAAATTACTCATATTAAGCACCTTACCACATATTTCTTTGAAGAAATGATAAAGATTAGCTATAGTACAAATCACTTTGTCAGGCAAACACCCTTTCATAGCTATAGGAAGAAACTCTTGTATCAAAAGATGACAATCATAATTTTTCGGACCAAATATCTTGCATTGCTTTACTTGCACACGTCTTGAAATATTAAATAGGTACTCATCTAGAGCTTTAGTTTCCTTAAGCACTTCCAAAAATGTTTGTTTTCTCTAGATATCATTTGGTAACAAGCTCTAAGCAAATATTTTTTACCTTTACTTTGATGCATTTTTGGATGTAGTTGACTTCTAATGTTCATGGCCATAAGGTAATATTGTACCTTATCGTTATCCTTTGATTTTCCTTCTAAATGCAACAATCTTCCAATAATATTATCACAAATATTTTTTTCAATGTGTATTATTTCAAGATTATGATGAAAAACATTAAATTTCCAATAAGGCAGGATGAACAAAATGTTTTTCTTTTTCCATAGTGATTTACTATAAATTTTATAATCTTCCAATTGTCTCAAAATAGAAGTTCTATCAAAATTCCTTTTATTATATCTTCATGGATGGTTAGAGTCAAAATAATATATATTACGTATTTTATGTAATTTTATTTATGTATCTTATATTGAAAGATAATATAACCTTACTTATCGCATATTTAACATGATATATTTTGTGTTGTATGTTTGAAGGATAACACAACTCGCGATATAATAAAAAAATATTTTAAATAAATAAAATATATAAAACTTAAACATAAAATAATAAATATATTAAATTATATTTTATAATATATAAACAGTATTAAATTTAGTTTATATTATTTTATATTATATAAATAAAAAATATATTTTATGAAAATAAATATTAAAATATATCACAATAAAATTTGATATAAAAATTTACATACAAAATTATAAAAATACATAACTATTTTTTATAGTTTCGTATGTGATGGTGTTTTAGTAAATTATGAATCTTAATCTTTGATAAATATGTTTATTTTTTTGCATTAAAGATATTTTTTATTTTATTGAACTTCATATTTATAATATTGTTTAATTTTTATATAATTTTGTTTATATATATGCCAGTAAATTGTTAATATGTTTATTATAAAATGTAATTTAATATATTTATTATTTTTACGTTTAATATTTATATATTATTTATTGAAATTATTTATTTTTATTTTTTTATTTATTCGCAGACTGTTAAATACGTAACAAGGTCCATGTATGATGTCACTATAAAATACGTCATCTAAGTTGATCTTTAACTTTTTAAACAATTTTAAATGAATCAAAAATCCTTAAAACTGTATTTCATAGGTTAAAATGGATGGTCGTCGATCTCATGAACTCGTTAATGATGTGTATGAGATTGAAAAAAGAAAAAGTAAATAATCATTTTAGCTTAAAAAATTAAAATTTGATTATCAAAGTTTTAAAGATAAAAAATATTATTATAGTTAAAAATTAAAATTACTTATTTTTTCTTTTTAAAAAAAAAATTAATTATTTTTTATAAGTTAAATAATTAACTACGTATTTGAACTAAAATAATGAGTTTTATCTTTTAAAAATTAATATTATTACTTAAAAAAATATTTTAAATGAAAATAATTTCTAAAATTGAACTAAACATATTTTTAATTTAATTTTTTATTTTTATAATAAAATCATAAAATAATTAAAATAAATAGTGCTTAATATTTTAAATTATAATTTTGATTTTTCTTAAAAAATATGCAAGTTTAAAGCTTTGATATACTTCTTATCATTCTAATTCTCCTAACAACGTAGTATTATTACATACACCTCACTCAAATTATCTAATACATTAGGTACTAAATTATAGAAATTACAAAGCAAACACTTATATATTCTGCGTGTCCATGAAAGTTAACAACAGGATATTAAAACAAATTTTTTTTACTCAATTAAGGTTGCTTAAAAAATTAAACAAATTAGAGTTATTTCAAAAATATTTTGTCTAGGATAAAATAGTGCATTTTATATATTTTAAGTGATGTGATTCATTTGTTTGATGTTGAAAGAACAACACAATCTTACTTGTCACATAGTTAATCTGTTATATAACTTGTATTGCATGTTAAAAAAAACCATAACCTATATTGCATGTTGAAAAGTGACATAACTAATGATATAATAAAAAAAAATAAATATTTTAAATAAATAAAATTTATAAATCTTAAACATAAAAATAATAAATGTATTTCATATTATATAAGCAATATTACATTAAATTTCATATTATTTTATATTATATAAATAAAAACTATTTATTTTATGAAATTAAATATTCAAATATCATAATAAAATTTATATAAAAATTTAAAAAATATAAAATTGTTTTTTATAATTTATATATAATATTTTTTTTATAATTGTGTATTTTAAATTATTTTTTTATTTTTTTAGAACTTCGTATGTAACCTTTTTTAATAAATAATGAATCTTAATTTTTGATAAATATATTTTGTTTTTGTGCATTAAAGACATTTCTTTTCATTTTATTAAATTTTATATTTATAATATTGTTTAATTTTTATAAATATTATATATATATATATGCGAGTAAGTTTTTAAGATATTTATTATGCAATTTATTATGTATTTTATTATTTAAAAATAATTTATAAATTTTAATTTATCAAATTTTATTATAATATATTTCAATATTTATTTTCATAAAATAAATATTTATTTATTTATTTAATATAAAATAATATAAATAAATCCTAAGTATTTACTTTTCTAAAAATCCTAAGTTAAAATCCTCAAAACTGTGTCTCACATATTGAGATGAATGGTCGACGATCTCACGAACTCACTAATGATGATGTGTATGAGATTGAAAATAAAAGTAAATAATCATTTTTGCCAAAAAAAAAAAGAAATTTTGATCATCAAAATTTTAAAAATAAAAATTATTATTATAATTAAAAATAAAGTTACTTACTTTTTTTAAAAAACAAAAGTAATTATTTATTTGTTTTTTATTAGTTAAATAATTAACTATATATTTGAACTAAAATAATGAGTTTTATCTCTTAAAAATTAATATTATTTACTTCTAAATCTTTTAAATATCAAAATAATCATTTATTTTCTAATTAAATTTAGATTAATTAACTTTATGTTGATTAGGTCTTAAGCATCTTTACCTTTAATTATTTTATAATTTTTTTATTATGTATATAATATTTTTATGTCATTTCTTTATCTATTTTTTTGCATGAAATTATTTATTTTCTAAGAATAACTTTTTATTCTTTCTCATAATTATAAAAAGGTTTGTATAATATATACATAAATAATTTCACTTTCATAAAAATGAAAAATTATTATCGAACACTAGCGAAACACTAAACACTGATACAATTTAATCAATTTTTTATTAAAGTCTTAATTATATATATTATATATTTAAAATTTTAAAAAAATTGTCTTTCATAATAATTCTAACGAAATATATTAAAAACAATTAGAGCATAATTGTCTTCCGAGATACTTTTATCTTATTCAAGCAATCCTAGGAATGATAGATAAAAAAAGAGGTTAAAAGAGAAAATATAAGTTTATTTTTATAATTGTTATATTATTTTTAAAATAAAAATAAAATAAAAATTATTTTAAAACTAATATTTTAAAATTTTATATTAAATTTTCACATAAAATATGTAATATTACAAACGATTATAAAAGAATTATTTTATTATGTATCAAAATTCACCAAACTAAATATTTAATAGATTTTTTACCACGGTATCAATATATTTTTTTCAAACAAACATTTTCTTAAAAAATTTTGGAGATAAAGGCCAAATACAAATTAAGACATCACTTCTAGAAAATAAAAAATTTGTTATTAAATTTTGTAACTTCTAAAATTTGATCTCGGTTAAATATTGAGATAGTGACTAAATATAATTACGGTCAATATATTTTTTTAATTATTTACCTACTAAATTAATTTGATCTTTGTTAAATATTGAGATAGTGATTAAATATAGTTACGGTCAATATATTTTTTTAATTATTTAACTATTAAATTAATGATCGAATTTTTAATTATAAAATTAATAAAATAAATACGGTAGCTAATTTCAATCACAAATAATTTTTTAATATTTTAAAATTTTATTTTATTTGGTGACCGAGTATTTTGATCTCGAAGCAAAATCAACTTTTACTTCCATTTAATTTTATTTCCTGCGTTTCAAGTTCATATTCCCTCCTCTTACGATTTTTCTCTTTCAATTTCACTTTTCTGCTATCACAGCTTGTATATCTTCACTCTTGTTGAAATTTCACTCTTTTCAATTTCACTTCTTTAATGTTTTTTTTTTTTTTTTTACATTTCCTCATCTTCGTGGGTGGTCTTTCCTTTCTCTGTAGGTTTCAGCCCTTCTATCCTAATAAAGAGAATGTGTACGTGTATATAATGTGATGCGTTTCTATTTGTAAATGTGTGACCAGACTCTACAAGCTTCAACAGTGAAGTGACAAAGATCATTTTAAGTAAAAGTGTGTGAAGATGGAGTAGCTTTAATTTCATCTCATTGTAATAGATGACTAATTATTTTTTTATACCTCTTGAGCTTCTATATTTCATTTCATTTTTTCTATTTTTTATTTAGTTTGAAAGATATATAATCAAATTTGTTATCAAAAGATTGGTTTTTTATGGTAACCACTAATATGTATGTTTCTAGTACAAAATTAGTTCTCTTTTTTCTTGAAGTCATGTAAAAGTTGAGAAAAACGTATAGAGATTTATATTGAATATTGTATTTACTGGTTAGGAACTGTTGATCTTGGAGACAGGTGTAAATATTTTTGTCTCAGAATTCTAATGGTCTTTGTTTGAAGTTGGAACTTTGATTTAAAAAAAATCTTATTTTATCGCTTTCATCGTTGACATTCAAGTGTGGGTCCTTCAACAAACTCAGTTATGACAACCTAGACATATCTTACTAGGCATAACAATTCTATAAGCATGAATATTGAATATATTAAAAAAATATAACTATCTTTGGTATAATTGATATTACAATTGATAAATTTAACCTCTCATTTAATTTAATTCTTATTTAATATTATTCTTTACTTTTTTTTAGTACCTCTTATTTCTTTAGCACCTCTAGTTCAAGAATTAAAAGTTTGTAATGTGATATAAATTAGTTTTGCTTCGATTATACAAATTAAAAATCTCCTTATAATTATTTTTTTAAATTAAAAACTATTTTATACAATTTTTTAAAAATAAAAGAAAGATAACAACTTTATAATTAAAAGTAAAAATAGAAAATTAAAATATTTTTACCATCCAACTAGACTTTGGTTTTTATTTCTATTTTTTGGCAGTTCAAATACGGGAATAATCTTTAGGGGAGAAAAATGAGAAAAATGAAAATTATAGTTAATCAATAAAAAATTATAGCACCAATGGAACTTTAATCTTCTTGCTCCTTATTATATTTAATTATTTTTGAGAAAGATAAAAAAGCATGTGCATGGATTAATCTATGCTTCATGTTGACAACTTCCTCTAACTTTCTTTATTGTGTTGTTTTGATTTTTAGATTATCTTTGTGATGAACTATACGTATCAGGATTTCTTTCAAATTGTTCGCTCATCTCTGAAAATGGAATAGGAGCGTGGAGAAAGGAGAGAAATGTTTGACATGGAAATAGGAATATTTTAATAATTATATTTTATTTTATTTTTAAATACCTAAATTTTATCTCACAATATGTTTGGATGGAAATGGAAGAGAAGAGGAACAAAATAGTGGTATAAATTTTTTTTTATCATTTATTTATACAGCAAAATAAAAAAAAGGAAACATTTTCTATATGATTCACAAAATTTTTAATCCCCACCTAGATGAAAAAGATGAGGAAGAAAGCTTCTTTTGTTTTTTATTTATTTATTTTAAGCTGTTAAAATTATTATGTTTTTTAAAAACAAAAATTATATTTATAAAAAATATAGCAAAAAATAAAATTTTTTTAAAGTGAAATTTTATTTTTTAAAATTTATATAAAATAAAATTGATAATACTAATATATTTTTTCTTTCTTTTTTATTTATCTAAATAAAAATAATTTTTTTTTATTTCTATCTATTCAAATAATTTATTTTTTTTATTTTTATTTTATTTTATTTTTAATTTTTTTTCATTTCATTTTTTTTTATTTTTCCTATGATTCAAATAAAGTATAAAAAATTCCTTTACATAAATATTATCTAATTAAAAAAAAAGAATAAAAAAATTAAAACCCTAAAAAAACAGATTATTTAAAAAAATTACCATATAAATAAGTTTGTTCAAACAAATTTCTAGCCAACATCAAGTAGATATATTTAAAAATAGTTATAGAAGTTGCTTAATTTTAACAAATTTATTTTAAACCAATTACTATTAATTTAGAAAAAACACTTTATACATGATAAGCATAAATTTCATAAATAATTATCTCTCACTTTTATCTCATTAAGACTTCTTATATGTTCAATTAAGTGGTTTTTCTCATATTTTATGAGTTTGGGTTCATATGAAGTTTAATTGAATTTCTTTGCTTACCTGATTAAAATGACACTATTATAGTATTTTGAGCATAATAGGAGTTTTAGACATCCAAAAATCATGAAATCTGTCTTGAATGAAAGCTTAAAGAAGTGTCCACAGTTACAAAGTAATAGCAGACTCTAAATGGGATGTTTAAGACTCCGAAATTATCTCAAAAGATGAGATAGTGTTGCTGACGTGGAATTTGAACAGTGTGCAAAGATCCGGCCATATCTTGAGATACAGAAGTCATATTGAGATAAAATCCAATCTGTTGGACAGCTAAGATCCGGGGCTACAACTTTTGTTCAGAAGTCAAGCTCTAATTCGGACATGTGAACATCCGAAATTGCGGTGTAAGAAAGTCAAAATTGTTGTGCTAATTGGTGACAAAAATTCAAAAGTGTTTTGCATTTTCAACAAAGCCCATGTGAAAGCAATAAAAGGGTAGAAAATTAATATCGTAGTTGGTGACTTTCTGAAGATGATGCCTCAAAAATCCTCTATAAATAGAAGGGTTTACAAGAGGAGAAACACACCATTTTGGAGATTAACTCCAATACCATTTTCTTTCTTTCTTTCTTTCTTTCTTTCTTTCTTGTTAGTTTTGCCTCCTTCATGGAAGGCTTATGTTTTCTTTCTTGTTAGTTTGCCTCCTACATGGAAGGCTTAGTTTTTCTTTATTGTTAGTTGCCTCCTACATGGAAGGCTTAGAATTTATTTGTTGTTAGTTGCCTCCTACATGGAAGGCTTAGGATTTATTTGTTGTTAGTTTGCCTCTTTCTTTGTTGTTAGTTTGCCTCCTTCATGGAAGGCTAGGTTCGTAGTTTCAATTCAAGGATTCAAGCTATTTTAATTTTAACTTTGAGGTCTTGATCTTTATTTACATGCTTATTGAGTGATTTCTACTCTGCTTTACAATATTCTTCAATTTTATTCTTTTAATCAAAGTTTGATCGGTTGACGTATTTTGATTAATGTATAATTGATTTATAATTGGTTTTTGATTGGTAAATCATTTTCCAAAAGTTTGAAGAGTAGAAATTAAGTAATTGAATTGAAGGTTTTCATTTTATTACTTACTTCAACTGAATTCTGATTATGAAATTGGTTTAGATGAAAGATTAAGTGGTTACTAAATCTTGTTGATCATAATCAATTAAATTCTGAGAGGTTTCTCAGTAGAGAATTCAAGGATCATTTTAGGGGTTCCAGATGATCCTAGGTTGATAAACACAATGCATGATTTTAGTGATCAATGATTAGTTAAGAAAATAGCCTCTGAATTCCTTGAGTTGATTATTGTTAAGTCAAATTAATTTCATTCTGTATTTTGTGTTTAGAACTCAATATCAAATCTTTACAAAATCCCCTTGTTCTAACTTTCTCCTAATTTGCTTAAGAATATGAAATGGTCTTTGGGAGATGACCTAGGTTGCACCTTATACTATACCAATAGTTTGGGGGAAATCTAGAAATTATTTTTGCGCGTCTACGACGAGCGTGTCAAAAATTTGGCGTCGTTGCCGGGGACCATTTTAGTTTCCTAGGCTTATTTAGGAGTTTGTATAAAATTTTTAACCTTTCTAACAATGTTTTGAGTTTGTATAAAATTTTTAACCTTTCTAACAATTTTTTGAGTTTGTATAAAATTTTTAACCTTTCTCACAATTTTTTTTAGGTATACTATTCTTGATTTGTTTGAACTATTCCGTAAGGAAAAAGCACGTTATAGTCTTGGGAATCTGACTTTAAAAGACCCTTTTGTCAGTTTACAAGAAAACTGAATGGGAAGCACATCCTCGACTTTTAGAAGTTGTTTCAGCCGTTACTAGACGTAAAACCAGAGGAAGATGTGAGCCACAATCACAACTACTGTTCATTCTCATGCATGTATGTTTGTCATTTACATTTTTTTTTTCAATTTATTTGAAATTTTCACCATTTTTTAGAATATAGCAATGCAGCTGGTGAACCAACCAAATCAGGATGGGAGAGACAAAAGAGAACCAGATACCACTCTTCGGTTATAACTTTTCCTTACTTTGGTGGTTTTCTCACATTTCTTTTCCTGTCATATGAAATTCGATCTAAGACATTGGGGACAATGTCTTGGATAGGTTGGGGGGAGGATGGTCTGATATATAAAAAAAAAACCCAAAAAAAAAATTAGGTTAGAATCATAAACTTGCTTTGAGTAAGATGGCTGAGTAAGGAGTTACACTTGACTCTTGATACGCATCTTATGATAAAAAAAAATTAAAAAATTAAAAAATTTTGAATGTGGAAGTATGTTTTTCTTTAGATTTCATAAAATAATTGAAGCAAAATGATTTACATTTCGAGATTAATTAGTTTGGCAACACATATTTGAACTGGATAGATTAGATTTGATAAATATATTACCTATGAGATTTTGAGCCTTATTATTATTTTCTTTCTTGTGTGATTTTCATCCATGAAATATGTTACTTCAGAACTTGCATTGATTCTTTTTGAAGCTACATTTTCACATGAATTGTACAAAAATGATTGAGACACTGTTTTTCTTGAACAAACCACTTGGCCAAATAACCAAACCATATAATTTTATCCTTTGATCAGCCCTTTGAGCCGATTAACCTTTTCTTCTTCTTAGCTCACCACAAATAATAAAAAAAAACAACTTTGTTTGACCATAGAAGGTGAGGAATACTGGATTTATCATACCATAAGTATTTCAATAAGTGTGGGGGAGATTATTAGTGTGTTCATTGATATCATGGTTGAAAAAAAAAACTGAAGCAATAAATTAATAAAAACTATTATATTGAAAAAAAAAAGAATGAAGAAGTGATATCTGTTTCTCACACTTGCACTTAGACTCAGTTCTCAATCCTCACCATTTTCCTTGGTCTAACATTGTATCTCTTCAATATATCATTTCATCTTTCTAATCCCGTTATAACCAAAATAATGACCTCTTGATTTGTGCATTGCATGTGTACATAGTAGTAGAGAAGTAGAAGATATGCAAGCCTATGATAGTTCATCTTTCATGGATTGAATTTGAGAGAAACACTTACCAAATCAAACACTTGACAGATTCATAGTATATCATGTGAGGTTTTATCTTTCTCAATCTATGTTTTTCAAATTAAAGTTGCCTTTCAAAGTAATTTCAAAAATGTGATAAAAGAATGCTTCATGAAATTTTGTGAATTCTTGAGAAACTTTGATGTTCTTTCAAAAAAAAAAAAATAGTCATCAATCCTTAACTTAAGTTTGCCCGAGACGAGCAAAAGATAAGTGTGGGGGAATTTGATAAGCATAAATTTCATAAATAATTATCTCTCACTTTTATCTCATTAAGACTTCTTATATGTTCAATTAAGTGGTCTTTGTCATATTTTATGAGTTTGGGTTCATATGAAGTTTAATTGAATTTCTTTGCTTACCCGATTAAAATGACACTATTATAGTATTTTGAGCATAATAGGAGTTTTAGACATCCAAAAATCATGAAATCTATCTTGAATGAAAGCTTAAAGAAGTGTCCACAGTTACAAAGCAAGAGCATACTCCAAATGGGATGTTTAGGACTCCGAAATTATCTCAAAAGATGAGATAGTGTTGCTGACGTGGAATTTGAACTGTGTGCAAAGATCCGGCCATATCTTGAGATACAGAAGTCATATTGAGATGAAATCAAATCTGTTGGACAGCTAAGATCCGGGGCTACAACTTTTGTTCAGAAGTCAAGCTCTAATTCGGACATGTGAACATCCGAAATTGCGGTGCAAGAAAGTCAAAATTGTTGTGCTAATTGGTGACAAAAATTCAAAAGTGTTTTGCATTTTCAACAAAGCCCATGTGAAAGCAATAAAAGGGTAGAAAATTAATATCGTAGTTGGTGACTTTCTGAAGATGATGCCTCAAAAATCCTCTATAAATAGAAGGGTTTACAAGAGGAGAAACACACCATTTTGGAGATTAACTCCAATACCATTTTCTTTCTTTCTTTCTTTCTTTCTTGTTAGTTTTGCCTCCTTCATGGAAGGCTTAGGTTTTCTTTCTTGTTAGTTTGCCTCCTACATGGAAGGCTTAGTTTTTCTTTATTGTTAGTTGCCTCCTACATGGAAGGCTTAAGATTTATTTGTTGTTAGTTGCCTCCTACATGGAAGGCTTAGGATTTATTTGTTGTTAGTTTGCCTCTTTCTTTGTTGTTAGTTTGCCTCCTTCATGGAAGGCTAGGTTCGTAGTTTCAATTCAAGGATTCAAGCCATTTTCATTTTAACTTTGAGGTCTTGATCTTTATTTACATGCTTATTGAGTGATTTCTACTCTGCTTTACAATATTCTTCAATTTTATTCTTTTAATCAAAGTTTGATCGGTTGACGTATTTTGATTAATGTATAATTGATTTATAATTGGTTTTTGATTGGTAAATCATTTTCCAAAAGTTTGAAGAGTAGAAATTAAGTAATTGAATTGAAGGTTTTCATTTTATTACTTACTTCAACTGAATTCTGATTATGAAATTGGTTTAGATGAAAGATTAAGTGGTTAGTAAATCTTGTTGATCATAATCAATTAAATTCTGAGAGGTTTCTCAGTAGAGAATTCAAGGATCATTTTAGGGGTTCCAGATGATCCTAGGTTGATAAACACAATGCATGATTTTAGTGATCAATGATTAGTTAAGAAAATAGCCTCTGAATTCCTTGAGTTGATTATTGTTAAGTCAAATTAATTTCATTCTGTATTTTGTGTTTAGAACTCAATATCAAATCTTTACAAAATCCCCTTGTTCTAACTTTCTCCTAATTTGCTTAAGAATATGAAATGGTCTTTGGGAGATGACCTAGGTTTCACCTTATACTATACCAATAGTTTGAGGGAAATCTAGAAATTATTTTTGTGCGTTTGCGACGAGCGTGTTAATACACCCAACAAACGAGGCATTCTACATCTGTATTAAGTTGCATCAAGTTCTGCCAGATATATCATTGTAAAGCCATCTCCTATATATAAAAGTAACAAAGAAGACCTTCACATATACAAAACATTTCCCCTAATTTCTATTCTAAAATTTCAGCAATTATAGACAGTCAACAAAGATCAAATCTTCACCATGGTCATCCCTTTGTCTTTTCCTCATGTGGTATGCAACTTCAGTTTTTAATGCATTTAATTTGGTGTAAGATTATCTAAAAGAAATATATTTTAAACATTATTAATAGTTAATTATGAAATAGTAATGGTTTTGGTACAGGTTAATAGGAGGATTATGTGCAAAGTGATGATGCTTTCATTATCAATAATAGTTCTGTTTTCAAGCACAACATATTGTGCTAATCTAAAGCCTGTAAGTCATATAAAGTCAGCTACTTTTGTGTCTGAATATTTTGAAGTGGGACCAGGAACAATTACAGCAAAAACACTTTTAGATATTGAGTTTCCAAAAGGTCATATTGGAGTAAAGAGTTTCGATGCTGAACTAGTTGATGAAGATGGGAATTCAGTGCCTTTGTATGAAACTTACCTTCATCATTGGTTTGCTATAAGATACTTTGAAAATATTACCATGTCACACAACATTGAGAAGTATCCTGATCCTTTCAAGGCTATCACTTTCAAGAGAAATGAAGGCACATGCCAAGGGTATATTCTTCCACATTATTGGGGTTTTGGAGGTGAAACAAGAGGAACATCAACAAATATTCCAGATCCTTTTGCATTAGAAGTAGGTAACCATAAAAAGATTCCACATGAACTTAAAGAGAAATGGATGTTTGACACGCTCGTCGCAAACGCGCAAAAATAATTTCTAGATTTCCCCCAAACTATTGGTATAGTATAAGGTGTAACCTAGGTCATCTCCCAAAGACCATTTCAGATTCTTAAGCAAATAAGGAGAAAATTAGAACAAGGGGGTTTTGTAAAGATGTGATATTAAGTGCTAAATACAAAATACAAAACAAAATTAATTTCACTTAACAATAATCAACTCAAGGAATTCATAGGTTATTTTCTTAACTAATCATTGATCACTAAAATCATGCATTGTGTTTATCAACCTAGGATCATCTGGAACCCCCTAAAATGATCCTTGAATTCTCTACTGAGAAACCTCTCAGAATTTAATTGATTATGATCAACAAGATTTAGTAACCACTTAATCTTTTATCTAAACCAATTTCACAATCAGAATTCATTTGAAGTAAGTAATAAAATGAAAACCTTCAATTCAATTACTTAATTTCTACTCTTCAAACTTTTGGAAAATGATTTACCAATCAAAAACCAATTATAAATCAATTATGCATTAATCAAAATACGTCAACCGATCAAACTTTGATTAAAGAATAAAATTGAAGAATATAGTGAAGTAGAGTAGAAACCACTTAATAAGCATGTAAATAAAGATCAAGACCTCAAAGTTAAAATGAAAATAGCTTGAATTGTTGAATTGAAACTACGAACCTAGCCTTCCATGAAGGAGGTAAACTAACAACAAATAAATCCTAAGCCTTCCATGAAGGAGGCAAACTAACAACAAAGAAAAACTAAGCCTTCCATGTAGGAGGCAACTAACAATAAAGAAAAACTAAGCCTTCCATGTAGGAGGCAAACTAACAATAAAGAAAAACTAAGCCTTCCATGTAGGAGGCAAACTAACAAGAAAGAAAGAAAGATGGAAAATGGTATTGGAGTTAATCTCCAAGTGGTGTGTTTCTCCTCTTGTAAACCCTTCTATTTATAGAGGATTTGTGAGGCATCATCTTCAGAAAGTCACCAACTAGGATATTACTTTTCTACCCTTTTATTGCTTTCACATGGGCTTTGTTGAAAATGCAAAACACTTTTGAATTTTTGTCACCAATTAGCACAACAATTTTGACTTTCTTGCACCGTAATTTCGGATGTTCATATATTCGAATTAGAGCTTCATGTCTGAACAAAAGTTGTAGCCCCGGATCTTAGCTGTCCAACAGATTTGATTTCATCTCAATATGACTTCTTTATCTCAAGATATGGCCGGATCTTTGCACACTATTCAAATTCCACGTCAGCAACACTATTTCATCTTTTGAGATAATTTCGGAGTCCTAAACATCCCATTTAGAGTCTGATCTTGCTTTGTAACTGTGGACACTTCTTTAAGCTTTCATTCAAGACAGATTTCATGATTTTTGGATGTCTAAAACTCCTATTATGCTCAAAATACTATAATAGTGTCATTTTAATCGGGTAAGCAAAGAAATTCAATTAAACTTCATATGAACCCAAACTCATAAAATATGACAAAGATCACTTAATTGAACATATAAGAAGTCTTAATGAGATAAAAGTGAGAGATAATTATTTATGAAATTTATGCTTATCAAATTCCCCCACACTTATCTTTTGCACGTCTCGGGCAAACTTAAGTTAAGGATTGGTGACTAATTTTTTTTTTTTTTTGTGAAAGAACATCAAAGTTTTGAGTTGATTTCTCAAGAATTCATAAAATTTCATGAAGCATTCTTTTATCACATATTTGAAAGTACTTAGAAAGGCAACTTTAATTTGAAAAACATAGATTGAGAAAGATAAAACCTCACATGATATACTCTGAATCTCTCAAGTGTTTGATTTGGTAAGTGTTTCTCTCAAATTCAATCCATGAAAGATGAACTATCATAGGCTTGCATATCTTCTACTTCTCTAGTACTATGTACACATGCAATGCACAAATCAAGAGGTCTTTATTTTGGTTATAACGGGATTAGAAAGATGAAATGATATATTGAAGAGATACAATGTTAGACCAAGGAAAATGGTGAGGATTGAGAACTAAGTTTAAGTGCAAGTGTGAGAAACAGATATCACTTCTTCATTTTTTTTTCTTTTCTTTTTTTCAATATAATAGTTTATTTGTTAATTTATTGCTTCAGTTTTTTTTTCAACCATGATATTGATGAACACAACAATAATCTCCCCCACACTTATTGAAACACTTATGGTATGATAAATCCAGTATTCCTCACCTTCTATGGTCAGACAAAGTTGTTTTTTTTTTTTTTGATTTGTGGTGAGCTAAAAGGAAGAAAAGGCTAATCGGCTCAAAGGGCTGATCAAAGGATAAAATTATATGGTTTGGTTATTTGGCCAAGTGGTTTGTTCAAGAAAAATAGTGCCTCAATCATTTTTGTACAATTCATGTGAAAATGTAGCTTCAAAAAGAATCAATGCAAGTTCTGAAGTAACATATTCCATGGATGAAAATCACACAAGAAAGAAAATAATAATAAGGCTCAAAATCTCACAGGTAATATATTTATCAAATCTAATCTATCTAGTTCAAATATGTGTTGCCAAACTAATTAATCTCAAAATATAAATCATTTTGCTTCAATTATTTTATGAAATCTAAAGAAAAACATACTTCCACATTCAAATTATTTTTTTTTGTTTTTTTTTTTAGATATCGGACCATCCTCCCCCCAACCTGGTTTGGTTCTCTTTTGTCTCTGCCATCCTGATTTGGTTGGTTCACCAGCTGCATTGCTTGACTGAGCTCAGATGTAGGATTTTGCAAAATCTCAAGTAGCTGTTCAACAGTTGAAGCAGATACTATGATGTTGCGCATGGATTGTGGCATGAACTCCTGCTCTACTGCATGATCTAAAAAAGATATCAAACCATTATAAAAGCCATTAATATTCAACAAGCCCAAAGGTTTTTTATGAAAATTCCGATAGACCCAAAATATAATGGTAAAAATTTCTTCCATTGTTCCAAGACCACCAGGTAATGCAATAAATGCATTAGAATTAATCAACATGTGTCTCATATGGTCATGCATGGTTGCAACCTTCAATTCAGTACCCAGGGTGAAGTAGGAGGTGCTCTCATTTTTTAAGCCAACACCTAAGACGTTACATCCCTTTGTGAGTGCAGATCCTGCAACACATCCTTTTAAACCCTGAATCCCTCCCCCATAAACAAGATTGATTTTTCTTGCAGCTAATACCTTACCAAGGGTATAAGCTGCATGTTGAAATTCTCCATCCTTTCCAAGGTTAGACCCACCAAAAACACAGATAGTATTGATCCTATCCATATACGGTGTTTCTGTCTTTTTTTTGAAAAAATATGTCATAGAGGTTGATAATTTATAGGGACTCAATATCAGACAAGGAGATCGCTTGAATAGTGCGGGATCAGGATTTGGTAGCAAAAGTTTGAATTTTTGTTGCAAAAGTTTGAATTTTTTGTTCAAGGAAAAGGTGAATGTCAAAGGGGAAAGACTTTAAGCAGGGGTGAAAATTTCAAAAAAAATGGTGGCCCAATAATTTGAAAAGACAATGTAAATGACAAACATACACGCATGAGAATGAACAGTAGTTGTGATTGTGGCTCACATCTTCCTCTGGTTTTACGTCCAATAACGGCTGAAACGCCTTCTAAGAGTCGAGGATGTGCTTCCCATTCAGTTTTCTTGTAAACTGACAACAGGGTCTTTTAAAGTCAGATTCCCAAGACTATAACGTGCTTTTTGCTTACGGAACAGTTCAAACAAATCAAGAAGAACTCCTTGTACATGCCCACTAGGATGCGTCTCAAGAGTCTGAATGATATCATCCAATGACTCCTTACTCAGTCCATCCTTTATGAATTGAATTTTGTCCTCTCGATTTCTTTAAACCATTCCAGGGTTCTTGCATCTTGTGTTACAGGTCCATCTTGCACACCTGTAGCAAACTCCAATTCTTTTTGTCCTTCTCTTCTTTGCATAGGAACTTCTTCCCATACCTGGCATGTTTTTAACAAATGATTCTTGAAATTCACCTGCTAAACGTACCTTAGCTTCAATGATCCAACAGACATCTTCTGGAAGGCCTAAGAGTGTTAATGCTCTCAATCGTTCAAGTCTGCAATTGTAAATGTCTTTAAGAAAATTTCTGGGGAGAGTAGGGAACAAAATTTTGATCCTGGTGAGAGCTTTCTCCATTTTTTTTCTTAAAACACTCAAGTTATTATTCCTGCAAGCTCAATGTGGTGTAATAGCTGGGATGATTTAAGAGGTGAAGAAGGAAGTTGAGAGATTAGTTGAAACTTATAAGCGAGGAATGTAAGAGAGGGAGAGAGAGAAAGAGAGAGAGAGAGAGAAAGAGAGAGAGAGAGAGAATTCTCTTGAATTTATTGCAAGTATGTGGCATTGTGCAAATGCACTTCTTCTACCGTGTGCTTTTGAAAACCTTCGAAAAATGGTTTAAGACGATGTCCATTCACCTTGAAGATTTTTTCAGTTACCTCATTTTTTATTTCCACTGCACCATAAGGAAAAACATTAGTAACTACAAATGGTCCTAACCATCTAGAGCGTAGCTTACCAGGCATAAGCTTTAGCCGAGAATTGAAAAGGAGAACTTTTTGTGCAACAGAAAACTCCTTTCTTGCCAACTTTTTGTCATGAAGAGCTTTGACCTTTTCTTTGTAAATTTTGGAGTTTTCGTATGCTTCAAATCGAATTTCTTCAAGTTCCTGCAATTGAAGCTTCCTATGGATTCCTGCTTGGTCTAGATCCATGTTGCATTTCTTTACTGCCCAAAATGCTCTATGCTCTAATTCAACTGGAAGATGACATGCTTTACCAAAGACAATCCTGTAGGGAGACATGCCAATGGGTGACTTGTAGGCTGTCCTATATGCCCATAAAGCATCAACAAGGCGCAAGCTCCAATCCTTCCTGTTAGGCTGAACTGTTTTTTCTAAGATTTTCTTGATCTCTCGATTAGAAACTTCAGCTTAACCATTTGTTTGAGGATGATATGGGGTGGAGACTTTATGCATGACTCCATATTTGCGGAGTAGGGCTTCCATTGTGCGGTTGCAAAAATGAGTACCTTAGTCACTAATTAGAGCTCTAGGAATGCCAAACCTGCTAAAAATGTTAGACCTGATAAAATCTGCAACAACTCAAGCATCATCAGTACGAGTGGCTTTTGCCTCCACCCATTTTGAAACATAATCAACATCTAGCAGAATGTAAACAAAGCCAAAAGAAACAGGGAATGGACCCATAAAGTCTATACCCCATACATCAAATACCTCACAAAAGAGAAGTGGTTGTTGGGGCATCTCATTTCTGCGCGAAATACTCCCTATTCTTTGGCACTGCTCACAAGTTATTCACAATCTATGTGCATCACGAAATATTGTAGGCCAATAAAAGCCTGAGTCTAGTACTTTTCTAGCTGTCCGTTGTGGCCCAAAGTGTCCACCACAAGCTAGGGAATGGCAAAAGATAAGTACAGACTGAACTTCATGATCTGGAACACATCTTCTAATGATTTGATCACTACATATCTTCCAAAGGTATGGTTCATCCCATATGTAGTGTTTGGCATCACTTTTCAACTTGGCAATTTGCGATTTGGTGAAGTGTTTGGGTATTTCTTTAGCAACCAGATAGTTTACCAAATCTGCATACCAAGGATCCTTCCCGTGCAAATGATAAAGATGCTCTTCTGGGAATGAATCTGCAATTGAAGTTTCTTCACAAGGTTGTTGGATCCGACTTAAATGATCTGCAACAAGGTTCTCTGCACCACTCTTTTCTTTAATCTCTAAATCAAATTCTTGCAACAGAAGCATCCAGCGAATCAGTCTTGGCTTAGCATCTGCCTTCTTAAGCAAGTATTTCAAAGCTGCATGGTCAGAGAAGATAATAACTTTAGATCCAAGCAAATAGGAGCGTAATTTATCTAATGCAAACACAATTGCCAAAAGCTCCTTCTCAGTTGTTGTGTAATTGGATTGGGTTGCATCCAGTGTGCGAGAGACATATGCAATGACATGAGATCTCTTGCTAACTCTTTGAGACAGTACAACACCAAGGGCATAATTAGATGCATCGCACATTAATTCAAATGGAAGCGTCCAATTAGGTGGTTGAATGATGGGAGTGGTTGTCAACCGCTTCTTTAGTTCATCAAATGAATCCTTGCATGCTTGATCAAACACAAATTTGGTATCTTTTTGTAGTAGTTTAGAAAGAGGTTGTGCAATCTTGCTAAAATCCTTGATGAATCTTCTGTAAAAACCTGCATGACCAAGTAAAGAACGTACTTCTCGCACAGAAGTGGGGTAAGGTAGAGAAGTAATAATGTCTATCTTGGCCTTATCAACATCTAAACCTTTGCTAGATACCAAGTGTCCTAAGACTATACCTTCTATTACCATGAAATGACATTTTTCAAAATTCAAAACCAGGTTAGTCTCAATGCATCTGTCCAAAACTTTAGAGAGGCTTTCTAAGCATGCATCAAAAGAAGAACCATATACAGTGAAGTCATCCATAAACACTTCCATGCAACTTTCTAAGAGATCAGAGAAAATACTTACCATGCATCTTTGAAAGGTTCCAGGGGCGTTGCATAGACCAAAGGGCATCCTTCGATAGGCAAAAGTACCAAAAGGACAAGTGAAGGTGGTCTTATGCTGGTCTTCTGGGACTATATGTATTTGAAAATAACCTGAAAAACCATCTAGAAAGCAATAGTGAGATTTTCCTGCTAATCTTTCCAAAATTTGGTCTATGAAGGGCAAAGGGAAGTGATCCTTGCGAGTAGCTTGGTTAAGCTTCCTATAATCTATGCACACTCTCCAACTGTTTTGTATTCTGGTAGGGATTAGTTCATCATTGTGATTTTTGACTACAGTCATGCCAGTCTTCTTAGGAACTACTTGCACCGGGCTTACCCAATCACTGTCTGAGATGGGATAGATGATACCAGCTGCCAAAAGCTTACCTACTTCCTTCTTTACCACATCTAGGATGGTTGGATTCAAACGCCTTTGTGGTTGTCTAACAGGTCTGGTGTTTTCCTCCAGCAATATCCTATGCATACAAGTAGATGGGCTAATGCCTGGAATATCAGCCAAAGTCCATCCAATTGCTTGTTTATGGCTTTTTAAGGTTTGCAACAACCTTTCTTCTTGTTGTGGTAGAAGGTTCTTTGCTACAATGACAGGAAGCTTCTCATTTTCCCCCAAATAAGCATACTTTAGATGTTCAGGCAAAGGCTTCAACTCCAAAGGAGGTGGTTGTATTATGGAAGGAAGGGATCTATCTGAGATTGAAATGTCTGCAACACTTGCATCTAACATGTCATCTTTCAACGAAGTTTGGTCTGCAGCATTAATCCTGGAACACACAATTCATCACATGTGCAAGTAAAATCATCTAAGTAATCTAAATCAAAATCAAAAAATTCAAAAAGTAGATTGTCAATAGAATAATCATCCGCAAGAAGGTCAATGGCATCAAGTTGAAAGAGTGAATGATTCTCTATGGGATGCTTCATGGCTTCAAATATGTTGAATTGGATGATATCATCTCCAAATTCCATAGAAAGAGTCCCCGTATGCACATCTATCTTTGTTTTTGCAGTTTTGAGAAAAGGTCTCCCTAGGATCAAGGTTGCTCTATTGATGGATGACTCGTCTTCCATATCCAAAATGTAGAAGTCAGCTGGAAAGATCAGCTTATTCACTTGAACTAGCACATCTTCAAGTACTCCGGCTGGATGTGCTGTACTTCTATTGGCTAATTGAATCACCACACCAGTTGGCTTCAGTTCTCCCAGATTCAAAGATTTATAAACTGATGAGGGCATAACATTAATGGAAGCACCTAGATCCAGCAATGCATCACCAAATGTAGAATTTCCTTTTGTGCAAGGAATGGTGAAAGTTCCTGGATCTTTACATTTCTGAGGGAGGCTGGGTTGAATTAAGGCAGAAACATTGCGTCCCACACTAATCTTCTCATCCCCTTTGAGTCTTTTCTTATGCGTGCACAAATCCTTTAGAAATTTGGCATATTTGGGAATTTGCTTGATAGCATCTAGAAGTGGTATGTTGACTTCCACTTTCCTGAAAGTATCTAGAAGCTCCTTATCAAATTCTGCATGAACATTGGGCTTGGATTGGACCATTCTATTTGGAAAAGGTAAAGATACCTTCTGATCAGCACAATTTGGGGTTTTTGTCTCATCAGATGCTTCAAGTGCAGATCGTTTATGGCAAGCTTCTTTTTGTTGATCATCCGATGTCTTATCGAAGGCTGGTGTACTTTTTTCATCAGACTTTCCCTCTGATTCAGATGGCTCATCAGAGATGTCTCCAGGTGTGGAGATAAATTCTTCTTTTTGGTGTGGATTAGTCTGATTGAAGCTTTGTTGCTTTAAAATTGTAGGGTCTGTCTGCACTTTCTTCCCACTTCTCAAGGTCATGGCATTCACACTTTTGGGATTTATGACAGGTTGAGAAGGTAGTTGACCAGAACCTTGAGATTTCAATTGGTTGATAGTGGTAGCCAACTGCCCAATTTGAGTTTGTAAATCCTGAATGGTAGAACTTACATTTTGTTGAAACTGAAGATTACTGGTAGCTAATTGCTTCATCAAATCATCAAGAGAGGATTCAGAAGCATTAGACGGTACAGATTGCTGCATATGCTGTTGTTGTTGTCTGAATGGCGGTGGTTGGTATTTATTTTGGGAGTCAGATGTTTGAATCCTTTGTTGTTGTGGAGGACCATATCTCAAGTTAGGATGGTTTCTCCAACTAGGATTGTATGATCCAGAAGGTGGTTCAAACTTCTATTGCTGATAATGTTGAGGAGGCCTGTATTGTTGTCCTGTGCCAAAAATACCATTTACTGCAGCCTCAGGTGTCTCACTTTCTTGCAATGTTGGGCATGCATCAGTAGGATGATTTGCAGAAGTGCAGATGCCACATGTTTTGGTTTTGTCAACAACATTAAGTTGCTATTGTTGTCCGATGGCCAACTATCTTACGATGGAGGTTAGTTCTTCAATTCTGTTCTCCAATCGTGTATGGCAATCAAATCTCGAGCTGCTGTAGGAGTTTTGTCCATAAGTGCTCCACCACTAGCTGCATCAACCATGCTTCTGTCCATTGGCATGAGTCCTTCATAGAAATACTAAATCAGTAATTGATCACTGATTTGATGGTGTGGACAAGTGGCGCATAGTTTCTTGAATCTCTCCCAATACTCATAGAGAGTTTCTTGGGAGTTATGTCTGATGCCGCAAATCTCTTTTCTGATAGCTGCCGTTCTGGATGCAGGGAAGAATTTCTCCAGAAATAATCTTTTCATATCATTCCAGCTTGTAACAGATGTTGGATGTAGATAGTACAACCAGTCCTTAGCTCCATCATTTAAGGAGAAAGGAAATGCCTTCAACTTGATATGATCTTCTGGAATTCCTTGTGGCCGCATTGTGGAACACACAATGTGAAATTCCTTCAAATGTTTATGAGGGTCCTCACCTTCAAGGCCATGAAACTTAGGTAGCAAATGTATTAGTCCAGACTTCAGTTCAAAAGGTGCATCAACATCAGGGTATTGGATGCACAATGGTTGATAAGCAACATCAGGTGCAGCTAATTCTTTTAGGGTTCTATCAGCCATGTTCTTAGCAGAACATTTGAAACTATCAAAATTTAAAGATGCAAAATCACTACTGTTACTTTCTTGGTTATTACTGGATGAATGCCTTCTAAGTGCTCTTTTCAAATGGTGGAATGTTCTATCAATCTCAGGATCATATGCATATAAATTTTCAGGATTGACTCGGGTCATACACAAAAAGGTGAATTCATACAGAAAATCCAAGAATGATATACCTAAAATAAAAAAAAATTGTTAGAAAGATTAAAATTTTTATACAAACTCCTAAATAAGCCTAGGAAACTAAAATGGTCCCCGGCAACGGCGCCAAATTTTTGACACGCTCGTCGCAAACGCGCAAAAATAATTTCTAGATTTCCCCCAAACTATTGATATAGTATAAGGTGCAACCTAGGTTATCTCCCAAAGACCATTTCAGATTCTTAAGCAAATAAGGAGAAAATTAGAATAAGGGGGTTTTGTAAAGATGTGATATTAAGTGCTAAATACAAAATACAAAAAAATTAATTTCACTTAACAATTATCAACTCAAGGAATTCAGAGGTTATTTTCTTAACTAATCATTGATCACTAAAATCATGCATTGTGTTTATCAACCTAGGATCATCTGGAACCCCTAAAATGATCCTTGAATTCTCTACTGAGAAACCTCTCAGAATTTAATTGATTATGATCAACAAGATTAGTAACCACTTAATCTTTTATCTAAACCAATTTCACAATCAGAATTCAGTTGAAGTAAGTAATAAAATGAAAACCTTCAATTCAATTACTTAATTTCTACTCTTCAAACTTTTGGAAAATGATTTACCAATCAAAAACCATTTATAAATCAATTATGCATTAATCAAAATATGTCAACCGATCAAACTTTGATTAAAGAATAAAATTGAAGAATATAGTGAAGCAGAGTAGAAACCACTTAATAAGCATGTAAATAAAGATCAAGACCTCAAAGTTAAAATGAAAATAGCTTGAATCCTTGAATTGAAACTACAAACCTAGCCTTCCATGAAGGAGGCAAACTAACAACAAAGAAAACCTAAGCCTTCCATGAAGGACGCAATCTAACAACAAAGAAAACCTAAGCCTTCCATGAAGGAGGCAAACTAACAACAAATAAAACCTAAGCCTTCCATGAAGGAGGCAAACTAACAACAAATAAAACCTAAGTCTTCCATGAAGGAGGCAAACTAACAACAAATAAAACCTAAGCGTTCCATGTAGGAGGCAAACTAACAAGAAAGAAAGAAAGATGGAAAATGGTATTGGAGTTAATCTCCAAGTAGGTGTGTTTCTCCTCTTGTAAACCCTTCTATTTATAGAGGATTTTTTAGGCATCATCTTCAGAAAGTAACCAACTAGGATATTACTTTTCTACCCTTTTATTGCTTTCACATGGGCTTTGTTGAAAATGAAAAACACTTTTGAATTTTTGTCACCAATTAGCACAACAATTTTGACTTTCTTGCACCGTAATTTTGGATGTTCACATGTCCGAATTAGAGCTTGACTTTTGAACAAAAGTTGTAGCCCCAGATCTAAGCTGTCTAACAGATTTTATTTCATCTCAATATGACTTCTGTATCTCAAGATATGGCCGGATCTTTGTACACTGTTCAAATTCCACGTCAGCAACACTATCTCATCTTTTGAGATAATTTCGGAGTACTAAACATCCCATTTAGAGTCTTCTCTTGCTTTGTAACTGTGGACACTTCTTTAAGCTTTCATTCAAGACAGATTTCATGATTTTTGGATGTCTAAAACTCCTATTATGCTCAAAATACTATAATAGTGTCATTTTAATCGGGTAAGCAAAGAAATTCAATTAAACTTCATATGAACCCAAACTCATAAAATATGACAAAGATCACTTAATTGAACATATAAGAAGTCTTAATGAGATAAAAGTGAGAGATAATTATTTATGAAATCTATGCTTATCAGATTCCTAATTAATTTTATGTTAAAAAATAATTTTACCATATTTTTCATAAAGCAAAAATTTAATGAATAAAATCTAGAGAAATCAAGTTACGGCGCTCTTCACGTTCGAATTATTGTCGTTGGATCCACTGCAGTTTTGAGTCAGTTGTTTGTCTTTGAGACATACCAAGAAGAACTGTTGCCATGGGGAACTTGTTACAGTAACCAGATTGCACATGGTAAAGGACTGCATGGGGGCTACTGTAGAAGTACGTTCACCTACGTCCCAACCTGAAGCAAGTGTCTCGATCTATGCAAATCTGGTTGGTTGACGGTTTATGAGAAATTGGAAAATCGGTTTTGTTGCTTATAGACCAAAATACTCTGCTATGATAATAGGAGCTTCATCAGTTTCTAGCTTGGCATTTTTCTGAACATATCACGGTCATAAAAGGTTTACAAGATCGACAGAATCAGTAATGTTCAAATCGTAGAAATGAGGAATTTTCATAAAATCTCACTTTACTATCATAGTTGGACTTCAAACAGAAATCGCAGGGCCTGGTTCATGTACACCACAACTTGCTGAGCACTACAGTAATGTAAAAGATGGGGAGGGACCAAGACGAGGAAGGAGAGAGCCCATGCAACTTTCATGCAGTTCATGTGCCCCTAAAGTATACTCTAAAATTAATTTAGAGTATAAAGAGCATTAGTTGGAGGCGTAGCCCAGTGGTTAGCACGCTGCATGGCATCCCCGAGACCAGCCTTCGAGTCCCACCGGGGTCACTTTTGTTAATTTAATTTTCAATACTAACTATTGTTGTCCAATAAGATTAATAAATGTCCTGCAATGCACTCCCTCTCATTCACAAAGTCACAATTCAACCCCATACTTTGTACTTCCCCAAATTCAAGCAAAACTCTTACACTGCTGTTCGATGTTTAGTAGTTAGTATAGGCCCCTGTGTAGCCTTAGCTACCTCGGACCTTGTGCATGAGTGGGCTGAGTGTCCCTCCCAAAATAAAATTCTTTTCAAGATGCTCTGGGACCTACAGTCTCATGCGACAAACTCTAAACAGGAAATTGGCGGTCTACACTGTTGTTTGATGTTTAGTGGTTCGTATAGGCCCCCGTGCTGCCTTAGCCACTTCGGACCTTGTGCATGAGTGGACTGGAGGTTCTTCCAAAAAATAAAAACTTTTCAAAACAACATGTTCATCTTTGAACACTCCTTTTCAAGGACTTTCGAAGGTCAAGCCTTCAAAATAAACCAGAACTACGTAAGTCTTGAGTTTCCCATTGCATTGGAGAATACATAGGAGCAGGATCAAGTCCTGTTAGGCTAACCTCCATCAATCTATTTATTTTCACTCTAATAAAAGGGATCAAACGATTTTCAAAAATCACACACTCGATTTAAGGGTACCGTTCTTCGGAACGAGCGAGTGGGGTGCCTAACACCTTCCCCACTCGTAACCGACTCCCGAACCTAAATCTCTTCCTCGAACCAGGGTTTTTTCCAAATTTTTTTCCCTTAAATAAAAATTTGGTGGCGACTCCACATTAATCCAAGTAAATTCTATTTTCAAATTTTAGCGAGTTCGTCGTCTCGTCGCAATTACGGTTGCGACGATGAGCATCCTTATTCAAACAGAAAAATGGAATCAATAAAAACATAAATGAAAAATATCTAAGAAGAAAAAGGAAAAGAGGCCTGACACGCTCGTCGCAAACGTGCAAAAATAATTTCTAGATTTCCCCCAAACTATTGGTATAGTATAAGGTGCAACCTAGGTCATCTCCCAAAGACCATTTCATATTCTTAAGCAAATTAGGAGAAAGTTAGCAAAAGGGGGTTTTGTAAATATATGATATTAAGTGCTAAATACAAAATACAGAATGAAATTAATTTGACTTAACAATTATCAACTCAAGGAATTCAGAGGCTATTTTCATAACTACTCATTGATCACTAAAATCATGCATTGTGTTTATCAACCTAGGATCATCTGGAACCCCTAGAATGATCCTTGAATTCTCTACTGAGAAACCTCTCAGAATTTAATTGATTATAATCAACAAGATTTAGTAACCACTTAATCTTTTATCTAAACCAATTTCATAATCAGAAATCATACTGAAGTAAGTAATAAAATGAAAACCTTCAATTCAATTACTTAATTTCTACTCTTCAAACTTTTGGAAAATGATTTACCAATCAAAAACCAATTATAAATCAATTATACATTAATCAAAATATGTCAACCGATCAAACTTTGATTAAAAGAATAAAATTGAAGAATATTGTAAAGCAGAGTAGAAATCACTCAATAAACATGTAAATAAAGATCAAGACCTCAAAGTTAAAATGAAAATAGCTTGAATCCTTGAATTGAAACTACAAACCTAGCCTTCCATGTAGGAGGCAAACTAACAACAAAGAAAGAGGCAAACTAACAACAAATAAATCCTAAGCCTTCCATGTAGGAGGCAACTAACAACAAATAAATCCTAAGCCTTCCATGTAGGAGGCAACTAATAATAAATAAAAACTAAGCCTTCCATGTAGGAGGCAAACTAACAAGAAAGAAAACCTAAGCCTTCCATGAAGGAGGCAAAACTAACAAGAAAGAAAGAAAGAAAGAAAGAGAGAAAGAAAATGGTATTGGAGTTAATCTCCAAAATGGTGTGTTTCTCCTCATGTAAACCCTTCTATTTGTAGAGGATTTTTTTTGAGGCATCATCTTCAGAAAGTCACCAACTAGGATATTACTTTTCTACCCTTTTATTGCTTTCACATGGGCTTTGTTGAAAATGCAAAACACTTTTGAATTTTTGTCACCAATGAGCACAACAATTTTTACTTTCTTGCACCGCAATTTCGGATGTTCACATGTCCGTATTAGAGCTTGACTTCTGAACAAAAGTTGTAGCCCCGGATCTTATCTGTCCAACAAAGTTGATTTCATCTCAATATGACTTCTGTATCTCAAGATATGGCCGGATCTTTGCACACTGTTCAAATTCCACGTCAGCAACACTATCTCATCTTTTGAGATAATATCGGAGTCCTAAACATCCCATTTAGAGTCTGATCTTACTTTGTAACTATGGACACTTCTTTAAGCTTTCATTCAAGACAGATTTCATGATTTTTGGATGTCTAAAACTCCTATTATGCTCAAAATACTATAATAGTGTCATTTTAATCGGGTAAGCAAAGAAATTCAATTAAACTTCATATGAACCCAAACTCATAAAATATGACAAAGACCACTTAATTGAACATATAAGAAGTCTTAATGAGATAAAAGTGAGAGATAATTATTTATGAAATCTATGCTTATCAAATTCCCCCACACTTATCTTTTGCATGTCTCGGGCAAACTTAAGTTAAGGATTGGTGACTAGTTTTTTTTTTTGAAAGAACATCAAAGTTTTGAGTTGATTTCTCAAGAATTCACAAAATTTCATGAAGCATTCTTTCATCACATTTTTGAAATTACTTAGAAAGGCAACTTTAATTTGAAAAACATAGATTGAGAAAGATAAAACCTCACATGAGATATTCTGAATCTCTCAAGTGTTTGATTTGGTAAGTGTTTCTCTCAAATTCAATCCATGAAAGATGAACTATCATAGGCTTGCATATCTTCTACTTCTCTACTACTATGTACACATGCAATGCACAAATCAAGAGGTCTTTATTCTGATTATAACGAGATTAGAAAGATGAAATGATATATGGAAGAGATACAATATTCGACCAAGGAAAATGGTGAGGATTGAGAACTGAGTCTAAGTGCAAGTGTGAGAAACAGATATCACTTCTTCATTTTTTTATTTTTTTTAATATAATAGTTTATTTATTAATTTATTGCTTCAGTTTTTTTTTCAACCATGATATCGATGAACACAACAATAATCTCCCCCACACTTATTGAAACTATGGTATGATAAATCCAGTATTCCTCACCTTCTATGGCCAGACAAAGTTATTTTTTTTTTTTGATTTGTGGTGAGCTAAAAAGAAGAAAAGGCTAATCGGCTCAAAGGGCTGATCAAAGGATAAAATTATATGGTTTGGTTATTTGGCCAAGTGGTTTGTTCAAGAAAAAGAGTGCCTCAATCATTTTTGTACAATTCATGTGAAAATGTAGCTTCAAAAATAATCAATGCAAGTTCTGAAGTAACATATTCCATGGATGAAAATCACACAAGAAATAAAATAATAATAAGGCTCAAAATCTCACAGGTAATATATTTATCAAATCTAATCTATCCAGTTCAAATATGTGTTGCCAAACTAATTAATCTCGAAATGTAAATCATTTTGCTTCAATTATTTTATGAAATCTAAAGAACAACAAACTTCCACATTCAATTTTTTTTTTAAATCATAAGATGCGTATCAAGAGTCAAATGTAACTCCTTACTCAGCCATCTTACTCAAAGCAAGTTTATGATTCTAACCTAATTTTTTTTTCTGGGTTTTTTTTTAAATTTTTTTTTGTTTTTTTTTTTTAGATATCGGACCATCCTCCCCCCAACCTATCCAAGACATTGTCCCCAATGTCTTAGATGGAATTTCATATAACAGGAAAAGAAATTTGAGAAAACCACCATAGTAAGGAAAAGTTATAACCGAAGAGTGGTATCTGGTTCTCTTTTGTCTCTGCCATCCTGATTTGGTTGGTTCACCAGCTGCATTGCTATATTCTAAAAATGGTGAAAATTTCAAATAAATTGAAAAGACAATTTAAATGACAAACATACACGCATGAGAATGAACAATAGTTGTGATTGTGGCTCACATCTTCCTCTGGTTTTACGTCCAGTAATGGCTGAAACGCCTTCTAAGAGTTGAGGATGTGCTTCCCATTCAGTTTTCTTGTAAACTGACAACAGGTCTTTTAAAGTCAGATTCCCAAACTCTAGCGTGCTTTTTCCTTACAGAATAGTTCAAAGAAATCAAGAATAGTATACCTAAAAAAAAATTGTTAGAAAGGTTAAAAATTTTATACAAACTCCTAAATACGCCTAGGAAACTAAAATGGTCCCCCGCAACAGCGCCAAATTTTTGACACGCTCGTCGCAAACGCGCAAAAATAATTTCTAGATTTCCCCCAAACTATTGGTATAGTATAAGGTGCAACCTAGGTCATCTCCCAAAGACCATTTCATATTCTTAAGCAAATTAGGAGAAACTTAGAACAAGGGGGTTTTGTAAATATATGATATTAAGTGCTAAATACAAAATACAGAATGAAATTAATTTGACTTAACAATTATCAACTCAAGGAATTCAGAGGCAATTTTCATAACTACTCATTGATCACTAAAATCATGCATTGTGTTTATCAACCTAGGATCATCTGGAACACCTAGAATGATCCTTGAATTCTCTACTGAGAAACCTCTCAGAATTTAATTGATTATAATCAACAAGATTTAGTAACCACTTAATCTTTTATCTAAACCAATTTCATAATCAGAATTCAGTTGAAGTAAGTAATAAAATGAAAACCTTCATTTCAATTACTTAATTTCTACTCTTCAAACTTTTGGAAAATGATTTACCAATCAAAAACCAATTATAAATCAATTATACATTAATCAAAATACGTCAACCGATCAAACTTTGATTAAAAGAATAAAATTGAAGAATATTGTAAAGCAGAGTAGAAATCACTCAATAAGCATGTAAATAAAGATCAAGACCTCAAAGTTAAAATGAAAATAGCTTGAATCCTTGAATTGAAACTACAAACCTAGCCTTCCATGTAGGAGGCAAACTAACAACAAAGAAAGAGGCAAACTAACAACAAATAAATCCTAAGCCTTCCATGTAGGAGGCAACTAACAACAAATAAATCCTAAGCCTTCCATGTAGGAGGCAACTAATAATAAAGAAAAACTAAACCTTCCATGTAGGAGGCAAACTAACAAGAAAGAAAACCTAAGCCTTCCATGAAGGAGGCAAAACTAACAAGAAAGAAAGAAAGAAAGAAAGAGAGAAAGAAAATGGTATTGGAGTTAATCTCCAAAATGGTGTGTTTCTCCTCTTGTAAACCCTTCTATTTATAGAGGATTTTTTTTAGGCATCATCTTCAGAAAGTCACCAACTAGGATATTACTTTTCTACCCTTTTATTGCTTTCACATGGGCTTTGTTGAAAATGCAAAACACTTTTGAATTTTTGTCACCAATGAGCACAAAAATTTTGACTTTCTTGGACCCAAACTCATAAAATATGACAAAGACCACTTAATTGAACATATAAGAAGTCTTAATGAGATAAAAGTGAGAGATAATTATTTATGAAATCTATGCTTATCAAGGCCCTTGCAAAGAAAAATCATTAGATAACTTTATTTTCTTGCTGTTAAGATTATTTTAAATATAATGCATAACACAAAGTACTGTAAAATCCTCAAGCGACTAAATATTATGGGAAAGCTAATCTAGACAACAACTAAAAGAGAAGAGAGGTGAAGAGAGGATATAAAGAAAAAAAGGAAAACTAATGGGGTTTGCTTACCTAAATTAGAAAAGACTCTTGTCAAAGAGAACCAAAGATAGAGAATACACAGAGGGCAGTGCTAGTTGCTTTCCGAATACGATTCACCTATGCTTTTTTCGAATGTGATTTAGTTCCGCTACAGTTGTTGCTTCCTATGATTCGACTATGTAAACACCCAATTATGTCCAAGGCCCAATTTTTAAAATTAATCAGTAAATGAACAATAAGTTAAATAATAAACAAAACAAAACAGAAGAACAGATAAAATAAATAGAAGAACAGATAAAATAAGCAGAGAACAGCAACAAAAAAATGACGAGAAATAGTAAAATAAAAATAATAAGTAAATAATAAATAACTAAAAAATAATAACTAAAAAAGTATGTAATAAAAAATATATACATAAATAAATGAAAGAAAATCAAAAATCATAAACAAGAAAAAAGAAAAAATCTAACTAAAACAAAAAATTAAAGTAAAAGAAAAACATAGAAAAGAGATTAAAAAAATATAAAAACAGAAAAAGGAGAAATAAAAATAAATAAAGCTAGAAATAAATAAGAAAATTAAAAAGAAGAAAAATTAAAAAAAAAACAAAATCAAATAATGAAAATAAACAAAACAAAATAGAAAAGAAATTAAAAATAAAAAAGAATATAAAACAGAAAAATTGAAAAGATAAAACAAAACAAAATAAAAAAGAAAAGAATAAAATAAATAAACAAAAAGGAAAAAACTGAAATATAATATTAAAAATAAAAAAGAAAAAGAAAAAGAAAACTAAATTTCCAAAGATAAAAAAATAAAATAACAAAATCAAAACAGAAGAACGAAAAACAAAAAAAAAAGAAGTAAAAACAAAAAGGAAAACAAAAGAAAAAAAGGGGAAGTGCCAATTGGATTCAAAAAGAGTACCTCTCTCTGGTGAAAAAAAGAAATTTTTTCCTTGTTCCCTTGGGAAAACCCAGGTGAAGATCGGCAAAAGAGGAGACACTGTGGCATGAATACACCACTTGATTGATATGGTTATTGCATGAATACTGACACGCTCGTCGCAAACACGCAAAAATAATTTCTAGATTTTCCCCAAACTATTGGTATAGTATAAGGTGCAACCTAGGTCATCTCCCAAAGACCATTTCAGATTCTTAAGCAAATAAGGAGAAAGTTAGAACAAGGGGATTTTGTAAAGATTGACATTGAGTTCTAAACACAAAATACAAAATGAAATTAATTTAACTTAACAATTATCAACTCAAGGAATTCAGAGGCTATTTTCTTAACTAATCATTGATCACTAAAATCATGCATTGTGTTTATCAACCTAGGATCATCTGGAACCCCTAAAATGATCCTTGAATTCACTACTGAGAAAGCTCTCAGAATTTAATTGATTATGATCAACAAGATTTAGTAACCACTTAATCTTTCATCTAAACCAATTTCATAATCAGAATTCAGTTGAAGTAAGTAATAAAATGAAAACCTTCAATTCAATTACTTAATTTCTACTCTTCAAACTTTTGTAAAATGATTTACCAATCAAAAACCAATTATAAATCAATTATACATTAATCAAAATACGTCAACCGATCAAACTTTGATTAAAAGAATAAAATTGAAGAATATAGTAAAGCAGAGTAGAAATTACTCAATAAGCATTTAAATAAAGATCAAGACCTCAAAGTTAAAATGAAAATAGCTTGAATCCTTGAATTGAAACTACAAACCTAGCCTTCCATGAAGGAGGCAAACTAACAAGAAAGAAAAACTAAGCCTTCCATGAAGGAGGCAACTAATAAAAAAGAAAAACTAAGCCTTCCATGAAGGAGGCAACTAACAATAAATTAAAACTAAGCCTTCCATGAAGGAGGCAAACTAAGAAGAAAGAAAGAAAGATGGAAAGTGGTATTGGAGTTAATCTCCAAGGGGTTGTGTTTCTCCTCTTGTAAACCCTTCTATTTATAGAGGATTTTTGAGGCATCATCTTCAGAAAGTCACCAACTAGGATATTACTTTTCTATCCTTTTATTGTTTTCACATAGGCTTTGTTGAAAATGCAAAACACTTTTGAATTTTTGTCACCAATGAGCAAAACAATTTTGACTTGCTTGCAGCGCAATTTCGGATATTCACGTGTCCGAATTAGAGCTTCACGTCTGAACAAAAGTTGTAGCCCCGGATCTTATCTATCCAACAGATTTAATTTCATCTCAATTTGACTTCGGTATCTCAAGATATGGCCGGATCTTTGCACACTATTCAAATTCCACGTCAGCAACACTATCTCATCTTTTGAGATAATTTCGGAGTCCTAAACATCCTATTTAGAGTCTGATATTGCTTTGTAACTGTGGACACTTCTTTAAGCTTTCATTCAAGACATATTTCATGATTTTTGGATGTCTAAAACTCCTATTATGCTCAAAATACTATAATAGTGTCATTTTAATCAGGTAAGCAAAGAAATTCAATTAAACTTCATATGAACCCAAACTCATAAAATATGACAAAGACCACTTAATTGAACATATAAGAAGTCTTAATGAGATAAAAGTGAGAGATAATTATTTATGAAATTTATGCTTATCAAATACAGTAGTTATAATTCTTGGAGTTAACCTCGCTTTTAGTTCGGATTTCAGCTTATGGTGATTCATGTCACTACATGGAATAAATCTAAAAGTTGATTCATACTCCATGATGCTACGATGTCTGTGAGTCGAGCTCATAATCCTACCACAGAGTAGTAGTTGAGTCGCATATCCGTGTTGATCAAGTTACTGTGAGAATAGTTAGGGCATTTCTTCCCATCTGAGTTGGTGTCAAAGGATATGTCACTAGCTAGTGCGTGGTCTATAAACCAAGGCTTGTGTTCATGACCATTCCATCCTTAGCTGTGATCATCATACTGTATAAATGCCTCCAAGAAGCATCAGAGTTTCTGAATATCTAGAAAAATTGGCTGTCATTGATGGAAATCTATTGACGTGCTAAGAACCATTGTCAATCTTTTATGCGTTATAATTCTTTCAGTCTTCTATGTCCGTTCTCCCACTAACACTAACCTGATGACTAACGCCTCAGCTATTAGCAATTCCTCCATCCAAGTGGTTGCATCTTCATCATCCTCATTGTTTGGGCTGACTAGGAGCACAACGCATTTAGATAATTCATTATTTCCTTCTTCAAGTCCTGCCACGAACATTTTCAGATCAGGTTAATCCTTCATCCAACCCCTGCGGCCAACCCGATAGTGTTGAGAAGCCTAAGAAATGTTACTCCTGGACCTCTTTTGCTGGTAGATTTTCAATCCAGGGAGTTTAACCTTGTGCCTTCTAGCAACACCTAAGCTGGAAGTCAGCGTCATTAAGGCTATAGGTTCGGTCTCTCGGGGGCATGGTGCATTCCAAATAACCTTCCACAGTACCCATGATCCTAGAAAACAAGCCCCATGCAAAATGGGTACCTGCCAAGCCAGGAAAATCATACAACCGATGCATAAGCCAGAAGTCAAGGCAAGTGTGTGTTCATGACCCTCTCTTTCGAAGACGTGATCAGGATTGAGGGAAATTCAGGACAATCGATGATATTGATCAACTAAGCACCTCTAGTTCAAGATCTATTTATCGTTCTTTTGATTGTTTTGGCAATGAAAGGAGGCCAAGCAAACTGCCATGCAATTTCTGGTCCACGTCGAGAAGCACATGCAAAGGCCAAGAAGGCGCTGATCACGTTCCTTATAAAGGCCATGCAGGCTCATGCAGGTTCTGGTTCATGCCAACAACATTCCTGGACATCCAAACTTGCATGGTTATACTTATATGTGCTTGGACGAACCAACTCGGCCAGCTCCATGTGCATGGGTCACCATAGCTGATCTATTACTGTTACAATGCACTTGGCTCTTAGAATGAGACACATGTTCAGTTTGAGTAACACTGCCCATTCTTCATGGCACAACTGATCCATAACACGTGATTGAGCGTCACTCACATATAATATAAGGCCCTCTAGACAGTGCTGTTGAGGCGAAGGATAAAGTGTATGGAGATCTCCTGAGGTAGAATTAGTTGAAGGGATACCTTGGGCCTTCAGCAAGGATAAAGACACGCATTTCCATCGCTATTGCTGTGAATTTAAGGGATGTCGATTTCTACATCAAAGTCGAAGATGATGTTCATACAGCGGTATCATTATTCATGCTCCCCATTCGGCCAAGGCTTGAACGTGAAAATCCCTTCTTCCCAACGAATGGATTAGTACAAGGTACTTTGTTCCCTATGCCAATGATGTGGAAGAATGGTACCCCAGGTCTGAATCTTTTCACCACGAGCAAGACATGGCCCAGTGTATACCGAAGGGTGGTGCAGGGAATTGTTTAAAATTGATGACCAACTGCTAGACTCTGTGTGGCTTCTCTTTTTTAAGATACCATGAGAGTATTGTTCAATATCGGCAACAGAAATTGTCCTGGGTTCTCTCCTCGAAGATGTTACTAGTAACACTGTATAAATGCACATAATATCCCATGCATGAAAAGGGACATGCAAAAAGGCAGATTTCCAATAAATGAGAGGGCCCATTGATGAGCTTTGATTAAAATAGAGGAAACAACCCACTCTATACATACATATATATATATATATATATATATGGTTTGTGGTTGTAAGCTATAAAGTGGTATAGCTCAAGTGGTTAAGCATATGGTCTATGATCCTGGACTTGCGTGTTCGATCCCCACATCTGGAATTGTAGGGGCAGGGACGCATTCACAACGGCCCACTAAGCATGGCCATGTGGAAGAAAAAATGGGACCACAAATTGGGCCTACGAATAGCACTAGAAAAATAAAACAAATACCTTTGAGTTATTTTCAATTTCTTACCAATTTTAAAAAAATATTTGTAATAAATTTTTTTTCTAAACTTGAATTGAACATATTTTTAATTTAATTTTTTATTTATTTATATAAAAATAAAAAATGATTAAAATCATCATGATATAATATTTTAAATTATAATTTTAATTTTTTTAAAAAATATATGCAAGTTAAAAGATTTGATATATTTCTTATCATTCTAATTCTCCTAATATGATTACTGTTATGTACACGTCAATCAAATTGTCCAATACAATAGATACTACATTATTAAAATTATAAAGCAAATACTAAATTACAGAAATTACAAAGTAAACATGCATATATTTTACATGTCTTTAAAACAAAGTTTTTCTTTACATATTTAGGGTTGTTTAAAAAATTAATCATATATTAGTATTACTTCAAAAATATTTGTTTGTATAGAGTTGAAACAATATGCATTACGTATTTTAAATGATGCCATTCATGTGTTTAATATTGAAAAACGATATAACCTTACTTATCACATATTTAACATGTAATATATTTTATATTACACACAACTTATGACATAATAAAAAAATACTTTAAATAAATAAAATATATAAAACTTTAAATATAAAATAATAAATATATTAAATTATTTTTATATTATAAACAATATTAAATTACATTTCATATTATTTTATATTATATAAATAAAAAATATATTTTATGAAAATAAATATTGAAATATACCACAATAAAATTTGATATAAAAATTTACATAAAATTATAAAAAAAATAATGTTTTTTTATAATTTTGTATGTAATGGTTGTTTAATAAATTATGAATCTTAACTTTTGTTAAATATATTTGCTTATGTGCATTAAAGATATTTCTTTTTATTTTATTGAACTTCATATGTATAATATTGTTTAATTTTTATATAATTTTGTTTATATATATATATGCTAGTAATGTTAATATGTTTATTATGTAATTTATCATGTTTTATTATTTAAAAATAATTTGTATGTTGTAGTTTATCAAATTTTATTATAAATATTTCAATATTTTATATCAAATTAATAAATTGTTATAATAATAAAAATGAAATAAAATTACAAAAATTTATATAGCACCTGAATCAATTCAAGCATGTTAGTAATATAAGAATTAGGCATGTCTTTCCAACTAAGGTAATTGATAGGAGCACATTGTTGCCTCCTTACCAAGCTGCCAATTGCTTTTAGTGGAGTTTTTCCTTCTCATCCTATAGGATTGCCTAAAGAATCTACTTCAAGAAGTATGAATTCTCCATCTGGAAAATCCCACACATCTAATATATGTGTATAGCCTCTAGTTTTCTTTCCACCTAAAACATATAAAAATGTCACATTAACAAAATATATCTTAAGAAAAGTATAAATTATTCAACATATACTATACTCACCTGCATTTGAACTTTCACTTGAATGAGATATATCATGACTTTCCTCTTATACTTGTTGCTCTAATTAGGATTAATCATTATAGTGGTTAATATTTGATATCATTATAATTACAAATAACAAATTATGAAACATTAATATTAAAAAATAGCTAAATAAAATTTTTATACCTTTTCTAAATTGCACAATTTCTTCATTTATAGAATGGTTGCTCTGGTTGATTTCATTGGAGTTATCAATTGATTTCTCCATAGATTGAGATATGCCATTTTTTTGAATGGTCTTCAACATTTTATGTCTTCCCATGATATCTGTTTCATAATCAAAACGGAATGATTATTATGAATACGATGATTACATAATGTAATTCAAAAGAAATAAATATAAACATATAGAAAGGGAAAAAGTAATACACACCTTACATTAAACCACTTTAAAAAATATAATAAATTAAAAAAGGTCTTCTTCATCCTCATCCTCATCCTTATCCTTTATATCAACATCATTCTTATTATATTTTAAAATATCTTCCATATTTATTGTAACTCCCATGATATCATCATCAATTTCTAGTATGATCAAATCATTATCATTTATCTCTTGTAAGATATGTTCATTCCTTTACTCTATGTCTTTCGATTGCTCATCACCCAAATCATATATATCTTTGACTTTAGCATGCACAACCAACCATTTTCTTTCTTATTCTCTACATAGAATACTTTCTTGGCTTAAGAAGCCAAAATATATGGGTCACCACATATATCATTCCCTGTATGTTGCAAATAATTTAAGTTTACTAATGTCATGCGTAAATTATCAATTTTACAACCCCTATTTATGTTGACCTAATCACACTTGAAAAGTACAACCTTGAATTTGCTTAAGTAATCCATTTTAATTATATCTATCAGTACACCATAATAGTTGATTTCTCCTCTAGGATTTTTATCTCTTGAACTAGCATAACTTCTTGTCTTATCAGTAATTACAGTGCCACTGTTTTGAGTCTTTAAGCATCTTTCAAGCTTCTTTGTATGGAACCTAACTCCATTAACAATATAACCGTTATATTTTCTTGCCATTTCTAGTGGACCATGTGCTAACCACTTGATTTCATTAGTCACTAGAGCATTACCTTGCTCTTCCAAACATGCAACCTACCAAATTTTTATTCTAAATGATTATAAATTATTAATAATCATGGAACTCATAATTGAAAATTCTTAACAATTACCCGTTCACAAAACTAATCAGTAAAAGATTAACCGTGAATTTTTTCAATATCATAAGGAGATAGTTGATGATTTCCCCTTTGAATAAGATTAATGTGTTCTCTATATAAAAAAAATGAAATGATAAAAAATGAGAATAATAAAAAGTTATCAAACCAAATTTGGAGTAGCAAAATATACATAAGAATTTATCTTACTTTTAAAATGGGTCAAATCTTTTTGTTATTGAAAAGCATATATCTATGTGCTTGTACTAATGCTTTCTTATCAAATGATACTCGAGAAACTCTTTTTCTTTTCTTCAAATGGAACCCAATTTGCCACTTTCTCCCCAATTGTCTACCTCTTGGGTTCATAAAACTTGCATCGTCGGCAAAACAAGAGTCATCATTACGCTAGATCGATTAAAATAGGTTTCGACCCTAGAGAGATATCTTTAACAAAATATTAAGCTTTCATGAGCTAAATATCCCTCTGCAATTGACTCCTCTAGATGTGCTCGATTACGAACAAATGACTTTAGAGTAAAGAGAAACCTAAAAATAAGATCAACAAAAGATAAAATCATTTTATTTTACAAATTTTGAAGGATATCAAATAATTAAAAAAATTAGTACCTCTCAATTGGATACATCCATCTATAATGAATCGGACCTACAACTTTTGCCTCATATGCTAAATGGATTACTAAATGTACCATTACAGTGAAAAAAGATGGAAGAAAAATATTTTCTAATTGGCATAATGTTTTAGCTATTTGATATTCCAAGTTCTCCAAATTACTCACATTAAGCACCTTACCACATATTTCTTTGAAGAAATGACAAAGATCAGCTATAGTAGAAATCACTTTGTCACGCAAACACCTTTTCATAGCTATAAAAAGAAACTCTTGTATCAAAAGATGACAATCGTAACTTTTCAGACCAAATATCTTGCATTACTTCACTTGCACACATCTTAAAATATTAGATAGGTACTCATCTGAAGGTTTTTTGTCTTGAGCATTTCCAAAAATGTTTGTTTATCTTTGGATGTCATTTGGTAACAAGCTCTAGGCAAATATTTTTTACCTATACTTTGATGGATTTTTGGATGTAGTTGACTTCTAATGTTCATGGCTACAAGGTCATATCATGCCTTATTATTATCCTTTGACTTCTCTTCTAAATGCAACAATGTTCCAATAATATTATCACAAACATTTTTTTCAATGTGCATTATATCAAGATTATGACGAAGAACATTAAATTGCCAATAAAGGCAGGGTGACAAAATGCTTTTCTTTTTCCATGGTGATTTACTATGAATTTCATGATCTTCCAATTGTCTCAAAACAGAAGTTCCATTAAGTACCTCAGGAGGAGTGTCGCAACCGTAATTCCGACGAGACAACGAACTCGCTAAAATTTTGAAAATGAATTTATTTGATTAAGTGGAGCCACCACCAAATTTTTATTTAAGGGAAAAAGATTTGGAAAAAACCCTGACTTGAGGATGAGATTTAGGTTCGGAAGTCGGTTACGAATGGGGAAGGTGTTAGGCACCCCACTCGCCCATTCCGAAGAACATTACCCTTAAACTGAGCGTGTAATTTTTTAAAACTGTTTTGATCCCTTTAGTTAATGTGAAATAAATAGCTTGATGGAGGTTAGCCTAACAGGATTTGATCCTGCTCCTACGTATTCCCCGGTGCAATGGAAAACTCAAGGCTTACGTAGTTCTGGTTTGTGAAGGCTTGACCTCCAGAGAAACTTGAAAAGCAGTGTTTGAAAAAACATGTTTGAAGGCTTGACCTTCGGGGGTGTTTGAAAAGGAATATTTGATAACAGTTAGAGTGTTTTGAAAATATCTTAAGGAGAATCCTTAGTCCACATATGCACAGGATCCAAGACAACTACGGTTGCACTAGGATCCATACTGATTCCTAAGCATCGAACAACAGAAAAAGCTACCAGTTCATGCTTAGGGTTCATCGCGTGAGACTTAGGGATTCTAAAATGAAGTTTTTATTGAAATTTTACAAAAGGATCCTCAGTCCACATATGCACAGGGTCCAAGACAACTACGGCTGCACTTGGGACCCATATGAATTCCTAGGCATCGAACAGCACAAAAAGATACCAGTCCGTGCCTAGGGTTCATTGCGTGAGACCTAGAACCAAAGAATTTAATTTGAAAATGATAAAGATAAAGAGATGAATGAGCTTATCTAGAAAATAATTGGGGCTGAATTTAAACTAAAAAGAGCTTGATTTTGAAATTAGGAAATTGAACTAAACTTGATTTAAAATGAACTTGATTTAAAGATGAACTTGATTTGAAATGTACTAGATTTAAAGTGATTTTGACTTGAATTTGGAGGATCGAACTTGATTCGATTTGAACTTTGAAGAAAAAGAGTTTGATTTGAATTTGAGGGATTGAATTCGAATTTTGAAGAAAAAAGAATTTGATTTTAAATTGAAGGATTTAAACTTGGTTTGAAGAAAAAGCATTAAACTCGATTTTTGATTTTGAATTTTAAGAGAAAGGAATTAAACTTGATTTGTTTTGAAGAAAAAGCATTAAACTTGATTTTTGATTTTGAGTTTTAAGAGAAAGGAATTAAACTTAATTTTTGATTTGAGGAAAAAACATTAAACTTGATTTTTGATTTTGAATTTTAAGAGAAAGGAATTAAACTTAATTTTTGATTTGAGGAAAAAGTATTAAACTTAATTTTTGATTTGAGGAAAAAAGAGTTGAACTAGATTTTGACTTGAGGAAAAGAATAGGAATAGATTTAAACTTGAGGGAAAGCATTAAATTTGATTTGAATAGGATGAATTTTGTTTAAAACTTGATTTAAAAAAAAAAGAAAAATAAAAAAGAAAAAGAAAAAAAAAAAAAGAAGAAGAATTTATACTTGGAAATTTTTGTTTAATCCTTCATTTTATTAAGTAGCATTTGGCCTAATAAAATATGAATGCAAAAATGACCACGTGGGGTTTGAACCAAGTTTCAAAAGCACATGTAACCAAACTGCCACTAAGCTAAACCTCAATATTTGAACAAAATCTGTGTAAATGTGATGTAACCAAACTGCCACTAAGCTAAACCTCAATATTTGAACAAAATCTGTGTAAATGTGATTAAATAAAGGGTTTGAAACTTCAACTGTTGTTTATAAGAACAAAACAGCACTCCTAGGTCCCAAGGAGGATCGAACTTGTGACCCCAAGGCCTTGGAAGATGCTGACCACCAAACCAAACTTCATAATTGTGATAAAGGTACATCAAATATTAATTAGAATGGAGGTATGGGAATTAGCAACCATTTTTCTAAAAAATTTTCATAGTAGGATTCGAACCTACGTTCTCCAATTTCCATTAGAATGGAGGTATGGGAATTAGCAACCATTTTTCTAAAAAATGTTCATAGTAGGATTCGAACCTACGTTCTCCAATTTCCAGGGGCGTGCTAACCAACTAGGCTGGATCCCTTAATTGTGATTATCCTTTTCAATTATAATTTTAACAGTTTTTTTGCTTTAGCAGTATTTTAGACGAAAAAAGGCGATGGGCGGAATCAAACCCATGACTTGGGGTCGCCGGCGCCATCACTTAACCACTGCGCCCAACCTTTATTTCGGTTTCTAATGCCTTTGATTGATTTTAAAGCAATCTCTCGGGAACTTATAACCATAGCACGTGCAGTTACATACATGCATCACGGGGTTTACTTCTATGTATAATGATATCCTACCTGGGCTTTTCACGTGTTGCCAAGCATGAGTTGCATGGCTTATTGCTTTAAAACCTGCATGGTTTTGCATGGCCTTCATACAGTTCGGTGGGCTCCGTCGTGTTCGCCCTTTGGGTAGTTATGAATGTTAAACCAACATTGAACATGCCAAATATGATATTCGCATGCCTTACTGTACCCCTGGGCCAAAGATTGCATGACTTGTTGCTTACTAATAACTATCAGGCACAACACTTACGAGACATAATCCAAAGGATTTTCAGCGTGGCTATTTGCAGGGCCTTCATAAGAGATGACCAATATGGCAGGAAAAAGGTCCGGTTAAAGTAACCGCTCTTCGTTTCAAATTTTTGATGGGAATCTCCTCTGGAGATATACGAATGACTCTTAAATGGATCTTCATGTGAGAGGGTATGCTTCCTGTAATGCTATCATATTTAAGAACAAGCCAAACATGTATCGGTGTTCATGCTCAAGCAACTGCGAAGGGTCTCCTTTGCCACAGTCAGTATTCATTAGTCAATGAATAGTACTCACTTATCTTCGATGAGTCAAAGCCGATGGCACCAGGCTGGTATGTTGTTGATACAGATGCATGGCTCAATTCGTGAGTGTTTGGAGGATAGAAATCATGAGTCAGAAATGATGTTAATCCGCCTACGTCAGGACGAAAGGGCGTCCAGTATTTCGAGTTTCACGATCCTGTAATCGTACTCACCCATGCATGGTCTGTAGTTCTAAGATGAATCATTTAGTACCTCAAGAACGAGTTAGGTATTAATCACTATTGTTCAGCGTATATCAACCAGACATCTGGATGTAATCTACCCATCAAAGACCGAGAGTTGCCATATTGGACTCGGATGATGATGCAGTATTCCCATTAACCCTTGCAACTTTCTTGTGATGTTCACGAAATCAGTAATCGGCGTCTCCGGTTAAGCATGTTCTTGCACCGTTTACTTTGTCCATTCCGGATGCTAGACCATGACACAACCCCGTGGGACACCTGACCCGTGGCAAAGGGTTTAAAATATAGATCCAGAACCAACTCTGTTGTTTGAACCATTCTGTGCGGCCTCTCACAATGATCATAACGAGTTATTCCCTAGTGAAATTTTCACTTGGCTCAACAATGAACCAGGACAATATTATGTGGCCCCCTTTTGTGAGTGTATAAGCTAATAGCAACCCCTCTAACAAGTTTTATCACAAACTCGTAATCATATTTGAATGTTTACTTCAGGGATTTTTGGCCAAGGATGTGGAGCAATTCCAAGATTATTCTGTGTGATGGATTCCACATTCTAATGCATACATATTAAGGCTATTGGGTATGATCATAAGGTACCTCAGGTTTCAAGAATCATGCAAAGGAGTTCGGAACCTTACCTGGAGTGAAAATTCAACGTCCTTCTTCCAAGCTTCCCAAGGGTATGTCTTCAGAAGGAACTGGTGTGTGCCGTCTTTTCATCAAGATGCTCCTGACCCTTTTGTCCTTGCTGCTATCTCTCTTCTTCCTTCTTCATTCCAAATGCGCGATTCCAAGAAAAAATTCCCCAGACGATCTCTAGTTCCTCTCTTTTTCTTCTTGTTCCAGAGCTTTTCCCAAAGATGGGAATCAGGAGAATTCCTCCTGGGAGCTGGGGTATGCTGAGTCCAAAAAAAAGGTCCCCCCTCCTCCCACGTGCATGCCTTTTCGTTTCGTTTTTTTCTCTTTTCTTTCAAATCCATTTTCTGTTTATAAAGTTCGTTTTTTCCGTTTTAGCCGTTTTAATTATATCTTTTCAGCTTTTTAATTTCTTAAAATTTTAGATTTTGTTTTTATTTAATCCTTATTTATTTATTTTTTATTTCAGATATTTATATTATTTATTTTTTCTTATTTTAGATTCAGTTTTCTTAGTTATTAATTTTATATTTTCAGTTTTGTTTTTTACTTATTTTCCAGTTTTTTTATTTTTTTAATTAATTCTATTTTTTATTATTTTTTTAGTTTCAGTTTTTTCTATTTATTATTATTTTATTTTATTTTTTTATTCATTTATTCTGATTTTGTTTCTCTCTTTCTTTTCAGATTTTATGTTCTTTATCCTGTATTATTTTTTCGTTTTTTGTTTTTTGTTTTTTTTTTAATTTTCTTCTTTTTTTATTTGTTTCTATCTATTATTTTTAATGTTTTTCCTTTATTAATTTATTTAAATACCCACTAATTAATTTTAAAACTGAGGGGGGCTCGGACATAATTGAGTGTTTACAAAGAGATCTAAACTCTTCAGTTCCATCAAAATCCCTTTTATTATATCTCCATGGATGGTTAGGTTTGAACCAATAATGATGACACATATAGCACCATTTTCTATTATATTTCAACCACTCAGAAGGATTATCAAAGCCACAACATGGACAAGCATATTTACCACTTGTACTCCAACCAAAAAATTTTGCATATGCAGGAAAATCATTAATAGTCCAAAGAATTGTAGCACGTATTTAGAATGACTCTTTTTTTGTGTGCATCATAAGTTCTTACTCCAACTTCCCATAATTCTTTTAAATCTTCGATAAAAGGCTACATATAGACATCAAGATTATTACTCAAAGATTTTGGACTAGGAATAAGTAATGAGAGAATCAAACAAGGCTTTTTCACACATATCCAAGGAGGAAGATTATAAGGAACTAAGATAACAGGCCAAGTACTATGAGAAATTGTCATAGTTTTGAAAGGATTAAAGGCATCAGAAGCCAAACCTAGTTGAACATTACGAGGGTCACATGAAAAATCAAGATGTCAATTGTCAAAATCCTTCCAAGCAAGAGAATCAACAAGATGTCTCATGAGTCCATCCTTAGTTCGACAATTTTCATGCCATGTCATAAAAGAAGTTATTCACGAAGACAAAAATAGTCTTTATAGTCTAGGTTTGATAGGAAACCAACGAAGGATATTTGCAGGTATCTTTTTTCTACCTTCAACATCATCTGAATTCACTTTCCATCTTGAGCATTTACATTTTGGAAAAACTTCAGTGTTAGCCAAATCTTTCCAAAATAATGTGAACCTCTGGGATAAGCATGAATTTTTTCATATCCTAAACCTAACCCTGAAATAATCTTCTTGGTATCATAAAATGATTTGGGTAAGGTATTTTCTACAGGTAATGCATCTCTCAATAACTCTAACAACATTGGAAAACTTTTGTCAATCCATCCATTTAAACACTTTAAGTGGTAAATGTATAATGAAGGATAATTTTGTAAACTTCTTGCAACTAGGATAGAGGTCTTGTTCTGCCTCTTTTAACAATTAATAGAACTTATCAGAATTATTTTCCTCCTCAAATTGTTGAACACTGTGATCATTTATTAATAGTTCAGAATGATTTGGATCACTCGCAGCTTCATGTGTATCTGCATCATCACTTTCATTAATTATATTCATCCCAAAAGCATCATGGATTAATGTATCCATATCATGATCAAACTCCCCTTCTTCATGACATGTGCTCGTAGAACTTGAAGAACTAACTTGTTCACTATGAAAGATGTAATTAGTATATCCCTTTAGAAACTCAGTTAATTATGTGGTCATAAACATCTACTCAAGAGCGCCACTTGTAATTGACATATTTAGTGCAAGGGCATAAAATCTTTCCATCCTTAGATGATTTTGCAAATGCTAAGTCAAGAAAATTTAGAACTCCTCTAATATATCTGTCCTTATTTTAAGAGGTTTCAAATATCTAACTTTTATCCATTACATGAAATAAACTAAAAAATAAAATAAAAAAAAATTAATTTCAATAGATATAATCATTCATAATATATCTAGGAAATAAAGCAAGCAATATATAATATTCAATAACATCAATATGCTGAATAAAAGTTATATAGAGAAATATTTAATATAAATTCGTAAAAATTTAAGTAAATAATGATAGATACAAAAAGATGAAGGGATAGAAAAGAGCTTTCCATAGGTCCATTTAATATATATATATATATATATATATATATATATATATATATATATATATAACATAGTCCAGTTGCTTGGATTTCACACATGAAAAAGAATATTCATAGAATCATACATAAAAAAGTAGCATTAAAATACCTAAAAGGAATAGGTATTATGTTTCCTTGTTTGTAACAACTTAAGATCAAAATCATAAAGGGACAATGTACTTTGATGTTATAGATCTCGAAAAATCAACTAATATCAATACCAAATATGCTAATTTTCCATGGCATGACATCGATTGATGATAGAATGAGCCATAAGAACCTATCTAAACAAGTTTGAGATTAAGAAAATCAATAAATATATACTAAAATATTTTTTGACATCTCAAGGAATAATGAAAGTTAATTATAAATAAAAAAAAATTAATATTTATAGTAGCCTTAAATTAACAATAGAGGTTACAATTTTCACAATTAATGCTTTTGTGTTAAGTTCTATTATGTGAAGACTTTGTCATAATAAGTTAAAATGAAAACATGAGCTTACTATCAAATGTTTGAGAACTTAGGTACAACTTACCATGAGTATTAGTTAGCAAGAATAGCACCGTAAAGAACCATGTGATTGGACTGCAAATTAGAAAAGAGTTGAAATGAATAAATTGAAAGGTAACTTAGCTGAAATCAAAGCAAAAGAATATATTCATACCAATAGATTAATCTTCATGTTCTGATGATTTAGTATTATATTAATCTTCATTGTATAATTTTTCTTTTCTCTAAAAAACTTTAAATTATTAGTATATGTATTATAAGCTTATACCAATGGTATGATATATGATATTAAAATTAGACTAATGAGTTTTTCTAGGCCTATATCAAATTCTCCTAAATTTATTTTCAATTCTAGAAAACTGGGTTCTCACCTAGTAACAGCATCCCAGAATCTGGCATAACATGTAAAATGGAAGATTCCACAACTAAGAATACAATTTTGAATACCACGTATAAACCGTGTCTACAAAGAATTTTGAAAGTTTCATATATGATTCGAAATTAACTATTTAAAATCACACTGTAGACAAGGCCATCAGAATCACAATTTTTATGAGAAAAATTAACTATGCCAATATGAGCTGTGACCAATGAATGTGAAAAATATGTCCATGATTATGGTGGCTTTTGCATCCACAAAGCAAGCTGAGAAAGAACTTAGTTTGTGGAGTTTGTTGGGACCAACTTACCAATGTATGTTGGGATAAGTCCTACTTCAATTATTCTATTTTGGAGCGTGTATGTAGAGTTATCAGTTGACTTCTTTTTTGATTTTGAGTTTAGGATAATTATCAAGAACTAAGAACTACATGTTAACGACGGCTGTCACAACCATAATTGCGACGCAATGACGAACTCGTTAAAATTTTAAAAAGAATCTATTCCGAATTTGTAGAGTCGCCACCAAATTTTTATTTAAGGAAAAAACATCTAGAAAAACCCTAACTTAAGGATGAGATCTAAAATTCGGGAGTCGACTACGAGCGGGGAAGGTGTTAGGCACCCCACTCGCCCGTTCCGAGGAACGGTACCCTTAAATTGAATGTGTGATTTTGAAATTTTTCGAAAATAGTTCGATCCCCAAAGGTAAAGAAGTTTGTACAAGAAAGGGCCTGACAAGACTTGATCCTGCTCCTACATATTCCCAGGTGCAATGGGAAACTCAAGACTACGTAATTCTGGTATCTCGAAGACTCGATCTTCGGGATACTTAAAATGAATGAAATATTTTGAAAATGTTGTGAAGAAAATCATTAATCTACATGTGCACAGGGTCCAAGACAACTACGGCGGTACTTGGGCCAGTACGAATTTCTAAACGCCGAACAGCAGAAAAAGCTACCAGTTCATGCTTAGAGCTCGTCGCGTGAGACTAAGAATTCAGAACGAATTTTTTTTATTTTAGAAAGGAATTCTCAATCCATTTATGCACAGGGTCCAAGATAACTGCAACTGCACTTGGGCCCATACGAATCCCTAATCATCAAACAACAGAAAAAGCTGTCAGTCCGTGCTTAGAGCTCGTCGCGTGAGACTAAGAATTTGCAAAACGAGTTTATAGAAAGGCATTCTCAATCCACTTATGCACAGGGTCCAAGACAACTACGGCTGCACTTGGGCCCATACGAACCTCTAAACATCGAACAGCAGAAAAGGCTACCAGTTCATGCTCAGAGCTCGTCACGTGAGACCTAGAATTCGCAAAACGCTTTTAAAATGGAAGGAAGAAAATAATTAGGCTTGACAAAAAGAACTTGATTTTGAGAAAAGGGAGGAAGAGAAGTGGGAAAGTCAACCTGGGTTGAAAATTTGAAGGGTGTTTGGTGAGATTCGAGGAAAACTTGGTATAGACTAAAGGGATACTTGAGGCAAATTTGAGAAAAGAATTAAACTTGGTTTGAAATAGATTTTATTTTATTTAAGATAGAAAAGAAATAAATTTGATTTGAGCCAAACATGAATTCGATTTGAGTAAAATAATTAGATTTTGGCTTGGATTCGAGTCAAAGAATTAAATTGATAAAATGAATAAAGAATTAAATTGATAAAATGAATAAAGAATTAAATTGGGATCGAACAAATTAATGTAAAAGGGTTGTTTGGGGATTTTCGGTCAATCTTATGAGGCCCAATTGAAAATTCCGGATGTTGTGGCCCATGGGTTTTTCTGCAGGTGGTCCAATTGGATGGCCAATTTTGTGGGACGCAGTGGGTCGTAATCTGTATTGGCCTGGTCAGTTGTTGTTACTTCGAATCTGCAAGGCCTAATTCTGGAACTGGCATGGCCCAATTCGGGCCTCTTGTAATTTTGAATATTCAAAGGCCCAGTTCAGCTACTGGTAGACGGCATAATGGAAAAGAGAATCTTGGAAGAAACGAGAATTCTGGAAGAAACAGCCTGGACATTATGCTTATTATGACCCAATATGGTGTGGGAGAAAAATTAAAAGGAAGTGTTATGTGCAGGGCTCGAATGGGGAACCTGGAGGGCATAGGCAGGGCGTCTACCACTAGGCTGAGCATCTCACTTTGGTCTTAACACCCACAGAAATCTAACTTGATCAAGAACAGTTCAAATAGATTTTTCTCCTCAAATCGACATTTCAGAATCGGAATTTCCATTTGTGAGGAACCGAAGTTTCAAATTCAAACCTTTAAATATATCATCATAGACAATAGAGCCTGGCCCACTCTAGATGGAACCTTTCAGACTAGCAACAGGGAGGCTTCCACTTTTGAGCATTTCACATGCAGATAGATGCCATACCGTGGGGTCCATGTATGAATTTTGCTTGGCCTGTGCATGCTGCATATGGTGATGTGGTGGTCGACTTCCATCCTGACAACTTTTGCCTTAATAACGACCGCAACTACTTTCGTGAACAGAGCATCTGTTAATGAGGTAATTTGTCTACACCAAATGTTAGATTATTCCTAAAACAGGCTCGTTAGAGTCCTCATCGAGAAGGCCTGTAGTTGAACGGTGATCCAACACTTCAGGTTTACAACCATCTGGTTCTTTCCTTTAACCTTTATCGGAGTCTAGAGGGAGTTCGCGCCTGCATGGCTTTGTTGCCTCACAAACATGATAGAAATTGGAAGCAACCTCTCTCCCTACGAGCTAGAATCGGTGTAGCTTTTATACGGCCAACGTGAGTCCAAATCTACATGTCTTTTGCATGACCTTCTCTCGGAATTTTTTACCCTCTTGTCTGCTCACTAAAGGCCAGCAACATTCTGTGTAGTGAGTTGGATATCATCCGCATCTCTTCGAGGTCTCCAACCCCTTGATGCCTCTTCCTGAAAATCTCAAAAAATTCATCTCTAATGGACGAGAGTTGGTCTCTCCACATAACTCTTAAGGAAGCCAACTATTTACTCCTTTGCTCCCAGTGTATTGGATTTGATGTTGAGTTATTTTCCTTGGTTCTCTATCTATCGGGATCCTTAAAAATTTATTTTTGGCCGCTTCTCAAACAACAGGGGAACTGAGGAATTACTCTGACGTGTTGCTGATGGATGTCGAAAACATATCATCAATTGCAACTACCAATGAAAGTAGCTTATTCTCATACTCAGATGTAAATTAGCATTGAAAGTTCTAAGAATTCTCTAGCTCACTCGGTTGCTATATTCACTTATTTCAGTAGCATGAAGACCATCTTCAACCTACTTTAATCATTAATAGTGTTACTGTGACTTTTAAAGGTTGAAGTTTCGTACGCCGTTGGTGCCTTCGGGTCATCTTGGAGGGGAGTAAATCTCAAGCACAAGAAAAGATCAAACTAGGCTATTCTTCCCATTGATTTAATCATGCATTGGTCGACATTTCAAGCAATATTCATGGATTATCTCACAGACACAGTATGTCAATTTAAAGCAAATGATGTGAGATTACGGTAATATTACAAACTAATGAATACTCTTAAGTCGATCCTACGACCGTTGCGAACTCTAAACTTAAAACGGGAATCAAGATGCACGCATGCTAATACAAACAGAATCGATGCAGTGTCTCAATCATCCTCTCAGTTAGCTCAATCAGATTTTAACCAGATGTAATAGATAGAGTAAAGGATTCGAGATCTTACTTGGGAGTCCTACTGATGACCTTCCTTTGCAAGCCTTCGTCAACTATTCCTGTGCAAGATATGCTTTATATGATGTGAGGCCTTCTTCAATTCAGACCAAGGAAAGCTTTGGGTAAAGTTAATCCCTCTCAATGCAAGAGCTTCCTTGCGCTACGGCAATGGGGTTGTTCTTGGGTGCCAAAGGTGAAGAGAGTAGTTGTCGGGGTTATATGAAGAATGTTAGCCTCCAAAAACCTCCCCTAAGGACCTTTTTTTTCTTCTTTTATATCTCCTTTTGCACCCTTTTTATTGATTAGCTGTACCCCTTTCTGTTATGCTTTTCACGTTTCCCTTTTCTTTTCTTTCTGCTTTTTTCATTTTCTTTTGTCCCCTACCCCTTTTCTTTTTTGTCCCTTTTCTGTTTTTTTCCTTTTTTATCTTTTCCTATTTTTGTCCTTTTGTCCACCTTCCCATATTTGTTTTAATTCTCATCCATTTCGTTTCCGGCTTCCTCTCATCCTCATTAATGTTATTACTCAATTCTTCATATCATTTTTATTATTTGAACTCCATCCTTTTCGTTTGTTTTATTTCCTTTTATTTTCTCTTTTCTTTAACTTTACCCTTTATGATGCCATTTGGTTCTATTACTTTTCTCTTTTATTCTCCTTTTTTATTATTAATACTTTTAGTCAGTTTTTATTTATTTATTTATCGTTGTTTTTATCCTTTTCTTTCTTTTTATTTTTGTTTTTTTTATTTTTTATTTTTGGCCTCTCTTTATTTTTTAATTTTATTTCATACTCATCACTTATCCGCTGACTAATTTAAATGGAGTTTCAGACATAATTGGGTGTTCACAATGACCAACTTACTCAAAAATATATGAATGAATATTTAAGTTCCATTTTGACACGAACACATTAGATATAGCAAGGACACCTTTGATTCCATTTTCTGACAAATAAAAATAACACGTAAAGTAACAAAAATTATAATTCAAAATATATTGATGAAAAATAATATTTTTCGTGTATATATATGTAAACACTCAATTATGTCTGAGGCCCCCATTTGTTAAAATAATCAAAAACCAATAATAATTAAATAATAAGTAAATATTAAAATTAGAAAACAGAAAATAAAAAACAACAAAAAAACAGAAAAAAAACAAATAAATGGAAAGCGGAGAAAATAATGAATAGACATGGAAAATAATAACAGAATAACAAATAAGTAAATAAAAAGATTAATTTAAAATTAACTAGAAAAAAGAAAAAGAGAGTAAATAAGAAAATAAAAGCTAGATAAAATAAAAAATATATGATAAAAGAAAAAATAGAAGAATAAATAAAAACAGAAAAATAAAAATTACATAAAAGAAAAATAAATGTAGAATTGAAAAAAAAAGAGGAGGTAAAATATAATAAAATCTGAAAAATAGATAAGAAAACTCAAGAATAAATTAAAGAAAAGTATGTAAAAAGAAAATAAGGAATAGAATAAAAAAAATGTGAAAAGAAATGAAAAATTGAAAACAAAATTAAAACAGAAAATAAAAGGCGGAATAATAGAAAAACAGAAATTCAAAAAAGGAAACAAAAAAAGAAGAAAAGAAAAAAAAAGAGAAAATCTATAAATAAGGGAGAAATAGAATTTGGGGGGAGTTTTTTTGGAGGGTTCAGAAAGAATTGCACGAGCACAAAGAAGAGGAGGGCTGGTGAGGTCTTCTTTCTTGAATCTTCGGTGGTTTTGGGGAGCTTTTTCTCGCGTCCTTTCAATTCTCTCGAGCTAGCTGAAGCTTTTGGAAGCATCTTTCTAGAGAGCGTGGATTGACTCGCCGATTACTCTGTACAAGTATGCTTCGGTGAAGAAAGAAGAAGGATTCAACATCGTCGTCAAACACGATAGCTTTTCTCCACTCTTTCATCTTTCTAAAGTTTTCTATCTTCGATTATGATTTGGTTAATGAGAATGATATCGCTTCACCATGGAGAAACTTGTGTTTGCACATGTATTAACCGATGTAATTCTTGATTGCTTGTGGATCGGTTTGAGGTGTTTCTGGATCATCTTTTTGCCTTTTACATGAGTCTGTTGCATGAGATCCCAAATTAATGTTCAGAAGTGAACACTGTAACTATTGAAACTCTTGGTTGAGTAGCTATAGCTCATCCCACTTCTGGTCATAAACATGAATACATTGATACACTACGGTAAACACGTTGTTCTCGAAGTCGAGCATCGAGATTGACCAAAGAAGAACCCCGTCTTCATATGAAATACCACATGTGTTTATCATCTACATGCAACGTTAAAAATGACCATTTCGTCGGAAGCAGTGATTACCATACTGTATAAATGCCTCCAGGAAGCGTCAGAGATTCTAAAAATCTGGGAAGAATCTGTGTTCTCTTCAAAGTATCCTAGACTAGGTTATAATTCTTCCTCTCTTCTATGTCCACTCCTTCAATGGTGCATCTGATGTATCAAGCAGTTGTTGTTGCTTCCCGTTTTCAATCAAGTAAAAAGCACACCCTTCATTCTACATGCTGGCAGTTGCAGTATATGTGCTTCCAAATTTATTAGCAGTTATTCTCTTTTTGTTCCAATGATGAGGCATGTAGATGGAATACTCAGACTGGCACGCTGTTAGATTCTTCTCATGGTAGTCCCAACCAAGAATTCATATTGGAGGAATAAAACCTCTGGTCAAGCCAATAAAGGCCATAATGAGAATTCGACACGTTGGTTTCGCTTAGCATGAATTGTCTCCCAGTGCTTCAAATAACTATGGTGCAGTTGCTACATGCTAGGCTCCCATACTCTTAGTATTTCATGGATATCCAAATTTGGTATGTACTCTTCTCAACATTATACAGGGGTTTTGTTGGAACTTTTGATCGTATAAGAGAAATTCACGCTCTGGGCATGCTAAGATCCCAGTTTCGGTCATCACCTGGTGCGCTCTTTCAAGTAAGAAGCAAAGAGGAACATTCTCTTTCACAGAGCAATTTGCTGAGATTTCTACAAGCATAAGAAAGGGAGTTGGTACCCAAGGCAGTATGCACACATGATTTTTAGCCATAAAGACTGTACGTGAAGCATACATGCTACTGAACGCCCGTCTCTATTGCTCAAGATTTGTTAATATGATAAAAAATATTAAACTTAAATATTTATATCATTTAATAATATTTTATAAAATAAAAAATTATTAATTTAATCATTAGATTATATAATAATATTTTTACAATTATATATATTAAATTTTAAATAATTTAGGTATTTACAATTTTTTACAAGTATGTTACTCAATAACTGATATAAAATAAAGTTATATTCTATTAAAAATTATAAATAATGTAAATTTTTAATTTTGATAATTTAAATTAACAAATTTGGATATATATATATATATATATATATATATATTATGATATGATTAGGAAGTAGAAAATTTAAAGGGAAAATAATCTATTATAAACTCACACCTTGTAACTAGCTTTTTAATTATATAGTTTTAATTCATATTATTCATGTTTTGATCCAAAGTATTTTCACATTTGAACCATGCCAAATATTCTTAAAAAGTCCGGATGCCAAATGCGAACCTTGATTCTTTTCTATTTTATCTAAACATTCTTCAAAGGTCTTACTTTGTATTTGGAAAGTCCTTGCTAATCTAGAGGCTAGTTGTTCAATTTGGATCCTAGGTAAATAAGCATTGTCACTCATATTGCAAAACCTCTCCACACATGGATTGTTTTTTTTTCCAAGAAAGAGAGAGAAAAAAATACTAAAAAACAATCAAAAGTTAACAAAAAGCATGCAACCTTATCCCTCCAATCAAGTAATCAAACAACATTTATGGTTTAACCAACCACTAGAAACCTTCAATAAAACCAAAGGAGTTTTTAAATGACAAGCAACAAAATCCTTTTCACAAGAATTAGGTAAACTCAAATGGAGTTTGAATATGAAAAACTAAGAGTTAAAGAAGACAAACTACAAATAAGGTTTAAGAAAAGACACTCAAAATTGAATAGGATGGGAAGAAAGTAAAATGATATTCAGCTTAGTGTCCTTGAATTTATAATTTGACTATCTTGAAATTTAAGTTGCCTTTATACAGCCTTGGTTTTAAAGAGGTTCATCTCAACTCAAAAACATATATTACATTGAAAATCCAAAGAGAACATCCTCTGTATTTTTTTTATTTTTATTTTTGTAGAACCAGCACTTGATTGATCAACATAAGACTATATAAGCATATGCAATTTTCCTTTTGCACACTATTTTTTTTTCTGCAGAATTGTTTTTAGAACTTTTTTTTCCTACTTCATGCACTTGAATGAAGCTTCATTTAATTTTTTTTCAATCTTGAGTTTCTGCACTTTTCTCCTTTGAATAGTGTTTTAGGCCATTTAAAATAGTCCCTAACAAGTATATATTAAACACAAAAACAACATCCAAAGTACTTACACAAGATCAAAGTGAGTTGAGATCAAGAACACTCAAGAACACTCAAGAACACTAAGAACACATAAGAACAATTTTCATATTTTGAAATTTTGTTTAAGATCCATGTAGATCTCATTGAATTATAAACATTTTTTCATAACAAGTTCTTAAAATTCCTTTTAGACTTAAGTAGATCTAAATTTTAAATTCAAGAACACAAAAGTGAATTTTTAGATCTAGATTAGATCTAGGAGTTTTGATGCAAATTCCATCAATTAAAGTTTGTTTAATGCGCAGATTTATACATTATAAACATAACCTCACAAAGATAAAAAATATTAGATCGAATATTAAAAATTGCTCATGCTGAATTTTGACGCCAAGAACAAGCATTCAAGGATTCAAAATTTTGATGCAAATTCAAGCCAATTGGAGAGGATTCTATTGAACATTTTACTCTAACATACAGATCCAACATCAAACAAAAAAAATGTAATGTAGATCTAAGAGAATTAAGGCTAAATTTTTTCAAAACTTTTCCAGAATTTCAAAAATATTTTAGCGCCAAAAATTGCAAATTCAGATTTGAAATTTCCAGTAACTTTCAAGGTAATTCAAGTATAATTCATCGATTATTATCATCATAGAACGCAGATCCATAGATCCATATAGATCAAACTAATATTTACACAAATCCAACACAAAATCTGTCTGTGGATAAAATTGGAAAAATGAAAAATGAGAGAAAAATAGGAGTAGAAGAGAATGTCAACTAACATAAGTTTTGGCATAGGATCTTACCTCCATTGATGTGCTTTGAATACCACTTGATAGCATCTTGGAATGTGAGGAAAAATTGGTTCAATGGAGGCCAAAGTAATGCTGAATTGGATGCAAAAATAGAGAGTATCTTAGGCATTATTCGTAGGGAGATAAGCCATGGTTGCTCCACCACCTTGGAGTTCTAAGAACAAGGAGGTGCTCACCTCAAGACAAGGCTCAAGGAGAGAGAATTTGAGAGAAAATCTCACTCTGCAAATTCTAATTTCAATTAATGATTCAAAGTGTATCAAAATGACTACAATGTGCTCTATATATAGACCAAAGGAGGGGTATCAATGTGGGCCTTGGATCAGCCTCCTTCCTTTCCTAAAATGGGATTGGATTGACCCAAAATATAAGTCATGTATCCATACACTATGCAACCCCTAATTGAACTTTGATAAGCCCATGTTGTGGGTCTAAGAGTTACACAAGAGAGATAAGCCCATTTTATGAACCTAAGTATTACACAAAAAAAGTGCCTTAATCCTATACAAGTAGGGCCCTCTAATCTTATTACAACCCTAATCCTAAACTATACATTATGATTGGCTCATAGGCCCAATGGCCCTTTGCAGTTGGGACCTCTCCATCAAACTCCTACTTAGCGTAACTGCATTTGGAAAAAGATAAAAATAGGGATGAAAATTAGTGAGAATAAAAAAAAATGCAAAGGAGACAAAGCAAATACAAGAAAATCAATGTTATCTTGAACTAGAAATCATGAATTTCATATACCAGAAAATAAGATTACAAAACAAATTACAAATGCATTTAAAAATGAATGAAGGATACAAAACATAATAAAGAAAGAAGGAGGAATAAGGTTATATGTGGATTCTTCAAAGAAGGAGGGGTGAGGGTGGCTAAATTGGAAAAAAAGGAAAGGATGAAAATGGGTAGAAACTCATAATGGAATGGGAGTGTGGAGAAGGGAGAAAAATGTTTGAACATGGAAAGAGGAATATTTTAATAATTATAATTTATTTGATTTGATTTTTAAATATATAAAAATATTTTTTAAATAATCTATAAAATAAATATAAATATTTTTAAAATTTAAAATTTTATATTTTTTAGATATTTATTAATTTTAAATTATAATAAAATAAAAAATATTATGAATATTGAATATGAGGTAACATGCAAGTTCCATTCCAAAATTCTTATTGAATTGTTTCATTGAAATAGAAATTTGCTTAAATTGTAAAAAATAAAAGATGATGTGTGTTTGTAAGGTCCACCTAAAATTATTTAAATATTTTTAAAGCAATTTTGATGAGTTGGTAAGATAAAAATGCTTTAAATCTAAACTTTTTGGTATCAAGAGAGAATAAAAATGGTTACAGCCTAATCGTGTGCTTGAATGGATAGAATAGGGATGGAAGGAAAGGAGGAGGAAGAAAAAAGAACTTACCTTGTGTTTGGATGAGATATTTTAATGAGAGAAAGTAATTTTTAAAAGAATTTAAAATTTTAACAATTGAAATATCTTGTTTGTATATTGTTTTGTAAGAAATTTCAAATTTTAGGGAGTTTTAGAAAATATTTTAACCAATTTTAAAATGAGAGAATTTTAAATTTTTTAAAATAGATTAAATATAAAATTCCATTATGTTTTTTTCTCTATATTCTATATTGGTGCTACTTTATCTCTCTCTTTTTTTTTTGTTCTCACACATCTTTCTTTCCCATCTCTCATATCTGAAGTCATATATGAAGATATTATTTTTAATATCAAATGATATAATTGTATATTTCTATAATTTTAATTATGTATATTTGTTCAGTTATTATTCTGGTTAAATATGTTGTATAATAAAAATACTTGAACATCTAAATTCTTCGATGTACAAAAAAAGTAAGAAAAAAATTAAAATGAAACTGTGAATATTTAAACGTAAAATTTTGTATATAGTGAAAATTAAATTATTTAATCTAAATAAAAAATTTAAAATTTAATGAATTTAAAATCTACAATCCAAATAAAGTATTTTAAATATAATAAATTGAAATTTCTTTATCCAAACAAGATGTTTTTAAAATAAAAGTATCTAAATTAAAAGTATTTTAAATTTCTAAGTGTTTCAAATTTCTTGAAATGTTGAAATAATTCATCTAAACAAAAGATTATGAAAAAAATTTCTTTTCATCTGTTTGCATGTAGAAACCCGAGGGAAGTAAATATTTTTTTAGGTTCCATCAAATTTTTAATCCCTAAATAGGAGAGACAAAGTGTGGCAAATAATTTTTTTATTTTATATTTTTTATATATATTTAAAAATAAATATTATGTTAATAAAAAATTATAGTAAAAAATAAATTTTATCTTTTAAAATTATATAAATAAAATTTATATTACTAATATATTTATTTTCTTCCTCTTTTTCACTGTCCAAATAAAAGAAGAGATTTTTTTTTCTTCTTTTTTTTTTCTATTTCTATCTATTCAAACAACTCATTTTTCCTTCCTATTTTTATTTTCTTTCTTTCTTTTCTACTTTTTTTATCATTCAAACAATATAAGGATTGTTGCACCTAGGTAATCCCTTGGAAGGTATAGCCACATATCTAACAATAAATTATTAATCCTTAAAAACTTTAGAGGGTAATCCACACCTATTTTAGCAAGAATATTACTAAAAAAATTTCTCATACAAAGAATATTATAAATATTTTTAAACCTAAATTATCTATATTTATAATTTTAAATATTTTTATTTATATCTTTTAAATTTTAGTTAATGGTATGTTTAGATGGAGATGAAAGAGGAGAAGAAAAAAATAATGATATGGAAAGATTTTCCATAATTTATTTATGCAGGAAAACAAGAAGAAAGCAAACATTTTTTTGCAAGATCCACAAATTTTTAAGAGAAAGGTGAGGGAGAGAATTTTTTTGTTTTTATTTTTGTTTTATTTATTTTAAAATTTTAAAATTATTATATAATTTTTAGAAAATGAAATTATATTTATAAAAAATTAGATCTTTTAATTTTTTTAAAGTTAAATTTTATTTTTTAAAATTTATACAAAATAAAATTGATAATATTAACATATTTATTTTTTTCTCTTTTTTATCCATCTAAATAAAAGAAAAGAATTTTTTTCTTTCTTTTTTATTTTATTTCTACCCGTTCAAACAATTTATTTTTTTTTTTTTTTTCTCTTTATTTTTTTATTCCTTTTTTTTTCTTTCTGTTTCACTTATAATTCAAACAAAGTATAAGAAATTCCCTTACATAAATATTATCTAATTAAAAAAAAGAAAAGAATAAAAAAATTAAAACCCTAAAATAATAGATTATTTAAAAAAATTACTATATAAATGAGTTTGCCAACATCAAGTAAATATATTTAGAAATAGTTATAGAAGTTGCTTAACAGTGAGATACCTAAATCAATTTGAACAAATTTATTTTAAACAATTACTATTCATTTCAAAAAAACACTTAATACATCCAACAAACGAGGCATTCTACATCTGTATTAAATTGGCATCAAGTTTTGCCAGATATATCTTTGTAAAAGCCATCTGCTATATATAAAAGCAACAAAGAAGACCTTCACATATACAAAAAGTTTCCCCTAATTGCTATTCTAAAATTTCAGCAATTATAGACAGTTAACAAAGATCAAATCTTCACCATGGTCATCCCTTTGTCTTTTCCTCATGTGGTATGCAACTTCAGTTTTTAATGCATTTAATTTGGTGTAAGATTATCCAAAAGAAATATATTTTAAACATTATTAATAGCTAATTATGCAATAGTAATGGTTTTGGTACAGGTTAATAGGAGGATTATGTGCAAAGTGATGATGCTTTCATTATCAATAATAGTTCTGTTTTCAAGCACAACATACTGTGTTAATCTAAAGCTTGTAAGTCATATAAAGTTAGCTACTTTTGTGTCTGAATATTTTGAAGTGGGACCAGGAACAATTGCAGCAAAAACACTTTTAGATATTGAGTTTCCAAAAGGTCATATTGGAGTAAAGAGTTTCGATGCTAAACTAGTTGATGAAGATGGGAATTCAGTGCCTTTGTATGAAACTTACCTTCATCATTGGTTTGCTATAAGATACTTTGAAAATATTACCATGTCACACAACATTGAGAAGTATCCTGATCCTTTCAAGGCTATCACTTTCAAGAGAAATGAAGGCACATGCCAAGGGTATATTCTTCCACATTATTGGGGTTTTGGAGGTGAAACAAGAGGAACATCAACAAATATTCCAGATCCTTTTGCATTAGAAGTAGGTAACCATAAAAAGATTCCACATGAACTTAAAGAGAAATGGATGTTCAACATCATGGCTATTGATACACGTGGCGTACATGATAGAAAAGGTTGCACTGAATGTAGATGTAACCTTTTTAATCTTCCAAAGGACTTTTATAATGTCACAAAGGGTATTAATGACCAACTATTGTCCCCAAATTATAAAGGAGGACTCTTTTGTTGTCAAGATAACTTCCAATGCAAATTGAGAAATGGATTTCTTGGTCCAAAGAGAAGGCTTGCTCTAAGATACAAATTAAGGTGGGTTAATTGGAAGGAATATCAAGTTCCTGTTATGTTTTATATACTTGATTCCACTGATCGTGTGAGATCAAATGGTTCCAAAAAAATTCATGAATGCCAGGTAATTCAATTATTATAAACACAATACTTTATAGATAATAATAGAATTTTCAATTCTAAATAAATTTCAAACTATAATAATAGCCCTCTACTTTGTTCTAAGTGAGTAAAGTATATTTCTTAATTTTTCATAGATAGAATACACTATTCCGGGAATTGGTGATAATGATTCCCCTCATGTCCAAAAAGCAAACATCCTAATGGAAAAAGGTGGTTACCTTATATATGCCACTGCTCATATGCATACAGGTGTCATTAATGCAACTTTATATGGAGAGGTGATGTCTAATATTTTCCATAAGTATTATAGAGTCTTTATGGTTTGTTGTGGATCAAGTTTTATGAAACATTGTGACGCGCTCGTCGCAAACGCGCAAAAATAATTTCTAGATTTCCCCCAAACTATAGGTATAGTATAAGGTGCAACCTAGGTCATCTCTCAAAGACCATTTCATATTCTTAAGCAAATTAGGAGAAAGTTAGAAAAAATGGGTTTTGTAAATATATGATATTAAGTGCTAAATACAAAATACAGAATGAAATTAATTTGACTTAACAATTATCAACTCAAGGAATTCAGAGGCTATTTTCACAACTAATCATTGATCACTAAAATCATGCATTGTGTTTATCAACCTAGGATCATCTGGAACCCCTACAATGATCCTTGAATTCTCTACTGAGAAACCTCTCAGAATTCAATTGATTATGATCAACAAGATTAGTAACCACTTAATCTTTTATCTAAACCAATTTCACAATCAGAATTCAGTTGAAGTAAGTAATAAAATGAAAACCTTCAATTCAATTACTTAATTTCTACTCTTCAAACTTTTGGAAAATGATTTACCAATCAAAAACCAATTATAAATCAATTATGCATTAATCAAAATACATCAACCGATCAAACTTTGATTAAAGAATAAAATTGAAGAATATAGTGAAGCAGAGTAGAAACCACTTAATAAGCATGTAAATAAAGATCAAGACCTCAAAGTTAAAATGAAAATAGCTTGAATCCTTGAATTGAAACTACAAACCTAGCCTTCCATGAAGGAGGCAAACTAACAACAAAGAAAGAGGCAAACTAACAACAAATAAATCCTAAGCCTTCCATGTAGGAGGCAACTAACAACAAATAAATCCTAAGCCTTCCATGTAGGAGGCAACTAACAATAAAGAAAAACTAAGCCTTCCATGTAAGAGGCAAACTAACAAGAAAGAAAACCTAAGCCTTCCATGAAGGAGGCAAAACTAACAAGAAAGAAAGAAAGAAAGAAAGAAAGAAAATGGTATTGGAGTTAATCTCCAAAAATGGTGTGTTTCTCCTCTTGTAAACCCTTCTATTTATAGAGGATTTTTGAGGCATCATCTTCAGAAAGTCACCAACTAGGATATTACTTTTCCACCCTTTTATTGCTTTCACATGGGCTTTGTTGAAAATGCAAAACACTTTTGAATTTTTTGTCACCAATTAGCACAACAATTTTGACTTTCTTGCACCGCAATTTCGGATGTTCACATGTCCAAATTAGAGCTTGACTTCTGAACAAATGTTGTAGCCCCAGATCTTAGCTGTCCAACAGATTTGATTTCATCTCAATATGACTTTTGTATCTCAAGATATGGCCGGATCTTTGCACACTGTTCAAATTCCACGTCAGCAACACTATCTCATCTTTTGAGATAATTTCGGAGTCCTAAACATCCCATTTAGAGTCTGATCTTGCTTTGTAACTGTGGACACTTCTGTAAGCTTTCATTCAAGACAGATTTCATGATTTTTGGATGTCTAAAACTCCTATTATGCTCAAAATACTATAATAGTGTCATTTTAATCGGGTAAGCAAAGAAATTCAATTAAATTTCATATGAACCCAAACTCATAAAATATGACAAAGACCACTTAATTGAACATATAAGAAGTCTAAATGAGATAAAAGTGAGAGATAATTATTTATGAAATTTATGCTTATCACATTGTGAGTCTTGTATGGTTAATTCTAATCATGGTAAGAAATCAAATATTGTAATGAATTCTGTCCAATTTTATGTTTTTAATTAACTTAGGATGGAAGAATTTTATGTAGTACAACACCAAAATATGGAAAGGGAAAGGAAGCAGGAAATGAAGAAGGTTACATTGTTGGAATGTCAGTTTGTTATCCAAAACTAGGTTCTATCAAGATTAAAGATGGTGAAATTTTGACAGTGGAGTCTAGATATGATAACAAGTTTCGCACTGGAGCCATGGGACATTTCTATATTTATTTGGCCGAACAACTACTTGGTTAAGATATTGAAGATTGGATGTAAAACTATTCATGTATCCAGTTTGCGGATTCTCAGATCATAGGCTACTAGCAATGAATAAAATGAGCTTGTGGTTGAAGCAAATAAAAATTTCCCTATCATTTTTGTTACTCTTTAAATTACAAGGTTTGAATGTATATTTTGAGTCTGAAGAGCTTGAAGGTGCAATCTTGTGCGCGTATCCTATGTGTTTCTGGAAATTGAATATTTCAATTAATTTTAAATTTTAAGATTTATTATTATTATTTTAATTTTAAATATATTTATAATTTATTGATTATTTGTTTTAATTTATAATAATTATTCTCTAACTATTAATTTTAAATGAATTTTTTATATTTAAATTAAAAATATTATTATTATTATCAAATTAAAATATGATAATTAAACGCTATTATTATTGAAGATTATGTCATTAGCGTACAAATTCTAAAGAATAATATTATCACAACCTGTTTGATATCATCAAATTTTTTCAGTAATTTCAAAAATTTGTTTGATATTATTTCTATAAAGGTGTGATTCTTCTATTTTTTGAAAAATCTTTTTTTTGGGATTAATGCCGATGTTATTAAATTGACATGCTATTAAATTTATACCTAAATTCAAATTTTTTATTTATCCTGCATATTATATTTTATCTAATGCTAATAATAAAAAAGGAAAAAAATATATTTCAATAATTATATAATATGTAAACTCTGAAAAAAAAATTTGTATCTAAGTATAACAGATTGTGATATTTTATTTGATTGTGAAAGTATAATGTTATGAGACTTCATTGAAAAATTTTCAAAACAAATTATATGAAATATATAAATGTTGTTTATTGTCTTCCATCTATTTTGAGGAAATGTTTGAAAATTTGTACATTGAATATCTCTTATTATGTGAGCACTATTAAAAAAAATTAAAGACTTATTGTTATGTTACGATCATATGATGATATTATCTTAAAAATTAGTTTTTGAATTTTACCTTTTATTTTTTTGTAAATTACGGAGTGATAGTAAAATTTACAAACATGTTTATTTGGTTATAATGTTAGATATAAATATTTTAAATTCTAAAAAATATTATTAATTATTAATAAGATGATTTTGGTATAATTAAATAAGTATGATAATTATTGATTATTATGCTATATTTCTTTAATAATATTAAAAAATTAAAATATTTTATCATGAGTATTCAAACTTATAGTTGAGATAGAAAGTTTATCAGTAAGTTATTGCACTACAAAATTGAAGTTGAAACATATGAGATTTTGAATCAATTTTAAAATCAAAAGAAATTGCTAAGGTTTAATAGTATCTCAAAAATGTTATAGAAAATTTTTAAAAGTTAGAGAACTTAAAATTATATTATTGAAAATTATTTATAATGCCGACACATAAAAAAATATAGGTAATCTTATTATATAATACGAGTATGCCAAAATATTTTATAAGATTATCAATAATAAAAAATATTATGGGTTTATTAGAAAATATTTTGCTATGCCTTTGATAAAATATTCAACAGACCCTGTAAACTATAATATTAATAGGTTTTTTACTATATTAAAACAATATAACGATGACAAATAAATTTGATTTATACAAAAACAAATCACAAGTGGATTTATTTTAATATCAAAAAAGATATCATGATTTAGATTATCCAAGTAAATAATAAAATATATTATGAAAATTAAGTTATTATTATTTACCTATGAAAGAATTTAAAGATGAATATTAAGAAAAATTTTTTGGTAAATATTTTATAGAAAGAAAACTTATGTTTCTTTTATGTAGACATTATAGTTTCTAAGAAACGGTAAAAAAATTAATAAATATAATTTAAGATATGTACATATATGTTGAAATTTCGTGAAATGATTGTAGGGTTGTATCCCTAATTAATATGATGTCAAAAAATAATTTTACCATATTTGCCATAAAACAAAAGTTAGTAAATGACATCGAGAGAAATCAAGTTTCAGCTAAAATAAAATAAATAATAATGGAAAATCAACCTTTATAATTGGAGATCTCATGAAAAAAGTTCACATGAGTAATAACAAGTTATTATTTATTATTCTACCACTATTAATTTTTCATTCCTATGGTGTGAGAAATTTTATGTTACATTGAATATGAGGTTAAATATATACTTTGTTTAACTAGGAAAAGGAGGAAGAAATGAAATAGAAAAGAGAAAAAGGTAAAAGTTTTGCTTTGTTTATTTGCGTATAGAAATAGAATAAAAGAAAACATTCTCCACGATCTCACATAAATATTAATTTCTCCAAATAGGAGAGAAACTGGGGGGAGACTTTTTTTTATTATTTAAATTATTAAAATTTTTATATGTTTAAAAATATAAAATAAAAATATATTAATAAAAACATAGTAAAAAAGTCAAATTTTTTAAATTTAAATTTTATTTATCTAAAATTATATAAAATAAAATTTATACTATTAATATTCTTTCTTTTATCTTTCCTACCCATCCAAATAGGAGAAGAAATTTAATGAGTATGATATCCCTTATGGATGGTGTGATAGTGTATAGATACGAGACACACTTGATGGAGACAACCACATAACTGTCAAGTAGGATCTTATACAAGATTGAAACATAACCTCTAGAGTACTCATGAATTACTAGAGACATAAATTTTCCTAAAATTAGTGATTATAACAAAAATTATGAGGTGTAATGTGATAAATGAGCCTTTAACTTACATCAAAGTGTAATTGGTTCATAGAAATTTTACTTCACCAAAATATTATAAGTCTATCTGTCTATGATTTGGTTTATAATCCAAAAGATATCAAATTTGATACATTTACATTTATGATGTAAATCAGCAAAACTTATTTCTTAGATTCTATTTTATTAAAAAATTGAAAATATTTTAAAATATATGAAGATTGTTGTAAAAATTGAATATTTTAAAATAATTATTGTTATTTTAATTTTAAATATATTTATGATTTACTGATTATCTATTTTATTTCATGATAATTAATTTCAAATTACTAGTTTTAAATGAATTTTATTATCAAAATTGAAACAATATTTATTATTATCATTGGTGGATTAAAAATGTGATAATTCAATGTGATTTAAAATTATAATTTTATTACCTATCTTAATTTTGATTCCTTATGTAGACGTTATTTAAATTTTAAATTATCTTTTTTACATTGTATCTAATCATTATTGATCTATCAAATTGATTATATGGTTATAACTAACTAATTGTCATTTGAATTTTAAATGTAAATTGGAATTAAACCATGTAATTAATTTTAACTATAAGCCAATTTAATTTTCAAAAAGCTCTACTTTTATATAAATGAGTTGACATTTTTCATTTTAGTAGAATGCTAAAAAATAAATTACATTGTTGGATTTTCTATTTTATTATTCTTCTAGCTTCTATTTTTATTTTATTATAAAAAAGATTGCTAAATTCTTGGATCATCCTATAAGAGCATAAGTTTTTCAAGATAATACTATCACACATCTTAGCCTATGCGATATCACGAAAATTTTCCAACATTAAATCCAATTAACTAGCCAAACCAATGAAAATATAGACAAGATTGCATAGAAATACACCCTTATTCATAATTTGAATTAGTAAAAATAATAAAAGAACAAAGAAAAATAAATATATTATTATATTCTATCACTTGTTCATAGAATCCATCATATAAATACTAGAAAAAGGATTAGATAAAGTAATATGATAAATTTATCATATCCTATTAGTTAATTAAACAAACAAAATAAGATATGATAAAAAAGTTATACTATCTTGTTTTACTTATCTTAACTTCAAACAAATTTTAAATATTTTATATTTTTAAATGTCTTCGAATATATAGAAACCATTCCTTTATACAAGAGAAAGATATTGAGAGGGTGAGACTCCTATAATGTGAGACTTAAAACTTATGTTTTTTGAAAAGCAAAAATTATTTTACTACTTTTCTAGTTTTATATTGTTGATTTTTTTATTTTTATAATTCTAAAAATACTTAATCTATAGTCAAAATTAAGTGGTTACAATCATAAATCAATAAAAATATTAATTGAAAGTTCATTGTTTCAACTATAATAAAAAAATAATTAAATTTTTCTTTGGATAAACAAAAATTATATTAATCGAATACTAAAAACTCAACAAACGAAATACAAAACACACTGCATAACACCAATACTCAAAAATAGAAAGATATTATCCTATCCTTAAATACAACAAATAAAAGAAATGTATCTATACGTTACTACTAGTTAAGGCTTAGTTACCATATGCCCAATACATTCATTCACTAAAAACTCATCACCATGCTATAAACAATAACAAAAAGTAAAATAAAATTCATTGGATTATTAATCCAACAATTTAACTTATAAGAGATGTAACTTCTTTTGCTTTAATCCACTTTCATGGTATAAACTTAATTAAGTCCATATCTCATCCTCTTGTAGAGCCTACGAATTAAAAATCATCTGGTTATGATCTAACCATAATGATCGTATAGTTTCAAACCAAATAATCATTCATTTATCCCTTACGTACTTGGAGCAAGTAGTCAAACCATAGAATTGTACAAAATATTCCTTAATATTATTTGTAAAGTAGTACAATACCCAACCTAAATAAGGCACAACCTTCCTACTTTAATCACTTTAGGAAACTCTCACTAGTTGTCAAACAAAGACATTCACCTTAAAATGTACCTTTTTAATCCAAAACTAATTGAAGAATTAGTCCTCACCCTTACGTTTGAAACCTATGAAGAGTTTGTATATTGATTTAACAAAGTATCTTCCATATGGTTTTGCTTGCCATTCCTATCAGTCCTTTTATTTTTCTATAGTTGTAAGTTGCTTGCAAAACGTAAGTGTAAAACCGTTTGCCAAGTTTTATCCACAAGCAAGTTATAGAAAGGAAGTATTCAAGACTCCAATATTAATTCTATAGAGACTATGGAAACAATTTATTAGAGAAGTTTGAATCCTAATTTTTAAGCTCACCAAAAGAGGATTGTATGCTATGGAGTTTAAAATAAAAATAAGTTTTTTCAAAGGTGGCAAGTGAAACAACACGATACAAGTTATGGAAGAACATGAGACTTTGGATCCCCTTGTGACTTTACTTACTTTTATCCCTAATTCTCCCTAATAATTGTTGACCATCTATTTTAAGGCTATTACTACCTAATGATCATGTAATAGTAATAATTTTCTCCTAAATACTACCTCCAATTATCATGCAAGGTAGATAGATAAGAGAAACATAAAGTATAAGAGGGTATCAACTACTACTTAGGCAATTAACTAGTTAGAAACCTAGGATTTCGATTGATCTTCCAAAAGCCTGTAAATTCAGTTACCTTATAGTTCCTTCAATTGGAGATGGTATGACTGTTTACCCCCAACCAACTCACAAATTAATAAGAGTGACAAATTTATATTAATGAATTAAGCATAATAAGGCAGCTAAATTGGATAAGAAGATACCACCGTTCATAATGTAATGACATATAATTATTAACGGGGAAAAATTAGGGTTCAAGCAACTACATAACAAGATTCATCAAAGCCCTATGAATTGGGATACATGATAAAAATTAACCTAAAAGAATCCATAACTTAGTCCTAAGATAAGAGATACAAAATTGGATTACTAGCAATGTTGACAATCAACTGTACGACTACACCATGAAGGGATGTCTTCCACTGAGATCCTATGGGAGGACACTAGAGGAGGACACCGAAAATGGAGAGGCTAGAGATAAAGAATGGAGGAAAGGTAGGATTGTGCTTAGAGTATGGAAGCATTAGCAATTCAAGATGGTCGAATACGGTATGTCTCCTACTCAGCTAGAGACTCATTTTTATAGGTGTGGATTAGGGCTTCAGTTGTTGCGGACCAGATTAACCTAGTTGCTCCCTTAGCATTCGCAGTCGATTTAGGTCATATGTAGTACTGTTAGCATTGATTAGAATCCTTTTTTGGATCATTAGGGTTGATTTGACTCTTTTATGACGATTCCTAGTCTTTACACGATCGTGTTATATTTTGCATGACCGTGCTTACTTATTTTGCATTGGCATGTTGTGTTTAGTTGACACAACCATGCTCAGGTCTGCATGGCTATGCTGGAAGGCCTAGTTCATTGTGGGTCATTTTGTTCTTCTATTTCTTCTTGTCTTTTTATACCTTTTTTAGCCTAAAATTTTTCTATTTTCTAATTCTTGCTTGTGTGACCATTTCTAGAAAAATAAGGGGGATTGGATAAAATTACTAATGAATAATGTTGAATTTTGTAATAATTATGTTTAAATTTCAATAAATAAATTAACGGAATGATAATTTATCATTGTACAAAGAAACTAAGATCTTGCAAGATTTCATGTTGATGAGTCTCATATTGAAAAAGTTTCCTCCTCTAACTCCAATTCCACACCCATCACCATTGGTCAAGCCTCATGCCTCTACAATATTTGTTTCCTTTAAATTAGAAATATTATATAATTTAGGGAAGGTATATTGCAAAGTATGATCTTTTACCCACACATCCTGCTAAAAAGATGTATTCTCACCATTTCCCACCCTTGTTTATGCATTTTGTCTTCCAGCTATGCCTATACTCTATATCATCACTCCAAATATCTATATGATCTAGCCACCACATTGATATGTACCTATAATTTACACTACATCATATGTCCCGAGTTTCATACTTAGATTTTAAGACCCTAGACCAAAGGTTTCTCTCTTGTGTCAAGAATCTCTATCTCCATTTTCCCAATAATACTAAATTAAAAGTCTTAAGATCTTTCACCCCCACACCATCAACCTCTTCTTCTTTTACAGACCTCTTCCTAAGACATCCAATGTCTTTTCCTCCCCTTCTTTATTTCTCCCATAAAAATATTTTATAAAGAAATTCGAGGGCATGGATGATACCTTTAGGAACTTTGAAGCAATAAAGGAAATTAATCAACAATAAGTGAAGAACCAATTTGAGAAGGAAAATTCTACCATCAAAGAATAGGGTCTTGCACTTCTAGGATAACAATCTTTTTTTTCTACATTGTTTAACATTGGCTACCAAGTAACCAGCCTCCTTGGAATTTGCACCAATCAGGATTCCCAAATAACTAAAAGGAATACAACTAACTTGGCAATTGATGAACGAAGCCATTGATCGCATCCATTCCTCTTCAACATTGATTTCCATAGTGTGACTTTTATAAAAATTCACTTTTAGAGGACAACTCAAACAACTATAAAAGGGCCTTTATTAGCCTTACATTTGATCTCATTACTCTTCCAACCAATATAGTGTCATTGACGTATTGTAAATGAGTTATACTCAAATTATCATTTTTAATGAGAACTCCTTTAAATAACTTCAATTTCGTTGCCTTTGTTACCATTTTACTCATCCTTTCTATGACTATCAAAAAGAGAAAAGGTGACAATGGGTTTACTTGTCGTAAGTCACTTCCTACACTAAACTCCTCTGGAAGACTGCTATTCACCAATATAGATATTTTAGTTGTTCTAAGACACTTTGAAATCCATTCAATCCATTTTTTGGGAAAATCCATCCTCCCTATCATGTAAGGTAAGTAACTCCAACTTACTGAGTCATAAGCTTTTTTAAAATCCACCTTGAATAGAATTATTGGACTCTTGTTCTTTTTTTCTCCTTCCATAATTTTATTCATAATCATAACTCCATGATTTTCCTCCCATTGAGAAAGGTTGACTATGTTTTTCAGATAAGCTTATACATCACCTTTTTGAGTCTGCATGCCAACAATTTAACTAGCACCTTGTACATACAATCAATTAGAGAGACCAGTCTATAATTACCAATTCATTAATGATAGTCCTTCTTAGGTATCTGAGCAGCAAAAGAGCTATTTAATCTTATAACCAAACGTCCATTTTCCTGAAACTCGGATAAGAATGACACAAAATTTTACTAATAAGTTGCTTCAATTCTTTTAGGAAACTAAAATGTAGCTCGTCCGATTTTGGACTTTGATCATCCTCACAATCCTACACAGTTGCCTTAATTTCTTTCTCCATAAATGGTGCCACTAACCCAATAGCCTTTTCCTTAGAAAGTTGATCAAAGTCTACCATATCAAGTAAAGTTCTCCCTATCTCTTATGACAAGGATGGAAATTGGCCAAGTCATGATAGACTTCGAGTGATCAAGTCTGACTTGTTTAAAAAAATTTAGGCTGAAATTTGAGTTTGTTACCTGTTATAGATTTTTTTTATTGTCAATGTCTAGCCTATTTAAGATCTGTTTAAAAGCTTACAATATAAAAAAAAGTCAATAAATAAACTTAAAATTTATATATATAAATAATTAAAAAAGTTTACAAATTTATTATATAAATCATTTCTTGTATATTATATGTTATATATCTTATATATTATGTATCTTATATCTTATATATTTTGTATGTTATATATCTTATATCTTATTTCTTGTATATTATATATTTAATATATTAAAATAAATTATAAATTATAATATATTTATATATTTAAACAAGTCTCTAAATAGGTTAAATAGATTTTTTTTATACGTCCAAGTCTATTTTATTTATTAAAATTTTTTTTAACAAATATGAGTTTATCTATTTATTAAATAGGATAGGACAAAACAAGTCAGACCATAGGCTCCTATCACACTACTTGACTCATTACCACTCCTACTTATGATATGAATTGTCTCTCAAAAATGATCTTTGATCTCCTTCCTAATATCTTGTACACTTGTCACCAACTTATCTTATTTCTTTAAGCATAAATTTCTGTGGTCTTCCTTTATTTATTGATATATACATGGAAGTACCTTGTGTTTGCATCTCCTTCCTACAACCATCTAATTCGATACTTCTAAAAAATGAGATTTGCTTTCATATTTAAAAGCTTAAACAAATTACTCACATGTTCTTTTCGTTTGAGAACCTTTCCCTCCTCCAGAAAATTAATCCTCTCTTTTTTGTCCCACCTAAAGATTTCCTACCTTGTGACATTTATCTACTTATCAAGATCACCAAATTGATTATAGTTCCAAGCTTTTAGTTTATTTTTGATATTTTGATCTTCTCTTTTAGAACAAAAGTAGCATGATCTTCCACTTGAGTTTCCTCCCAATTCTTGTTCACAAAGGCTTTGTATTATGGGTGATCCTTTCAACAATTCAGAACTGTAAAAGGTTTTGGATTCCAATTTTCATCTTTATTTTTAGTAAGATTGCACAATGATATGAGATTCCTGTACTCAAATCCCAGTGAGATGTGTTCCTCCATATATTCAACCATCCATATGATGTAAGAAATTAATCAACTTTACTCATATACCTTTTGTATGACCTATACCATATGAAGTTCTTCCCCACATTGAAAAATGTAAGTCTAATGGTACTACTTCTCTGATGAAAGTTTCAAATGTTGTAATATTTTCTCTTCTTGAAGATCTTGGACTTGCTCTTCTTTCATCCTTTGATTTAATGGAATTAAAGTCTCCCACTACACACCAATGATCCTTACCATTATATCTTCTCACATCCAATATTTCTTTCCATAATATTTTTTTCTAGCTAGTTTCCATGGTACATATACTCTCATAATCACCACTTCTATATAATCTTCTCCCCATTTTCCTTTCAGTCTTATGAAATGACTTCCTTCAACTAGATCTTCTATATCAAATATTTTACTATCCCACAATATTGCTAATCCCTTGACATTTCCTTAGGCTGGTTTGTATATATAATTGAAGTCATCTCTATCCCATAATGATGATCATAATCTCGTGTCTAATCTCTCTTTTTTAGTTCCATGCAGACATACCATATCCATTCTTTGTTGTTTTTTTTACAATAGATTCACCTCTACTTTCTTTGTTTTCCCCTTAGCCCCTAATATTCATGGTTACTGTTTTCATAATACCTCAGTCAACCCCTGCATATGTCTACTCCGATAACAGTCAATGTTTATCGCTTCCTATTATCATCCTTATTGGTTTGTTCCTCCTGAAAACCTTGTCTGTCCCTTTTTTTCTAACTCCCTCAACTTCTATATTATATCTTCATCTCCTCCTGGATTGTGTAGTCCTAATAAATTTCTAATTTCCCACACCTTTCGAGCTTGTTCCTCCCCCTGTTTGATTGTCTTGTCTCCTGAACCTGCTCTTGACAGCAACAGAGGAAAACCAATACTGGTTAAGAAAAAAAGAAAAGAAAGAAAAAAAAAAAAGAAATAATAAAAACTGAAAAAGAAAAAGAAAATAAAAAGCAAAAAAAAGAGAAAAAAGAGAGAAAACAAAAAATAGAACAAAATATAAATAACAAAATCAAAAAGGAAAAAGAAAAACTTTTCAGTGGTTAAAATTAATTAAAAAAAAATATAATAAAAACTGAAAAGCTAAAAAATATAAGAAAATGAAAAACAAAAAAAATTGGAAAGAAAAAGAAATAAATAAATAAAAAAGGAAAAATAATAATAATAATAATATTAAATAATAAAGACAAACAAATAAAAATGAAAAAAAAAATTCAGTTAAAAAAAAAGTAAGTTACAAGTTAGTTAAAGGGGTAATTAGGAAAAATAAATGATTAAAAAAATATAACAAAAGAAATGATAAAACAATAGAAAAACAAAAAAAAAAATGAAAAAATGAAAAATAAAACAAAAGGAAAAACGGGTGGCATATAAATAAAAGCAGAAGCAAATTTGGTGGAGGATTCAGTTTTGAAAATTCCTCAAAATTGCAAGAAGTAGCTTCTCTCTCAATCTCTCCAATTCCTGAAGCTTCCAGAGTTTCTCGGGTTCTCAAGGAGTATCTCATTGTTCCTACATCCCCTTCCAAGAAGCAAGACTTTGAGTCTAGGAAACCTCTCTACATCTCTAAGCTTAGGAAACAACAGCAAGAAAACCTTCTTTGCAAGAAAACCTTCTTTGCCTCGCTCGCCATTTCCAGGTAAAATGCTTTGTCTAACTTTGCATGCTTCTACTAATCCGTTAAGCTTATGAGGCCGAGTTAACAGTCCTGTGAATGATATTGGAAAATTCTTTACGAGCTTGTAACATTTCATATTGATTGCTTCAAGTCGATGATCTGCTAGAGATCGTTTTATTCTGTTGGCTAAATTTAATGATGTGCAAACAGGATTTGCAGAAATATGTAGGTCTGGAATGAGTTGTTGTATAGAAAATCTATTATGCCAATAATGAACACAAATTCTAAATCCTTGGTGAAAGATAAAACAGAATGTTAAAGGAACAATAGTGAGGTCAAGCCACCATTACAGTAACTGAATGAATAAAGTCAAGGTGCATGAGAATTAAGGAAAAGCTGCTAATAAACATGGATGATTGTATCTGCATAGTGAACGCTTGTCTGGTCTATCTGTTTTAATTTAGTCGTACTTCATTTATTCTCCAGAGTCTATGTAAATCACAAATAAAATCTTGAAGTTTTTGGCATCTGCTGCGTCTTAGATTAGAATTGATTGGTTAGCCAAAGGTTCTGCAAATCTGATTCGACACATAGTTCTCGGTGAGAGTCATCCATTGCATCCCTTGCATGATTCGTTAAATTGATTTGGTGCTGATAGATGATCACTGAATAGTGTGTCTAAGGCTTAAGTCTTCCTATCTCACTGTTATGACCTAATGGATTTTAGGCAACAATTCCCTAGACAAGTCACCTATAACAAGATTATTAGCCGAACCTAAGGTTAGGTAAGTCTATTAGGTAAATTTCTAGTAGGAACCTTGAGCTAGTCCAATTTTAACATAGGAGAAACCAGTCGCTCCAGAGGGGCCTACATGATGACCAACGATCATTAAGGTGCAACCGCCATCTGGTGCCATCGGGTCTATAGATTTTTGCTGCAAAGTAAGGATGACAAGGAGTCACTGATCACACTGATAGTCTTGCTCCAAGAGCTTATGATAGCAGAACAAAGAAAAGATGCTTGGAGAAGAAGTCTTTGATGGTTGCAGATTAGTTTTAGGCCCCTCAAGAGGTGCAAGTTGGCCTTCTGGTGGCGGATTCGTTTGACACAACATCTACTCAAAACTACTTGAGAAGCGATACCTTTTACATGGTCTTCCACGTGGCAAGCAAAAGTATTGATGCAGATTAGAGGCCCTGTATTCTACATGGAGCAGGTCACAGAAACAACCAATAAATGACCACATTGATACAAAGGAATGAAAGGAATGTGTAGAAGAAATCAAAGTCTGCGAATGGGTGCATGATAGGTTCTGAAATTATGTTCGCTGTTCTTAGCCATTTCGTTTAGCTCTTCAGACCACATTTGCCTTGATTGGTATCCTGTAATCGTGCTGGTATATATGGTTCAAGTCGCTTAATCGTCACATCAGTTTATGTCTTAGTTCCAGGAAATGTGAGGTGGTTAGCGTTTATCTTGGCTAATTTTAATTTCTATTGTAAGGAGCCGAATAATCATTAGTGACGTGTCTTCTATCATGCACCAGGTGTTTGGTTAAGCATGTACGTGAGAAAGGAATAGGGAATACATGGCCCTGTGCAGCTTACATGAAAATATGTATCCCAAAAGCTTGTTTTAAATTTAACTTGGGAGAGTTAGAAACTCAACTAGACGCTTGGCCTAGTGGTTGGTGCGTTGCTTGTATCCCTTAAGATGTGTTCAAATCCTAGGTGCAACTTATTTTGATTAAATGGTTATTAACCTTCCATCACTTTATTTAATTATACCAATGATTGCTCTACTTAATATTTTATAATTAATTTCGGTTAAATTTAATTTTTTATTTTAATTTTTAATTTGAAATCAAATCCTTCTACTTAATATTTTATAATTAATTTGGGTTAAACTTAATTTTTTATTTTAATCTTTAATTTGAAATCAAATCCTTCTATTTGGGTCAAGTCCACTTTTTTTTAAAAAAAAATTTCGAATCAAGCCTAATACTCTTTTAATTGGAAATCGAGTTTTAGGTCAAGCTCACTTTTCAAATTTTTTAAAAAATATAATTCTTTTTTTTTCTTATATGGGTCAAGTCCACTTTTCAATTTTCCTTTTAAAAATATAATTCATTTTTCTTCTTGTGTGGGCCCAAGAGCGATACTAGAAAAATAAAACAATTGGCCAAACTCTTGAATAAAATAAATAATTCTTCCACTAAATCAAGATTATTTTTATATTTTTGGGTCAAGCCCGATTCTTTTCTTAAAATGAAATCAAGCCTAATTCTTTTTCATTAGAAATCAATTTTTCTATCAAATCCTTTTTATAAATTTGGATCAAGTCCAATTCTTTTTTTTTAAATAAAATCAAATCTAAGTCTTCTCCCTAGTCATTAAATCAAGTTTTCTTTTAACTTGGGTCAAGCCCAATTTCCTTTGAAATCAAGTTCCTTTTTACTTTGGGCCAAGTCAAATTTCCTCCATTTATCACTGTTTTTATTAACTTCGTCAAAAATGTCTGTTTTTTATTTTCTGAAATTCGAGCAACGGATTCTAATACGGGTAAGAAGCTTTCTCTGCTGTACTATATTTTAGTTTGGACGGATTCCAAATACGGTTTACGACAATTTGGATTTTGCAAGCATGCGATTTCAGAAAATCACTGTTTTTACTAACTTCGCCAAAAATGTCTTTTTTTTTCCTGAAATTCGAGCAAGGGATTCTAATACGGGCAAGCAGCTTTCTCTACTGTATTATATTTTAATTCGTGCAAATTCCAAATATGGCTTACGACGATTTGGATTTTGCAAGCACGCGATTTTAGAAAATCACTGTTTTTACTAACTTTGTCAAAAATGTCTGTTTTCATTTTCTGAAATTTGAGCAACAGATTCTAATACGGGAAAATAGCTTTCTCTGATGTACCGTATTTTAATTCGTGCGGATTCCAAATACGGCTTACAACGATTTGGATTCTCTAAGCACGCGATTTTAGAAAATCATTGTTTTTACTAACTTCGTAAAAAATGTCTGTTTTTATTTTCTGAAATTCGGGCAACAAATTCTAATATGGGAAAGCAGCTTTCTCTGTTGTACCGTATTTTAATTCGTGTGGATTCCAAATACGGCTTATGACAATTGGGATTTCGCAAGCACGTGATTTCAAGAAATCACTGATTTTACTAACTTCGTCAAAATTTTCTGTTTTTAATTTTTTCTACAATTTGTGCAACAGATTATAATGCGGGCAAGCAACCTTCTCTGTTGTATCATATTTTAATTCGTGCAGACTCCAAATACGGTTTACAACCATTTGGACCTTGTAAGCATGTGATTAAAAAAAATCGCTGTGTTCACTCACTTCATCCAGAAAAATCAAGTTTGACCTAAAATCACCCTTTCATGTTCCAAGAGATCAAGTCTCTTAACTAGAACTACGTAACCTTGAGTTTTCCATTGCACCAGGGAATACATAGGAGCAGGATCAAGTCGTGTCAGACTATTTTCCACCAACCTATTTATTTTTATTCTAAACTAAAGGGGTCAAACAGTTTTCAAAAATATCAAAATCACACACTCAGTTTAAGGATATCGTTCTTCAAAATGAGCGAGTAGGATGCCTAACACCTTCCCTATTCGTAACCGACTCCCAAACCTAGAATTTCTTCCTCAACTTAGGGTTTTTTCCAAATATTTTCCCTTTAAAAATAAAATTTGGTGGCAGCTCCACAAATCATTAAAAAATTCTTTTTTTTTTATTTTAGCGAGTTCGTCGTCTCATTATAATTATAGTTACAACACTCAGTCAAATCCATAGAAGCTATGGCCATTCCTTGCCATATTACCGCCACCTTCGTGTTACCTTGAGGTTGTTGTAATGTCATAGTTTATTGTTAGACTCGCCCTATCTTTCGCCCATGCTGTTTTTGTTAGCATCCTACATGTCTCAACAAATTTAATATCTCAATGTCTTCCTCCATATTTAAGCCCAATTTTTTCTCTTTGCTATTCAGCGTTGAACATTGGGACTCTTTCAATTCTTCTTTTTACCCGTTAGATTGGATAAGATGCGCCAAGCAGTGGTCTTCATTCAATGTTATCTTAGACTATTTGAGGCCCATTTACCTCCATATTAGCCTAACTATAGATTGTAACAAGGAAACATATTATGGCACACCTAATAAGCAAACACTGGCCTACAATTTATTTGTTTGAGGAAACAAAAGACTCTTTATTTCTTTTACCTTTTCTTTCTCTAAATTATGAGAGTTTCTTTTTGCATTTTATTTTGTTTTTTCCATTCTCCTTTCATGTTAAAAAATAAAATTATTTTTACAAATAGGTAATTTTTGAAAATTAGAATTCAAAAGATTTGGATTTTTTCTGAAAACATGTATCCGGAAGACAAATTGTATCATGTTTATTAAATTCGGAAAGGTGTATCTAGAATGAGAATATAAATTTCCAGATGTCTGTTTATGAAAAAGGATTAAAGTAAATTTTAAATAAGTTATTTCAAAATGTTGTATTAAAGGAATGTGCATATATATATATTCTGAAAAAATGTTTTCGTAATGCCGTGGGTGAACTTTTGAAAGATATTTTTCAAAAATGAATTTAATTACTTTTTAAATAAGTATTTTTGAAAGGTTATTAAATCCATTCCAGAAAAATATTTTTGAAACCTCAGTTCATTCCAAAATATTATTTTTAAAAATTATTTAAAAAATAAAAAATAAAAAATACTTCTAATATTTAATTTTATCAAAAATAAAAAAATATAAAAAATAAAAAATAAAAAGACGGGGTAAAAAAACAACTCCCCTAAATCACTCAAAAAGCATCGGATGAACAAGAACCAAAATTAGAGGCTTCCCATTTTTTTATCGAAGCTCATTGCGAAACTACTGCTTTAAGTACATTCTCCAACAACTTATTTTTGGTTCACCACAAGTGATTTTGTGGTCATTGTTTGGCTATGAATTTCTGCTTGACTACATGTTTTTTATTTTTTATTTTTCTTGAAAAACCATGGTGAATCATGGACCAACACATATTTACCAATTTTTCTCCATTTTGACCAGTTTTTCAACACTCCGGTTTTGTGGGTGATTTGGATCCATCCGGCCTAGCTCTAAAATGAGAAATCATCATTATATATATATATATATATATATATATATATATATATATATATATAAATTACATTATATCAATTTCTACTTCATTTATATTCATAGGATTCTTTTTTATACTTTTTAAAAAAAATTTAAAAATTATTAAAAGTTAAAATTTAAAATGTAGATGAATATAGATAATCTTATATATAAACCAATTATTACTTCCTTTAAAATTTATGCATAATTTTAAATCTTGCTCAATAACAAGTAGTGAATTTATAAAAAATTATGATGCATTTAATAGAAAATATATATATATATATGGTGAACAAGAATTATTTTATAGAAGTTGTATTTTTTAAGAGATTGTGTTTACGCTGTAAAATATGCTTAACGATAAGTTAATAATGAAAGTCATGACTAAATATTTTATCGTAAAAGATAAGATAATTTTTTAAAATAAAAAACTCTAGGAGAAAGTATAATCGATGGCTCCAGAATTGCAGTTATGAATGAAAAAATACACAATATAAAAAGAAAATTAAAATAATATATTTTTAAATCTTTTTAAAATAGTTAAATTATGATTTTGTTTCTCAATTTTAAAATTTTTAATTTAAATATTTTATTTTTAAAAATATTATGATTATAATTTTTAATATTAACTCAAATTATATTAAATCAAAATATATTAATCATAATTAAAAAATATTAATCAACACATTTTAAAAAATATCAAAAAAATTTCTAACCATGATTAATCAATCTTAACTTAAGTTAACTTCCATGATCATAATTAAAATATTTCAAAAATAAAAAATCTAAATTAAAAATTTTATAATTAAAAAAACTAAAATTTAATATTTTAAAAGAATTAAAAATATATTTAACCTTAAAAAAATATATACAAAAGTAGCCTTAAAATAAAGAATATGGAAGATTTTGTATAATACAAATGTGCTCAATTAATGCGATGATCGGTTTGTAATATGTTTTCAATTTCAGAGTTTTTGGTTTATGTTACTAATTTATCACTAATTTGTATTTTTGGCATAACTCTCACGTTTTTCAACACTCAACAAAGATTTGAATAAACATGTGTAATTATTAATTATAGGATAAAATATACTTTTACTTCTTTTAAAGTAACTATATTTGATTTTAATCTTTTAACTTTTTTATTTTAATTTTATACATTTTAAAATTTTTAAAAATAATTATTATCATTATTTCTTGATAATGTAGCATACATCTAAACATATTATGCAAAATATTAATTTAGAATTATCGCTAATGCGATATAATTTAGTATATTCCATATCATATCATCAAGTGTTGATCAATGGGAATTACATGTTTATAAAAAATTTAAGAATGTAAAAAAATAAGGATGAACTATATTATATGACTTGAAACATATTTACGTTTTTATTTCTTCACAAAACTTGGATTTAAATGAAAATGCAACTTATTCTGTAGAATCAGTTTAATAAATTAACTTCCACAAATATATAACTCTAGCTCACCTCTAGAACAATTAATGGTGGCTTTACGGTACAATCTCACAATCCTTCAGTTCATATTTTCATAGTGGAAGATGTTTCAAATTAACCTAGAGAGAGATCATTAGTAAACAACTCTTGCATCTCTATAAATTCATTAATATTATTTCCATAAACCAATTCCACACATTAAGCTACCAAATTACATATTCATGGAGACCACCACTCACATTGCAATAGTTTCAGTCCCAGTATACAGCCATCTGCGTTCAATTCTTGAGTTCTCTAGAAGACTAGTTCATATCCATCAAGACATCCATGTGACATGCATCAACCCCACATTTGGTTCACCTTGTAACAACACCAAAGCCCTTTTTGATTCCCTTCCTTCAACAATAGATTACATGTTCCTACCACCAATAAATTTGGAGGACTTTCCACATGACACTCACCCTGCAATCCAAGTTCAAGTCACCATATCTCGTTCTCTGCCTCTAATCCATGATGCATTGAAGAGATTACATTCTAGATCAAGGCTTGTTGGAGTCATTGTTGATGGACTAATAACCCAGGCGTTATCATTTGGTAAGGAACTCAAAATCATGTCCTTATCATATTTTCCATCCACAGCTATGTTACTATCTTTGTGCTTGTATTCTTCAATGTTAGACAAGAAAATTTCTTGTGAATACAAAGACCTATTAGACCCTATTGAGATTCCTGGTTGCATACCAATTCATGCGGTTGATCTTCCTGACCCACTTCAAGATCGATCAAGTGAAGCATACAAGCAATTTCTTGAAGGTAATGAAAGGTTCTATTTAGCTGATGGTATATTGGTTAACACCTTTTATGAGATGGAAGAAAGGACCATAAGAGCCTTGCAACAAGAAGAGGGTAGAGGAGTCCCTTTTGTTTATGCAATTGGACCTTTTGTACAAAAGGGGTCATGTAATGAAGGAAGTGAGACAGAGTATTTGAGATGGTTGGACCAACAGCAACACAATTCTGTTTTGTATGTATCCTTTGGGAGTGGAGGGACACTCTCTTATGATCAAATAAATGAGCTTGCTTGGGGCTTGGAATTGAGTGGTCAGAAATTCTTATGGGTTTTAAAACCACCCAATAAGTTTGGCATTATTGCTGACATTGGGGCTGAAAATGAGGACCCTTTTCAATTTTTACCAAATGGGTTTTTGAAGAGAACAAAAGGGCATGGTTTGGTAGTTCCTTATTGGGCTTCACAGGTCCAAATCCTTAGTCATGGTGCAATTGGGGGCTTCCTATGCCATTGTGGTTGGAACTCCACACTAGAAAGTATTATGCATGGTGTCCCACTAATTGCATGGCCACTTTTTGCTGAGCAAAAGATGAATGCGGTTTTGTTAACCAATGGTTTGAAAGTGGCTCTTAGGCCTAAACTTAATGAGAAGGGTATGGTGGAAAGGGACGAGATAGCAAAGGTTGTAAAGAGCCTAATGGTAGGTGAAGAAGGTAAGGGAATTCACCAAAGCATGAAAAAATTGAAAGATGATGCTGATGATGCGCTGAGGGAAGATGGATCTTCAACAAGGACACTAACACAGTTGGCGCTAAAGTGGAAGAGTTTGGCGGTTGCATAGTGGAACTAAAACTTCTGCACTGGTGATTAAATTTTATATTAAAAAATATAGTAGCTAGCAAGGTTTATGCATTTTGCATAAGATCTTGTCCACGCATATTACAAGTTACAAAGGAATCACAAATTCTATACCATTGGATAACTATTACATTAATTCGATTTTGCATCATGGTAACTCCTTTCCTTCTCAATAGCTTAAGTACCTCGAAAATAAATGTCATATGCTAACAAGAAAAGAAAGAAATTAAACGTTATGATTATCTTGTTAGAAAGCTAAACCAAGCTAGTAAACCGTCAACAATTAACGCAATCCACATAAATCCAATTTGAATTGCTACAATGGAAAATGAGAATTACACAGTTAGAATGATGTAAGCCACCGTCCTTTATCTGTGGTGATAATATGCGGCCAACCAAATGGAACAAATCATGGCTATTACGAGGAATTAAAAAGGTCAACAATTTCATCCATGTAAAACGCATTATTGCCACGGTCACTTTAAGCTTTCTTAATTTTTTTTAGAAAATAAACAAGTTAAAAAAGGTATAACTCAAGAATAGAAAAATAGAGAATGAGTTAAAACTGAATTGTATTCATAATTATTGAAATATAAGAGTTTAAATAGAGAAAAAATAATAAATTTTTTCTATCTATGCGTTATTCTCAGGGTGGTTAAAATTACCACTAAGCCACAGGCGCCACTCTCAAAAGTGGTTAAAACTGAATGCAAAATAAAACTACCACTAAGTTATTAATAACTAACTTTAAGCAACAAAATTTGACTTCAAAAATAGAAAAAATGGATTGGAACTAAAATGCCAACTCATCTAACACTCCTCCTTGACATTTAGGTGACAAACACCAATTTTTTGTCTCAAATATTCAAATCTTTCCTTTGGTATAGATTTGGTAAAAATGTCAGCTACCTAGTTCTCAGATAAGCAATGAACAAGCAGCACTTCATTAGATTGTTGAACTTCTCTAATAAAATGAAACTTGATTTTGATGTGTTTGGTTCGTCCATGAAACACTGGATTTCTTGAGATTGAAATAACTGAAATGTTATCACACATTATCCTGGTAGCTTCTGTTTATTCATGCCCCAAGTTCTTTAGCATCTTCCTTAGCCATATTGCATGATTCTCAGCAAAGGAAGCAACGATATACTCAGCTTCTGCGGTTGATTGAGCTGTAGTTTTCTGTTTCTTAGAGATCCAATTGAAAAAACTCGTTCCCTAGGAAAATAAGTATCCAGAAGTGTCTTTGGAATCATCAATGCAGCCTCTCCAATCACTATCAGAGTAGCCCACCAGTTTCATGGTTTTTTCTGCAGATTTTGCAAAGAAAATTCCAAGTATGTTGGTTCCTTTAATATATCTTAACACTCATTTAGCAGCTACAAAGTGTGTTTCTCTAGGTGAATGTATAAACCTAGAGAGCAAACTTACAGCTGTAAACATTCAATTATGTTTGAGGCCCTCAATTGTTAAAATTAATCAGGAAATCAATACTAAATTAAATGATAAAAAAAAAGAGAAGAAAGAAAGTTAGAAAATAGAATGAAAAATGAAAAATAAAAATAATAAAAAATAAAAATAAAAAGGGTAAATAAAAAATGAAAATGAAAAGAAATGAAAAATCAAATAACAAAGGGTTACATAAAAGCTGAAAAATCAAAAATAGGGAACAAAAATTTTGAAATCAAGGGGTTGGCTTTTGGCTCCTGGAAAGGGGTGGCTTTTGGCCCTTTGAAAGAACTTGGCCCTTGCTAAGAGAGAGGGGTTGGCTTTTGGCTCTTTGAAAGAGCTTGACCCTTGCCAAGAAGGGGAGGTGTCTATATATACCTACCAACAGGAAAAGAAGGGGGCTTTTTTTTGCTTCTTGACATTTTTGGGAAGAAATCGGGGACTAACGCAGAGAGGAGAAGCACCAGAGGGAGGGGATTTTCAGAATTTTTGAAGGGAGGGCCTAGGAGACTCTCTACCTCTGCCTTCAAACCAGTTCTTCATCGAGGTTAGATCCTACTTTTATTATGCTTAAGTTTCTTGCTTCTTCTCGGATTTCCAAGCTCATTTTTGTCTCTGATTTTCATTTTCATTTTTGATCGGTCAAACGATCTTAGATTTCGATGATTTTTGTTGCGTTCTCTTCGTCTTTCTCTCTAGTTTCTGGAATGATATTATATGTCCAATTTGGATCTGAAATGAAATTTTCTTCTTGGATTTCTGAGCTCATTTTCGTCTCTGGTTTTCGTTTTCATTTTTGATCGGTCAAACGATCTCCGATTTCGATGATTTTTGTTGCGTTCTCTTCGTATTTCTCTCTAGTTTCTGGAATGATATTATATGTCCAATTTGTTGGATTTATGTCAAACTTGTTTTATTTGATTCCTATGATCCATATCTTTCAATTAATTGGTTTTAATTTTTCAGATCTACCAAAACATATTTTTAAAAATTCTGAGATTTGAATTCAAATTTTGGCACCAAAATCTTGTGTGTTCTTGAGCTTGATCTTCATATCTGTTTTTCGTTTTTTTTAATCGGTCAAATGATCTCCGATTTCTATGATTTTTGTTTCGTTTTCTTCTTCTTTCTCTCTAGTTTATGGAATGATATTATTTGTCCAATTTGGATCTAAAATGAAATTTTAATCGCCTGATTACCGAAGCATATTGATCTTGTTGCACAGATTAACCTAGCTTGTTTGATTTGTGCATAACTTGCTCATTTATGGTTTGATTTATTTCAAACTTGTTTTGTTTGATTCCTATGATCCATATATTTCAATTAATTGGTTTTAATTTTTCATATCTACCAAAAAATATTTTTAAAAATTCTGAGATTTGAATTCAAATTTTAGCACCAAAATCTTGTGTGTTCTTGAGTTTGATCTTCATCTCTGTTTTTCGTTTTTTTTAATTGGTCAAATGATCTCCGATTTCTGTGATTTTTGTTTCGTTTTCTTATTCTTTCTCTCTAGTTTCTGGAATGATATTATTTGTCCAATTTGGATCTGAAATGAAATTTTAATCGCCTGATTACCGAAGCATATTCATCTTGGTGCACAAATTAACCTAGCTTGTTTGATTTGTGCATAACTTGCTCATTTCTGGTTGGATTTATTTAAAACTTGTTTTGTTTGATTCCTATGATCCATATATTTAAATTAATCAGTTTTAATTTTTCAGATCTACCAAAAAATATTTTTTAAAAATTCTGAGATTTGAATTCTAATTTTGGCACCAAAATCTTGTGTGTTCTTGAGCTTGATCTTCATCTCTGTTTTTCGTTTTTTTTTAATCGGTCAAATGATCTCCGATTTCTGTGAGTTTTGTTTCGTTTTCTTCTTCTTTCTCTCTAGTTTCTGGAATGATATTATTTGTCCAATTTGGATATGAAATGAAGTTTTAATCACCCGATTACCGAAGCATATTCATCTTGGTGCACAAATTAACCTAACTTTTTTGATTTGTGCATAACTTGCTCATTTCTGTTTGGATTTATGTCAAACTTGTTTTATTTGATTCCTATGATCCATATATTTCAATTTATTGTTTTTAATTTTTCAGATCTACCCAAAAATAATTTTTATAAATTCTGAGATTTGAATGCAAATTTTGGTGCCAAAAACTCTTGTGTTCTTGAGGTTGATATTCGTCTCTGTTTTTCATTTTCGTTTTCAATTGGTCAAATGATCTCTGATTTTGGTGATTTTTGTTTTTTTCTCTTTGTCTCTCTCTCTCTAGTTTCTGGAATAATATTATTTTTCTAATTTGGATTTGAAATTAAATTTCTATCGCTTGATTACTAAAGCATGTTCGCAATTCTTTTCCTTAACTTCAAATCAAGTCAAGTTTATGTTAAATCAAGTTCAATTCAACCCCAATTATTTTAACCTTAAAAAAATCTAATTTTATTTAATTTGGGTCAAATCCAATTATTTTTTTATCATTTTCTTTAATTTTGGGGTGAAGCCCAATCCTTTTAATCTTGATCCAATTTTCCTTCACTTGGGTCAAGCCCACTTCTTTTCTTTAATTCTAAATCATTTCTTTAAAGTTGGATTTTACTTAATTCGGGTCAAGCCCAATTCTTTTCTTTAATCATTTCTTTGGGTCAAGTCCAATCTTTTTTCCTTTTCTTGAAATCAAATTCAGTTTTTACATGGGTCCCGCCCAAGCCCCTCTTTTCGCTTAAACTCAATTCCTTTCTTTCATTTTCTTTTAATTTGGGTCAAGCCCAGTTTTGGTTCTCTAACTATTAAATTACATCCAATCGTTTTTTGAAACATTGTCTTCACTAACTCTGTAAAAACATCTGTTTCTAAAATATCTGTTTTAATTTTCTAAAATGTGTGCAAGCGGATTTTAACAAGAACAGGCAGCCTTCTCTGCTGTTCTGTGTTTTAATTCGTGTGGATTCAAATGCAGCTTACGACGATTTGGATTTTGCAAGCACGCAATTTTAGAAAATCACTATTTACTAACTCCACTAAAAAATGTCTATTCCAAAATATCTGTTTCAAATCTCTAAGATTCGTGCAATGGATTCTAATGCGAACAGGCAGCCTTATCTGCTGTTCTGTATTTCAATTTGTGTGGATTCCAAATGCGGCTTACGACGATTTGGATTGCAAGCACGCAATTTTAGAAAATCACTGTTTACTAACTCCACTAAAAAATGTCTATTCCAAAATATCTGCTTCAAATCTTTAAGATTCATGCAATGGATTCTAATGCGAACAGGCAGCCTTCTCTGCTATTCCGTATTTCAATTCGTGTGGATTCCAAATGCGGCTTACGGTGATTTGGATTTTGCAAGCATAAATTTTAGAAAATCACTATTTACTAACTCTGTTAGAAAACGTCTGTTTCAAATATCTATTTTAAATCTCTAAGATTCGTACAACGGATTCTAATACGAACAAGCAGCCTTCTCTGCTGTTCCACGTTATAATTCGTGCAAACTCACTCACGGCCTACGAAGGTTTGAGTTATGCAAGTACGCAATTTTAGTCTATTCAAAAATCAATCCTATCCTGACATCACCCCTCTACTTCTTCAAAAGATCAAGTCTCTTAAAACCAGAACTACGTAAGCCTTGAGTTTTCCATTGCACCAGGGAATACGTAGGAGCAAGATCGAGTCTTGTCAGGCTAACCTCCATCAATCTATTTATTTTCACATTAATTAAGGGATCAAACAATTTTCAAAAATCACACACTCAGTTTAAGGGTACCGTTCTTCGGAACGGGCGAGCGGGGTGCCTAACACCTTCCCCACTCGTAACCGACTCCCGAACCTAAATCTCTTCCTTGAGTCAGGGTTTTTTCCAAAGTTTTTCCCTTAAATAAAAATTTGGTGGCGACTCCACATAATTCAAATCAAATCATTTTCAAATTTTAGCGGGTTCGTCGTCTTGTCGAAATTACAGTTGCGACAACAGCAAATAGAATGTCAGGCCTACTTGCAGTGAGGTATAGGAGACTGCCAAACAAGCTTCTGTACATACTTTCATCTACTTTTTCAGAATTCTCATCTTTGCCAAGCTTCAAACCAATGGTAATTGGAGTGCTTACGGATTTGCAATCTTGCATTTTGAACTTTTCTAAGATATCATAAATGTATTTCTTTTGACATACAAAGATTCCATCATTGGACTGCATTATTTCCATGCCAAAAAAGTACTTCATGACTCCAAGATCAGTCATTTCAAAGACTTTCTCGATTCATTCTTGAACTTTTGGATTAGTTCAATTTTGCTTCCTATTACAAGGATGTCATCTACATAAATTGAAACAATTAAAGACCCACCACCAATGACTTTCACATATAAAGTGACTTTACTTTGGCTTCAGTCAAAACCAAGCTAGATGAGATGATTGTCCATTTTTTCATACCATGCTCTCGGGGCTTGTTTTAGTCCATACAAGAATTTCTTTAAAAGATAGACTTGATCTTCTTTATTAAGATTTGAGAAACCATCCGGCTTCTCTACATAGATCTCTTCAGCAAGAAACTCATTTAGGAAGGCTAATTTGACATCAAGTTGGTGAATCTGCCATGAATTGTGAGCTGCAAAGGCAAAAAGAAGCTTGATTGTGTCATACCTTGCTACTAGCGCAAATGTTTTAGTTTATACCATACTGTTATGCATAACATTTTACCACCAGTTTAGCTTTGTCTTTGCAAACTGATCCATCAGGGTTGAGTTTTTTTTGAAAACCCATTTTACATCTATCACTTTGTGATTTGTGGGCCTATCAACAAGCTGTCAAGTTCCATTTTTGTTAATCATGTCTAATTCATCTTACATGGCTCTCCTCCAAGCTTTAGAGTATTGTGTTTCAGCATAGCATGTTGGTTTAGAGATGACCAAGTTACACCTCTGATAAACATCTTCCAAAGTTCTTGTGCCCCTCACCAGTAAGTCATCCACTAGCTCATTTATTGCAAGTTGTGGTTGTTTATTTGGAAACAATTCAAAATGAGCATTCCTCTAATTTTTTCCAATCCCAAACAGCTTCCTCATCAAATTTTACTTCTCTATTCAAAATTATTTTTTCTGTTTTTAAACAAAAAATTTTGTAGCCCTTGTAGCCTATGAAAATTCCTTTGTGAGCCCTGTTGTCCAGTTTACTTCTTTTAGGTTCTGGCACTTGGTAATAGCATATACATCCAAAGATTCTGAGATGGTGCATTGAAGGTTTGCTATCACTCTAAGCTTCATATGGAGTCTTATCCTATAAGGCCTTTGTAGGGAGCCTATTCAGAAAATAAACAAAGGTATTGATTGCCTCTTCCCAAAACAAATTTGGCATTTGTTTTTCAATCAAAAGACACCTAGCCATCTCCATTATTATTTGGTTCTTCCTTTCAGATATACCATTTTGTTGTAGTGTGTATGGTAAGGTTAATTGATGTTCAATGCCTGCACTATTATAAAATTCTACAAATTGAGCAGAGGTATATTCTCCACCATTATCAGACCTTAAAGCTTTAATTTTCAAATTACATTGATTTTTCACTAAAGCTTTAAATTGTTTAAAAATATTAAAGACCTCACTCTTGAGTTTAATGAAATAAACCCAACACATTCTGGTGTAGTTATCAATGAAGAGAAGAAAGTACTTGTTACCATTTAAGGATTCAGTTTTCATTGGTCACACACGTCAGTGTGGATAAGCTGATGTTTCTGCTTAGCTCTCCATGTTTGATTTGCTTGAAAAGGTAGTTTTGATTGCTTACCTTACTGACAAGTCCCACAAACTTGAGCATCATATGAGATTTTAGGCATATTTACCACCAACTTCTTTTTGTTCATTTCTATCATGCATCTATGATTAAGATGACTGAGCCTTTTGTGCCACAAATTTTTAGTCGTCTCTGAAGCACTGATATAGGCTTGTTCAACTACTTTCCCCAAGTCTACTGTAAACATTCTTTTGTTCATCTTGATGCAGAATAATTCTACACCAGAGGGATAAAAAATAATACATTTGCGATCCTTAAAGTACATTGAGTAATTGTTTTCAAGCATCTGTCCAACACTCAATAGATTTTGTCTAATATCAGGTATTATAGAACATCAGAAATAGTTTTAATACCTGAGATTGTTGAAACAACCACTGATCCTCAACCTTTGACTCCTAAAAACTCTCCATTTCCCACCTTTACTCTAGACTTGTAAGTACCATCAAGGAAACTGAACATCTCAGCATCATTACATAGGTGGTGTGTGCAGGTGCTATCAAGAAGCCAAACATCAGACAAGTCATTTGTTGAGAAGTAAGAAACTGCAAAGAGTTGCTCCTCCTATGCATCAGCCGCTTTTGCTAGTTGTGCTTGTAAAGGTGTCGCAACCGTAATTCAGACGAGATGACGAACTCGCTAAAATTTGAAAATATGACTTTATTGTTTACGTGGAGTCGCCACCAAATTTTTATTTAAGGGAAAAAAGTTTGAAAAAACCCTAACTTGGAGATAAGATTCTAAGTTCGTGAGTCGGTTACGAATGGGGAAGGTATTAGGCACCCCACTCACCCGTTTCGAAGAACGGTACCCTTAAACCGAGTGTGTGATTATTTGAAATTTGTTTGATCCCTTTTATTAGCGTGAAAATAAATATTTGAGGGAGGTTAACCTGACAGGACTTGACCCTGCTCCTACGTACTCCCCGGTGCAATGGGAAATTCAAGGCTTACGTAGTTCTGACTAGTTCGAAGGCTTGACCTTCGAATAGAGTTTAAATTGAAAGGAAACCATGTTGTTGTTGTTGTTATTTTTTTGGAAACATTTTGAGTGTGCAATCCTAATCCACATATGCACAGGGCCCAAGACAACTATGGCTGCACTTGGACCCACACAGACCTCTAAACAACGAACAGCGGAAAAAGCTACCAGTTCGTTTTTAGGACCCATTGCGTGAGATTAAGAAAGCAAAGTGGGTTTTTATTCGTTTGAAAATGAGGAGAATGAGGAGCAATCCTAATCCACATATGCACAAGGCCCAAGACAACAACAGCTGCACTTGGACCCATATAGACCTCTAAACAACAAACATCAGAAAAAGCTACCGGTTTGTTTTTAGGGCCCATTGCGTGAGATTAAGAAAGCAAAGACGAGATTTTTATTTAACTGAAAACAAAGTAAAGGGAGGGAAATCCCAATCCACATATGCATAGGGCCCAAGACAACAACGGCTGCACTTGGACCCATATAGACCTCTAAACAACGAACATCAGAAAAAGCTACCAGTTCGTCTTTAGTGCCCATTGCGTGAGATCAAGGAAAGCAAAAGGATTTTTATTTAATCATTTTATTGATTTGCAAATATCGGAAGCGCGTGGGTTTAATCAGATACTTTTGGAAAAAAAAGGAATTAGTTGTAAAGAAATAGTTAATTCGAAATTTTATGAAAAATTAAGCTTGATTTAGTTAGAGAAAAAGAATCTAAAAGAAATTGTGCTTGATGTGAGAGAAGGGTTAGATGTTATTTGGGAAGAAGAAAAAAAAAATTAAAAATTTAAGGGTTAAAATGTAAATATGGAAAATCGAAGGGCCGATCTGCAATTATAGAAATTTTGGGCATTTTTGAAATTTCTGGGCTTGTGGGAGGGCAGTTTGGTCTTTTTACAGGTAGGGGCATTTTGGTAATCTACACAGGCAGGGACGAAATGGGAATTACATGAAATGTTCAGGGGTAATTCTGTAATTTACACAGGTAAGGACGAAATGGGAATTATATGAAATGTTCAGGGGCAATTCTGTAATTTACACAGGTAGGGACGAAATGGGAATTACATGAAATGTTCAGGGGCAATTCTGTAATCTACACAGGCAGGGACAGTTTGGCAATTTTAAAAATAATGGAGGACCTATCTGCAATTTTAAAAAGCTTTGGGAATTTATGGAAATTGCAAATAGGGGTTCTTCCCCAATTGGTCTTCTCTGGCACCTGCACTGCAACGATTTCACTCGCCATTCCCTAGGGCTCCGACCAGCCATTTGTCGTAGCCGGGGAGAGTCCAGGCGTGGCTGCCAGCGGAACTCGATCTCGGCCTAGCTCTCTGTGGGTGACTTGAGCGCAGGGGAGATGACAACGTACCCGAAGCAATCGGAAATCGCAGCGTTGAAGGTCCTTATACCTCTCCCGAGATTAGCGATTAGGATTCGGCTCAAGCTTTCCCATTAAACGAGAATGCGGTTTTGTGACTTTGGGCTGGGTGTTGAGGGCTCATCAACGACCACCCTTCGATGGAGGAGGACGAACCTCCCTGGCCTCTTTCTTCCTTCTCTGGCTAAGTCGTTAAGTCATGGCCCAAAATCGGTACGCGATTCGCTTTTAATTTCTTGGCCAAATTCGGTTTGTACATAGTTCAAACGTCTTATATTCAATCATGCAAATCAGGCTCGATTCACTCTCAGAATGCAATGGCGTCGAATACAATTATTTCCCAATTTTTAAGTCTGGGTTACTCAAAATCTAATTATATAATTTCTGTTTATTACATTATTTTCCATACTTAGATTCAAATCGGAATGCTCAGAGGGGGGGAGAGAGTTAACTAACCTGTATGCTGGTATTCAAACTAGTGGAGACCTTATATGCGAGCTGCAACCAGGACCTTAGCACCCGAAAGCCCCCTTTCCTCCCTCAAGTTCTCGTCATAGTAGATGAATCTCTCCTTTCCCAGACCCTTTCTCTTCTTGCTCCTTTTGTTGATTTTTTTCCGAAAAGCCAAAAGTCCGTAAAACCTTTCTCCCTTCCCTTTTTATAGGGTTTTTCCTTCTTTTTCTTTTTATTTGTTCTATTTTTCAGACCTTTATTTATTTTATTTTTCAGATTTTAATTTTAAAATCATTGATTTTAATTATTTTCTCTTCAGATTTTTTTTTTAAATTTTAATTATTTTCAAGGTTTTTTATTTTTAATTATTTTTCCAAATTTTTAATTTTTTTAATTATTTTTCCAGATTTTTAATTTTTTAAGATTTTTAATTATTTTTCTTTTTCTCTTTTGTTTCGTTTTGTTTTTTGTTTTTTCTGGTTTTTGATTTTTTTATTCTTTGATTTTTATTTTTGTTTTCAGAATTTTATTTTTAATTTAGTTTTAAGGTTTTTAACTTTTATTTTAGTTTTCATATTTTTTAATTTTTATTTTGTTTTTAATTCTTTTTGAATTCGTTATTATTTACTTATTATTTATTATTATCATTTTTTATTTTATTTCCTTATTATTATTATTTTTATTTTGATGCTTTTCCTTTTTTCTTTACTTTATATATATATATATTTTTGTGCGCTTTCTGTTTTCTGCTTTTTTTTGTTTCTCTGTTTTTTTTCTCTGCTTTTCTTGATTGTTCACATAAATAAAATGACGAATGGGGCCTCAGACATACTTGGGTGTTTACAACAGGCTTTGAGAATTTGTTTTTAGACTTGCAAACCTTGGTTATGTGTCCCAATTGTTTGCATTTTCCACATACAACATCAGGCCTTCACCAACAATATTTCTCCATATGTGTTGTCCTTTTACAATGCTTGTAAAGAGGAAACAACCTTTGTTTTGAATCATTACTACTTCCACCATCATGCTTACCATTATTCTTCTGGTTAAGGTGTTGTTTTCCTTTACCAGAATGTTTCTTTTGAATAGAAAAGGATCTTTCAGTGAACCTGCTATCTCTCAAGGTTTTTCTTTGGTCTTGTGCTAATAGAGCACTCATTAGTTCACCTAATGAGATTTTGCTAAGGTCCTTAGATTCTTCAAGAGAGAAAATTTTGGATTCAAACCTCTTAGGAAGAGTTACTAGAACTTTCTCCAGAATCCTTTTGTCTGCAAAGTTTTCACCAAGTAGTTTAATATTATTAACAAATAAGGAGATTTAATCAGCATACTTCCCAATCGTTTCATCCTCATGCATATGCAGAGATTTGAATTCACGTTTTAGGTTCAACACTTGTATTCGACATGTTCTATCACTTCCTTCATATTCTTCTTTCAATCTATCCCAAGCCTCCTTTACTGTTTTACAGACCATGATCATGTAAAACACACAATCTACAATAGAATTTTGTATAAGTGACTTGACCTTGAATTTCTTTTCTTTTTCTTCATTATGGGATTTTATATGAGCCAAGGAAGAATTTGTTGGTTGGGAAGGTAATGGGCTATCGTCAAGAACTGTTTCCTAGAGGTCATAAGATTTCAAAAAATCTTCCATCTTCATTGACCAAATGTGATAATTTTCACCACTGAAGGTAAAGGGTGGGTTTAAAGGAAGGTTGTTGTAAGTCATTAGTTTGTGGGTTGAAAAGGAAGGAAAATTTTGATCACGTAAGATCAATTATGGCTCTGATACCACTGTTAAAGAATAAACAAGTTGAAAAAGGTATAACTCAAGGGATAGAAAAGTGGAGAATGAGTTAAAACTGAAATTTTCCTATCGAAGTGCCACTTTCAAGGTGGTTAAAACTACCACTAAGTCACTAAGCCATTAAGTGCCACTCTCAAGTTGGTTAAAACTACTACTAAGCCATTAAGCGCCGCTCTCAAGGTGGTTAAAACTACTACTAAGCCACTAAGCGTCACTCTCAAAAATAAATTGAAACTAAAATACCAACTCATCTAACAATTTTTAAGTATATTTTTTTAATAACATAAATTGCCTATAAAAGACTACGTATTGTATAATCTTTTAAATTAATAGTTCGAATATTATTGAGCAAAATGAAACTCTTACTTTTCTTTTTTGTTGAAGGTGTGTTCTTAATGTTATAATATCTCATTAATATCAAATTGATATTAGAGGTCAAAAGTCTCGTAGTGTGTTAAAAAATATTAAGTGTTTACATAATAAGAAAGTTGTAATTTATAAAAAAAATTGAAAAATCCATTTATGAGAAAGTAATGGCAATAAAATATAATATTATTTGGTTCGATCTTGAATTAAAGAAAAATTTTGATTATAATTATTAGAAGTTGTTTACTCATTTAAAAGCTCATAATGTTTGAAATATTATTGAATAGAACTTAAAAGAAGAAGTTGATGATGATATTTAAAGAAGGGACTTGTTGGTACTATATCTAATTATTTCTCATTTAATTATTTTATTATTCAATTTAATATTTTTTAAATTTTAATTAAATATTTTCTAATATAGCAAGTGAAATTTCTAACTTTCTGTTAACATTTCATTGTCAAACATTATTTATGATTCATACATTACCATAATATAATAATATATGAATAAATAAAATAATATAATAAGATTAAAATAATGATAACAATAAAATAAAAATAATATTATTAAGTATGAAAGGATTCAGTAGATATACGTATATTCAAAATAAAATCTATATTTATGAATTATTCTAGAAAATATAAAATATATTATTTAAACAATTTAATTATTTTTATTTTTACTTTATTTATTTTATTTTTAATCCATTTATCATATCTATATTTTTAATGAATGTAACCCTCAATCAATAGTTATACATATTCAATTAAATAATAAAATTTAAATTTACATAAATATAATATTTTTAAAATTTTAAATAATAAATAAAATTTTATTCTAATTTTAAGAGAGCTTTAAATTTACTCTTACACTTCACTTCTTGAATCTTCTCCACTTACTTAGATTAAGGAACATTAAATAAAAATGGTGTGTAATCAATCTTCTTAAATTTAGTTTTAATCTTCATGTTCAATATTATTTTGATCCAAATATGATTAGAAAGATTTTTGGAAGAAATTATTACTGGATTTAAAAATTGTTACTAATAACTAGGAAAATGCAAACGAATAAAATTTCCAACAGTTGAACCGAAAAGACATATTCTAAGAGCTTTTTCCATCAATTTTTTATTGAATAAGAAAGTTAAAATTGTTAATTTACTACAAAACAAAGTAATAGGAAATAAGATTTGTAGCAGTACTTCTATTTAAGTAAATTACTCACCATTATTTTGAGGTTTTTTTTTTTTACTTTAATGAAATTGATTCTCGAACAAATAAAGCTTCATGGAGTAAAATAGAGTTAAGTTCAGAAAAAGGAAATTTTGTCGAGAGTGACAGCTCCTTTAAGTTTGAAGATAAGGATTAATTGAAGAAAGAGGAATTGTTAGCGAGAAAGCAAGGAGCAGGTTTGGTGTGAAAAATTTTGGCAACTTTCTTGCAACAATATATATATATATATATATATATATATATATTATTTAATTAATAAATCACGGATGTTATACAAACAATCCCCAAATATTCAATGAAACTTAATGATATGGGGTTATTCTAATCAATAGAACTGTATCAGATTTTGAACCACTTCAATGATCTAAGCTCTTTATATTTTCTTAGTGTTGGTATTTGTTGAAAAATTTGATATTTTGTAGACTAAGTTCTGGTAGTATTGTTCTTAAAAATTTGTGAGTTTATGATATAATTTTTAGTGATACAACAATCTTTTTTAAATAAGGAAAATTATAATATTAAAAAAATTTCACTTTATCAAAAAATTTGGAGACTCCATTTGAGAAACACTAGTGCAAAAATAGGTTTGTATAATAGGATTTTATATTGGTTGTTTAAAAATCGATATAAAAAAAATACGGTGGCATTTTTGTAAATAAATGTAAACTTTTTACATTCAGAAAAGAACCGATGTAGAAAGTACTTTTTACATCGGTTACAAAACAACCGATGTAGAAAGTACTTTCTACATCTGTTCTCTTTTGAACCGAAGTAGAAAGTGGGTTTTTTTTTCAAACTTTCTATATCGGTTACATAACATCGGTTCTAAGAAACAACCGATGTGGAATGTCTTCCCCTATTACTTATTTTTCTACGCTACTTGTCTTTAACCTCATTCTCCAAAATCCTAGTTCCTCGTTTCAGCTTGTTCTCTCTATTTTCGTTTACATCTTAGTCATTGTCGTCGTCCCTGCTGTTCGTCGTTGCACTCCATTCTTACGTCCGTGGTTGTCGTTGTCGTTGCAACCATTCCCTCCGTTCGAAGTTGTCGTCGTGCACCCTAAGATTTGAAGTCGTCTTTATCGTTATTTATACATCTCATTCTGTTATTATAATTGAAATTTACATTCATTTTGGTTGTATTCTATAATTTTCAAGCTTCTTATTTGGCTACCACTGTGTTGTGCCATCGTTTGACTACCGTTGTACCTCCGTTAGGACACCGTTTGGTCACCGCTCAACCATTTTTTCTCTGTTTTCAACAGGTACATGGCTGATTACGACATTTTTTTTTTCAACTTTCAACACTTGCTTGATGTAATTTTAAGTTATTTCCTTTGTAAATTAAAATTTGATAATAAATAATGATGTATTTAGTTTAAATATATAGATTATGTGAATTCTGTATTGTCTGTCTGGTGATTATGTGTGTGTATATGCAGATATTGTGAATAAATAATACGGTAGCATGCCTAAATAAAACGAACATTTTAAAAAAATGAACTTTCTACGTCGGTTAAGATTATAACCGATCTAAAAAGTACACTTTTTACATCGGTTGGACCTATAACCGATGTAAAAAGTACACTTTCTACATCGGTTGTGGCCTTAACTGATGTAGAAAGTCATACTTTCTACATCGGTTATAAGCCCAACCGATGTAGAAAGTGTACTTTTTACATCGGTTACAGAATCGATGTAAAAAATCTTATTTTCTATATTGCCCGCTTCAACACCGCCCAAATAACCGATGTAAAAAGTTCATAACAACCGATGTAAAAAGTTTATTTTCCACCCGTAAAAAAATAATGACAATAAACTATAATATGATTTGGTCTAGTCCCAAATTAGATAGAAAACTTGATTATAATTATTGAAAGTTGTTGATGTCCACCTATTTAAAACTTTATTAAACAAGTTTTAATACAAGAAGTTAATGATGTTACTGATTAGAAAGGACCATAAATTATCTATATCACCTATAAAAATTTTAAAATCTTATTTGAAATTTGTACGTAAGTTATCAATATTTCATTAAATTAAAAATAATTTAGATAAAGTCTTATTATGTGTCAAAATTTATTTTGTACAACTCTAACTCATGTTTGGATGTAGGATATTAAAATTCTAAAGATTGTGAAGTTAATAAGTGATGATTATAAAGAAAGTTTTTATAGTTGTGATTGTAATGCAAATGAAGGAAATATTAAAAAAAATAATTTTAAAAATAAAAGTGTCATCAATTTTATTTAAAATAAAAAATAACAAAATTATTTTTAATAAAATAAATAATTTATAAAATTAAGATAGGTCTTTGAAAGTTTATTTATGCATAGAGAAGAATAAAAAATAAGTTTCAAAATATTCTTAATACATTTATCTTAAGATGATTATCTTAATATTTATGAGGGTGTTGCTTTGCTCCATATCCAAAGAGGCAAATCCTATTACAGATGCTCTTGCTAAGCATGGCATAATTGGCATTCATGCCCCACTTGGCTTGCATAAGTGTATATGTCTTAGTATTTTTTGTGTTTTTTTATTTCTCACTTGAAAAAAAATATTAGTTTGTACAAATTTCTAACAATTTAAAATTATTTATTGTATACCTTTTTAAATAAAAGAAAATAAATCAATATATATGAATTAAAAGAAATAAATAAGATAAAAATGTTATGAAAATTAAATTAAATTTTACAGTTTGATTTTCATTCTTACATATTCTTTAATGTAACAAAAAACTCAAAATTACATAAGTTTCTGTAGAATAATTGTATGCTAATTGACTTTAAAGTTAATAAAATGATTTTATTATTATTTAAACAAAAAAATCCATTTGCCAGAAGTTTAAGGTAGTATAAAACTACACCATAAACTCTCAAACGATAAGGAAATTAATATTTTCTACCCAATCATCATTATTAAGTATTATAGATTATCTTTTCCATTTATATATTTATTTTCAAATAAAATAAATTAATTAAGAACTTAATTATAATAAAAAAAATTAAAAAAATTATTTTATGAAACATTTAAGCTAACATAAAGTTATTTAATAAATTTAAATACTTTAAATGACAATAAAACTAGCAATCACTATTCAATTCCTCTCATCAATCTTTGCTTGAATTATAAATTTTACTTATTTTATTTATGAAATAGAAGAAAATTTTAAAAAAATTATTTAAATATATAAAAATAAAATCACATTGCACTAAACTCAAGATAGAATAAGCTATGCAAAAAGTTCATATGATTTAAATGACAATAAAGGTAGGATTAATTACTCAATTTTTGTCATCAATCACTGCACGAGTTAAAAACAAATATAGAAGAAAACTTAAAGCAAATAAATCAAATAAAATTTAACAAACAAAGTAAATATAAAAATAAAATTAATAAATAACAATAACAATAACCATAATAACAAAGTAAATAATAATAATTATTAACAAAAAACTAACAACAACAATTACAAAAAAAATTACCTGAATAATGAGACAAATGATAACAAAAAAAATAACATAATGCTAAAAGCAATCAAAATTAATTATAATGATTGCTAAACAGTAAAAAAATAAAAATAATTAATAACTAATAAAAAAAATAACTATCGACAACAATAAAAATAAAAGCAAGTAATAATAATAATAATAATAGTAATAAAAACAATAATGATTATAATAATAAAAATAATAATAATACAACAATAACAAAAAAATAAATAATAAATAAAATTTAACTAAATTAAAGATAGTTTAAAATATCTAGGTTAGCCGAAAAAAAGGTAATCAAGTTACTTCCTACAAACAAAAATTAATCCCTCTTGAAAGATTATGATATTGAGAAAAAAAAAAAAGTCCAATCATGTGACATTTATGTTTTTTCACAAACTTGTTTACCCCCAACCCATAATGCATTGTAGTATATTTGGCTTTGCCTATCAACCGTGGAACATCGGAAAAAAAAAAAAAAGAATCTCTAAGCTTAAAAGGAATATGTGTTCACACTGATTTTTATATTATCTTAGTTAAAATAAACTAAAGCAAAAATGTTTCTAAACAAAAGCACACACACACAACCTAAGGGCAAAAGGAACTGATTGAAAGAAAGAGAAAGAATGGAAAAGAGAGAGAGATGGAGAAACAAAGAGTAAACAGAGAAAGGAAAAGAAGAGGGAAATAGAAAAAGATAATAGATTTGGATGGTAGAGAAAGAAAGAGATAAAGAACAAAAAGAGAAAGGGAAATGGAAGTCAAGTTACTACCTTACATGGTGACCTTGATGGTCGAATGAGATATATAGTAGGAAAATACATCTAGAGAAAGAAAGGAAGAGATAAGGGAAGGAACCAATTGTGGCTTGGCTTACGGGTGAGTGATGGAAGTAAAGAGAGAATAAGGAACATAATCATAATTTTTTTTTAGTGATGAGGGGATTCACAATGGTTCCAGTGATAGTAGTGTGATGGAGGTACTCATCAAAAGTGGTGGATTTGGTTCGGGCTTCGTCAATAACGATGATGGTTGCCATTGGTGGATGTGATGTACGGGTTTGTGGTTAAGGTGATGCTTTTATGGCTTTTTTAGTGATATGGGAACTCAATGACCAATATAATGTGTTCAATAAATTTTTAAACACTTATTATAGCTTTTCATTAAGCCTAATTAAGAGTGAATTATACTTCCTTTTTTTTAGTGATGAGGGGATTCACAGTGGTTCCAATGATGCTAGGGTGATTCAGATACTAATTAAGAATGGTGGATTTGGTTTTGGGCTTCATCAATAATGGTGACTGTCACCATTAGTGGATGTGAAGTGTGAGTTTGTAGTTAAGGTGATGATTTTATGCGTTCATTGGCAATAATGGAACTTAATGATCAACCTAACGGTGTTCAATAAATTTTTAAATAATTATTATAGCTTCACACTAATCCTAATTACAAGTAAATTATGTTGATTTGACCAAATTTACATTATTAGACCTCATTGAATTGAATGGCTAAACTTTGCTAATTTTTGTATTTTAAGGCTTCATAACAATTATTCATTATGTAAAATAAATCTTGGATTATACTTATAATTTTTAAGGGATTCAAATGAAATTGTAAAGTTTGGACATATTTCTAAACATTCATTTAGGCCTATAGTATAGAATCAATATGGAGAATGGAGTAAATTGGTTTAAATTATGATTTGATAACCTTATTTTATCAATCTAAACATATTTCAGTAAATTGAAAGTATCTCGAGTTGAAAAAATTCTTGTGATGAAGGATCAATTCCAAAATTTTACGAACTTAATTATCTACCACTTTTGTTCAAATAAAAATATTTGTTTTAGTCTCTATCATCCTCAAAGAAATTATGAATAGAGATGTAGAAAGAATTATTTATTTGTGTCTAATTCAAATTTAAATGAAACAAACTAATTATATAAGGTTTCTAATGATTAGACAATAAATTATATAGGATTAGTTTAGAAATATTTTTATATGAACTTAAATACTCTTTATATAATTAATTTTTTTAGAAAAATATTCAACTTTAAATAAAGATTCATTAATAAGAAAAATAATTAAAAATATATAAGAGACTATTAAAGTCTATATCAATGCAATATGGCGTAAAAGAATAAAAGAAAGAAAAGAGGTCAATAAAAATTGAAGTTTACACATATAAATTCAAGAGATTTATTTGATAATAAGAGCACAAGATTTGAAATTTATTTTATTATAATTTATATTCATTATACTTAAAAATTTTAATTAATTTAATTTTTAATTTTTTAAGGTTTGTTCAAATTATTTGGTTAGGAATTTTTCAGCTTTAATTTTTAATAGAATTATAATAAATATTTAAATTATATTATAATAAGATAATATTAGGATTTAGTCATAATTTTTTTATATTATTATTTTTACAAGTATAAGTAGTTTTTCCATGAGGAATAAAATAAATATTATATTTTTCTATTCACCAAAAAAGGAGTTCTTCTCTATTGTGAGGATTATATCTTTCTTTACTCTTATAAAATCTTATCTTGTCAATTTTCTCTATAAGATTAGTCATTCAAATTTATAAAAGTCTCCAATTCATTTTTCAACTTAAGTGTATTATTGTGTGGATTCGTTATATCATATTTATGGTTTGATAAGAAATCTAAATAATAGATCATTAAACCTTTCATCCTTTCTTTCTTTTAATTTTTTTAACCTACAACATAAGGATCGAGCCACTTCAATGGGTTCTTATCAATTTTTAGTTATGTTTTGAACCTAGAAACAAGGAGTTATAGTTTAATAATTTAAATTTTGAAATTGAAATTTTTCATGTTGTATATTACACATTTTCAAGTCTTGGGAGCAAGGAGGAGAGCATTTTCTTTGTCCTACGGTAAGATTTGAATTTTATTTTTTCTTGTTCAATTTTTTTTTCACGTAAAATCCATATGGAAGATTAAGCCATTTTGATTAACTCATTAGTTATGATTCCTTAGGTAAGAATTTTAAGATATGAAATTAATTTAATTTCTAATTGTTACCCTACTTTCTTTTCTTTTAATTTTTTATGTTTGTTATTTTTGAAGTAGAAATTTAGTTCTTAGTTTACTTTCATTTTACATGAATTATGGCTCTTGGTTTTCTTAATTCATTGAATTAGGAATAAAGTTAAATGAGGTTACAAGGATTTCTTGTAGGTTTCATTAATTTTTGTTTTTAAGGTTAATCTAGTATTTTGAAAGATATTTAATTGTCTAAATTTAGTTTAATTATAATTTTTCATTCTTAATTCAGTAGAAGAATAACGAGTTAATTGAAACTTGTTTAATTAATTTATATCAAATGAGAATTGGGATTTCAATTAGAATTACCAATTTAAACCAATGATAAATCTACATAAGAATCAAACTAAGTGAGTTAACTGATTTTCTATATTGTTTTTCCTTAACCGGAATTATGTTTTTCTACATTTGAAACACAAACCCCCTTTAATTTTTAGAATTCAAACAATTGATCGAGGAACAATCAAATTTCTTGTCTTGTACTATATTATTGGATTTTTATTATGTTCAAACTGCATTAGCCACAAGCAAGTATATCTGTTAACATAGAAAAAAGGTATGTTAGACCTATAGTATTATTTTCTTAGGGAGTATATCAACAATACGTAAAATAAATTTTGGCTCCCAACTTTTGAGCTCACCAAAAAGGGATTTTTCTTACAATCAAATAAGAGTATAAAAGTAAGAATAGAAAATGTAAGGAAAATGGAAAAACACAAGCATGACTTCAATTATGGAAAGACATGAGATTTTGGATCCCTTTATAACTTTATCTGATTTGACCCCTAAACTCCTCTATGAATGATTCAAGATCAATTACTAATCATCCTTTTATAATTTTGTTAGTGTACAATGATCATGAAATATTAATATTCTTTTTCCTAAGTACTACTTCAATAATCATGCAGGATATATAAATAGAGAAGCATAAAGATCATTTAGGCTCATTAATTTAACAAGCGATTAGAAGCCTATGATTTCGATTGATCCTCTAAAACATTACACTCAGTTTACCTTATAGTTCCATTAATTAAGCAATGATACGATCATTTATCAAGGGAAATAAAGTAAATACAATTGAAAAAAATAATATATAATTATTTATAAAAGACAATATGAGTTTAAGTGATTATATCATAAATTTTACCAAAGCCTTATGATTCGAGAGTTAGTTACATATAGAAGATAATAGCAAAGAAAAACTTGCTAACCTAACAAAAAAAAATCCTCAATCTTTATCCTAAGAAAAGAATACAAAACTTTTAGAAAAGCTGACAAAGAGGCTCTACAACTTGCATTGTGAAAGGGGATCTTGCCTCTAATATCCTATGGGAGGATGCTAAAAGAAGAAATGGAGAATAGAAAATAAAATGGGGAGAAGTGTCTCTGAGATAGAAGAGATGATGGATGTGTAGTTGAGTGTGTCCTCTTACAAAGTGTAGATTCCCATTTTATAGGCATGAGTTAAGCTTTCTTTATTATGAATTGGGTTGATCTAAGTCATCTCTTAAGTCCTTAAGGTTTCTCTAATCCATCCATTGAGTCATCAGGATAGACTAGGATCACTTTGTGTCATTAAAATTAACTTTGATCATTTTCTACATCATCCAGGGTTGGCTCAACCGTGCTCAAGTCTACACGATTGTGTTGGTACCATGTTTCAGGTTGGCACGATCTTGCTCATCGTCCAGCAAGGTTGTGCTTAGGTCTTTGCATGATCATGTCAAAAAATCACTAATGCTTTAAGGGTGTGCTTGAGTCCAACACGATTTTGTTAACTTCCTTTAGGAGCATTTTGGTCCTTCCATTGTTTCCTTGCTTTTTTATACTCTTTTTCTCCTCCTCATTTTAGTTCAAAATACGTTTAGTTTCAAATTTTTATTTTGTGCAACCATTCCAAAAAGGAAATAAAAAAAATTAGGTAAAATTACAATCAAATAATCTTGAATCACACTATAATTATAATAATTTTTATAGATAAATCAACAAAATGGTAATTATGGTAATATATCATTTTTAGTTTGACCTAATGATGACATTAATACAAATGGTTAGAAGGCCAATGATGAAATGCATGGTATACCATCCTAAAAATGAATACTGATTTTATGTTTAAGTCGTTCATTTAGTTCCATTATTAGTTTATTATCTCATGATGCAAAATCTTTGAAAAGTACTTATTAGAGAAAATACAGTAATTTTTTTTAAACAACTGTTTTGTTAAATTGAAAGCCTCATCGATATAACGTTTATGTTAGTAATTAAGTGTTAGGTATCCTTGTTCGCATACAGATTAGTAGCATTATGTTGTGCGTTAACTGTGCGTACAAAGTTTTATGCATAGGTAAGTGCACCCGTCAGTGTTGAAAGGGGTATTTAAAACCCTTAATATCGTTCCCACAGAGACTATTTCAACAATCTTAAATAATGATTAAATCCTAATTTTTTAGCTCACCAGAAAAGTGTTTGTTTAGAAATACTTAAAGTGAATGTAAAAAGGGGATAAAATGAGAGTAAGTGATTTAAAGACAAAAGAGTACAAGTGCGAGTACAATTATGAAAAGACATGAGAATTTGGCTTCCCTTATAACTTTACCTAATTTCATCTTAATTCCCTTATGAATGGTCTGAGTAAATTGCTAACCATCCGTTCTAATTCTATTACTACTCAATGATCATGCAATAATAATATTCTTTCCCTTAAGTTACTATCCCCAATAATCATGCAAGGTATATAATTAAGAGCAGCATAAAGTACATGTGGACTTGTTAAGTTAATAACTGATTAGAAATCAAGGATTCTGATTGATCCTCCAAAACTCTTAGATTCAGCTTACCTTATAGTTCCGTTAATTAGGCAATGGTATGATTGTCTATCCCCCAATTAACTTAGAAATTAATTCTCATTAATTAATTATGCATAATAAGTAAAACACAATTGAATAGAAATACCGAATCATTCATGAAAAGGAAAAGGGGTTCAATTGGTTACATTGTCAGTTTCACCAAAGTCCTATGATTTGGGGTTAGTTACACATAAAGAGATAAGACAAATAAAAACATACTAATCCCAAAGAACAATCCATAATCCTAATTCTAGAAGAGAATGAAAAAACTGTAGTGCTAGTATGACTGGCAATAGGACGTTGCAACTCGCACTGTAAAGAGCTTTTGCCTCTTAAATCCTACGGGAGGATACTAAAAAAGAGATGAGAATGGAACGGTGTGTCTCAGGCTAGTGATAGGCTTATGCCCCTAAGAGTGGTGTGGCCTTTGGAGCCTAGGGTGCTGTCATATAGTATAGTAGAACCTCTATTTTATAGGTGTGGATTAGGGTTTCAATGTGGTGGATCGGGCTTGACCTAGCCGCTTCCTTAGCTGTCGCGACCAATCTATGTAATCTTGCAGCCCTACACTGTAGGGCTGACGTGTCATTGTCGCATTAAATGTATTATCTTTTTATGCTTCTTTTACCTTCTGTTTAGTCCAAAACTTGTCTATTTTCGGATTCTTAGCTTGCGTGACCATTCCTAAAAAAATAAGAAAAATTAGGTAGAATTACAATTAAATAATCATAAATTACATTGTAATTATAACTAATTTTCTGTAGATAAATCAACAAAATGGTGGTGTATCACATCCTCAAACTTAAACATTGCTTGTCCTCAAGCAATATCCCAAGGAATGGGAATGCAGCAAGTATAGAATTTTGAAACCTCACATATTAAGCATGTAGCAACCAAGTATAATTACCATCATGAGAGCAATTAACAATAATCCAATGAGGACCTTAGTTCCTTGAAATCAAGTATCACATATAGATGTGGTCACTCTTCTCACCATCTCTCAAATGTATATCAGTATAGATCATTGTCACTCTACTTCTTGCAACTGTACACTACCATAGGCTTGCCTGTAAACCTCAGATATCCACAAAGAGTCAAATTGCACATAAGAATCAAAAGGGCTTCATCAATATTGTAACGTGACTAAGGAAATTATATAATTAGGTATGATATAAGAAGGAAGGAAACACAAAGGTTTTCTTTTCATTATATTTTTACAAAATTTTACCCTTAAACTTTAAGTAGATTTTCTTGGATTTCATGATTTGATAATTTTTATTTTTTTATTTTTTTAAACTTTTTCTTTTTCTTCTTTTTTTCTCTTTTTTCTTTTTCATTTTTTTTGTACTTTTCCAAGAAATTTATTTTTCTCTAGTTATAATTTAAGGGTATCTAAAATTACCATAATTAATTAAAGGAACCAAAGAATATAATATTTAATGTGTTAGGCTCAAAGGAACACTGAATGATATCTAAGTCTAAGTCCAATCAAAGAAACCTAATTTTTCGTTTATCATTTTCTGATTATGCAATCAACTTACATAAGCCTTGAAAAGGTTACAAGGCAAGTTCTAGAGTATACAAGTCGGAGGAGAATCACTCAACAAAGAGAGGGTTGGGTGCAACCTCAATTAGGTTCAATCCTTACTATAGTTACACTAATATGAGACAAGATAACAAGGAACACGACTAATTATCAATTATTTTCATCAAAAGTTCTCATGTCCTCATTAGATCCAATTAATGTTTGCCACAAAATATTATAGATCCCTAAATCCTAAATTCATTAGAATTCCAAACAGTTAAGCATATAGGGACATCATAGGGAACAAGAATTTTTAGAAAACATGGGGAGGGAGATATCCCTCCTCAAACTTAATCTTCTACCATTCTCTTAATTTACTGGAAAAATTAATTACCACAGTAGAGAGAAAAACAAAAGAAGAGGAAAGATAAGAAATTTTGACAAATGAATAGGAGGGAGAGTGTCTCGCTCCTCAAACTTAAGCTCTTGTATACATGCACATATATGTTATAGTGAAGAATAAAGGAAAACCTCCCTGAAAAATAGCACCGAGGAGGGAGAAGGTCTCCCTCCTCAAACTTAGAGACCATCAATACCCTCAATTCTTTTCCTTTTGGATGTTAATGGTTGGAGAAGAAGTCGTGTCACATTGGATTAACCTACTCGCACTAAACATACATGCTAGAGGTAGAAGACAATGACAATGCATCCTAGAAATAGGGTCTATACATCCATCTGAGAAAGAAAGAAAAAAAACTTTTGAATTATACAAATGCATATAGGAATAAAAATTACCTAATGTCCTAAATAACTAATCATAATAATTTATTGAAAAACAGGTTGCCTCCTGAAAGCGCTTGTTTTCCATCACGAGCCTGATGTACCTTTACCAATGCCTAAGCACAACCACGGGTGGCTACCTTAGAATCCAATAACACATTGGTACATTGCTTAACCTTCATCTCTTTCAAGGTTTCCTTGTTCTCTTAGACAAAGTTCATCACTCCATATGGGAATGTTTTATTCACCTTGTAAGGGCCGCTCCCCCTAAACTTAAGTTTTCCTGGAAACACATGAAATTGTGAGTTATAAATTAATAATCTTTTACCTATTTGGTACTCACGTTTCCAAAAGTGTTTAGGATGTCCTATTTTTGTCCTCTATTTGTGCAACCTTGAATTCTCATGCATTTTAATCCAAAGTTCATTTTTAAGATTTGGGTCAAGCCTCCTTTGTGGTTGCATATTTGGTTCAGATTCTTCTCCTATAAGAATCTCGTGGGCGCAGAGTGTAAGACTTATGCCTTTGATGTCATGAGTGGACCATCTAAAGGCTTCATTATTTTTCCATAAGACCTTTCGCAATTTCTCTTTCATTGTTCCTATAAGATTATAAGAAATAATAACATAAAGAGAAAAAGTAGGAGGTAGAAATGCATACTTTAGATTTAAGGAAAAAGGTTTGAGTTCAAGCACTAGAGGTTCTTCAACTGATGGTTTAGGCTTATAGGTTCGATGACCCTCTATACTGTTGAATTTATTACCTTTATCTTCAACTTCTTTTAAGCTTTCACCCATAGGGGTTAAAAGGTCATTAGTAACCTGTTAGTGGTCGTCAATAACCACATACTTCTTTTCATTTTCTTTTTCCACATGCATCTCCAATTCTTTCTCTCTCTTAAGAGTAACTGCATTAGCTTGCTCCCTTGAGTTCACCTTAGGCTCGCTAGGTAAAGTCCCACACGCTTGTTGTGCTAAAAGGTTATCGAGTTGCCCCAATTGATTCTCTATATTTTGAAATTGGGTTTCCATATTCTGGACTCGGGATTCTAAAAATGTTGGCTCCTTCCTTTCTTGCCTATAGCCTTCATGGTTCTATGCGTGAGAGAGTCTGTAAACATATTGAGCATTGTTAGTATAATTATTACCTTGATGTCCTCCCCAAGAAAGGTTGAGGTGATTTTTCCAAGTGGGGTTATAAGTGTTTCCCACACAGTTAGCCTCCTCATTTTGTTGGACTATATTAGCTTCACCCATGCATCCTTCATCATCATGGCTTATGGATTCACAGAGATTACACGAGTTAGACTCAAATGCAACTGGAGTTTGGATAGGCAAGGTATGTTGTGTCTGTGTTTGCATAAGTGTCTCCATGTTTTTATTTAAGGCCTTTAATTGGCTGACTATCACAGCAATATGATCGACTTGATACATTCCTACTAGTTGGAAATCCTTCTTCCATACATGTCTATCGGCAGATCTCCATTGGTTACTATTAGCAGCTAAGTTTCCTATGATTGTCCAGGTGTCCTCAGGGGGATATGTATGATACCCCCACCAGATGCTACATCTATAACAACTTTATTGGCATAGGAAAGACTGTTGTAGAAGATCTGCACAAGATGAGGTATTTGGTACCTATGATGCAGGCACCTCCAGAGAAGGTTTTGAAATCTATCCCAAGCCTCACACAGGGACTCATTCTCGTATTGAGTGAAGTTGACAATCTCCACTATGATCCTGGACTTTATTGATTGTAGAAAGTATGGCATCAAGAATAGATGCTGTAATTGGTTCCAAGTAGTGATGGATGCTTCCAGAAAAGAGTCTAGCCAAATCGTTCACCTTTTCAGTGATGGAAAAGGGGAACAATTGTAATTGAATGGCATCTTGCGTAATGTCGTTCATTTTAATGGTATTTGTCAGCCTCAGAAATTTTCTAATGTGGAGATGTGGGTCTTCTGAGGCTATCCCTCCAAATTGAAGTGAGTTCTGAATCATGTTGATAAGGGCATGCTTAAATTCATAGTTAAGAACACCTTCTAATGATGGGATTGATATGCTACTTTGTAGGTTCTCACCAGTCGAGGCCATATATTCCAATAATATCCTTCATTTTTGTGTTGCCATCTTTCTTGTTTTGGTTTATCGCATCAATCTTCTAGTTGTTTTCTCTATCTCAGGATTAAACTGTAATTATGGAGCTAGAGAGCGAGTTAGCATAAACAAACAAAAGATCACACAAAGATATAACAATAAAATTATTTATTTATTTATTTTATTTTTTATTTTTTTTATAAATATATACACGTATCAAGCAATTAAGATTCAAACTTCTAACATTGTTGGAAAATAGTCCTCGACAACGGCACCAAAAACTTGTTGCTTACCACGGGTAAGTGCACCCGTCGGTGTAGAAAGGGGTATTTAAAACCCTTAATATCGTTTCCACAGAGACTATTTCAACAATCTTAAAGAATGATTAAATCCTAATTTTTGAGCTCACCAGAAAAGTGTTTGTTTAGAAATATTTAAAGTGAATGTAAAAAGGGGACAAAATGAGAGTAAGCGATTTAAAGACAAAAGAGCACAAATACGAGTTCAATTGTGGAAAGACACGAGACTTTGGTTTTCCTTAAAACTTTACCCAATTTCATCCTAATTCCCTTATGAATGATTTAAGTCAATTGCTAACCATCTGTTCTCATTCTATTACTACTAAATGATCATGCAATAGCAATATTCTTTCTCTTAAGTTACTACCATCAATGATCATGCAAGGTATATACTTAAGAGAAGCATAAAGCACATAGGACTTGTTAAGTTAATAACTGATTAGAAATCAAGGATTTTGATTGATCCTCCAAAACCCTTAGATTCAGTTTACCTTAGAGTTTCATTAATTAGGCAATTGTATGATCGTCTATCCCCCAATTAACTTAGAAATTAGTTCTCATTAAATAATTATGCATAATAAGGAAAACATAATTGAATAGAAATACCGAATCATTCATAAAAAGGAAAAGGGATTCAATTGGTTACATTATAAGTTTCACCAAAGTCTTATGGTTTGGGGTTAGTTACACATAAAGAGACAAGACAAATAAAAACATACTAATCCCAAAGAACAATCCATAATCCTAATTCTAGAAGAGAATGACAAAACCGTAGTGCCAGCAAGACTGGTAATAGGACGTTGCAACTCACACTGTGAAGATACTAAAAGAGAGATGAGAATGGAATGGTGTGTCTCCAGGGTGTAAACACTCATTTATGTCCGAGGCCCGTTTTTTAAATTAATTAGTGGATAAACCATGAATTAAGTAAATATTAAGACTCATAAATAGAAAACAGAAGATAGAAAAGTAGACAAACAAACAGAATGCAGAAAAACTAATAAAAGATTCAAGAAAAATCAAAACAACGAGAAACAATAACAAAAAAATAATAAAATAGAAAATCCAAAAAATATAATAAAAAAGAAATTATTAAAAGATTAAGGAAAAACAACAAACAGGAAATTAAATCACGAAAGAAAAAAAACATAATTAAAAGATAAAACAAAAAAAAATTCTTGAAAAGAATAAATAATAATAAAAATATATATAAAAATAAAAATAAAAAGAAGAAAAACTGAAAAAATGATATTAAAAAGGAAAATAAATGAAAAATAGAATAATAAATAATAATAATAATAATAAACAAAGAGATTAGGAAAATATATAATAAAAATTGAAAAAAAATGAAAAAATTAAAAACAGAAAAAATGGAAAGAAAATAAAAATAAAAGAAAAAAGGGAAGAAAAGAGGCCCGCCAAATTCTTGTCTATAAAAGAGGGTAGAGAGACAAGGGCTTAAGTTTTTGGGGAAGCATATGGGAGCTACTAGGAGTTGTGATTTCCTGATTCTATTTTTGGCTCTGGAAGCTCTACAATTGGGTGGAAGGAAGAGGTTCTTGGCTGAGTGCTTTCTAATGGTTTCCTCTGGATCTTGATGGTGGTGGCTTCTTGGGGATGTTGGATTATTAGAGCTTGATAGCGCTTGCATTCTCAAGAGAAGCTTCAAACGGAACATGTTGTTTAGAGCCATCGACATCCAAGTGAGTGCACTAATAATAGAAACTCTTTGTTCGCTTTTAATCGAATTCGCAGTAGAACAATATGATGTATAAATCTTGGATCTAAGAGTAATTATGAACCATATGTCGCAACCGTAATTCCGACGAGACGACGAACTCGCTAAAATTTTAAAAATGAATTTTGATTGGATTATTGTGGAGTCGCCACCAAATTTTTATTTAAGGGAAAAAGATTTGGAAAAACCCTGACTCGAGGATGAGATTCAAAGTTCGGGAGTCGGTTACGAATGGGGAAGGTGTTAGGAACCTCACTCGTCCATTTTGAAGAACGGTACCCTTAAACTGAGTGTGTGATTTTTGAAATTGTTTGATCCCTTTAATTAGCATGGAAATAAATAACTTGATGGAGGTTAGCCTGACAGGACTTGATCCTGCTCCTACGTATTCCCTGGTGCAATGGGAAACTCAAGGCTTAAGTAGTTCTGGTTTGTGAAGGCTTGACCTTCAGAGGTGTTTAAAAGGAAAAGTGGCATCTTGAAAAGATTTTCATTTTTGGAGGGATCTCTGGCCCACTCATGCACAAGACCCGAGGCGGCTACGGCAGCACGGGGGCTTATACAGACTACTAAACGTTGGACAGCAGGTGAACCGCCAGCCCCCCATTTAGAGTCCATTGCGAGAGACCAAAGATCCCAAAAATACTTGAGAAAAGCTGTTTTTGCTTTGGAAGGACCTTTAGTCCACTCATTCACAAGACCCGAGGCGGCTACGGCAGCACAGGGGCCTATACAGACTACTAAACGTTGGACAACAGGTGAACCGCCAGCCCCCCGTTTAGAGTCCATTGCGTGAGACCAAAGGTCCCAAAAATACTTTAGAAAGAGTTTTTATTTTAACAGAAAAAGTAAAATTTCTCTTAACTATCAGAAGCAGAGGGTGTTTTTGGGAAGGAAGTAATTTTATTATTGGAAGTTCGGGGGTATATTAGCAATTGTGGAATTTTTAGGAATTTTATTAGCAATTGTGGAATTTTTAGGAATTTTATTAACAATTATGGAATTTTTGGAGTTTTATTAACAAATATAGAATTTGTGGAATTTTATTTACAATTATGGAATTTTTGGAATTTTATTTACAATTATGGAATTTTTGGGAATTTTATTAGCAATTATAGGATTTTTGGGGATTTTATTAGCAATTATGGAATTTTTAGGAATTTTATTAACAATTATGGAATTTTTAGGAATTTTATTAACAATTACGGAATTTTTGGAATTTTATTAACAACTATGGAATTTTTGGAATTTTATTAACAATTATGGAATTTTTGGAATTTTATTGACAATTATGGAATTTTTGGGAATTTTATTGGCAATTATGGAGTTTTGGGAAAAAGGCAAGGGCAATATGACCATTTGGAGAGGCAGGGATAAAATAGGTATTTTTGGAATTGTTGAGGGGTAATTCTGTAAATTCTGGTGGGTAGGGACAGAAGAGGCATTTTTGGAATTGTTGAGGGGTAATTTGGTCTTCTTGCAGGTAGGGGTAGGATAGGCATTTAGTGATTATGGCAAGGGTAATTTGGAGAGGCAGGGACAAAATAGGTATTTTTGGAATTGTTGAGGGGTAATTCTGTAAATTCTGGTGGGCAAGCATTTTTGGAATTGTTGAGGGGTAATTAAGGGTAATCTGGTCTTCTTGCAGGGGCTTGGATAGGGGACGAATATTGGAAAAAAAGGATGGGAAAAGCCATTCGTGGGACTGACCTTAAGCTTGCATATGAGTGCACCAGCCACCAGGCTAAGTTCCCTTTTGAGATATATATGGTTTGGATTTAAACTTGAATTGAGCCTTGTTGGCTTGTGCTGCACCACCTCTCACCAGAACAGCCTCTGAACCGGGGGGACCTTCTTCATTCGAGTTCGCTCCAGCGCGGCCTCTGACATGACCTTTTTTTTTTTTAACTCTTTCAACTTTTTTCCTTTTTTCTTTTTTCAGATTTATTATTTATTTATTTATTTTTTCTCTTGGTTTTCGCAGATCTTAATTTTCTATTTTAATTTTTATTTATTTTTCCTTAGACTTTGTTAATTTATTTAAATATTAAGTTTAAAACTACAGGGGGAGGGGGGCCTCGGACATAATTGGGTGTTTACACCATAGTCTAGTTTCATCTTATTTTAATGACATCAAATCCTATCAATTGAATCTTAAGGCCTGTTAGCATCAGGAAATGAGACTGAAAGTTACGTTTCAAGAGTCGTTTATGGCAAGCTCTTGAGATTACATGAAATGCTCAATCTAAGTCAGTCATTCCATCATTATGTTAATGTTCTTATGAAAAGAATACATCGACATCCAGTGATTGCAGAGATATGATGGTTAAGTAACAGTTGAAGATAATGGTGCTTTTTCTAATATATTTGTAGTAGAGATAGCCTTGAGATTGATGTTGATACTTTGGCTCAAGCCGTAGATTTAATGGAATTGTTCTCATTATTATGAAGCCAAAGTTTTCTGTTGAGTTATTCCTGGGAAATATACCTTCAAATTTCAAAGTTAAGAGATCTAGGCAGAAAAAAAAAACTCCCCGATTTGTCTAAGACGCCAGAGATTAAGCGAGTGCTATTGGTCCTAGAGCTAAACCAGCGATGGATCACCAAGTTGCTGCCTATAAGAAAAGTTAACCAGAATGTGTTGAAGCAAGCAGTTTTGGTCGCTTCCGAGGCCACATTCGATCCTGTTATGATGATGTTGATCTCATTGAGCTCTGTTTTCTCCAAGGAATATTTCCTAAGATGGCTTTCCATGCAGTTGACCACGACATAATAACAATAGGCTTTTTTGGCGATATCAGGCTTTGTGCTTCATTTGCAGTAAGCATTAAACAAGGGAGATTGGAAGAGAATCACATGCATCCAAGTTCCATCAAGGCCTCGTGAAATAGAAATACAGAATGATATCTTCAATGAAAAGTCTAGGGAAGATTCAGAGGAAAACCTCCCATGGATGTTGTGAATCTTAGTTGCAGTTTGCTCTTATCACCAAGGGTCCTGATTCACTGTATCCTTATCATTTTCAAATCAAATTCTTTTCAGGAATCAAAAGTCTCACTCAATGAGCTATAAATGGGAAACTGACGATTTTCATTGCTATTCGATATTTAGAGATTCATATAGGTCCCAGTGCAGCCTTAGTTGCCTCGGACCTTGTGCATATGTGGACTACAAGGTTCCTTCCAAATAATAAAACCTTTCAAAAATTCTTTTCAGGAATTGCAAGTCTCACGCAATAAGCTCTTAATGGGAAACTGGCGGTTTTCACTGCTGTTCGATATTTAGAGGTTCATATTCAGCCTTAGTTGCCTTAGACCTTGTGCATATGTGGACTGGAAGTTCCCCCTTAAATAATAAAACCTTTTAAAATATTTCTCTCGAATTCTTTACCTCCGAAGGTCAAGCCTTCACACGAAAACTACGTAAGCCTTAAGTTTTCCATTGCACCGGGGAATACGTAGGAGCAGGATCAAGTCTTGTTAGGCTAACCTCTATCAACCTATTTATTTTCACATCAATTAAGGAATCAAACAATTTTCAAAAATCACACACTCACTTTAAGGGTACTGTTCTTTGGATGGGCGAGTGAGGTGCCTAACACCTTCCCCACTCGTAACCGACTCTCGAACCTAAATCTCTTCCTCATGTTAGGGTTTTTCCAAATCTTTTCCCTAAAAATAAAATTTGGTGGCGACTCTACATTATCAAATTTAATTCTTTTTTAAAATTTTTAGTGAGTTCGTCGTCTCGTCGTAATTACGGTTGCAACATGGGTAGTGGTAGGCTTATGCCCCGGAGAGTGGTGTGGCCTTTGGAGCCTAGGGTGGTGTCAAGTGATGTAGTAGAGCCTCCATTTTATAGGTGTGGATTAGGGTTTCAATATGGTGGACCAGGCTTGACCTAGCCGCTTCCGTAGCTGTCGCTACTAATCTACGTAATCTTGCAGCACCGTAGGGCTGACATGTCGTTGTCGTATTAGATGTATTATCTTTTTATGCTTCTTTTACCCTCTTTTTAGTCCAAAACTTGCCTATTTATGGATTCTTAGCTTACGTGACCATTCCTACAAAAATAAGAAAAATTAGGTAGAATTACAATTAAATAATCATAAATTATATTGTAATTATAACTAATTTTCTGCAGATAAATCAACAAAATGGTAATTTATCACATTACAAGTCTGTCCCTTCACCTCAATTTTCTCTCGTCAACAGTATAACAAATTAAATATAAACATACGTATACATACAAACTTTATATAATTATACATTCTTTTTTACATGTACATAATACTCTTAGGTACTAAGGCCTTTACATACACTTTATTACACACCATAATATACATACCATATTTACATACATATTTACTACATATTCTAGTACATGAACTAGCTTACTACTACATAATAATAACTAGGATGCTTGCATCCAACTATTTAAAAAAATCTACAATATAGGTATGCCATTGCAATTTCTTCTTCTTTGAAAAAGAAACTGAGGGATCAACAAACCTATCTAAGCCTAGTGATGGAAATTTTGCAGGCACATATTCTGATCCAAAGACATGAAGGTCCCATCGGACATCTCTTGATAGGCTTGAAATGTATACGACATTGGGTATGACAAGCTTCCTTATGAGGACCATAGATATGATGAACTATGGTGATGTGATGGAGTCTGTGGATTTGTCTCTCCCTCTAAGGAAGAAGATTCCTCAACATTGGTAATCTATTGCCTTCGGTAGTCATGAGGAGGTAGAAAGACTCTATTGGGGTTAAAAGCCTCCAAGGGAATTGTGAAATCCATTGTGGAAAAATTTGGGCTCATGAATTTCGATAAGAAAAGATGTCCTAATGAGAAGTAAATTCTCACATTGGCTTGGGGGTCATGGGGGTTTGCTGACCAATCCACATTACTGATGTTTACAAAGACCATTGTCGTTGCGAAGAACATGTTCGTCGTCTAGGAAAAAAGTGGAGGAGAATGAGTGAGAAACTAAATCTCAGTAGGATTTTACTCTACTTCTAGTGTCATCAATTTCAACCCAGCTACTTTGGTTTATTAGAAAAATCATGACATACATATAAGATAACTTTTAATCTTTCAAAAATTCCTACTGAAGTGGGTTATTTTTATACAGAAAACAACCATTATTACATGAGCATATATCTTCCTTAAATATCATAAATCTTTGGGATCTCAATACAGATATTATTTGACTCATTTTATGTTATGTCTTACACATTGTCTCATTCATTTTCTATTCCACACCTTCGAGAAACTCTCTAGACATAGACACACATTATAAATAGTCAAACAATATATTTTCACTGACTCTGCTACTCTACCTTCTATTCTTAAATATATGAACTCATCCCTAGATGGTCGTCAACATCTCATAATAAGTGGAGAACCCTTTTGTCTTCACAATAGAAGGATTTGTGGAGAACATCTTCGGTCTCCCAAGAGAACACCTTTTATCTCCTCTCCAATAAGACTTTGTTGCCCATTAGGAGAACATCTTTATTTTCACACAACTCTTTGCTTTAGTGACCCTCAAGTCATTTAGGTTCATTTTAAAGGCTTCTAGATAATTAGGCATGCTCAACCAATATCTAACCAATACATTATGCATATTTAGATCTCAAATTCTATCACATCATCAATCGTACACAATCAACATACATAGCATCATCCTTTAAACATTTAAGAGCATTCATCCTTCAACTTATATTAGACATTATGCATTCATAAAGCATCACAAGTTAGCTTATGAATTAAACTTGGATAACATAACCACATGCACCCATATATGTCCAACTTGTTTAACTCATAACATTTTATGATGAACCACTCAAGAAGGCTTAATTTATTCAACCTTCTAAGTTAACCCTCAACCTCTCCTTTCTCAAATTTAAATTAGTTTCACATGCCATTTTTTAAGTTTTTATTCTTTATGCACTTCATTTTACAAGTCTTATGCATAACATATTCATACTCAGTTTAAAGGTTATGTGTTAGCAAGTTTTTATCTTATTTATGCCAATTTAGCTTTGCATGGCCAAATGATGCTTATGTCACTACCAAGTTTCAGTTAAACTCTTAATCCTTTACTTTTGCATATCAAGGCTTCTTAATGTACCTAAACCAAGCTTTCAAATTTATTTATACTTATTTAGCTTTGGGTGTCTGAATGCATGTCCATGATTTTTAGGGAGTGCCTTCTAATTTTCTTTTCTTTGTCTTAGGAGATGATTTTCACTGATTGAAGTCTATTCCATTAATTAATACCTAACTTATAAAATTTTAAGATTTCTCTTTCATGCTCTTCAAAGCATCCTTACACTTTTAATCTCCCATACTTATATACCAAGGATGCTTAATTAACACTAGTTAAGAATAAAAACTCCTTAACTAATTAACACTAAGGTGGCTGAATAGACCCCTTAAACTTTTTAAAACTTCCTTCCACTTTTAATCCTTTATATTATATGCCAAGGAGGCTTAATTAAACCTATCTAAGAATTAAAACTCCTTCTTCACTAATTAACGCTAAGGTGATCGAATGTCACTTTTAGTGTTTAAGGCATCAAATTTCATCTTTAAGTAACCTAGGTTAATAAATCCTTCTAGTTGAAGTACAGGCTATAAGTTTTACCAAGTTTAGTAATTTTTAGGACTTCTCCTCTATTTCTAAGGGTTATGGCCAAAGGAACCTTTTCCTTCTCACAACTCCATGGTTCATTTTTAATTACCAACTTGTGCCTTCTTGAAATCTAATTTAAGTGTTAATTATGAATTTCACTTGATTTCATCAATTTTGGTTACTATGAACCTAGCCACTTTTAGACCTTAGTCATACCTTTAAATATTCCATTTACCTAGTGAAGATTCTTAATGCATCATTAACCAAATTTTAAGTTCATTTTCCTTTAATTAAGCTAAGGTGGTCGAATGCACACTAGTAGATTTTAGGACATTTTAGCTCAATTTCTTTTCTTTCAAAAGTTGTTTCACATCATTTAGAATTTAGTCATATGGTTTGTATCACTTTTATAAATTTTAAGAAATTTCATCCTTAACGTAGCCAATATAGCCAAATGCCCCTTTAGGTTTTCCAGTGTCACCTTTTCAAAATTCCTTCTCATACAACCTTGGTTCCATGCCATTGTGAACTTGTAGCACCTTAAGCACTTGATCCATACAAGGCTTATCCAAACTCCTTAGCTTAGTCATGGTCAAAGAGAATCATAGGTATCTGATGAAACTTGTTCCATTTTTGGTCCCAAAGTTTCAACTTCCACTTAATAGTTTTTAAAATCTATGCCCAAAGTAAGGTTTTGAGACTTATGAATTAATTTTTCTTAGAGTTTTTAATATTTTAATCCATATGTTTAGAGCTAGAAATATTATTGTACAAGTCCATCATAGTGAAAAATCAACAACTTTTGAGCTTGAAGTATAAAATATTTAAGATAGCATTTTTTTTTCAAAACAACAAAGTGTAGATTCACAAGATCTACTCAAAAATTCATCCATCTTCTATCATGAACGCTTAAAAAATTTTTCTCATAAGCCCTCAAAATTGACCAAAGCATCAAAATTGATTTTTAAAGAATTTCCATCGATTAAATTGCTTCTAAGGTGTTTAGAAGCACTTTAATCTAACCAAACTTCATTTTATCTTTAAAAAAACTCTAAAAATTGGTGATACTCATTTTGAACCATTCAAAGGCAATTTTGAGCCCTCACGAGTCCAAACAAAAAGAGATCTATGGATTTTAGAGAAAGGAACCACAAAAGAAAGAAAATCAACAATAAAAAGTAAGATTTAAAGCTCAAAAAGACAAAGTAGAAAATTTTATTTGATGGAGACTTGGTGTGGGATTATGGTGAGGCTGCAATGGGTGAACTTGGTCCCCCCTTGATGGTCCACAGAGATCTTCTTAATGAAGGTGGTGAGGCTTAATGTTTAGAGCTTGATTTTAACTTAAATCTCAAAGATGGAAACTTAAGCTTAAGGTGAAAGGTTAGGACTTTTGAATTTAGTTTATCTTGGAGAGAGTTTGGAGAGATTTTCTAAACCAAAGGAGACCTCCCTAAGATCTTAGTGAATTCGGCCAAGTAAGGTAAAGTACGAATAATTTTTCACTTAAGGATATTTTGGTAATATTGCATGAAATTTCTATTTTAAAAATAATTCAAAATGTGAGAAATTATTCTTAGAGAATTAGATTAGTGTTAATAAGGTTGAGTTTGTCACTAATCAAGTTTATCTTTCCATAAGCATAGTTAATTTTAATTAATCAAGACTAATTAACCTTAACCATGGTTAAAAAAATCTTTCCATTTATGCCTTTTATCTTTTGTGCATTTACTTGAATTGACTTTATATGGTGACTCGTCACCATATTTTTCACATGAAATTTTCGTACACACCATGTGAAATCCATTTTTTCCTTCTTCCTCACATTTCTTATTCTCCTAGCCATCCAGTGGTGTTTTTGTAATTTTTTTAACATTATCCAAAAAGTTTCTAAATTGTTCCTTTGACAATTCTAATACTTTTTGGTTCATTTCCAAGTAAATATAAGGTGATTTGATATTTTTATGAGAATTGATTAGCTTGTGCAGACAGCTAATCCATTAAAATATGTTTTTAAAATTTTCTGAGAACATTTTGATCCCTTCTTTAATTCTAAGTTTTTATCATTCTTAATATTCTCTAATCCATTAAAATATATTTTAACTCTTATTTTATATTTCTCTTGTACACTATTTAGGTTATCTAAGTGCATGAATATTTTTATTATTTACACCAAACTTTTTAATTTATTTATTTTTATTTTCTTATACTACTTAATTTTTTTAAAATAATTATTTGTAACTTCAAAAATTCATTATAAAAATTTATAAATATTACACATAGTATTTTGTTGGGAACGAAAAATATCAGTGTTGTAAAAATTGTGTATTTCAAAATAATTTTAAATATTTAAATTAATATTAATTTAATTTTAAATATTTAAATTAATTTAAATAATTATCATTTATAATATTAAGATATTTAGAATTTATTACTAATTATTTCAAATTTAAATTATGAATTAATTACTTTAATTATCCATTTATAATTTTTTATACTTTAAAAGTTGACAGTTGAGAAATTATTACGGCTTTATTTTTTGTCGTTCTGAATTTAATTTTTGACCAAAATTCAATTTTTAACCATATTGGTTGCCTTAAAAATTTTCTATATATAACTAGTTTCTGCTGGATTAACTGAGAGACGAATTTCATACTAGTTCTGTTCTTGAAAAATTCAGAAAAAACTATTGTATCCTCAAAAATTACGTCATACACACACAAATCCTTAAAAACAATGTCATCACACGCCTCATTTTACGAAAGATTTTCGAATTTCTCCAACAATCAGTGATCACTACTATCACTAATGTCATTTGCAAGATTTCTTTTCCTTCCTTTATGTTTATATTTTTATTTTGCAAAATTTTTTTTTTCTTTACTTTTATATTTTTATTTATTTAATTATAAATTATGTTGAACTCTGCACTATTATAAATTTATAATATTATTTCTATTATATTATAAATTTAGAGTTTAAGTGACACACAATACATTAATACTAATACACACCACAATAATAATAAAAACAATTGCATATTGATTATGAACATAAAAAATAACAAAAGTTACTTGAAATTTATTTCAAGTCCATGCCTGCCACTGGTTTTCGTATAACCTTCAATTTATTCAACTTTTCTTTAATGCTTTTCAATGTATTTTGTATTTAACCCTTTCTTTTAATTTTAGAAAAGCACATTTCCTTATTTTATTAAACTTCCCATTTTGGTTCATCGGTTCATGCATACAAAGTTATCTAATCTTTCTCACATTATTTATTTACAAATTTTTTATATCAAAGGTTTAACCATCAATTTGTGTGTTTATTCTAATGTTAATTTTTTATTTCTAAATACTAAGCTTTTAAATTTATGCCAATTATACTAAGTTTAGCCCCATCCAAACAAATGCCGACAAATGCCTATTTGCTTTGCTTGTGCTAGGTCCAAAGACCAAAACAAAGTCATGGCATGGCGTACTTGTGCTAGGTCCAAAGACCAAAACAAAGTCATGGCGTACTTGCTATTTGTCTTTAGTTCATATTATTTTAATTTTATTAAAGGATAAAAAATTAGAAAATAAAAATAAATTAATAAAACAAATAATAATAATATAATAGTAACAATATTCAGATAAATACATAAAAAATAAAATAAATAAAAAATAAAAATAAAAAGTAAAATTAGATAAAGTAGTTTAAATAAAATTAAATATCTACAAAAGTTAAGTATGAAAATAATTATGAATAATGATTTAAAAAGAGTTCATTATAATAGAATAATTTTAAAAAAAATTAATTAGATGTTCTTTAAAATTTTTTATTTAACATAAAATTATTCACTTAAAATTTTATAATATTTTTTTTAAATTTTTTTTAAAATATATGTGATCTAATAATTTAAAATTATTCTCTCCAAGCAAAATAAAAAAAATGAAAAAAAAATTAAAATATAATATTTAATAAGTCATATATTTGATCTTTTATTTATCTTTTTAGAGTTATATATATATATATATATATTAAATTTTAAATTTCTAAACTATTAAAATTATTTTATTTTCTATTCATTACAAACTCCCGAACACATTGATAGAAAATAGTAACTTAAGAATTTTAAATAAAAAATGAAAAAACTAAATTTATTTAATTTATAAAATGCTAAAACTTAATTAATTTAAATAACAAAATATTTAAAATAAGTCATAATTAAAAATAAAAATAAAAATATAATTAAATCTTTATAACAATGTGCACTATAATATTATTAATAATAGGAAAATGTTAATCAAAATGAAGATACTAATTAAGAAATGAAAAGTATGAAAAGATATTTTTGATATATTTAGCCACAAATTTCAATATATTTTTAATATACTATTTTTTATCAGAAAAGAAATTATTGAATGAATCTATAGTCTATGGGCACATTGATTTCATGCAGTTGTACTGCATACCATTGGGAAAAACAAAATAAAATAATATCTTTAAGATGCATTGAACGTTAACCCATATAAAAAAATGCATTGAAACGTTAACCCATATAAAAAAAATGCGTTGAACGTTAACCCATATAAAAAACGTGCGCGGTAGATGAAATAAAAGTGGTTGGCAAGTAACAGTACTAATAATAACAACAACATTTTAAGTTACCTAAATAGAGTAATTTTTGGTATTTTTGTAATGTCCACTCTCTTGTAGTTTAATTTTATATTTAAAACATTAAATCAAGAAAAAAAATTTATACAAACATAACATTATATTATTTTGAGAAACAGTATATTCCTATAACATTGAAAATAGTTTTTTTTTTAATTAAAAGGATCTCCTAAATCCTAGTTCACTGAATTTTCTAAAAATTAACTTAATTACTTTTAAAAATTATTAAATAATTTGTATAATTTCAATATAATATATAAGTTTATTTTTAATAATAATTAATATTTTTATTTTCTAAATTAATATTCTTAAAATATTAGTTAATATTTATCTTAACAAAAAAGTTAAACATTGACATTACAATAATTCGCTATCATAGTATGGCAATATATTACTTTGTAAGCATATAGAAAAAAAAATTGAATTTGTAAAATTTTAGCAAGTATTTAAACTTCTAACTTAATATTTTCAAAATCAAGCTTATTGTTGAATCAATAAAACCAACTTGGTTTTCAAGTTCAATTAAAATAAAACAAAATTTAATTGCGTGTGTTATGTTCGTACACTAAAAACAATTTAATTACGGTAAAAATATAATTTTAAGAATATTTTTTTACCAATATATATTTATTAAAAATTATTTATTACAAAATATTTTAATAATATTTTAAATAATATAAATTATTAAAATTTAATATAAATTTTATGTTAATTTACACCATGGTTACTAAACTTATTTTTTAATAATATTGTATATATTATACAATATGTTTATATCATTCTCTGCATGATAATTTATTCTAAGAAAATGATTCTAATATGATAACTATATAGAGTAAATTTAAAAAAATTAAAATTTAAAAATATCCAAATTTACACAATATTTATTTATATTTTAAAATACATAGTATATGTTAATATGATATTATATGATCATTATCAAATAATTTTAATTTTTATATAATTTTATACATTTTATCTATTTAATAAAAAAAATTAATTTAACAAATAAATTTTCATCATATAAAAAGTTTTTAAAGAGAATAATTTTAACGATGCTTACAATAAATTAATTCTCTTTTATATATATATATATATATTATATATATTTTTATATATATATATATATATATTTATATGAGTGCAGAGCATAATTTGATGTAGATCTTTAGATTATTTATATTTTTTAATTGAATATTATTAATTATTTTTTTTATTATCTTACAAGTAATTTTTATAAAAATTTTAAAATAAAATAATTGTATCAAAAACATATATAATGTATATATACTAAACAAAGATTTTAACACAATTAAATGTATGAAATTTAGGTTTCTATAACTAGAAAAGCAAATGCAAATACAGAATATACAAATAAAATGGCAAAATTACTTGAAGAAAGTTGAAAATAAAGACTATAAAAAGTTCATTTGCTTAAGAAATGTATATCTTCAAATGAATCTTTTTCTATATCATCTTTATCTTCAGCCTCGCATGTTTTCTCTTATTCTCTTTTTCATCTACATTCTATCCTCCTTTGTAAGTTTGTAATAAGAAGGAAGGTTCTATACTACCTTAACTATAAGCAATTTGAGGGAGATGTCATTGTGTAAAATTCCTTGAAAGATATACCTATATCAAGGTCCACCATGAGAAACATGTACATGGGAAGTATTCCAAACTTCGGGAACATCTGTTATCAAAGTAATAGGCATTTGGAACTAGGGTATGTCTTAAGAAGAAATGAACGTAGAGAAGGGTGAAGGGTTATGTCTCCTCTGATATACCTGATAAGGCATATGTATTGCCACATTCATTAACATCCTCATAGCAACCCTAAGAAGATGGCGTACTAGAGAGGAAGTGTCTATTATTTAAATGGTAGATGTTTGCTGTAGTTGTAGGGTGTTAGACCCACTCTTCATTTCCCTTGTCAACATTCACCTCCACATCAAAATTGGAATAATCCACGTTATGAATACAATATGGAAAAGAACTATACAGAGAATGAAATATAGGGAGAAAAGACATATAATACAAGTATAATCACATATAAGATTAGTAATTAAATTAATTATGAACCATATGAAAATTACTTAGCATACATATATCTAAAATCTAAATACAATATGAGGTAATGCATGTATGTAAATTTCTCTATTATTCCTTCATTAGTCTCTACCTAATGATAAAATCATGATTAGATTAAGACCTAATATGTCTCACACCATATTATATCATACTAATGTTGAGTTGGTTATCTTTTTATCATATATCATGCATGTGGATCTATTTAATTATCATTTAATTGAAACAATATGAAGTAATGGTAGTTAATTTCTACTATGATGTGCCCTTAGTAACACAAGCATCCTCACAATCTCATTATTTATCAAAACATGAAACTAATCAACTAATAAGGATAGTCTCTAGAGTCTTTTTGAGATAGCTAAATCCAAACAAAGCAGTCCTGTTTATAAGGAGTAATCATATGTCATTGCAAAGATGAAACCTAGCTTATTTATCCCTCATGTTCAAAAGTTCTCATATGATAACACCTTAAAAGGTAATAAAAAATTGGTTCAATGAAAGCCAAAATGTTTCTGAATTGGATGCAAAAATAGAAAGCATTTTAGGATAGTTCTAGGTGCCATTTCTAGGAAGATAAGTCATGACTACTCCACCACCTTGGAGTTCCAAGGATAAGGAAGTTCTCACCCCAAGACTAGGCTAAGGAAGAGAAAATTTGAGAGAAATTTTCACTCTAAAAATTTTGATTTCTAAGTATGACTCACAGTGTCTCAAAATGGCTACAAAGTAGTCTATATATAGACCAACGGAGGAGCATCAATGTGGGCCTTGGGTCTGCCTCCTTTCTTCCCTAAAATGGGTTTGAATTGGCCCAAAATACAAATCATGTATTCAGCCACTATGTAACCTCTAGTTGGCCCTAGATGAGCCTAAGTTATTACATGCAAAAGGTGCCCAAATCCTATACACATAGGACCCTCTATTCCTACTACAAGAAACTAAAACCTATCCTACACTGTTACATTAAAAAAGGACATGTGCATAAGATATAGAGGTTTTAGAAGGCTCCTTTGGAATGTTATGTAAAGCATTTACCTCTCCTTGAAGCTTCCTTGTCTTAGATCGTGTGATAGGCCCAATTGGCCCAATAGGCTTTGGTTTGGTGACCTCTTCATCACCATATCATGAACTTTGGTCACTTTCATAATGACTCAACACTTAGATTTTGAGTTTCCTTTTACATAAGGCCTTATAAATTATCTTCCCATAACAATTTTAAAATATCATTTTATGCATCAGATCATAAAATTATTAGTATTGTACATGGACTTAGTCTCTCTCTAACCAATATGTTTTTTAAAAATTCTCCCACTTGTTTTGAATCTTCTTTGTTTCTTAAGAATTTCCCCTATATATGGGTCTATTAGAAAGAGAAGCACCAAAAATAAAATCTATTTGATATTTTATTTTCCTAGTGTTGGCAAATCATAAGACATTTCTTTAGGAAAAAATATCATTGAGTTCTTGCAAAATAACAAAAAATTCACTAAACAACAATTTAGTGTGGAGTTCAAGCAAGAAGCATTGCACAAAAGAAGAAATAAGGGTCAAACATGTTTTTAGTCTCTAAATAATTAAATTTTGGTTTTCATTCTTCAATTTTAAAACATTTGGTTTAGATCTCTCATTTTTTTGAAATAATTTGATTATGGTTTTTAACCTTTACTCAAGTTAGATTAAAATAAGTTAAATTAACCATTATCAAATAAAATTATAATCAGTTTTAAAATATATTGATTATGATCCTCTAATCATGGTTAATTTAATTTAATTTAATATAACTTGGATTAACGTCAGGGATCATAATCAAGGTATTTTAAAAAAAAAGAAACTTAAATTGAAAGTTTTTAAATTTAGAAGAGAAATTAAAATTTGATTATTTTAAAATAAGAAATATATTTAACCCTACAAGCAAGAATTTTTCCATCACTTTTATTAGTGTAGAGTCTAAGCATGAATCCTTGCAGAAAAGAAGAAATAAAGAATAGCTAGTTAAATAAGTCATATTTGCCTCACTTTGATTAATAAATAAACTCTTCACTTTTCTCTTTTGTTTTTCCTTATTCTTTATTTTCTTTTCTTTCCTCCCTTTCTTTTAAATTTTACCCTCAAAATTGAGAACTCCTTTTTTTTAGTTTTTTTTATCTCTCTCTAAACTCTTGATCCTCTTTCTCTATTTTTATTTTCATTTTTATTTGAACCTTACAAACCTCTCTAGGGAATAATGGTGAAGCGTTACTTTGTAAGAATTGTGAATAAAAAAGAATTTGTTAGAAAATTCATCATGTTGCACTTATCAAGCTGCTAAGACCTTCCAAGAAGGATATGATTGATATCCATGGAAAACATTTCACAAAGAATTGGATATTCATACTTTCTAATGGAGAAATTAACCATCACTTATTGACCTATAATCATTTCACCACTATAACTTAGTCATTGGAGCTTATATGCTCATAGATGTAGTGTAGCCTTTAGGTCTAGTTTGATGATCAATCTAATACTTGCCACGTTAGTGAAACTTCCTCCATCAATGATCATATAGCACATATTCCCTTTGACAAAGCAATGAGTATGGATGATATTTTTTCATTGGTTCTACTTGTACTCCTTGTGTTGACTTTTTAATAACCTTAACTTACCATCAATAAATCTCCATCTTGCATATAGATTGTATTCTCATTCTTTTCTTCACTTGAATAAAATAGAAGCTTCACTAGTGATGCTCCTATCATCTCTTATCATCATATTTTTCTTATTCAAACATTAGGATGCAATATATTCCCCCTCAAAAACCTGAAGCATTTTATATCGTTACTTTTAAAAGAGAAAATGATAGTAATGAGGATATGTTTCTTAGTACTTATTATTTCCTTAGGATTGGAAAAGAAACCTTTATTTTTTTACTTATTTTTCTAACTAAAAGAATATTTAGAAATAAATGGTTTCTTAATAGAATCCTTCATCTTCAATTATTACTCCACCTCTATAACTTGATGAACTAAGTCTTCAAACTTCATATAATATTGCATCTCCATAATATCTCTAATGTCTCAGTTTAGGCCACAGAAAAATCAAGTCATGGTTGTCTCTCTATCCTTCAAAATGTTGGCTCTAATCAATGCCACCTTAATCTTCTTGTAGAAGTGATCCACACTCCCTTAGGTAGGTTTTGTAATTTGTTTCATAAATCTCCATGATAGTGGGAAGGCATAATTTTTTTTGCATCATGGTTTTCATTTCATCCTAAGTGTTGATAAGATGTTCTTGATGTCTTTATTTTTTTGTTCTTTTGTACTTGATCTCACCAAATTAAGTCATATTCGATAAACTCATAGGTAACTACTTTCACTTTATTTTTATCATTGTAGTTGTGGTAAGATAAAATTTGTTCAATCTTCATTTCTCATTGACACGCTCGTCGCAAACGCACAAAAATAATTTCTAGATTTCCCCCAAACTATTGGTATAGTATAAGGTGCAACCTAGGTCATCTCCCAAAGACCATTTCATATTCTTAAGCAAATTAGGAGAAAGTTAGAAAAAGGGGATTTTGTAAATATATGATATTAAGTGCGAAATGGAAAATACAGACTGAAATTAATTTGACTTAACAATTATCAACTCAAGGAATTCAAAGGCTATTTTCAAAACTAATCATTGATCACTAAAATCATGCATTGTGTTTATCAACCTAGGATCATCTGGAACCCCTACAATCATCCTTGAATTCTCTACTGAGAAACCTCTCAGAATTCAATTGATTATGATCAACAAGATTTAGTAACCACTTAATCTTTCATCTAAACCAATTTTATAATCAGAATTCAGTTGAAGTAAGTAATAAAATGAAAACCTTCAATTAAATTACTTAATTTCTACTCTTCAAACTTTTGGAAAATGATTTACCAATCAAAAACCAATTATAAATCAATTATGCATTAATCAAAATACGTCAACCGATCAAACTTTGATTAAAGAATAAAATTGAAGAATATAGTGAAGTAGAGTAGAAACCACTTAATAAGCATGTAAATAAAGATCAAGACCTCAAAGTTAAAATGAAAATAGCTTGAATCCTTGAATTGAAACTATAAACCTAGCCTTCTATGAAGGAGGCAAACTAACAACAAAGAAAGAGGCAAACTAACAATAAATAAATCCTAAGCCTTCCATGTAGGAGGCAACTAACAACAAATAAATCCTAAGCCTTCCATGTAGGAGGCAACTAACAATAAAGAAAAACTAAGCCTTCCATGTAGGAGGCAAACTAACAAGAAAGAAAACCTAAGCCTTCCATGAAGGAGGCAAAACTAACAAGAAAGAAAGAAAGAAAGAAAGAAAGAAAGAAAGAAAGAAAGAAAGAAAATGGTATTGGAGTTAATCTCCAAAATGGTGTGTTTCTCCTCTTGTAAACCCTTCTATTTATAGAGGATTTTTGAGGCATCATCTTCAGAAAGTCACCAACTAGGATATTACTTTTCTACCCTTTTATTGCTTTCACATGGGCTTTGTTGAAAATGCAAAACACTTTTGAATTTTTGTCACCAATTAGCACAACAATTTTGACTTTCTTGCACCGCAATTTCGGATGTTCACATATCCGAATTAGAGCTTGACTTCTGAACAAAAGTTGTAGCCCCAGATCTTAGCTGTCCAACAGATTTAATTTCATCTCAATATGACTTCTGTATCTCAAGCTATGGCCGGATCTTTGCACACTGTTCAAATTCCACGTCAGCAACACTATCTCATCTTTTGAGATAATTTCGGAGTCCTAAACATCCCATTTAGAGTCTGCTCTTGCTTTGTAACTGTGGACACTTCTTTAAGCTTTCATTCAAGATAGATTTCATGATTTTTGGATGTCTAAAACTCCTATTATGCTCAAAATACTATAATAGTGTCATTTTAATCGGGTAAGCAAAGAAATTCAATTAAACTTCATATGAACCCAAACTCATAAAATATGACAAAGATCACTTAATTGAACATATAAGAAGTCTTAATGAGATAAAAGTGAGAGATAATTATTTATGAAATCTATGCTTATCAAATTCCCCCACACTTATCTTTTGCACGTCTCGGGCAAACTTAAGTTAAGGATTGGTGACTATTTTTTTTTTATGAAAGAACATCAAAGTTTTGAGTTGATTTCTCAAGAATTCACAAAATTTCATGAAGCATTCTTTCATCACATTTTTGAAATTACTTAGAAAGGCAACTTTAATTTGAAAAACATAGATTGAGAAAGATAAAACCTCACATGATATACTCTGAATCTCTCAAGTGTTTGATTTGGTAAGTGTTTCTCTCAAATTCAATCCATGAAAGATGAACTATCATAGGCTTGCATATCTTCTACTTCTCTACTACTATGTACACATGCAATGCACAAATCAAGAGGTCTTTATTTTGGTTATAACGGGATTAGAAAGATGAAATGATATATTGAAGAGATACAATGTTAGACCAAGGAAAATGGTGAGGATTGAGAACTGAGTCTAAGTGCAAGTGTGAGAAACAGATATTACTTCTTCATTCTTTTTTTTTCTTTTCTTTTTTTTTCAATATAATAGTTTATTTATTAATTTCTTGCTTTAGTTTTTTTTTTCCACCATGATATTGATGAACACAACAATAATCTCCCCCACACTTATTGAAACACTTATGGTATGATAAATCCAGTATTCCTCACCTTCTATGGTCAAACAAAGTTGTTTTTTTTGTTTGTTTTTTTTTATTTGTGGTGAGCTAAAAAGAAGAAAAGGTTAATCGGCTCAAAGGGCTGATCAAAGGATAAAATTATATGGTTTGGTTATTTTGCCAAGTGGTTTGTTCAAGAAAAATAATGCCTCAATCATTTTTGTACAATTCATGTGAAAATGTAGCTTCAAAAAGAATCAATGCAAGTTCTGAAGTAACATATTCCATGGATGAAAATCACACAAGAAAGAAAATAATAATAAGGCTCAAAATCTCACAGGTAATATATTTATCAAATCTAATCTATCCAGTTCAAATATGTGTTGCCAAACTAATTAATCTCAAAATGTAAATCATTTTGCTTCAATTATTTTATGAAATCTAAAGAAAAACATACTTCCACATTCAAAATTTTTTTTTAATCATAAGATGCGTATCAGGAGCCAAGTGTAACTCCTTACTCAGCCATCTTACTCAAAGCAAGTTTATGATTCTAACCTAATTTTTTTGTTTTTTTATTTTTTTTTGTGTTTTTTTTTTGGATATCGGACCATCCTCCCCCCAACCTATCCAAGACATTGTCCCCAATGTCTTAGATGGAATTTCATATAACAGGAAAAGAAATGTAAGAAAACCACCAAAGTAAGGAAAAGTTATAACCGAAGAGTGGTATCTGGTTCTCTTTTGTCTCTGCCATCCTGATTTGGTTGGTTCACCAGCTGCATTGCTTGACTGAGCTCAGATGTAGGATTTTGCAAAATCTCAAGTAGTTGTTCAACAGTTGAAGCAGATACTATGATGTTGCGCATGGATTGTGGCATGAACTCATGCTCTACTGCATGATCTAAAAAGGATATCAAACCATTATAAAAGTCATTAATATTCAACAAGCCCAAAGGTTTTTTATGAAAATTCCGATAGGCCCAAAATATAATAGTAAAAATTTCTTCCATTGTTCCAAGACCACCAGGTAATGCAATAAATGCATTAGAATTAATCAACATGTGTCTCATACGGTCATGCATGGTTGCAACCTTCAATTCAGTACCCAGGGTGAAGTAGGAGGTGCTCTCATTTTTTAAGCCAACACCTAAGACGTTACATCCCTTTGTGAGTGCAGATCCTGCAACACATCCTTTTAAACCCTGAATCCCTCCCCCATAAACAAGATTGATTTTTCTTGCAGCTAATACCTTACCAAGGGTATAAGCTGCATGTTGAAATTCTCCATCCTTTCCAAGGTTAGACCCACCAAAAACACAGATAGTATTGATCCTATCCATATACGGTGTTTCTGTCTTTTTTTTGAAAAAATATGTCATAGAGGTTGATAATTTATAGGGACTCAATATCAGAGTAGGAGATCGCTTGAATAGTGCGAGATCAGGATTTGGTAGCAAAAGTTTGAATTTTTGTTGCAAAAGTTTGAATTTTTTGTTCAAGGAAAAGGTGAATGTCAGAGGGGAAAGACTTTAAGCAGGGGTGAAAATTTCAAAAAAAATGGTGGCCCAATAAATTGAAAAGACAATGTAAATGACAAACATACACGCATGAGAATGAACAGTAGTTGTGATTGTGGCTCACATCTTCCTCTGGTTTTACGTCCAGTAACGGCTGAAACGCCTTCTAAGAGTCGAGGATGTGCTTCCCATTCAGTTTTCTTGTAAACTGACAACAGGGTCTTTTAAAGTCAGGTTCCCAAGACTATAACGTGTTTTTTCCTTACGGAACAGTTCAAACAAATCAAGAAGGACTCCTTGTACATGCCCACTAGGATGCGTCTCAACAGTCTGAATGATATCATCCAATGAATCCTTACTCAGTCCATCCTTTATGAATTGAATTTTGTCCTCTCGATTTCTTGAAACCATTCCAGGGTTCTTGCATCTTGTGTTACAGGTCCATCTTGCACACCTGTAGCAAACTCCAATTCTTTTTGCCCTTCTCTTCTTTGCATAGGAACTTCTTCCCAAACCTGGCATGTTTTTAACAAATGATTCTTGAAATTCACCTGCTAAACGTACCTTAGCTTCAATGATCCAACGGACATCTTCTGGAAGGCCTAAGAGTGTTAATGCCCTCAATCGTTCAAGTCTGCAATTGTAAATGTCTTTAAGAAAATTTCTGGGGAGAGTAGGGAAACAAATTTTGATCCTGGTGAGAGCTTTCTCCATTTTTTTCTTAAAACACTCAAGTTATTATTCCTGCAAGCTCAATGTAGTGTAATAGTTGGGATGATTTAAGAGGTGAAGAAGGAAGTTGAGAGATTAGTTGAAACTTATAAGCGAGGAATGTGAGAGAGGGAGAGAGAGAAAGAGAGAGAGAGAGAGAGAGAGAGAGAGAGAGAGAGAGAGAGAGAAAGAGAGAAAGAGAGAAAGAGAGAGACTTCTCTTGAATTTATTGCAAGTATGTGGCATTGTGCAAATGCACTTCTTCTACCGTGTGCTTTTGAAAACCTTCGAAAAATGGTTTAAGACGATGTCCATTCACCTTGAAGATTTTTTTCAGTTACCTCATTTTTTATTTCCACTGCACCATAAGGAAAAACATTAGTAACTACAAATGGTCCTAACCATCTAGAGCGTAGCTTACCAGGCATAAGCTTTAGCCGAGAATTGAAAAGGAGAACTTTTTGTCCAACGGAAAACTCCTTTCTTGCCAACTTTTTGTCATGAAGAGCTTTGACCTTTTCTTTGTAAATTTTGGAGTTTTCGTATGCTTCCAATCGAATTTCTTCAAGTTCCTGCAATTGAAGCTTCCTATGGATTCCTGCTTGGTCTAGATCCATGTTGCATTTCTTTACTGCCCAAAATGCTCTATGCTCTAATTCAACTGGAAGATGACATGCTTTACCAAAGACAATCCTGTAGGGAGACATGCCAATGGGTGACTTGTAGGCTGTCCTATATGCCCATAACGCATCAACAAGGCGCAAAATCCAATCCTTCCTGTTAGGTTGAACTGTTTTCTCTAAGATTTTCTTGATCTCTCGATTAGAAACTTCAGCTTGACCATTTGTTTGAGGATGATATGGGGTGGAGACTTTATGCATGACTCCATATTTGTGGAGTAGGGCTTCCATTGTGCGGTTGCAAAAATGAGTACCTTGGTCACTAATTAGAGCTCTAGGAATGCCAAACCTGCTAAAAATGTTAGACCTGATAAAATCTGCAACAACTCGAGCATCATCAGTACGAGTGGCTTTTGCCTCCACCCATTTTGAAACATAATCAACAGCTAGCAGAATGTAAACAAAGCCAAAAGAGACAGGGAATGGACCCATAAAGTCTATACCCCATACATCAAATACCTCACAAAAGAGAAGTGGTTGTTGGGGCATCTCATTTCTGCGCGAAATACTCCCTATTCTTTGGCACTGCTCACAAGTTATGCATAATTTGTGTGCATCACGAAATATTGTAGGCCAATAAAAGCCTGAGTCTAGTACTTTTCTAGCTTTCCGTTGTGGCCCAAAGTGTCCACCACAAGCTAGGGAATGGCAAAAGGTAAGTACAAACTGAACTTCATGATCTGGAACACATCTTCTAATAATTTGATCACTACATGTCTTCCAAAGGTATGGTTCATCCCATATGTAGTGTTTGACATCACTTTTCAACTTGGCAATTTGCGATTTGGTGAAGTGTTTGGGTATTTCTTTAGCAACCAGATAGTTTACCAAATCTGCATACCAAGGATCTTTCCCGTGCAAATGATAGAGATGCTCTTCTGGGAATGAATCTGCAATTGAAGTTTCTTCACAAGGTTGCTGGATCCGACTTAAATGATCTGCTACAAGGTTCTCTGCACCACTCTTGTCTTTAATCTCTAAATCAAATTCTTGCAACAGAAGCATCCAACGAATCAGTCTCGGCTTAGCATCTGCCTTCTTAAGCAAGTATTTCAAAGCTGCATGGTCAGAAAAGACAATAACTTTAGATCCAAGCAAATAGGAGCGAAATTTATCTAATGCAAACACAATTGCCAAAAGCTCCTTCTCAGTTGTTGTGTAATTGGATTGGGTTGCATCTAGTGTGCGAGAGGCATATGCAATGACATGAGATCTCTTGCTAACTCTTTGAGACAGTACAGCACCAAGGGCATAATTAGATGCATCACACATTAATTCAAATGGAAGCGTCCAATTAGGTGGTTGAATGATGACAGTGGTTGTCAACCGCTTCTTTAGTTCATCAAATGAATCCTTGCATGCTTGATCAAACACAAATTTGGTATCTTTTTGTAGTAGTTTAGAAAGAGGTTGTGCAATCTTGCTAAAATCCTTGATGAATCTTCTGTAAAAACCTGCATGACCAAGTAAAGAACGTACTTCTCGCACAGAAGTGGGGTAAGGTAGAGAAGTAATAATGTCTATCTTGGCCTTATCAACCTCTAAACCTTTGCTAGATACCAAGTGTCCTAAGACTATACCTTCTGTTACCATGAAATGACATTTTTCAAAATTCAAAACCAGGTTAGTCTCAATGCATCTGTCCAAAACTTTAGAGAGGCTTTCTAAGCATGCATCAAAAGAAGAACCATATACAGTGAAGTCATCCATAAACACTTCCATGCAACTTTCTAAGAGATAAGAGAAAATGCTTACCATGCATCTTTGAAAGGTTCCAAGGGCGTTGCATAGACCAAAGGGAATCCTTCGATAGGCAAAAGTACCAAAAGGACAAGTGAAGGTGGTCTTATGCTGGTCTTCTGGAGCTATATGTATTTGAAAATAACCTGAAAAACCATCTAGAAAGCAATAGTGAGATTTTCCTGCTAATCTTTCCAAAATTTGGTCTATGAAGGGCAAAGGGAAGTGATCCTTGCGAGTAGCTTGGTTAAGCTTCCTATAATTTATGCACACTCTCCAACTGTTTTGTATTCTGGTAGGGATTAGTTCATCATTGTGATTTTTGACTACAGTCATGCCATTCTTCTTAGGAACTACTTGCACCGGGCTTACCCAATCACTGTCTGAGATGGGATAGATGATACCAGCTGCCAAAAGCTTACCTACTTCCTTCTTTACCACATCTAGGATGGTTGGATTTAAACGCCTTTGTGGTTGTCTAACAGGTCTGATGTTTTCCTCCAGCAGTATCCTATGCATACAAGTAGATGGGCTAATACCTGGAATATCAGCCAAAGTCCATCCAATTGCTTGTTTATGGCTTTTTAAGGTTTGCAGTAACCTTTATTCCTGTTGTGGTAGAAGGTTCTTTGCTACAATGACAGGAAGCTTCTCATTTTCCCCCAAATAAGCATACTTTAGATGTTCAGGCAAAGGCTTCAACTCCAAAGGAGGTGGTTGTATTATGGAAGGAAGGTATCTATTTGAGATTGAAATGTCTGCAACACTTGCATCTAACATGTCATCTTTCCAAGAAGTTTGGTCTGCAGCATTAATCCTGGAGCACACAATACATAGATCAAATTCATCACATGTGCAAGTAAAATTATCTAAGTAATCTAAATCAAAATCAAAAAATTCAAAAAGTAGATTGTCAATAGAATAATCATTCTCAAGAAGATCTATGGCATCAAGTTGAAAGAGTGAATGATTCTCTATAGGATGCTTCATGGCTTCAAATATGTTGAATTGGATGATATCATCTCCAAATTCCATAGAGAGAGTCCCCGTATGCACATCTATCTTTGTTTTTGCAATTTTGAGGAAAGGTCTCCCTAGGATCAAGGTTGCTCTATTGATGGATGACTCATCTTCCATATCCAAAATGTAGAAGTCAGCTGGAAAGATCAGCTTATTCACTTGAACTAGCACATCTTCAAGTACTCCGGCTGGATGTGCTGTACTTCTGTAATTGAATCACCACACCAGTTGGCTTCAGTTCTCCCAGATTCAAAGATTTATAAACTGATGAGGGCATAACATTAATGGAAGCACCTAGATCCAGCAATGCATCACCAAATGTAGAGTTTCCTATTGTGCAAGGAATGGTGAAAGTTCCTGGATCTTTACATTTCTGAGGGAGGCTGGGTTGAATTAAGGCAGAAACATTGCGTCCCACACTAATCTTCTCATCCCCTTTGAGTCTTCTCTTATGCGTGCACAAATCCTTTATAAATTTGGCATATTTGGGAATTTGCTTGATAGCATCTAGAAGTGGTTTGTTGACTTCCACTTTCCTGAAGGTATCTAGAAGCTCCTTATCTAATTCTGCATGAATATTGGGCTTGGATTGGACCATTCTATTTGGAAAAGGTAAAGATACCTTCTGATCAGCACAATTTGGGGTTTTCGTCTCATCAGATGCTTCAAGTGCAGATCGTTTATGGCAAGCTTCTTGTTGATCATTCGATGTCTTATCGAAGGCTGGTGTACTTTTTTCATCAGACTTTCCCTCTGATTCAGATGACTTATCAGAGATGTCTCCAGGTGTGGAGATAAATGCTTCTTTTTGGTGTGGATTAGTCTGATTGAAGCTTTGTTGCTTTAAAATTGTAGGGTCTGTCTGCACTTTCTTCCCATTTCTCAAGGTCATGACATTCACACTTTTGGGATTTATGACAGGTTGAGAAGGTAGTTGACCAGAACCTTGAGATTTCAATTGGTTGACAGTGGTAGCCAATTGCCCAATTTGAGTTTTGTAAATCCTGAATGGTAGAACTTACATTTTGTTGAAACTGAAGATTGTTGGTTGCTAATTGCTTCATCAAATCATCAAGAGAGGGTTCAGAAGCATTAGAGGGTACAGATTGCTGCATATGCTGTTGTTGTTGTCTGAATGGCGGTGGTTGGTATTTACTTTGGGAGTCAGATGTTTGAATCCTTTGTTGTTGTGGAGGACCATATCTCAAGTTAGGATGGTTTCTCCAACTAGGATTGTATGATCCAGAAGGTGATTCAAACTTCTATTGCTGATAATGTTGAGGAGGCCTGTATTGTTGTCCTGTGCCAAAAATACCATTTACTGCAGCTTCAGGTGTCTCACTTTCTTGCAATGTTGGGCATGCATCAGTAGGATGATCTGCAGAAGTGCAGATGCCACATGTTTTGGTTTTGTCAACAACATTAAGTTGCTGTTGTTGTCCGATGGCCAACTGTCTTACGATGGAGGTTAGTTCTTCAATTCTGTTCTCCAATCGTGTATGGTCTGTCTTAGTGGTCATTTCATGGACTCCTTTAGACAAGGAATTAGTTCGAGAATTGAATTGCTGAGAATTTTCTGCCATGTTGGCAATCAAATCTCGAGCTGCTGTAGGAGTTTTGTCCATAAGTGCTCCACCACTAGCAGCATCAACCATGCTTCTGTCCATTGGCATGAGTCCTTCATAGAAATACTGAATCAGTAATTGATCACTGATTTGATGGTGTGGATAAGTGGCGCATAGTTTCTTGAATCTCTCCCAATACTCATAGAGAGTTTCTTGGGAGTTCTGTCTGATGCCGCAAATCTCTTTTCTGATAGCTGCTGTTCTGGATGCAGGGAAGAATTTCTCCAGGAATAATCTCTTCATATCATTCCAGCTTGTAACAGATGTTGGATGTAGATAGTACGACCAGTCCTTAGCTCCATCATTTAAGGAGAAAGGAAATGCCTTCAACTTGATATGATCTTCAGGAATTCCTTGTGGCCGCATTGTGGAACACACAATGTGAAATTCCTTCAAATGTTTATGAGGGTCCTCACCTGCAAGGCCATGAAACTTTGGTAGCAAATGTATTAATCCAGACTTTAGTTCAAATGGTGCATCAACATCAGGGTATTGAATGCACAATGGTTGATAAGCAACATCAGGTGCAGCTAATTCTTTTATAGTTCTATCAGCCATGTTCTTAGCAAAATATTTAAAACTATCAAAATTTAAAGATGAAAAATCACTACTGTTATGGTTATTACTGAATGAATGCCTTCTATGTGCTCTTTTCAAGTGGTGGAATGTTTGATCAATCTCAGAATCATATGCATATAAATTTTCAGGATTGGATCGGGTCATACACAAAAAGGTGAATTCATACAGAAAATCCAAGAATAGTATACCTAAAATAAAAAAAAATTGTTAGAAAGGTTAAAAAAAATTTATACAAACTCCTAAATAAGCCTAGGAAACTAAGATGGTCCCCGGCAACGGCGCCAAATTTGTGACACGCTCGTCGCAAACGCACAAAAATAATTTCTAGATTTCCCCCAAACTATTGGTATAGTATAAGGTGCAACCTAGGTCATCTCCCAAAGACCATTTCATATTCTTAAGCAAATTAGGAGAAAGTTAGAAAAAGGGGATTTTGTAAATATATGATATTAAGTGCGAAATGCAAAATACAGACTGAAATTAATTTGACTTAACAATTATCAACTCAAGGAATTCAGAGGCTATTTTCAAAACTAATCATTGATCACTAAAATCATGCATTGTGTTTATCAACCTAGGATCATCTGGAACCCCTACAATCATCCTTGAATTCTCTACTGAGAAACCTCTCAGAATTCAATTGATTATGATCAACAAGATTTAGTAACCACTTAATCTTTCATCTAAACCAATTTTATAATCAGAATTCAGTTGAAGTAAGTAATAAAATGAAAACCTTCAATTAAATTACTTAATTTCTACTCTTCAAACTTTTGGAAAATGATTTACCAATCAAAAACCAATTATAAATCAATTATGCATTAATCAAAATACGTCAACCGATCAAACTTTGATTAAAGAATAAAATTGAAGAATATAGTGAAGTAGAGTAGAAACCACTTAATAAGCATGTAAATAAAGATCAAGACCTCAAAGTTAAAATGAAAATAGCTTGAATCCTTGAATTGAAACTACAAACCTAGCCTTCCATGAAGGAGGCAAACTAACAACAAAGAAAGAGGCAAACTAACAACAAATAAATCCTAAGCCTTCCATGTAGGAAGCAACTAACAACAAATAAATCCTAAGCCTTCCATGTAGGAGGCAACTAACAATAAAGAAAAACTAAGCCTTCCATGTAGGAGGCACTCTAACAAGAAAGAAAACCTAAGCCTTCCATGAAGGAGGCAAAACTAACAAGAAAGAAAGAAAGAAAGAAAGAAAGAAAGAAAGAAAGAAAGAAAATGGTATTGGAGTTAATCTCCAAAATGGTGTGTTTCTCCTCTTGTAAACCCTTCTATTTATAGAGGATTTTTGAGGCATCATCTTCAGAAAGTCACCAACTAGGATATTACTTTTCTACCCTTTTATTGCTTTCACATGGGCTTTGTTGAAAATGCAAAACACTTTTGAATTTTTGTCACCAATTAGCACAACAATTTTGACTTTCTTGCACCGCAATTTCGGATGTTCACATGTCCGAATTAGAGCTTGACTTCTGAACAAAAGTTATAGCCCCAGATCTTAGCTGTCCAACAGATTTGATTTCATCTCAATATGAATTCTGTATCTCAAGCTATGGCTGGATCTTTGCACACTGTTCAAATTCCACGTCAGCAACACCATCTCATCTTTTGAGATAATTTTGGAGTCCTAAACATCCCATTTAGAGTCTGCTCTTGCTTTGTAACTGTGGACACTTCTTTAAGCTTTCATTCAAGACAGATTTCATGATTTTTGGATGTCTAAAACTCCTATTATGCTCAAAATACTATAATAGTGTCATTTTAATCGGGTAAGCAAAGAAATTCAATTAAACTTCATATGAACCCAAACTCATAAAATATGACAAAGATCACTTAATTGAACATATAAGAAGTCTTAATGAGATAAAAGTGAGAGATAATTATTTATGAAATCTATGCTTATCACTCATTCAAGGTAAACTTCAGGGTCATTCTTCCTTTGGAAGGATGATACCTTGATTTTCACATATTCAAGTTCATCTCCTTGCCCACAATTTCTCCTTCCTCTTTCAAATTTTCTCCCCCCTTCATGCCCAATTCTTTCTCTCCTTTATCTCAGAGAAACATAGAAGTTATTTTCTTTGTGAGACTAACCTTCATGATTAGAATCCCTCCTATGGTTAAACGTCCTCTCATGGTCAAAAGTCATACCTATCTCCAGTTGGTCAATTGTTTAATGCAACTTTACAGTTTTCCTTTGCAACAACCTCTTCAAATATTGAGTTAAAACTTGCATTTATAATCACATAGTCTTTGATCTTTGGGAAATAGAAGCGTTCTTCCCACTTGTACTACATTCTCTTGACATGGCTACAAGAAGAAATGAATAAGTTAAAAAGTAAAGGCCTCACCACTCTAGTCATATGTTTGCACTATTGAGTTTTAATCCACTCATATTTTGCTCTCAAATCAAGCTTTGATGTAATGTTCACTTTTTTCTTTTACCATTCAATTTCTCTTCCAAGTTCTTAAATTAAACAAAGTCAATCTTAAAAAATGCACAAACACTTGTAAACAAAACCACATAAAATTTAACATACAATAAGTAAAATAAAAGAATATACTCTAGATAAAATCAAGGAAGCAATAAAAGCTAAAAAGAATGATTACACATACTCAAAATAATATAAAATCAAATAAGTAAATTAAGAAAAAAGAATAATTGATTTTTTTAATTTTATCTTTTGTTAAAAAATTAACTGCAAAATTTAAGAGTAAACTATTTACTATAAAATAAGACATATAACCTTAAATTTCAAATTGAGCATAAATCATTTTTTGCAATTTTTTTCTTTCATTTTTTTTTCTAAAACATGTCACAATAAATATGTATATGAAAAGAGAAAATATGTAGCACAATTGTATAAAGAATAGTTTACTACCAAACTCTAGGACCTAAGCTCTTATAATATGAATTAAATAGATTTTTCCTCAAGTTGGTTCTCCAAGATGAATAATTAGGGTTAGATATGACATAACCAAGTCAAACTTAGGATTTCAAGAATCCAAAAACAAAAATATGGAAAAAAAGAATGAATGGAGAAAATTTCACTCTTAATTCAACGAAAAAAGGAGAATGATAAGGTTAATGTGAGTTACCACAAGAGAATGTGAAACTCTTTATAAGATCCAAGTAATGGTTCCTTCCAAGAACCCTAAGAATCACACAAGCTCTCTCAAAGAAGAAACCCTCAATTCTTATTATCATAAAAGTTTTCCTTTAAGAAGGTTTACATGAGTATTTATAATCAAATTAAAATCGAAAATGCTTAATAGTAACCATGGTCAAGTCCACTAACATAATAAAAGAAAAGTAAACTAATCCTTAAAAGGCTTTATAATCATTACTATCAAGTCCACCAATATAATAAACTAAACTTAGGTTATTAATTATTAAACTAAGCATGAAATTCTAACCAAAAATACAATTGAAAAAATATTGAACTAAAATAAGATAAAATTGGTTCTATTCTTATAAATCTTCATTTTGAATGCAATAATAGATCATGGAATATCTGAAATAAAAAATAAAAAAATTGAGTCTTGTAAATAAAGAACAAACTTGCATGGAGGCTTAATATTCCAAGCCTCCACGTGCCATTGTAAATGATAGTATTCATAAATAACAAAGCCAAATTAAAAGGCTTTCAATCGAAGGAAGGAATGAGAGCAAATTAAAAGAGAAGAGAGAAAAGGCATTTCCATTGCATCTTAAAAGTTTTCTTCACGAAATTATCAATAAATTAATATTAAAACTAGTAGATTGATTCAAGTGGAGTATCCAGAAAAAGAGAGGTTACATTGCTATTTAATTTTAGGTAAGAAAAGGAAACTTAAGTAAAATTAGGATTAGTTTTACAGCTCCTTTAGCTCTAAATTAAAATTTATTTTGTTTTTAGAAAATTATAATAGGTGTATAATGATGTTTAAAAATTTAATTTTTAGTGTGTTTTGATATTTGATGTTGAACATGGTAGTTAATGAGAGTATTTAGATGCTCTCAAATATGTTATTTAGTCTCTGTTATAGAGCACGATCGTGTCAATATCAAATTGGATGAATTTCATGGTTTTAGGAATTTAGCATGGTCATGTTGATAGTTAGTATAATTGTATCAAGAAAAAATTCATACAAATTTTGGACTTATGAATTAGCATGGTCGTGCTAATAGTTAGCACAACTATCCTATTGGTGAATGACTTGTAAGTGACAATAATTGCTACAATAATTTGCGACAATAATTTTAATTGACCTTTATTTACTAGATGTTATGCCATTACTATATTTGGTCGTCGTGTACTTATTAACCATCAAACAATTATTTTCCAGCCATTGGACATTCACTACTAAACGTTGTGGTATTTTCTAGTCGAATGCAACTTCTCACATGTGTTATATATAACACATGCCTCTAAGTATTTAATACATATCTATGAACTTTTCTACTCACTTTCTATTTTTCTCCTAATTTTGGAAACTATTGTGTCAGACTCCAGCACGAGTAAGTTCTGAGTGCATGGTTCCTTATATGTTGCTGTGTAACCTTGGGAAGTAATTCTAGAATCACTTTGCATCAGAAGTCTACCGAAATTTTGCTTTCAAGACAGTGGTTCTTCCATGACACAGTGTCTACTTTTGCTAACAATTTGAAAGTAAAATCTCTATGGCGTTGTTATACAACAAGAACACGCTGCCTAACATCTCCCAACCTTTGTATGGGACCAACTACAAACGATAGTCATAAAAAATTGCTCATTTCCTTTAAGCAACTTGAGATTGATCAGGTGTTATTCACAAACCCTCCAAATGTCAATTAATGATTAAACCAATGATGACACTATAGAAAAAGTTGTCAAGAACTTAGAAATCCATGACAAACATAATAAATTAGTTTGTGGTCACCTTATTAGTCATATGCCTAACAATATCTTTGATTTATTTATGTTAAATAAGTTAGCAAAATCCATTTGGAAAATATTAAAAGGAAACTAGAGGGTTGATGACGTTGGAAACAAAAAAGATGCATAAACACTCAATCATGTTCAAGGCCCCATTTTTAAATTAATTCGTGAATAAATCATAATTTAAATAATAAGTAAACATCAAGATTAATAAACAGAAAATGAAATAAAATTAAAAATAGAAGAACAGAAATATTAATAGAAAAGCAGAATTAAAAAACATAATATCAGAAAATTCAGAAATAAAATAAAAATAAATATATAATAAAAAAAGAGAACTAAAAAAAATAAATATAAATAAATAAAGAAATAAAAAAAAGAAAGAAAACCAAAATAAATAAGTGATAAATGGAAAATAATAAAAGAAATGAAAACAAAATAAATATAACAAGAAAAACAAAAAAAAACTAGAAAATAATAAAAAGGGGAAAAAATAATAATAATAGTAATAAAAAAAGAGAAAGGAATTAAAAACACAAAATCAGAAAAATCAGAAATAAACAAAACAAAAAAAAATAAAAAAAAAAATATATAATAAAGAGAATTAATAAATTTAAAATAATAAAGTAAGTAAATAACATAAAATTGAATAAAAATGAAGAAAAACAAAATAACATGAAAAAATAAATAAATAAAACAAAAAAAGAAAAGAATAAATAAAAAAGGAAAATAAATATAAAGCGAAAAATGAAAATTTAAAAAAAAAAGAAAAAAATAAAAATAGAAAAACAAAAAATTAAAGAAAGGGATAAACAAAAAACAAAAAAGGAAAACAGAATGGAAACGGAAAAACTGGAAAAAAAAAAACTAACAAAAAGATCCTCAAGAAGGAGAAAAAGGGGGAGGGAGGAAAAGGTCCTCAGGAGGGGGGAGAGAGAATTAGGTTCAGGACATGGAGGGAAGCTGTTCAGTGAGATGCCTCATCGTTGTGGTTGAAAACTCTTGAGAACTGCTGATTAGATTTGGCTTCAACCACAATCAAAGAAAATTCACGTCAATCTTGTACAGGTTAGTATTCTCGCATCCTTTCTCTGGTGATCATGCATTACTTCTCCTCCTAGAAGTTTCATGTGCACAAGCAAGGAAATGAAATGCCAACAGGATTGGTCCGCTTCAAACCTTAACACTAAACTCTTAGTTAAAAGAGAAAATAAGATTGCATGTATTCCGGTTAACTATTGAGCAACATTTCATAATTCATCATCTGCAAATGGAGTTGAATTATTTGAGCTTTAAACCTAGCTTATAGATCTGAAATCATATCAACCATCCACCATATACCAATTCTGGAAGGTCACACTCTATGCTTCCATTGGAAAATATGCCAAGTTCTGTAAATAAAGTTGAAGAAGCATATGGTGAGGAAAGGCTCTATGGCATAGTATTCAAAGTCAAGATGAATGCTCCTGAAAGGGAGAGTGTTAGCCGGGGAAAGTTTTAAGAGTTCTTATGAAAGTTTGAAGAAAAAGGAGGACAAGGAGTTCTTTCTAAAGTGTGAAGTTAGTATCTATGCAATCATGCTCCTCGAAGGCTTCTCTCTCCTTAGTTGAATGTGCACAACCATTCCATCCTTAGTCGTGATCATCATACTATATAAATGACTCCAAGAAGCATCAGAGGTTCTGAAAAACTAGAAAAGCTAACTATCATCGATGGAAATCCATTGACGTGCTAAGGATCATTGTCAATCTTCCATGGGTTAGAATTCCTTCAATCTTCTGCGTCCATTCTCCCACTAATACTAACCTTATGACTAACGCCTCTGCTATTAGCAATTCCCCCATTGAAGTGGTTGCATCTTCATCGTCCTCATTGTTTGGGCTGACTAGGAGCACAGTGCATTCTTCAGGTAATTCATTGTTTCCCTCTTCAAGTCCTGCCACAAACATTTCCAGATCAGGTACAACTTCTGGACAAAACACCCCTACTTTCTCTGCGGGAGCTAACCCTGTTAGTTTAAATTGTTGTACGGGTTCTTCTACTAGCTTTGGGCTTTCTAGCTGGCAGCGCAATGAGTCCACCCTTGGTTCATCTATCTCTAGGTCTTCCTTTGAGGTGTCCACGCCTTCTATTACTTCTACCAGTTCTGATACTTGGATCATCCACTAGTGCATCTCGTGCCAAGTTCACTCTAAGTGTGTGAAGTGATCACTTCCTTCAAAGACTAAAATAGCTAATGGTGTTACTAGTCAAATTCATGGTACAAAACATCTTCCAAGAAGTTCATGTAGGGACATGAGACCATGCAAGGGGGCATGCAAGAGCCATATAGATTCAGGCTCTCAGGTGAATCGTGTGACAAGGTTCGGTGTAGAAGTTCAGCTGCGCTTTAAACCCCACCTCCATGCAGATGATACATCCTTGTATACCATCAAATGGTCGAGCTTTAATGACCGCAAAGAAGTCTCCAAGGCATGTAGTGGTAGCAATTGATATGGGGTTTACGACGTGACTTAGCTCCAAGCCTGGTGGCATGTTGTGCACGTGTCATAGAGTAATTGGATGGCAGGTTCAGCCTTTATAAGCTCATACACGTCGCACCACTCTAATTAGCATATATCACTGATGCACAGACTGTGAATTAAATAAATTTAAGGATCTCACATACTCTTTCATATCTCTTTGGTTCAGCATTCATAAGTGCCAAACAATAAACACGATGAAGTCTGCTCGAATTGCATGAAGACCATGTAACCCGTCTGGGTAAGTTTAATACAGGCTCATATCCTATGTTGTGGCTCGTACGGATGCAGCTCGGTGTACACCCTCCAAGGGCCGGAGTTAGATTCGATTTCTGGAGAAATATTTACGATGAGATGTGTTAGAAATATTGGCAACAGCATGGCCAAGGGAAGAAAAGGAAGGAACCCCATGCAACCTACATGCAGGGTACAAATCTGTGTCCAAGAAGATAGGCCTTAAGTTTAATTCAAAGCGTTAAATGCACGTGGTTAGAAACGTTGCTTATGGCCCCCCAGAACATGGGTTCGATCCCTACCGTGGTAACTTTTCCTTGTAAAGGGCAATTAATTTTTTATTCTTAATATGGTCACAGAGAGGCAAGCTTATGATCAACACTTAAGCATGGCTGAGTGGTTAGTCCGGGTGCCTTTTTTAAAAAGGGGAAGGGCTGGTTTTTTTCTAAAAGTCGTCTTGGTGGCCCGCTCGATTTGGGCCTTGCTACATATGCACGGTGGCCCATTCAACTAGATCACACAGAATCCAAATCAAACCATGCATTGGGCCTACGAATAGCACTAGGAAATAAAATAAATGACCAATCCTAAAAAAATAAATAACAAAATAATAAAAAATATATACATATAGAATAACCTTTATCGTTAAATCCAAATCAAATTTAGTTTATTTTAAAATTCCTCCATCAAGCCAAATCCACAATTAATTCCCATTTTTTTAAAAAAAAAAACATACTATATAGGGTCAAGCTTAATATATATATATATATATATATATATATATATATATTTTAAAATTAAACTCTTCTCAAATTTTAATTCGTGCCCAATCTTGCCTTTTTTATTTTGGAAATCAAGTCTTAACAAGGTTTTAGCCTATTTTTAATTTTCTCTTAATGAAGGGTGTGAAATCAAATTTACAAATTGTAAATTAAGCCCATCTATCCCTCAAGATAAAACAAATCCATTCTTTCTCAAATCTAGATCAAGTTTAATTCTTCTCTTCAAATTTCAAATCAAGTTTGTTTTAATCCAAATCAAGTTTAATTCTTTTCTTCAAATTTTAAATCAAGTTTGTTTTAATCCAAATCAAGTTTAATCCATCTCTTCAAATTTCCAATCAAGTATTTCATTCAAATTAAAGTTTAACTTTTTTTCCAAACTCAAATCAAACTCATTTTATTTTAAATCAAGTTCATTTTATACTTCAAATTCAAATTAAACTCAACTCTTCGAATTCCAATTAAGTTCAACTCCTTAAAATACAAGATCAAGTTCAAATTTAATTCAATAATCCTAGTCTCACGCGATGATCCTTAAGCACGAACTGGTAGCTTTTTCTGTTGTTCGATGTTTAGGAATTTATATGGGTCCCAGTGCAGCCATAGTTGTCTTGGACCCTGTGCATATGTGGACTAAGAGTCCTTCTGTAAATAATTTCAAGAAAAAACTTCATTTTGTTAATTCGAAGTCTCACGCAATGAACCCTAAACACGAACTGGTAGCATTTGTTTTTTGTTCGATATTTAGGAATTCATATGGATCTCAGTGCAACCGTAGTTGTTTGGATCCTGTGCATATGTGGACTAAGGATTTCCTTCAAAACACTTTCAAAATACTCTGTTTTCAAGCACCTCCGAAGGTCAAGCCTTCAAAAAAAAAAAAAGAACTACGTAAGCTTTGAGTTTCCCATTGCACCAGGGAATACATAGGAGCAGGATCAAGTCCTGTCAGGCTAACTTCCATCAATCTATTTATTTTCACTCTCATTAAAGGGATCAAACAGTTTTCAAATAAATCACACACTCAGTTTAAGGGTATCGTTCTTCGGAATGGGCGAGTAGGGTACCTAACACCTTCCCTACTCGTAACCGACTCCCGAACCTAAATCTCTTCCTCAAGTTAAGGTTTTTCCAAACCTTTTCCATAAAAGTAAAATTTGGTGGCGACTCCAAATTACCAAATAAATTCTATTTTAAAATTTTAGCGAGTTCGTCGTCTCGTTGTAATTACGGTTGTGATAATTTGTGACCAGAAAGTGGCTGCAATTTCAGATGGTAGATGAAAAAGTAATCATAGAACAAGTTCTCATCTTGGTTACTAACATACTAAATTCTACTTGTCAATGTTCTACTAAAAAAATTCTCTCCCTTATGGAGAACTTTCAAAAATCATCTTAAGCACAAGAAGAAAGACTTCAGCTTACAAAAACTTGTGAGTTACATGAGAGTTGAAGAAACAAATCGCCTTAAAGATAGGTATTAAGATGACTCTCAAAATTTTTCAAATGCTAACTTAGCTGAATCTAGTGATGGTACCTATAAAAATAAGTTTTAAAAAGGGGAAAAAAACTATGCACAACAAGTGGCATGGCAGGATAAAAAACAAAGCAACATGCAACATGTTGGAGTTCATAAAAAGGAATTATCATGCTTTGTTTGTGGCAAGAATAGACATAAAGTCTACTAATATGAAGAAATCATTATTGCAGTGGTGGTGGAAGCAAATTTAGCAAACAACATAACTAAATGGATCCTTGATAGGAGACCAACTAGACACATCAACCAAGGAGCCCTTTCAAGAATTTGAAAAAGCCACTTATAGAGACATAGTCTACATGGGAAACTCTGCAGTTGCTAGAGGATTCAATAAATGAAAAGTTATACTAAAATTAACTTCTGAAAAAACTTTAGCTTTGACCATGTGTTGTATGTTCCTTCACTACCTAAAAACTTGGTATTTGGGGCATTACTCAATAGGGCAGGTATAAAAATTATGCTAGAAGCTAACAAAGTAGTCATTACCAAAAATGGGGATTTTTGGGAAAAGGTTATTTGAATAGGGGTCTCTTCGTTTTAAACACTTTTGAGAAAATTAATAATGCTTCTTCTTCTTCTTCTTCTGTTTATATTATGGAATCTATTGATATTTGACATGGTAGACTAGGACATCTTAATTTATCTTCTATGAAAAGGCTTAAACACACGAACTTGTTACCACTAATGGATGAAAAGAATAACTCAAAATGTCCTATATGCATCGAAGCTAAGCATGCTAAAAAAACCTTTTAAATTAATGAATAATAGACAAACTAAACTTTTTAGAATTGATGCATTTAGACTTGACAGACTTTAAAAGTACAATTAATAGAGGAGGAAAAAAATATTATATCACTTTTGTAGATGATTACTTTAGGTACACTAAGGTTTATCTCCTAAGATCAAAAAATGAAACTAAAATAACTTTTTTAAAATATAAGGCTGAGATAGAAAATCAATTGGATCGTAAAATAAAAAAATTTAGATCAGATAGAGATAGTGAGTACAATATAACTAGTCTTAAGTAATTTTATGAGAAAATGAAATTGTACATGAGTTCACTACACCTTATTCACCTCAACAAACTAGTATAGCTGAAAGAAGAAAAAAAATTGAACATGGAAAGATATGATGAATGCCATGTTGCTTAGTTATCGTATATCGAATTACATATGGGCAAAATCTATCTTAACTGTGTGTTATATTCTAAATAAATTATCTCATAAACATCTAGATAAAACACTTTATGAATTATGATAGGGTTATTCACCAAACTGACAACGTTAAAAATATGGGGTGTTTGGCTAAAGTTGGGATACCAGATTTTAAAAGAACAAACATTGGTGTTAAGACTACTTTTGTGATAACGTTGTATATGGATTTATATGCTTAAATAATAATACTATTATTAAATATAGAGATGCTAAATTTTCTGAAAACATATTTCCTTATAAGAAAAGTAATGTTGTATATATGGACACTTCTTCACCTGTATCTGTGGATAATTTTGTTGTTCCTATGTCTATATTTGAAAATAATTGAATTATAATATGTTTATAGATGATATGTTGATATTTGGAACTAGTTTGAATGTGATAAATAAAATAAAGTCTATTTTAAGTTCCAAATTTGAAATGAAAGATCTAGGTGAAGCTGATGTGATTCTGGAAATTAAAATAAGAAAGAAAAAAGATGAATTTTCTCTAAATCAATCACACTATATTGAAAAGTTGTTAAAGAAATTCAACAATTTTGATGTAATGCCTGCTAAAAACCCCTATGATGCAAATATGTGCTTGAAAAAGAATATTACTAATGAGGGTTGTGAACACCAATTTCAGTCCGAGACCTCTTTAAATTAAATTAGATAAAAAGGAATCAGAAAACAAAATATGAATAAATAAACGAATAAATAAAGTATGAAAAAAAAAGAGGGAAAGAAAAAGAGAATGAAAAATAAAAAATAATAATAAGTTGAAAAACAGAAAAATACAGAGAAATGGGCATAAAATAACTAAGAAGAGGAAAAGGAAAAAGGAAAAGAGAGAGAGTAGATAAAATTTGGGCCAAAAGGCCCAACTGACCCAAAAAAAGGGGGGGCAAAAGAAAAGAACAGAAACAATGTGTCTGCTAAGTAAGGGTTAGAAAACAGTTAGAAAACGGTTACATGGAAGTTAGTTCGTTTTTAGCAGAGTCAAAGCAAAACTATGGTCAAGTAATCCTGACCAAGGAAGAGTTAATTTAAAAATAAGAGCCTATAAATACCCAGTGAAAGGAAAAAGAAAGGGTCTTTGGTGAGAATTGCCAAAATTTCCAAAAATTTCCCTCTCATCTTAATCATAGACACATCACAACGGGGAGCACTCTTAGCAAAAGGAGTTTGAAACTAGCTCTCATCATCTCTCAATCGAGAGGATCGAGAACGAACTAGGGAGACTCATCGCTTTCGAAGTAATCCTAGCTAGAAGAACCACCAAAACTAGCTCTCAATTGCTTTCTTAACCAGAAGAATCAGGAACGAATCACAAAGGTGCACAAAGCGTAAGCATTTCTCTACGAACCTCCAAGTAAATTCATGAACGCTTTAATATGCATTCACGAAGATGATCCTTGAATTTTGAAGTGAAACAGCTCTTAAAATGTAGCTAGATTTGCATTTTTGCTCGCACTTACTCATATGATTCTCGGTCGAACCAGCATGTATAATCTGACATATCACAAAGTTCATAAGGCGGCTATAACAGTGATGGCAGCCTCGTGTCTTGATCTGAAAATGTAGCTAGATTCTTGCACTTTGCTAGCACTTATTTACATGATTCTCAACCAAATCAGCATGTATAATTTGCTACACCACCAAGACCATAATGCGGCTATAATAGTAATAGCAGTCTTACATCTTGATCTGGAAATGTTAAGTCAAAATTTGTATACACCTTATTAAACTACTAGGTTCTATTATAGTGAAATTAGCGAGGATATAATCCATTTGGTTTGCTATTTCTACTTTAGAATCTTGATCTGAAACTCACTGTTGAACGATTTGTAATTGTCATAACCGTAATGACAACGAAATGATGAACTCGTTAAAAAAAGAATTTACTTCAAGTTGATTGTGGAGCCACCACCAATTTTTATTTTATTTTTAGGTAAAACATTTGGAAACACCCTGACTTGAGGAAGAAATCTAGGTTTGGGAATCAATTACGAGTAGGGAAGGTGTTAGGCACCCTACTCGCCATTCCAAAGAACGGTACCTTTAAACTGAGTGTATAATTTTGATATTTTTGAAAACTGTTTGATCCATTTAAATAGAATAGAAATAAATAGGTTGGTAGAAAATTTCTTGGCAGGATTTGATCCTGCTCATACGTATTCCCTGATGCAATGGAAAATTCAAGGTTACGTAGTTCTGGTTTTGAAGACTTGATCTTCAAAGATAATAAAAAAAGTAGGGTTTACATTGTGTCAAGAAATGAGTTAAAAGTTTTTTTTGAAAAATCCTTAATCCACATATGCACAAGGTCTGAGGCAAACGAGGGTTGCACTAAGACCCATATGATTTCTAAATACCAAACAGTAGGGTATGCTACCAGTTCATATCTAGAGTTCATCACGTGAGACTAAGTGTTTGGAAATGTATTTTTGAAATTTATTCTTGAGATTGGTAGGAAGACAAATTTTAAATGATTTCCCAGATTGACTTATGCACAGAGTCTAAGGTAAACAAGAGTTGCACTGAGACTCGTATGATTTCTAGATGTTGAACAGTAGGGTATGCTAGTAGTTCACATCTAGAGCTCATTGCATGAAATCCAAGGTTTTTTAGAATTACAAACGTATTTTTGAAATATTGATTTTCAAAGATTCTCCCATATTAGCATATGCAGAGTCTGAGGCAAATGAAGGTTACACTAAGCTTCATATGATTTGTAAATGTTGAACAGTAGGGTATGCTACTAATTCATATCTAGAGCTCATTATGTGAAATTTGATGTTTTTAGAAAAATCTTTGAAGTTTTCAAAACCTAATTAAAGAAAATGAGATATATTAATATTTCACCAATGATATCAGTTGTTTATTGTGAATCTATACAGTTGCAGGATCCTATAGTGAATAAACCACCTTAGCCAATTCTTTCTTCTTCACATAAGTGAAATGTGTTAGCGATGAAACCAAGAAAAAAAAAACAGCACCAGAATGAGAAAAGAAAGGAATAACAGTGATATGTTTTCTATGACTTTAGTCTTATGGTAGTCAACTTAAGTAGGAGAAACTTTCAACTATATCAGCAAAGGTCTAAGGCATATGGCTGTTTCAGGGAGGCTGCTGCTGCAGCCCTAGTTCTTTGGATTCTGCAGCTTCATGGCTAATTTCCTCCTATTTAGGCCAACAAGCACAATTCTACTATTTTGACCAATGACACTAGTAGCCATGCTTGCTGTTATGACCTTAACAATCAAACTCTGGCTTGAGTTTTTTTTAGGCTGAAATGCTTTTCCTATTACCAAAGAACCACAGAATTCACGGCTTAATGCTAACCTGACTGTCATGACAAATTTGGAAGCTTAACCCAACATCTGCTTAACTTTAGGTGTTTTCTAATTTATGTCACTAATTTAACTGAGCAAGAGGCCATTTTTAGCTTTATTTTAGGCCTTTACAGGTTGATTTGATCTCCATTTGGCTAAGGAACCACAAAGGGCATAGCCTAATTCACACGGATTCAAACGCAGCTTACGACGGTTTAGATTTTGCAAGCACGTGATTTTAAAAACTCACTATTTTACTAATTTTGTTCAAAGAAACGTCTATTTTCAATTTTTTGAAATTCGTGTAACGGATTCTAATACAAACAGGTGGCGTTCTATACTGTTCTATATTTTAATTCGTGTAGATTCAAACACTTACGATAGTTTGGATTTTTCATGCACGTGATTTTAGTAAATAACTATTTTTACTAATTACGTTCAAATATCTATTTTCGAATTTTCTGAAATTCTTGCAACGGGTTCTAATATGAATAGGTAGCGTTCTCTATTGTTTCGTATTTTAACTCGCATGGATTCAAATGTGGCTAACAAGGGTTTGGATTTTACAAGCACATGATTTTAGAAAATTACTGTTTTTACTAATTTCGTTCAAAAAATGTCTGTTTCTAAATTTTTTAAAATTCATGCAATGGGTTCTAATACGAACAGGTAGCGTTCTCTAGTATTCCATGTTTTAATTTGTGCAGATTCAAACACGGCTTACGACGGTTTGGATTTTGCAAGCATGTGATTTTAGAAAATCGTTGTTTTAACTACTTCGTTTTTTAAAATGTCCGTTTTTGGAATTTCGGAAATCGTGCAACGGGTTCTAATATGAACAGGTAGTGTTCTCTACTATTCTGTATTTTAACCCATGAAGATTCAAATGGGGCTTGTGACGATCTGGATTCTGCAAGCAAGTGATTTTAGAATATCTTTGTTTTAACTAACTTCGTTCAAAAATAAATCTCGCCTAAAATCACCCCTTCTATTTTCCAAAAGATCAAGTCTCTTAACCAAAAACTATGTAGCCTTGAATTTCCCGTTGCACCAGAGAATACGTAGGAGTAGGATCAAGTCTTGTCAGGATATTTTCCACAAACCTATTTATTTCTATTTTATTTAAAGGGATCAAACAATTTTCAAAAATATCAAAATCACACACTCAGTTTCAGGGTATCGTTCTTCGAAACGAGCGAGTAGGGTGCATAATACCTTCCCTACTTCTAACCGACTCCTGAACCTAGATTTCTTCCTCAAGTTAAGGGTTTTCCAAATATTTCCCCTTTAAAAATAAAATTTGGTGGTGGCTCCACGAATTAATTTAATTCTTTTCTTAAATTTTAGTGAATTCATCATTTCATTGTAATTACGGTTACGACAAAGGTGTATCTCAACCTGAGTGTGCAAAAGTTATTGGTAGTGTTAATGAATTATACTAGACCTGATGCTGCATATGTTGTGAGAAAATTAAGTTGTTATACTCATAATCTTAGTGATGAACATTAGATTGTTTTGTATCATCTTCTAAAATACTTAAAAGGTACTATAAATTTTGAGCTTGTATTTATCTAAATTTCCTTCAGTGTTAGAAGGATTTTGTGATGCTAATTGAGTATGAGATAACGATGAGGTAAGCTCTACCAGTGGATATGTTTTCACCTTAGGTGAAGGTGTTATCTTGTGGAAATCTGTAAAACAAACTTGCATAGCACGATTTACTATGGAATCTGAATTTATTGTTCTTAAGTTAACAGGTCAAGAAGCAAAATAGATAAGAAGTTTTGTCGCAAACGTACCTTTATAAGGAAAATCTACACCAATACTATCACTTCATTATGAATAACTAACAAGAGTACTTACAATGGAAAGAAAAGACACATACATGTTGGACATGGTGTTGTTAGGAAATTGATTAAGAATAGTGTCATTTCTCTTGAATATGTAAGAAGTAAAATAAATCTTATCGATCCTCTTACTAAAGGATTAAATAGGAAAATGATTCTGAATTTGCCGAGCGGGATGAACCTTAAGCCTTGAACATAAGGAAAGTATGGTGGACACCCAATTATTGGTCAAACTAAGCCATATGATTATTCTTTTGCATTATGGTTCTATTCATATGGCATGGGATAATGCTCTTTTGAAATAGGCATATAGCCCTTTGTGGAGGTGCTTTTGAAACGCATTAGATATATCTATATGACCTTTGAAAGTGATATATAGCTCGTAATGATAGTATGGTAGTGCTTTTAGTAGTTCTTTTGAGAAGCACTTGATGTATCTATAATATAATGCTTTTGAGACGCACTTGATGTACTTTTAAATAATAAATAAAAATTTATTCATAAATCTAAAATGTGCTTTTGAGATTCACTAAATGCTTGTAAGATAATTATGTGAATAAACAAGTGAGTGAGAGGGTAAAGGTTGCCTTCTATGAAAGGTTAGATAATCTTCCTAAAATAGTCACGTTAAATCCAAGGTAATTTGAGAATGACCTTAACTCAAAATTTTATCGCAAAGTTTCTACTTCAATGTTAGCAATGGGGGTTTCAACTTAGTTCAACTAAATTCAAAAGTAATTCGCTTATTGGACAAAGTAGTTATCTTACTTACCATGTATTAATTCAATATTTAAGACATTAACACTTAAACACAAAATTATCTTATTTGTCCAAAACCTTCCTATCATTTGCAAAGTCACTAATGAAGGATTGTTGGTAAATGGCCTACAAGTGACAATAATTTTAATTGACCTTTATTTTCTAGTCATTATGTCACTACTATTTGACTGTTGAAGAGCTAATATTTGGTCATTATGTACTTATTAGTCGTCAAACAATTATCTTCTATTCGTTATACATTCAACTACTGAATGCTTAATATTTTCTGGTCATATGCAACTTCTCACTTGTGTTATATATGACACATGCCTCTAAGTATTTAATACATTTCTCTGAACTCTTGTACTCACTTTCAATTTTTATCCTCCTAGTTTTGGACAATATTGTGTGAGACATTGGCATACGTAGGTTCCAAGTGCATAGTTCCTTGCGTGCCAATGTGTTAACCTTATAGAGCAATGCCGGAATCAGGTTGCACCATAGGTCTGCAAGAATTTTTCTTTCAAGGCAATGGTTCTTCCACGCTACAACGTTTACTTTTCCTAACATATCCCAGGAACAAAAATGTATGAATTTCAAAATTTTAGAGTTTAACATAGTTATGCTAAAAGTTAGCACGACCATGCCAAACCCAAATCATATGAATTTTTGAATTTTAAATTTAGCATGGTTGTGCTAAATAAAAATCATATGAATTTTTGGATTTTAATTTAGCATATGATTGTATTGAAATTTAGCATGTGCTATGAACAAATTTAGCATGGTCGTTGATAAGCATAAATTTCATAAATAATTATCTCTCACTTTTATCTCATTAAGACTTCTTATATGTTCAATTAAGTGGTCTTTGTCATATTTTATGAGTTTGGGTTCATATGAAGTTTAATTGAATTTCTTTGCTTACCTGATTAAAATGACACTATTATAGTATTTTGAGCATAATAGGAGTTTTAGACATCTAAAAATCATGAAATCTATCTTGAATGAAAGCTTAAAGAAGTGTCCACAATTACAAAGCAAGAGCAGACTCTAAATGGGATGTTTAGGACTCCGAAATTATCTCAAAAGATGATATAGTGTTGCTGACAAGGAATTTGAACAGTGTGCAAAGATCCGGCCATATCTTGAGATACAGAAGTCATATTGAGATGAAATCAACTCTGTTGGACAGCTAAGATCCGGTGCTACAACTTTTGTTCAGAAGTCAAGCTCTAATTCGGACATGTGAACATCCGAAATTGCGGTGCAAGAAAGTCAAAATTGTTGTGCTCATTGGTGACAAAAATTCAAAAGTGTTTTGCATTTTCAACAAAGCCCATGTGAAAGCAATAAAAGGGTAGAAAAGTAATATCCTAGTTGGTGACTTTCTGAAGATGATGCCTCAAAAATCCTCTATAAATAGAAGGGTTTACAAGAGGAGAAACACACCATTTTGGAGATTAACTCCAATACCATTTTCTTTCTTTCTTTCTTTCTTTCTTTCTTTCTTTCTTTCTTGTTAGTTTTGCCTCCTTCATGGAAGGCTTAGGTTTTCTTTCTTGTTAGTTTTCCTCCTACATGGAAGGCTTAGTTTTTCTTTATTGTTAGTTGCCTCCTACATGGAAGGCTTAGGATTTATTTGTTGTTAGTTGCCTCCTACATGGAAGGCTTAGGATTTATTTGTTGTTAGTTTGCCTCTTTCTTTGTTGTTAGTTTGCCTCCTTCATAGAAGGCTAGGTTTGTAGTTTCAATTCAAGGATTCAAGCTATTTTCATTTTAACTTTGAGGTCTTGATCTTTATTTACATGCTTATTAAGTGGTTTCTACTCTACTTCACTATATTCTTCAATTTTATTCTTTAATCAAAGTTTGATCGGTTGACGTATTTTGATTAATGCATAATTGATTTATAATTGGTTTTTGATTGGTAAATCATTTTCCAAAAGTTTGAAGAGTAGAAATTAAGTAATTTAATTGAAGGTTTTCATTTTATTACTTACTTCAACTGAATTTTGATTATAAAATTGGTTTAGATGAAAGATTAAGTGGTTACTAAATCTTGTTGATCATAATCAATTGAATTCTGAGAGGTTTCTCAGTAGAGAATTCAAGGATCATTGTAGGGGTTCCAGATGATCCTAGGTTGATAAACACAATGCATGATTTTAGTGATCAATGATTAGTTATGAAAATAGTCTCTGAATTCCTTGAGTTGATAATTGTTAAGTCAAATTAATTTCATTCTGTATTTTGCATTTAGAACTCAATATCAATCTTTACAAAATCCCCCTGTTCTAATTTTCTCCTTATTTGCTTAAGAATATGAAATGGTCTTTGGGAGATGACCTAGGTTGCACTTTATACTATACCAATAGTTTGGGGGAAATGTAGAAATTATTTTTGCGCGTTTGCGACGAGCGTGTCAAAAATTTGGCGCCGTTGCGGGTGACCATTTTAGTTTCCTAGGCTCATTTAGGAGTTTGTATAAAAATTTTAATCTTTCTAACAATTGTTTTTACTTTAGGTATATCATTCTTGGATTTTCTGTATGAATTCACCTTTTTGTGTATGACCCGATCCAATGATGAAAATTTATATGCATATGATCCTGAAATTGATAGAACATTCCACCATTTGAAAAGAGCACATAGAAGGCATTCATCCAGTAATAACCAAGAAAGTAACAGTAGTGATTTTTCATCTTTAAATTTTGATAGTTTCAAATATTCTGCTAAGAACATGGCTGATAGAACCCTAAAAGAATTAGCTGCACCTGATGTTGCTTATCAACGGTTGTGTATTCAATACCCTGATGTTGATGCACCATTTGAACTAAAGTCTGGACTAATACATTTGCTACCTAAGTTTCATGGCCTTGCAGGTGAGGACCCTCATAAACATTTGAAGGAATTTCACATTGTGTGTTCCACAATGCGGCCACAAGGAATTCCAGAAGATCATATCAAGTTGAAGGCATTTCCTTTCTCCTTAAATGATGGAGCTAAGGACTGGTTGTACTATCTACATCCAACATCTGTTACAAGCTGGAATGATATGAAGAGATTATTTCTGGAGAAATTCTTCCCTGCATCCAGAACGGCAGCTATCAGAAAAGAGATTTGCGGCATCAGACAGAACTCCCATGAAACTCTCTATGAGTATTGGGAGAGATTCAAGAAACTATGCGCCACTTGTCCACACCATCAAATCAGTGATCAATTACTGATTCAGTATTTCTATGAAGGACTCATGCCAATGGACAGAAGCATGGTTGATGCAGCTAGTGGTGGAGCACTTATGGACAAAACTCCTACAGCAGCTCGAGATTTGATTGCCAACATGGCAGAAAATTCTCAGCAATTCAATTCTCGAACTAATTCCTTGTCTAAAGGAGTCCATGAAATGGCCACCAAGACAGACCATACACGATTGGAGAACAGAATTGAAGAACTAACCTCCATCGTAAGACAGTTGGCCATCGGACAACAACAGCAACTTAATGTTGTTGACAAAACCACAACATGTGGCATCTGCACTTCTGCAGATCATCCTACTGATGCATGCCCAACATTGCAAGAAAATGAGACACCTGAGGCTGCAGTAAATGGTATTTTTGGCACAGGACAACAATACAGGCCTCCTCAACATTATCAGCAACAAAAGTTTGAACCACCTTCTGGATCATACAATCCTAGTTGGAGAAACCATCCTAACTTGAGATATGGTCCTCCACAACAACAAAGGATTCAAACATCTAACTCCTAAAATAAATACCAACCACCGCCATTCAGACAACAACAACAGCATATGCAGCAATCTGTACCTTCTAATGCTTCTGAACCCGCTCTTGATGATTTGATGAAGCAATTAGCAACCAATAATCTTCAGTTTCAACAAAATGTAAGTTCTACCATTCAGGATTTACAAACTCAAATTGGGCAGTTGGCTACCACTGTCAACCAATTGAAATCTCAAGGTTCTGGTCAACTACCTTCTCAACCTGTCATAAATCACAAAAGTGTGAATTCCATGACCTTGAGAAGTGGGAAGAAAGTGCAGACAGACCCTACATTTTTAAAGCAACAAAGCTTTAATCAGACTAATCCACACCAAAAAGAAGCATTTATCTCTACACCTGGAGATATCTCTGATGAGCCATCTGAATCAGAGGGAAAGTCTGATGAAAAAAGTACACCAGCCTTCGATAAGACATCGAATGATCAACAAAAAGAAGCTTGCCAGAAACGATCTGCACTTGAAGCATCTGATGAAACAAAAACCCCAAATTGTGTTGATCAGAAGGTATCTTTACCTTTTCCAAATAGAATGGTCCAATCCAAGCCCAATGTTCATGCAGAATTGGATAAGGAGCTTCTAGATACTTTCAGGAAAGTGGAAGTCAACATACCACTTCTAGATGCTATCAAGCAAATTCCCAAATATGCCAAATTTCTAAAGGACTTGTGCACGCATAAGAGAAGACTCAAAGGGGATGAGAAGATTAGTGTGGGACGCAATGTTTCTGCCTTAATTCAACCCAGCCTCCCTCAGAAATGTAAAGATCCAGGAACTTTCACCATTCCTTGCACAATAGGAAACTCTACATTTGGTGATGCATTGCTGGATCTAGGTGCTTCCATTAATGTTATGCCCTCATCAGTTTATAAATCTTTGAATCTGGGAGAACTGAAGCCAACTGGTGTGGTGATTCAATTAGCCAACAGAAGTACAACACATCCAGCTGGAGTACTTGAAGATGTGCTAGTTCAAGTGAATAAGCTGATCTTTCCAGCTGACTTCTACATTTTGGATATGGAAGATGAGTCGTCCATCAATAGAGCAACCTTGATCCTAGGGAGACCTTTCCTCAAAACTGCAAAAACAAAGATAGATGTGCATACGGGGACTCTCTCTATGGAATTTGGAGATGATATCATCCAATTCAACATATTTGAAGCCATGAAGCATCCTATAGAGAATCATTCACTCTTTCAACTTGATGCCATAGATCTTCTTGAGAATGATTATTCTATTGACAATCTACTTTTTGAATTTTTTAATTTTGATTTAGATTACTTAGATAATTTTACTTGCACATGTGATGAATTTGATCCATGTATTGTGTGTTCCAGGATTAATGCTGCAGACCAAACTTCGTTGAAAGATGACATGTTAGATGCAAGTGTTGCAGACATTTCAATCTCAGATAGATCCCTTCCTTCCATAATACAACCACCTCCTTTGGAGTTGAAGCCTTTGCCTGAACATCTAAAGTATGCTTATTTGGGGGAAAATGAGAAGCTTCCTGTCATTGTAGCAAAGAACCTTCTACCACAACAAGAAGAAAGGTTGCTGCAAACCTTAAGAAGCCATAAACAAGCAATTGGATGGACTTTGGCTGATATTCCAGGCATTAGCCCATCTACTTGTATGCATAGGATATTGCTGGAGGAAAAAACCAGACCTGTTAGACAACCACAAAGGCGTTTGAATCCAACCATCCTAGATGTGGTAAAGAAGGAAGTAGGTAAACTTTTGGCAGCTGGTATCATCTATCCCATCTCAGACAGTGATTGGGTTAGCCCGGTGCAAGTAGTTCCTAAGAAGACTGGCATAATTGTAGTCAAAAATCACAATGATGAACTAATCCCTACCAGAATACAAAACAGTTGGAGAGTGTGCATAGATTATAGGAAGCTTAACCAAGCTACTCGCAAGGATCACTTCCCTTTTTCCCTTCATAGACCAAATTTTGGAAAGATTAGCAGGAAAATCTCACTATTGCTTTCTAGATGGTTTTTCAGGTTATTTTCAAATACATATAGCCCCAGAAGACCAACATAAGACCATCTTCACTTGTCCTTTTGGTACTTTTGCCTATCGAAGGATGCCCTTTGGTCTATGCAACGCCCCTGGAACCTTTCAAAGATGCATGGTAAGCATTTTCTCTGATCTCTTAGAAAGTTGCATGGAAGTGTTTATGGATGACTTCACTGTATATGGTTCTTCTTTTGATGCATGCTTAGAAAGCCTCTCTAAAGTTTTGGACAGATGCATTGAGACTAACCTGGTTTTGAATTTTGAAAAATGTCATTTCATGGTAACAGAAGGTATAGTCTTAGGACACTTGGTATCTAGCAAAGGTTTAGAGGTTGATAAGGCCAAGATAGACATTATTACTTCTCTACCTTACCCCACTTCTGTGCGAGAAGTACGTTCTTTACTTGGTCATGCAGGTTTTTACAGAAGATTCATCAAGGATTTTAGCAAGATTGCACAACCTCTTTCTAAACTACTACAAAAAGATACCAAATTTGTGTTTGATCAGGCTTGCAAGGATTCATTTGATGAACTAAAGAAGCGGTTGACAACCACTCCCATCATTCAACCACCTAATTGGATGCTTCCATTTGAATTAATGTGTGATGCATCTAATTATGCCCTTGGTGCTGTACTGTCTCAAAGAGTTAGCAAGAGATCTCATGTCATTGCATATGCCTCTCGCACACTGGATGCAACTCAATCCAATTACACAACTACTGAGAACGAGCTTTTGGCAATTGTGTTTGCATTAGATAAATTTCGCTCCTATTTGCTTGGATCTACAGTTATTGTCTTCTCTGACCATGCAGCTTTGAAATAATTGCTTAAGAAGGCAGATGCTAAGCCAAGACTGATTCGCCGGATGCTTCTGTTGCAAGAATTTGATTTAGAGATCAAAGACAAGAGTGGTGCAGAGAACCTTGTAGCAGATCATTTAAGTCGGATCCAGCAACCTTGTGAAGAAACTTCAATTGCAGATTCATTCCCAGAAGAGCATCTCTATCATTTGCACGGGAAGGATCCTTGGTATGCAGATTTGGTAAACTATCTGGTTGCTAAAGAAATACCCAAACACTTCACCAAATCGCAAATTGCCAAGTTGAAAAGTGATGTCAAACACTACATATGGGATGAACCATACCTTTGGAAGACATGTAGTGATCAAATTATTAGAAGATGTGTTCCAGATCATGAAGTTCATTCTATACTTACCTTTTGCCATTCCCTAGCTTGTGGTGGACACTTTGGGCCACAACGGACAGCTAGAAAAGTACTAGACTCAGGCTTTTATTGGCCTATAATATTTTGTGATGCACACAGATTATGCATAACTTGTGAGCAGTGCCAAAGAATAGAGAGTATTTCACGCAGAAATGAGATGCCCCAACAACCACTTCTCTTTTGTGAGGTATTTGATGTATGGGGTATAGACTTTATGGGTCCATTCCCTGTCTCTTTTGGCTTTGTTTACATTCTGCTAGCTGTTGATTATGTTTCAAAATGGGTGGAGGCAAAAGCCACTCGTACTGATGATGCTCGAGTTGTTGCAGATTTTATCAGGTCTAACATTTTTAGCAGGTTTGGCATTCCTAGAGCTCTAATTAGTGACCAAGGCACTCATTTTTGCAACCGCACAATGGAAGCCCTACTCCGCGAATATTGAGTCATGCATAAAGTCTCCACCCCATATCATCCTCAAACAAATGGTCAAGCTGAAGTTTCTAATCGAGAGATCAAGAAAATCTTAGAGAAAACAGTTCAGCCTAACAGGAAGGATTGGAGCTTGCGCCTTGTTGATGCTTTATGGGTATATAGGACAGCCTACAAGTCACCCATTGGCATGTCTCCCTACAGGATTGTCTTTGGTAAAACATGTCATCTTCAAGTTGAATTAGAGCATAGAGCATTTTGGGCAGTAAAGAAATGCAACATGGATCTAGACCAAGCAGGAATCCATAGGAAGCTTCAATTGCATGAACTTGAAGAAATTCGATTGGAAGCCTACGAAAACTCCAAAATTTACAAAGAAAAGGTCAAAGCTCTTCATGATAAAAAGTTGGCAAGAAAGGAGTTTTCCGTTGGACAAAAAGTTCTCCTTTTCAATTCTCGGCTAAAGCTTATGCCTGGTAAGCTACGCTCTAGATGGTTAGGACCATTTGTAGTTACTAATGTTTTTCCTTATGGTGCAGTGGAAATAAAAAATGAGGTAACTGCAAAAATCTTCAAGGTGAATGGACATCGTCTTAAACCATTTTTTGAAGGTTTTCAAAAGCACACGGTAGAAGAAGTGCATTTGCACAATGCCACATACTTGCAATAAATTCAAGAGAAGTCTCTCTCTCTCTCTCTCTTTCTTTCTCTCTCTCTTTCTCTCTCCCTCTCTCACATTCCTCGCTTATAAGTTTCAACTAATCTCTCAACTTCCTTCTTCACCTCTTAAATCATCCCAACTATTACACTACATTGAGCTTGCAGGCATAATAACTTGAGTGTTTTAAGAAAAAAATGGAGAAAGCTCTCGCCAGGATCAAAATTTTGTTCCCTACTCTCCCCAGAAATTTTCTTAAAGACATTTACAATTGCAGACTTGAACGATTGAGGGCATTAACACTCTTAGGCCTTCCAGAAGATGTCCGTTGGATCATTGAAGCTAAGGTACGTTTAGCAGGTGAATTTCAAGAATCATTTGTTAAAAACATGCCAGGTATGGGAAGAAGTTCCTATGCAAAGAAGAGAAGGGCAAAAAGAATTGGAGTTTGCTACAGGTGTGCAAGATGGACCTGTAACACAAGATGCAAGAACCTTGGAATGGTTTCAAGAAATCGAGAGGACAAAATTCAATTCATAAAGGATGGACTGAGTAAGGAGTCATTGGATGATATCATTCAGACTCTTGAGACGCATCCTAGTGGGCATGTACAAGGAGTTCTTCTTGATTTGTTTGACCTGTTCCGTAAGGAAAAAGCACGTTATAGTCTTGGGAATCTGACTTTAAAAGACCCTGTTGTCAGTTTAGAAGAAAACTGAATGGGAAGCACATCCTCGACTCTTAGAAGGCGTTTCAGCCGTTACTGGACGTAAAACCAGAGGAAGATGTGAGCCACAATCACAACTACTGTTCATTCTCATGCGTGTATGTTTGTCATTTACATTGTCTTTTCAATTTATTGGGCCACCATTTTTTTTTGAAATTTTCACCCCTGCTTAAAGTCTTTTCCCTCTAACATTCACCTTTTCCTTGAACAAAAAATTCAAACTTTTGCTACCAAATCCTGATCCCGCACTATTCAAGCGATCTCCATGTCTGATATTGAGTCCCTATAAATTATCAACCTCTATGACATATTTTTTCAAAAAAAAGACAGAAACACCGTATATGGATAGGATCAATACTATCTGTGTTTTTGGTGGTCTAACCTTGGAAAGGATGGAGAATTTCAACATGCAGCTTATACCCTTGGTAAGGCATTAGCTGCAAGAAAAATCAATCTTGTTTATGGGGGAGGGATTAAGGGTTTAAAAGGATGTGTTGCAGGATCTGCACTCACAAAGGGGTGTAACGTCTTAGGTGTTGGCTTAAAAAATGGGAGCACCTCCTACTTGACCCTGGGTACTGAATTGAAGGTTGCAACCATGCATGACCGTATGAGACACATGTTGGTTAATTCTAATGCATTTATTGCATTACCTGGTGGTCTTGGAACAATGGAAGAAATTTTTACCATTATATTTTGGGCCTATCGAAATTTTCATAAAAAACCTTTGGGCTTATTGAATATTAATGGCTTTTATAATGGTTTGATATCCTTTTTAGATCATGCAGTAGAGCAGGAGTTCATGCCACAATCCATGCGCAATATCATAGTATCTGTTTCAACTGTTGAACAGCTACTTGAGATTTTGCAAAATCCTACATCTGAGCTCAGTCAAGCAATGCAGCTGGTGAACCAACCAAATCAGGATGGCAGAGACAAAAGAGAACCAGATACCACTCTTCGGTTATAACTTTTCCTTACTTTGGTAGTTTTCTCACATTTCTTTTCCTGTCATATGAAATTCCATCTAAGACATTGGGGACAATGTCTTGGATAGGTTGGGGGAGGATGGTCCGATATCTAAAAAAAAAATTAAAAAAAAATTAAAAAAAAAATTAAAAAAAAAACCCAAAAAAAAACAAAAAAAATAGGTTAGATTCATAAACTTGCTTTGAGTAAGATGGTTGAGTAAGGAGTTACACTTGACTCCTGATACACATCTTATGATTAAAAAAAAAAAATTTGAATGTGGAAGTTTGTTGTTCTTTAGATTTCATAAAATAATTGAAGCAAAATTATTTACATTTTGAGATTAATTAGTTTGGCAACACATATTTGAACTGGATAGATTAGATTTGATAAATATATTACCTGTGAGATTTTGAGCCTTATTATTGTTTTCTTTCTTGTGTGATTTTTATCCATGAAATATGTTACTTCAGAACTTGCATTGATTCTTTTTGAAGCTACATTTTCACATGAATTGTACAAAAATGATTGAGGCATTTTTTTTTCTTGAACAAACCACTTGGCCAAATAACCAAACCATATAATTTTATCCTTTGATCAGCCCTTTGAGCCGATTAGCCTTTTCTTCTTTTTAGCTCACCACAAATCAAAAAAAAAAAAACAACTTTGTCTGACCATAGAAGGTGAGGAATACTGGATTTATCATACCATAAGTGTTTCAATAAGTGTGGGGGAGATTATTGTTGTGTTCATCAATATCATGGTTGAAAAAAAAAACTGAAGCAAGAAATTAATAAATAAACTATTATATTGAAAAAAAAAAAGAAAAAAAAAGAATGAAGAAGTAATATCTGTTTCTCACACTTGCACTTAGACTCAATTCTCAATCCTCACCATTTTCCTTGGTCTAACATTGTATCTTTTCAATATATCATTTCATCTTTCTAATCCCGTTATAACCAAAATAAAGACCTCTTGATTTGTGCATTGCATGTGTACATAGTAGTAGAGAAGTAGAAGATATGCAAGCCTATGATAGTTCATCTTTCATGGATTGAATTTTAGAGAAACACTTACCAAATCAAACACTTGAGAGATTCAGAGTATATCGTGTGAGGTTTTATCTTTCTCAATCTATGTTTTTCAAATTAAAGTTGCCTTTCTAAGTAATTTCAAAAATGTGATGAAAGAATGCTTCATGAAATTTTGTGAATTCTTGAGAAATCAACTCAAAACTTTGATGTTCTTTCAAAAAAAAAAAATAGTCACCAATCCTTAACTTAAGTTTGCCCGAGACGTGCAAAAGATAAGTGTGGGGAATTTGATAAGCATAAATTTCATAAATAATTATCTCTCACTTTTATCTCATTAAGACTTCTTATATGTTCAATTAAGTGGTCTTTGTCATATTTTATGAGTTTGGGTTCATATGAAGTTTAATTGAATTTCTTTGCTTACCCGATTAAAATGACACTATTATAGTATTTTGAGCATAATAGGAGTTTTAGACATCTAAAAATCATGAAATCTATCTTGAATGAAAGCTTAAAGAAGTGTCCACAATTACAAAGCAAGAGCAGACTCTAAATGGGATGTTTAGGACTCCGAAATTATCTCAAAAGATGAGATAGTGTTGCTGACAAGGAATTTGAACAGTGTGCAAAGATCCGGCCATATCTTGAGATACAGAAGTCATATTGAGATGAAATCAACTCTGTTGGACAGCTAAGATCCGTTGCTACAACTTTTGTTCAGAAGTCAAGCTCTAATTCGGACATGTGAACATCCGAAATTGCGGTGCAAGAAAGTCAAAATTGTTGTGCTCATTGGTGACAAAAATTCAAAAGTGTTTTGCATTTTCAACAAAGCCCATGTGAAAGCAATAAAAGGGTAGAAAAGTAATATCCTAGTTGGTGACTTTCTGAAGATGATGTCTCAAAAATCCTCTATAAATAGAAGGGTTTACAAGAGGAGAAACACACCATTTTGGAGATTAACTCCAATACCATTTTCTTTCTTTCTTTCTTTCTTTCTTTCTTTCTTTCTTGTTAGTTTTGCCTCCTTCATGGAAGGCTTAGGTTTTCTTTCTTGTTAGTTTTCCTCCTACATGGAAGGCTTAGTTTTTCTTTATTGTTAGTTGCCTCCTACATGGAAGGCTTAGGATTTATTTGTTGTTAGTTGCCTCCTACATGGAAGGCTTAGGATTTATTTGTTGTTAGTTTGCCTCTTTCTTTGTTGTTAGTTTGCCTCCTTCATGGAAGGCTAGGTTTGTAGTTTCAATTCAAGGATTCAAGCTATTTTCATTTTAACTTTGAGGTCTTGATCTTTATTTACATGCTTATTAAGTGGTTTCTACTCTACTTCACTATATTCTTCAATTTTATTCTTTAATCAAAGTTTGATCGGTTGACGTATTTTGATTAATGCATAATTGATTTATAATTGGTTTTTGATTGGTAAATCATTTTCCAAAAGTTTGAAGAGTAGAAATTAAGTAATTTAATTGAAGGTTTTCATTTTATTACTTACTTCAACTGAATTCTGATTATAAAATTGGTTTAGATGAAAGATTAAGTGGTTACTAAATCTTGTTGATCATAATCAATTGAATTCTGAGAGGTTTCTCAGTAGAGAATTCAAGGATCATTGTAGGGGTTCCAGATGATCCTAGGTTGATAAACACAATGCATGATTTTAGTGATCAATGATTAGTTATGAAAATAGCCTCTGAATTCCTTGAGTTGATAATTGTTAAGTCAAATTAATTTCATTCTGTATTTTGCATTTAGAACTCAATATCAATCTTTACAAAATCCCCCTGTTCTAATTTTCTCCTTATTTTCTTAAGAATATGAAATGGTCTTTGGGAGATGACCTAGGTTGCACCTTATACTATACCAATAGTTTGGGGGAAATCTAGAAATTATTTTTGCGCATTTGCGACGAACGTGTCAGTCGTGCTGAAATCTAGTAGGATCATGTCAGAAACAAAATGTGTGCATGAGTAAAGCCTACTCACTGAATAAACAAAGTCATGCTAAAAGAATAAACATGGCCTTATGCAGTGAATAAGCATGGACATGCTCAATAAATGAGCATAGCCCTTCTAAATGAATAAGTAAAGTCCTTCCAAATAAGTGAACATGACCTTGCTAAGTGAATAAGTGTGGTCACACATACTTTAAGCAAGACCTTGGTAAATGATGAAGGTAGAGATAAGTAAGATGAAGAGAAACACAAGTGTACAAAAAATCAACACAGGCTTACTGAAGATCAACATAAACGTATTATGCATGAAAAATATAATTGTATACGAAAATTTATCAAAATATGCAACAATAAAAATATATGGTTATGCAGAAAACTTATAGAACATTGCAATAATGTGTATAAGTTATATATTAAGCACAAAGATAAAACTTGTTTAATGATTAAAAATTATATATATTCGTAATCATTAATAATAATGTGTTTTAGTTAAATGAATTGAATTGATAAATTTTAAAAAAATTAATAAATAAAGATTATATATAACTATTTGATTGAAAAGAAAATTTATCTTATCTTAAAATCTTAAAATTTTTATAAAAAATTTGTCTTTATTTATTTTTATTAATTCTTCTCTTTATTTTTTTTTATTATTATATATAATTGACTTCCCACCTCAATGAAACTACACATCGGAAGGAAGGAAGCTTTGTGGAAGACGGAAAATGAATTAAAAATCAGAAAAATAGAATGAAAACTGGAGAAAGCAAGAGTAATTTGAAGAAAGAAGCAATGTTATTAGCATTGCTTAAAGGAAGGAAGCCATGTGTTATCTACGTGGGGGATGGAAGCAACACTTTGCATGCGAATTTTTTCTTTTTTAAAAAAATATTCAGATATTACATAATTATATATTGAAATAAAAATGATATTATAAAAAGTAAAAGAAATGTATATTTTATATTACTTTTTCCAGTTTTTTATAATGACTAATTCATTCATTTATAATAACTAAAAACTTTAATTATTTTATTTATTAGTATTAAAATTTTCATTAAATTACAAAACTTTTGAAAATTAAATGAATCGAATTCTTTTAATCTTTTTTCACATAACTAATTATTATATCTCTATTTACTAATTAAAATTATTTTTATGAAAATAATTATTATAATAAAAATAAAAAATACAAAGACAAAATTTTGTTCTTACAAAAAGACCAAATAAAATATATTTTTATACAACATTTTTTTCATCCTTATCTATCCTCATATGATTCTTATGTCTCATACTTTTCATTTTTTAAATTTTTAAAAAATTGTATAAATTTGTAATTCTAAATAATAATATCGAACACTGATTTTTCGATATGTGTAACGGCACGGAAGTATCTGCTGTCCCCGTTTAAGGGTATGGGTATTGATTTGGCTTCACGTATTATATACTCAGAATGGGTCCCTTTCGATTGAAGTATTTAGTAGATTGGAAAGGCGAGGCTTCGTTGGAAGATGCAAGCTATTTCCCCTCATCGATATACAATTTCCAAATACCTTTTATTTTTAAATACAATTATTAAATTTTTAACTGTTACCCCCGTAAAGAATATTAATGAAACTGGCATACCTAAAATAATACATTGGTTTCAAGCATCCAATGAAGTAAACCTAGCAAATTCAGTCCAGTCCTTCAATTCCATTTAACACTCATAAATGCAGCAATAATAACGAATGAATAAGAAAATAAAAATAAAAAATAAAAAATTTTCTTTAAAATAATTAATAATATTATTATTATTTCTTAATATTTATATTTCTTTTCTTTCGAAACAAATTAAAAAAAATTGCAAGGAGAACTTTGTGGAGACGGCAAACCAAGAACTCACATAACCCTTGTCAAATAACTGATTTTAAACATTGAAAATGGTAAACTTTTATTGCAGAGAAAAATATTTATTACTCTTTATATATTTTAATATAATAATTTTTTATTTTTATTAAACTTTATTATTTTTTTGTTTAATATCAATTTTAAAAACTTGCTGAGATGAACATTTTCCTGAAAAAATCAAAATAATAAGTCCTGAAGAAAAAAAGAAAAGAAAATGGTAAAAAGGACGAATCATTTTTCCGGCAAATGCAAATTGAAATGGATGAAAAGTCTTAAGCAAATTATAATCTATATAAATCATGTAGTCTGACTTTATTTAGTAATCTTTATATATACTAAAATGTGTTAGAAGTATTTCAAAACCAAACAAGACCTACATTCTTATTATGTAATAAATAATAATAAATGTTTTTTTAAATTTTAAAATGATAATTAAAAAAGATTTTTTTAAAGATAGTGACAAATTACTAAATTCTAGGAAAATATACCCCAAGTGTTCCAATTCCATTTAACACTCATAAATGCAGCAATAATAACGAATGAATAAGAAACAAATAGCTCCTGCCCAAGGTAACCAATTTCTTTGAGAACTCCTAGTTTACAATATTATCTCTATTCTTGTCCTACCCATTAGAGGTATTATTGTGTATAGTTGCTACCTTGAATAGTTTCCCATGGAGGCAGCACCAAGAACCCACATAGCTCTTGTCTCCATCCCCGCTTTTAGCCACCAAGTTTCAATCCTTGAGTTTGCCAAGCGCCTCATCAATCTCCACCAAGACAACAACACCTTCTATGTCACATGCATCATTCCCACACTTGGTACGTCACCCACTATTGCCTCCAAACCCTTCTTTGATTCCCTCCCTCCAAATATACAATGCTTTTTCCTTCCTCCAATTAACTTTGAGGACCTAAAAAATAATGGGGTTTCTCTTGAACTTCAAATTCAGCTCTCACTCTCTCGCTCCATGCCCTTTGTGCGTGACACATTAACATCACTCATCAATAGTAACAAAGCGGTTGCTCTAATTGTTGATGCCATGGTACCTGAAGCACTAGAGTTTGGTAAGGAATTCAACATTTTGTCATACATATACTTTCCTTGTTCCACCATGTTGCTATCATTATGTCTACACTCTTCAAAATTGGATGAAAAAGTTTCTTGTGAGTATAGGGATCATCCCCATTTGATAGAGATTCCGGGTTGCGTACCTCTATATGGCATAGATCTTCCTAATAGTCTTCAAGACCGGTCAAGTTTGGCATACAAGTTGTTTCTTCAACGTTCCAAACAGTATTTTGATGTTGATGGCATTTTAGTAAATAGCTTTATGGAAATGGAAGGTGAAGCATCAAAAGCGGTATCCAAACAAGAAGGTAGTGTTAACACTAAGACAAGCACAAAACCCCATGTGCATCATATTGGGCCCATTATACAAACTGGGCCCAGTGGTCCAAAAAATGGTTGGGATTGTTTATTATGGTTGGATAACCAGCCACCTAACTCGGTTCTTTATGTGTCCTTTGGGAGTGGTGGCACACTGTCACAAGAACAGATAAATGAGCTTGCTTTGGGGTTGGAATTGAGTAAGCATAAATTTTTATGGGTTAATTTGAAAGCACCAAATGATAGAGCCAGTGCTACTTATCTCAATGGAGAAGATGGGATGGATAATGATCCTTTGCATTTTTTACCATTGGGATTTTTAGAGAGAACCAAAGGGCAAGGTTTGGTCATGTCTGGTTGGGCCCCACAAATTGATGTACTTGGTCACAACTCTGTTGGGGCATTTTTAACTCACTGTGGTTGGAATTCAGTTTTGGAGAGTATGGTGCATGGAGTGCCTATGATAGCTTGGCCACTATTTGCTGAACAAAGAACCAATGCTGCTATGGTAACTGATGGGTTGAAAGTTGCTATGAGACCAAAAATTGGTACTAGTGGGAGTGGTGTGGTGGTCAAGGAGGAAATTGCTAATGTCATCAAGAGTCTCATGGAAGGGTTAGAAGGTGAAGAAATTCGTAGGACAATGAAAGAACTACAAAAGTTTGCTGCTTGTGCTGTGATGGAAGATGGGTCATCCACAAGGACAATATCAAAGTTGGCACTCAAGTGGAAATGTTTTGGAAGTCACTTGGAATATTGAACATGGCAATCATCTATGAAGTTTCTATTGCTTTGCTTTTTTGTTTCATATTAATGTGGCTTTCTTTGGTTGGAATGGTTAAAGATTGTAAAATTTTTCTATACATTGGAGTGTTTAAAATAAAATATGATAGGATTGATTTATCTCGTTTCTATTTAATATTTTTCTTTTTCTTTTTCATAATTGATGTGTGATATAGAATCTATTACTAACGTCAATTACACTTTTTCTTATTGGAAAATCATACGTACTTTTCTACTATTGCCCATACTTTATCATCAAAACTATGTATAAGGAATTCCTATTTTCCTTTTAAAAGTAACATGTGTCAATATACAAGAATAACATATAAAATAAAATTTAATTTTGATATACTATTAATATAAAAGTTCTTATATTATCAATAAATTAAAACTCATCATAAATATAATTTTTATATAATTATTACATAAATTGACTATTTTAGTTATGGTTATGGAAATTATAAAAGCAACATCATCAATAATCGTGATATGAATTCCTCATTTTAGTGTGGATTCAGTCAATGGCTTCCTTTAATAGTGTCGTGCTTATCACTTTGGCTTTGTCAGAAAAAGAAAACGAAAACATAATATGTAAACATTTTTTAAATTATAAAAAATATAAAATAAAGATTAAAGATTAAAATTAAAAAAAAAAAAAATCAAACAGTCTCTACATGAAAAAACAATAATCTTGTAACACACCAAGTGGATCTTATAGTGGCAAGTCTCATTCTATAACCCTGTAAAGTTTCATCTCATTCAATTTTTTTCTATTTAACTTGGTAAAATGATTCAAACACATATGTTTGCTTGCTCAAAGGTGATGAGGGGTGGAATGACAGTGCAATCAGGGAAGTATGATTATCTACTTGCTTCTAGAATGAATTTTAGTGCTCTTGTAGCACCAGACCTCAAATTCTTCTTCTGTATATAGCTGCAGTTTCAGTTATTTTCATTTTGCTAACATCCTACTCTGTTATAATCTTGGGTTTAAATGCAGTACATATTCTCTTCTCTCAAATTCTTTATAACTAACAAGCATGATATCCCTAACATCTATGACTATGAGTATCATGTAAATCTCAGTAGAAAAGTCTATCATTCACAGATATATCGGTCAATATTCTTTATCTATGCTCATATTACATAAGGTAACATGGATGAACTAAATTGAATTTCACATGACAAATAAATTTTGTACATTGATTTCTTTTGTACAAATAGTTATGTAATAACCAGGCTGAATTTATCAGTAATGAGAATCTAATTAAACTATGTACTTAATATTGGTTATGCAATAACCAGACTGGATTTATTTGTAACGAGAATCTAATTAAATTATGTACTTAACATTGGTTTTTCTTCAATTAGATACACAAGAACTTACTCATTGGATGAAAATCTATTTAGATTCATTTGTAATGAAAATATAATTAAATTATGTATTTAATATTGGTTTTTCTTCGATTAGGTACACAAGGACTTGCTCAAATTGGATGACATTTACAATTGTGAAGGCAAGTCTTATGTTTCCATTGCTTCAATCGTGGGTTAGGCATAGATTTTTCTTAATGAGTCTATTAAATTGAAGTTAGGTGAAATAAGGATTTAGACAATACGCAAGGATTTACTCAAATTGGATGGCATTTGCAATTGTGAAGGCAAGTCTTATATTTCCTTTGCTGCAACTGTGGGTTAGGCATGGATTTTCCTTGATGAGTCTATTAAATTGAAGTTAAGTGAAACAATGATTTAGATCTTATATTTGTTGGATCTTATTAAACAAAGTAAACAATGCTTTGCCATGTATAGTAGGTGGATATCCAAATTTGCTTTGTAGTAATAACCAAACAGGGTCATCTGCTAAATTAGCAAGGACTAAAATCTTGGTTTCCACTCTCTACCAAAGTCATCAGGTAGATTTTATTCACCAATAAATCTGTGTATCTATGTCAACAAAAAAAGAAACTGTTTATCTTTCTAAAGATAGCAACAGGCAGATCCTTATTTTAAATAAAAACATGGGTCCTATATAGGATTTGTTTCAAGATATTTTAAATGTTCAATTAGATGACTAAATTGATGATCATATATTAAATTTAAATCCTGATTTTTAAACAAATAGTTTTAGGAGTTATTCTAATTTTGTTTGGGCATGCTTGTCAAAATTTAATTAAAATACTAGTTAAAAAATAAAAGTTGAAAATCAAAAATAAAAGTTTATAAATTAGTTTATTATATTAAAAATTTTAATAAAATTAAATAGTTAATTGCCTGCTTGCAAGAATCTCATTCTTGCCGGTGTCAAATTGGTGACCTTGCATGATGAGGGGACCATAAAGCTGAGAGATTTGTCTGGTAACTTTATGTTTTCAGAAAATATGGGGATGAAAATAAGGCTGTGGCTTCTGTGGGTCAATTGCAGAAGCTCAACAAAGCAGTGATTGTACAAAGCTAGAAATTTTAGTTAGATTAGAAATTGAATTGAACTTGGAAAATGAATTCAAAAACTGGATGTTAATTTGGCCAAAAAAAAAAATTCTCTTCATCTTTTAATTAGTGCATATAATAAATTTTATATAAAATTTTTAACTTTTTATTCTCAACAAAGTTGTTATAGTATTATAAAAAATGTTTTTAAAAGAAATTTTCATTAATACTTATCAATTGTATATATCTGTTTTTTTCTTCTTAAAATTTATAAGTTTATATGATAAAAGTGTTGTTCTTTTGTAGCTAAGAAGAAAATAGTTGACATGTTTAATTGGTATTTCTTTTTTTAAAAAAATTTAGTCAATATCAATTGATTAATGTTTGATTGAATTTATAAAAATATATTTTTTGGTGGCATTTAATGGCCAGAAAACATTTATTTTAAAGCTTAGTGAAAACATTATGAAGGTTGTGTTTTGTGTTTGTAACCATTTTCTACCGCTAGTAAATAAATTGGTCAACTCTGATAATTTCATCCGACAGTAAAGAAAAATTATTAAAAATTATATGTGACACCTGTAAAATTAATATTTTTTTAAACATAAGTAATGATCATAGTAACAGTTTTAAACAGCTAACAAATATATTTTTAACGGCAATAAATGCTACATTTTTTTATAGTGAATACTTTTATTTGTAAAACTCAAAGCTTTAGTACATTGGAACTTTAAATTGCTTTTCCACTAGTGCATAACTCGAGTGAATGTAGATCTATATATACAAATAAAAAGTTGAACATAATGATTATAGTGTTGAAAATAAATTGTTATTATAATGCAAACTATAAATTTATTATCTATCACACAATGGAGGTATTTTTGTGCGACTGATTGATATATATATATTAGTGTGGTAATCTTTAGTCCTGAATCCATTTGTACGAGAGATTCTCTTAAATAGTATTAGGGGATGAGATATCTTATCTTGATCCAATGCTTGTTCTTTATCTTCTAAGAACTTGAAGCAATATCTTCTTCAATCTTTTTTTGGTTATATTGATCGTACTAAAAATAATTTTTCTCACATTAAATTATTATAATTAGTAGCAATAATTCTTCTACAATATAATATAAATAATATTATTTATTTATTTATATCTTTAATGAATAACAATTTTTTAAAATAAAAATAAAAAAATAAAATAAATTCAACCATACATATCTTTATGTTTGAAAATTCTTTTTCTATAATAGGAAACCTTGCGGGATTGCGGGGAACCAAAGAATTACAAATCACGTGCACAAGTTTTCAATTACAATGGTTCGAACCAAACGACGACGCATTGGAAGTCTAGAGCTGTCCAAGCCAAATCCATTGAGGTCGATATTGTTAGATAATTCAATCATAATATTTCAAAGATGAAACTCAAACATAGGCTCCTTGGCAGGGTGTTTAGCAAACGATCAAAACTATTTTAAACTATTATATTAATTTTAAATAATTGAAAATGAAATAAATTATAAATAAAAAAATAAAAAATTTAAATATATAATTTTTTATGCAATTTGGTTGAGATCTCAGATTTCATTCTTAAAATGAAATTCAATCAAATTAACCGTAAACATACTAAATTTATAATTTAGATTATGTTAAAATTTTAATATTTAATTTTTATTATTTACTAAGTATTTTTAACATTTATATATTGATTTAAGATTTCATTTATACTTTAGTTAATAAAAATTCATTTATTTATTAAAAAATAAAATTATAAACAAACTAAAATACAGTATTGAACAAGAAACACAATTTAATTTATGTTTGTCTAATTTTTTTAAAATATTACGGATAACCACAAATAATAGTTGATATATTAAAGTACGAGTATTATGAGATTTTTAAGACAATTAATTTTTTATTAATACGTATAAAATGTAAGTATAAAAATTGTATATTAAGTGTTATTTATAAATAAATATACTTGTTAATGTAGAAAGAAGTATTTTTGATTTCTAGGATCAATCCATAGAAATTATATCAACAATAAAAAAAAGTTTAAATCCTCATTTTTAAAAAATATTACAATTGTAAGTAATGAGAATATGAAAGTAAGTTTAAAATAATAAAGAGCAAAGAGCACAAGTGTTAAGTTATGGATAAACATAAGATTTTGGATCTTCTTATGATTTTACCTATTTTTATTCTTAAATTTTTTTATAAATTATTTAACATCATTAATCTTTGTCGCAACCGTAATTCCGACGAGACGACGGACTTGCTAAAATTTTAAAATAGATTTTTATTGGCTAATGTGGAGTCGCCACCAAATTTTTATTTAAGGGAAAATACTTGAAAAAAAAAACCTAACTCGAGGAAAAGATTTAGGTTCGGGGGTCGGTTACGAGTGGGGAAGGTGTTAGGCACCCCACTTGCCCTTTCTGAAGAACGGTACCCTTAAACTGAGTGTGTGATTTTTGAAAATTGTTTGATCCCTTAATTAATGTGAAAATAAATAGATTGATGGAAGTTAGCCTGACAAGACTTGATCCTGTTCCTACGTATTTCCCGGTGCAATGGGAAACTTAAGGCTTATGTAGTTTAGTTTTGGTTTGAAGGCTTGACCTTCGAAAGTACTTTAGAAGGAATGTGATGTTTTGAAAAGATTTTCATTTTTTGAAGGAACCTTCAGTCCACTCATACACAAGGTCCGAGGCGGCTAAGGTAGCACGGAGGCCTATATGGACCACTAAACATCGAACAGCAGTGTAGACCGCTAGTTTCCCGTTTAGAGTTCGTCGCGTGAGACCGTAGATCCCAAAGTATTTGAAAAGAATTTTATTTTTGTGAAGGGACTTCCGGTCCACTCATGCACAAGGTCTGAGGCGGCTAAGGCAACACGGGGCCCCATACGAACCATTAAACATCGAACAATAGTGTAGACCCCCAGTTTTCCGTTTAGAGTTTGTCGCGTAAGACCGTAGATCCCAAAACATTTGAAAGGAATTTAATTTGAACATAATAAAGATAAGAAAAGAAACGGCTTGATTAAAAAAAAAAGGAATTTGTTTTGAAGTGAACTTGATTTTGAGTTTTGGGAATTGAACTTGATTCAACTAAAACAAACTTGATTTGGTTTGAAATTGATTTGATTGAAAGTTTGGTTCGAGGGAAGGTGTTGCATTTGTTTTGAGAATTTGAGAAAAGAATTAATTTGGATTTTGGGAGAAAAGAATTTTAATTTGAATCTTGAGGAAAGGAATTAATTTGAATTTTGCAGAAAAAGACTTTATTTGAATTTTGGGAGAAAAGAATTTAATTTTAATTTTGGGAAGTTTAGGGGTTGAATTGTGATTTTGGAAAGTGTAGGGGCAGACTTGAATTTTGAGGAGCCTAGGGGAAAATTTTGAATTTTGGAAAGTGTAGGGGCAGAACTTGAATTTTGGGGAGTATAGGGGTCTACATGCAATATCTGGAAAGTGTAGGGGTTGAATTGCAAATAAAGAAAGTGTAAGGGCTGAATTGGAATTTTGAGAAATGTCTTTCAATCAATTGAACTAAAAATGTGAGTTCGAAGTGAGGACGATAGGGGTTGCAAGCCTATTACTTTATCACTTAGGCTATTAGGTTTTAACCATACATATTAGTGTGTGAGATTATTAGGATAATTTTCTAAAATTGCTGCCTACAGGACTCGAACCCACTCCCCCTCATATGGTTTTGGGCATGTCGACCAACTGGGCCAGGCTCAAGTGATGTAATGTATGACCAAAGCCAGTTAATATTTTGACGATCTGAATGTGGACGCACGATGCTGCATGGCCGAATGGGGGTTGCAAGCCTATTACTTTACCACTTAGGCTATTAGGTTTTAACCATACATATTAGTGTGTGAGATTATTAGGATAATTTTCTAAAATTGCTGCCTACAGGACTCGAACCCACTCCCCCTCATATGGTTTTGGGCATGTCGACCAACTGGGCCAGACTCAAGTGATGTAATGTATGACCAAAGCCAGTTAATATTTTGACGATCTGAATGTGGACGCATAATGCTGCATGGCCGAATGCATGTCCCACCTCCCTACATATGCTTCTAACGTGCTAACAGCATTGAGGACACACCAAGTGTGTAGGAACTTTGAGGAGCTACCAAAATTTCCCCCATGGAACCCTTTGCCGAATTCACGCTTTTGATTTTCCTGAGATGTAGGTCAAACTCTGTAACTCCACTTCCAGATTTTAATTATTGTCCCCCAATGGGGTTTTATGTGTTCTCATCTATCCTGCACCAAGTGGACTTTCAAGGATAATGTTCTCTTTCTTTCACGAGGCGACTACATCCCTGGACGTGCATGAAGGGATGGCCCGCTTGTATCACCTAGATGTCTCCCATGTGAGCTGATCACCATAGGGGCCCCATTCAGCTGGTGAGAATCTTCTTCCAATGAAGACCAACTCTATCAACCAGACGATGATGGCAAGTAAACCTCCTGCAGGTTTTACTGAATCACATGCACGCTCCGAGATGATCTCGAGGCATAGATTCCCTTTCCTCCAGCAATTTAGCATCACCATGCAATTGTATGCTGTCTTTTTCATAAGATGTCAATAGTAGCAGTTGTGATTTCTACATTTCGGATTGGCTATGGTAGTCCTTTATGGACGATATATCCCCACAGCTGGGGGCAGGAAGGTCCTTCATGTTGATGCTGCATGTGAGTCCGGCCAAAGTTTGATTGAAATTCCCAGCTTTATTATTCTCTTCGCGGCACCATGCCCAGGTTCCTATCACCTTTGTTATATCAACAATCTGAATATGGGAGAGAGCCTCCTTCAATGCATGTCGTGACACCCTTTCTCTGAAGCATTAGGCGGCAAGATGTTATTGCTTCACCGACGGCCATATACGTATTATGGTATTGCATGCATGAACGTAAAGAACCTCTTACAATCTTTGTTTTAGCTTACGTAGCTTTTCACACGCTCTGGATAAGAGTCTCAGATTTATGACATTGCCTCCAACCAAGACATTGGACAATAAGTTGAGACCTAGAACCATCACCCCCACAATACTAGGAGAAGAGTCGGCGGAATTCTTGGCTGCAGTTCAAGATAACATAATGGCATCCATCTCGAGATTTGTCTCACTTCTTCCCACCTCGGATGGGTGGAGAGGGTGCACCATTACCATCCCTATACACTTCTTGGCAAGTGATGAAAACTCAGGGGCGATTACCTGTTTGAGTGTCCATAAATTTCCAACCAGTATCTTAAGGGATTGCACGATCATATACTTGAAGATCTTGATTAGGTGTGATAGCAACGACCAGTGCTAGGGGCAGTAATATATTCAAGCTATAACAGAACTGTTAAACTCGAACCGAGCAATGGACTCTCTTATTTGGCCATGACCGATCCAAAGGAACCCCTACCAAATGTAATCTAAAATCACTGAAGGTGATTGTTTTTCTTCCTGTCACGGTATCATCTCGAATGGTGAGAGCCTTCTCTCCTTTCTCTACTTCAGTAAATGTACCATGCTTTACATTTCACCGGATCGGATGCTAGGAGATACCTAATGACTATATAGGCATTACTGCCTAAGAGTTATAGAAAATATTTGCGGTTCTGTACAAGCTGAACTTCCTCGATTCCGTCATGAATGAGCACATCGATTTGTATCCATGATGATCAGTTGAAGCCTCGTGTTACTGTTCTTTTAACATTGACCTTGCTCCAACTCGAACAATTATCGCCATATTCAATGAAGTAGAACCAGAAAAGTCTCCAAACAAACCATGAGAAATGGAATTATGTAAAAGAAATCAATTCAACAAGCTAGCAAGGAGTTTTCACTATCATTCTAAAGAGTTTCAGGTTCTGCTCATGAACAATAAAAGATAAGGCAGGGAACCGAATTTATCAGGTGCATCAATATGAAATTATACATAAATGCGATCTCGAACTCACCTTATGGAAAAGAGTGAATCAGAGGTTTGGCTTGAAAATAGATCTTTCCACAAATACGCGATGTTATCATTGCTAATGAATCCCTTCAATCTGATCAGAATTCTAGAGGAAGTGATCTATGGGTGGAACTTCCTTTTCGCAGAGGTGAAATTAGGATCTAGACCCCCTGCCATCGCTAGGATCCCCATGCTTTAAGAGCTTGCCATAGTGATATACCGAGTTCAGGGATGAGATCGGTAATCGCCTCCCCTTCCTCTACCAAAGAATTCTCTCTAATATTCTTTTTCTTGAAGCTCCTCTCTGCGTTAGTCCCCCTTTTTAATTTTTCATTTTTTGTGAGAGACCCCCGTTTTCTCCATTATGTTGGCTCTTTTATCTTTTGAGAGTTTTTTTTTTCAGGAGCCCCCCCTTTGCAAGAGCCAAGCTCTTTCAAGGGGCCCAAAAGCCAACCTCCTCCTCTTTTCAAGAGCCAACCTTTGTTCCTTTTTTCAATTTTTATTTTTTCCTTTTTTATTTTGTTTTTAAACTTGTTTATTTTCCTTATTATTTTTATTTTTATCATTTTTATTTATTCTTTGATTTCTGTTTTTTTCGTTTTTTTTGTTTACCTCTTTTTTTTATCTATTTAATTCCCTTTTTTTCTTTTTTGTATATTTTTTATTTATTTTTATATTCTTTCTGTTTTTGATTTATTATTATATTTTTTTATTTTCCTTTTAATACATATTTTCAGATTTTGGGTTTTTCTTTACTATCATTATTCTTTATTCTTCCTTCTTTCACGAGTCTTACAAGCACTACAATTTTGTATTTCTAATCTTAAGATTAGGTTATGGATAATTTTTGGATTAGAAATACAAAATTGTAGTGCTTGTAAGACTTATGAGAGACTTTATAACCTACATTATGAAGGAAGTTTCTTTCTCCAAGATCGTATGGAAGGATACGAAATAAGAAATGAAATGGAAGTGAGAGAAACGGAAATGAAAAATGGAAAGAAAGAGGTACGCTATAGGATCTCTTGAAGTGTTGAGATGCGTGTATGAGACCTGAGATCTCTAGGACATGTGAAACGTGTCTTCTTCCAATGTCAAATCTCTTTTTTATAGGAATGAATTAGGGTTGCCTCCATTACAAACTGAGTTGGTCTAGGTTACCTTTTAAGTCATCACAATTGCTTTGGTTTACCCATCCTATCATCATGGTTGATTGGAATCTTTTCTTGCAACATTACAGCTAAATTGGCATAATCGTGCTCAAGTCTACACGATCGTGCCAAAAACTTCAAGGCACTCCAAGGTCATGCTTAAGTCTGCATGATCGTACTTAGGTCTACACAACTATGTTAGAAAATCCAGTCCACTATGAGGGCATGCTTCAGCCAGTGTAGCTACGCTGGCTTTTCACAATGCATTTTTATCCTTCTATCATTCTTTTGCTTTTTTATACTCTTTTTGTGCTTCTAGCCTAAAATCTATCTAATTTATTATTTTCTATTTGTGTGATCATTTTTACAAAAATAAGAAAAATTAGGTATAATTACATTTAAATATTTATTAATCGTATAGTAGTCATAGTTAACTTCTTGCAGATAAATCGATAAAATGATGGTTTATCATATATTCTTCATCATGATAAGCCTTTGGAAATTGTAAGAATAACTTTCTAGCGCTTTGTTTCTATGTAGACATTTACAAAAACTTCTATTCTCTATTTTTGATAACATATTACATGAAGGGAGAAAATATGTCTGCTTATTTTAGATTGTTGAGCTAATTATTCTCTTAGACTCATATTAAGATCAACTTAAGAATTTTTACCATCATTTGTTTTCCCCATATGTTGAGGAGTGTTATGATAACATTGTCATACATATTTTTCTCCACGTGCGTCAAATAAATAAATGTCTTACATCATTATTGCACCAACATGGAAAACTAAAGAAGATTAACTTTTTCTTCCATATGTTTCTCTCAACGACCTTCTTCTGTTTCTTTTTAAAAATAACATTGATTTATTTCATCCATGCATAAACTTGTTCCCCAATCAAGGCCTTTGGAGCAATTCCTTTCTATGGAAATTCATTAAATACTTTCCTTAATTTATGATATAAGTGATTGTGTTTTGAGAAATCTATGATGACCAAGGTAAACTATTTAGTTTTCATGTTATAGTTGATGGTAACTAGTTCCTTCTTCATATATAGGGCAGACCTTATGCTCATTAACCCTATATATGCACAAATTTAGTCATTAATAGTACAAAAGATCATAGCATGAACATTGAAATATTCATAACCATATCCATCAAATTTATTCATGATTTCCACCCATAGAATTCTCAAATTTTAACCTAAAGGACTTAGATAAACATTTATTCCATCTCATGGTTGTTGTGAGCCTGAAATTATCATAAACAATATAATATATTTACGTTTTCAACATAAATGAAGAAAGGTGTCGTAAATTATCAAGAGAACAAGTTATGAATTATTCTCACTACTTAAATTACCAAAATGATTCATTTCATATAAAACTTTGAAAATGATTGCTCAATTGTCTTCTATTACAAAGAATCAATCGAGTAACGAAAATTTTCATCATATTGTATTTCATCTACATTACATTTAAGCTTCTTTATGTGATTTTCATTAGCAAACAATTACTTAAACCTTTAAATTATTGGAAGATGTCATATTTTTTTTTTTGCAAAAGATCCCTTTGTGCTTATATCATAAATAAATTTACCATCTTTCACTTTGTAACATGATACTTAACATAGGGGGCACTGTTTCAACCTTTCAAATTCTTTTTTATATGATATGTAATTATTAAGACATGTAACTATTTTCTTATACTTCATGCTCTTCCGATACAATACCTTCATTGTTTCATAGTTACATTTTAATAATATATTATCTTTTAGAGACATATCTTTCAATAACTCAAACAATTTAGTGAAAATTTTATCATTTCACATATTTCTCACTGTTAGATTAAACAATCATAACATTGTTGATAATTATGACTTTAAATTATGTCAAATGGGGTATTTTGAAAACAAATTTTTTGTCTAGTGTGGAAATAGTGCTTATGATTTTTAAAATGTGTAATACATGTAATGCATTTTAATAAACGTCATACCTCCTATGTAATGCATTTAATTACACGTTACACGCACTTTTCCAAGGCATGTTAAAGGTTTGTCGCTAATAAGGTGGTAGTGTAGGTATCACACATTTCAAAATGTGTTACATGTTTAAATTTTTGAATTTAAACATGTAACGTATGTTTTAATGCATTACACTGTATAGCACATAAAATAATGCGTTACATTGTGACTCCTGACATGTGTAATGCATTACATAGTATGACACGTTAAAATATGCATTACAAGTTTAAAAAAATTTATCGTTAGAACCGCTACAAATTGCATGTTGATCCACAAGATTCTACATATTTTCCAGTTTCAGAAAATTTTAAAAGTTTCTCTAATGCTTTGCTGTGAATATTTTGCTGCTTGGACCACTTTTTTGAGTCAAGTGAAAAGGTTAGTAAAATATTATATTAGTGCAATGTAAATCTTAGGTTAAAATATAGAAATGTATATTAGTTTAATCTAAACCTTAAGTTATAACATGTTGCTATTATACTTGTTAAAAATTTAAATTGTAGAAAAAATGAATTATTTATGATGTTAATATGTTATTTGTATTTATTAATTAAAAAGTAAAATTTATATGTATATAAAATTTAGTAAGTTAACTTAAAATAAATGAAAGCAAATATGTTTAGTCAAAACAAAAAAATTATTTTAAATAAATTGTTAAAAAATATTTCATAAAATTTTAGTGAATTATAAGGTTTAATAAATTTTAAAAAATATAATATAATTTAATTTAGTTTAATTTAATTTAATTTAAATTATATAAGTAATTAAGTTATGCAGATAATTATATTTTTAGTTAATTGATGTATTTTAAATAAATAAAGGATTTTCTTAAAAGACATTAATTAATTAAGTTTAAAAATTATTAATAAATAAGCCATAAATTTTATAAGAAGATAATATAGCTTACTTTAAATTTGTAATTTAATTTAGTTTCATGTTTAGTATAATTTAATTTAATTTAGTTTATTTTTAGTATAATTAAGTTTAATATAGCATACTCATTTCATTTGATTAAATTTAATTTTGTTTAAATTTTTAATGGATTAAATTACATTAAAAATATATTCATAAATTTCATAAAGTATTTTAGTAACTTATACAGTGTAATAAATTTATAAAGATTTAATTTAATTTAATTTATGTAGATTATTATTAAATGCATTACACACTAGTGTGATATATAATTAAATGAGTTACACATTTCCGACAAACCTTGACATATCTTGAAAAGATGTGTATAACACGTAATTAAATATGTTATAAGAAGTATGATGCATTTTAAAATACGTAACATAATGCACTTTAAAATGTGTCATAGGCATTATTTCCATATTAGATAAAGGATTTGTTTTCAAAATATCTCATTGGAATAATTTGTTTAAAAAATTACTTTAATGGGATAAAAAAGTTGCACCTATGATATAAAAGTTTCCCGGTATCACTATATAAATTATTATACATATTTTATTTTCTTGTTGAAAAAATTTATGCTCAATGTCTCAAATCATGTCATCTAATTGATCTTCTATATTTATATCACCCTCCTTGCTTAACGTGTCTAATAATTCACCATATCATGTTCATCTTGTGCAAAATTTTCAAAATCATAATAAAGAACATGTTCTTTGATTTTATCAACTTTTAATTGTCTCTCATTCGAACAATTAATATAAGAAAATTAAAACCTTATATTACTCTCAAGAACATTTCTTTTTACAAATTTCAAAAAATCTTCCATCTTATTCTCATGTTTATTACTTGTGCATTTAAAATTTATCTAACTATGAACCATATTATAGGAAAATTATGAGTAGAAGAATAAGATACTCACTAACTTAGCCATTCATAATTATAGGTGGACATCCTCTCTTTTGGTGAGGCCTAATCTCATTCAAGAAGAAAGTTTTTCATTCATTGATAAACAATTGCTTTTTAACCAGTGAATATTATATTTAATAGAATTTTGATAACATTTTGTATTAATCTCCCAGTATATAATTAATTGTGATATCATTTACATAATCAAGTATATACTTAAAGACAATACGAAATGTATTCATGAAAAATTTTATCAAGTATAATATTAAAATTAAAGAAGAAATTGTTAACTAATAAATAAAAAATTTTTCTTCCTTACTATTCAATTTATAAGAACTTTGTTAAAGTAGTAGAGAAGATGAAAACATAAAAATTGTCTTGATTAATCCATAATCTTAGATTATATATAGTTGTAGACAACTTGTCAAGATTTTTCTATCTAGTCAAAATTATCTTCATTTTTTATTGAAGTTTCTTCTACTCTTCATTTAATATTTATTCTTTTGAATACTTTTTAAAAAATCACTAAAATTAGGTCATAGGATTGTTTGTCAATAGATATGAAAATAGGTCAAACTAAGCTAAGTTTTGAATGTCAAGTATAACCTATTTAAAAAAGGTGTTGAGTTTGTCTTTGTTACTTGTCATAAGTTCTTTTGTTATCCACGTCTAACCTATTTTAAAGCCTACCAATTTTTCAAGCTTATTTAAAAACATGCATTATAAAAATTTTAATAAATAGATTTAAAACCTATATAAATGATCGATTAAAAGTGATTGCAAGTTTAAAATTTATAAGATAAAAAAACCAGTTAATATGTCTAAAACAAACACACACACACACATATATATATATATATATATTTATATATATATAATTTAAAAATATTTGCAAGTTTAAAATATTTTATAAAAATATATTTTAATAATATTTTTTAAGTTGTAGAACTTATCAAATTACTTATATAAAAAAATCAATTAAAATTATCTAAGAAACAATGAATCTAATATATCATTTTAAATTTAAGTAACATACTAACTTGTATTACATATATAATAAAGAAAAAATTATCTATGATTCTTTTTATTTGAAATTAAAATTTTTAATTTTTAACAAATTATATAAATATATTAATATTATATAATTGTAATATATTAAAATAAATATTATATATATAAATAAATATAAAAATATAATATATTTAAATAAATATAATAAATATAAATATATATTATATAAAAATAAATTATTAAATAGATTAAACAGAATTTTTTATTAATATAAATATAACTTGTTTATCTTAAAATATCTTTTTAAAAAATCCAAACCTACCTATTTATTAAATAAATTAAGTAAAGATAAACTTTAAACAAGTTAAATTACACAATTATATAGAATGACATGACTTATTTTTAACTGTATTTGTTAAGTTCTCTATACATTTAATATATCATGATAAATTAATTAAAATTGTAATTATTTTAATATTTAAATTATTTAAAAATATTTTTAAAATTATTATAATATATTAATATTAAAAAAATAAATATTATAAATAAAAATTTGAATACTTAATATAAAATTCACATAATTTAATAAAAATTAAAACAACTTCCAAAAATTTAAATGAAAATTCTAATTATATAAAGATTAATTATAAGAATGCAACGTAAAACTAATATTATTCACTTGTATTTATAAAATCCTTTCTTTTATAGGAAATAAGTATTCAACAATTTCTTTTTTGATATTTTTAATTCATATCATGTATTTTTATAATAATTATATAATATTTGTTTACATCATCGCTTACGTTGAATATTTTTTTCCCAAGTTTAACATCCATCAATTTTGACTGCGATTTTCCCGTGATGTAGGTCCATTTATTTGGTCCCCAATACAGAAATGACAGAATACCATTATGACAATGCAAGCTGCAATATTTACCCCGCATGATCTTTTAATCATTTTGTGGTCTAGCTTAAGCCACATCAAGATATAACATCAAGTGATTATGTTTCAATATATAATGTCAAGAACTAATTTACATAATGATGTGATTATGTTTCAATATATAATGTCAAGAACTAATTTACATAATAATTTTATCATTTTTAAATTTTGACTTTTATGTTAACCTTATCTTTTTTTAAAACATTTTAATTTAAGAGAAAAAATAACTATAAAAAATAATATAGTATAAAAAATAAAAATATTACATAAATAATAAGATTATTAAAACATAAAATAGTGATAAAAATTTAATTTAAATACAATATTTTTGTAAAAAAAATTATATTATTAATATATTCTAATTAAATTTTCATTATATTAAATCGTAGTCTATTTTAATCACCTAACTTGCTTTATTTACTTATTTATACTATTTTTTTAATATTTTTATAAATTTGAAAATATAAATAAAATTATAGGGTTCAATATATTTATGTCAAGTATCATATTTGTAATTAATGTTGTTAAAATATAATTAATATAATAAAAACATTCTATATTTTGATATATTTATTTTTAAGAATCTTCTAAAATTATAATTTATAAATTGATTTTCTAATAATTATTATTATCTAAATAATTATTTATAAATTTTAAATGATATCAATTTTAAAATGACTCTTTTATTATTTTAGTAACAAAAATTTATTCTATTATTTTCAATTTAAAATTAACACCATAATCTTAATTATATGAGATATAAAATTTAAATATTTACTATTTTTATTTAAATATTTTAACATTATTTTATAATTAATTTTAGGTTTTTAAAATTTTTAATTAATGGAAATAATTTTTTATATAAAAACATTACATACTTTCTAAATTCTAATAATTTAAAATTATTTTATATTAAATTAAATGTTAAATAAATCAAGAGAATTCATAAAAGTATATTATTAGATATTAAATTTAATATATAAAAAATTTTAAGCTTTATTATAAATTTAAATTAGTCAAAATTAAACTGAATTATTAAATTTTATAATCAATTTAAATATAAATTAACTTTAAAAATAATAAAAAAAATTAATACTAAATTATATTAGTATTCTAAATTAGTTATATTGCAATCTTTCATATATTTTTTTCATATAATAAAATAAATGTTAAGATTTTTTAATTTTAATATTATAAATCAAATCAAATTATATAGTCTAAATTTCAATACTTTAGTATTTATATTTTTATAAAAATATTATGTATTTTCTAAATTTTAGTAATTTCAAATTACTTTCAATTCAGCTAAATATTAAATAAATTCAAGTGTATTAATAAAAATATATTTTATATTAAATTAAAATTTAAAAAATAAACTATATTATAAATTTAAATTAGTTAACATTATTTTAAATTAATAAATTTTGTTAATAATTTTTAATATAAAATTTCAAATAAAATAAAAAAGTAAATTATTAAAAACTTATATCAATATTTTATATTCATTCTATTCTATAATTTAACTTTTTTAATAAAATAAAATAAATTTTTTGAACTTTTTAATTTTTTATATTATATATGAATTTAAATTATATATATTTATCAGAAATCTCAATTAGTTGCTAGCAATTTTTTTATATAAAAGAATGTTATATTTTATGAATTCTAATAATTTTAAATTACTAAATATTAAATAAAATTTTAAATAAATTCAAGTATATTAGTAAAATATATATGATGTTAATTAAATTTAAAAAAAACTAAAGTATTATAACTTTTTAAATATTCAATATTATATTTTATATTAAATATTATATTTTTTATAATTTATATAGTTTAATTAATATATAATATATAATTTAATTTTTACTAATTTGTTACGTCAAATTTACATAATTTACTTTGATATATAATATTGAAAAATCTAATTTTTAATTTGATAAATAAAAACTTTAATGTCAAATTAAATTATATATATTTTTAAAAACTTAATATTTAACTTAACGTATAATATTGAAAATTGGAAAAATTAGAATACAATTTAATTTTTTATATCTAATTTAATGTTAAATATATTTTTAATAATTCACCTAAATACCTTCTAATATTTTAATTAATATCAAATAATTTAAAATTACTAAAATTCAGAAAATAAATCATATTCTTATATAAAAATTATTAACAAAATTCAATAATTTAAACCAATACAAACTAATTTATATTTATAATACAATTTATTTGTATAAATTTAATTTAATTTTTCTTAAATTTAACTTAATATGAAATATATTTTTATTAAAATATTTAAATTTATTTAATATAAGTAATTTAAAATTTTAAAGAAACATTTTATATTTTTATATAAAAAATTTCTATCAACTAAGATTAATGATATATACATATATATATATATATATATGTATAATTTGAAATATAATATAAAAATATTGAAAATTTTAAATATTGATTTTATTCTGTATTAAAAAAAAGTTAAATCACGTAAATAGAAATTTAAAATATTGATATAAATTTTAATGATTTTTTTATTTTAATATTTAAATTTTATATTAAAAATTACAGAAAAATTATTAATTTAATTTGATGTAAACCAATTTAGATTTATAATATAGTTTAATTTGATGTATTTGAATATGTTTAATATTTCACTTAATAGGAAGTATTTAAAATTAGTAAAATTTAAAAATATATAATATTTTTATATAAAACAATTAGTGTGATCTAATTGAGATTTAAGTTATATTATTAATTTAATTTAATTTATAATATTAATAATTAAAAATATACTATTTATTTTATTTTAATTAAAAAGTTGTAATATGTAATACAATTATTTTAAAGAATTGATATAATTGTATATTAGTTTATTTTTATTATTTAATAACTAAATTTTATATTAAATTGATAGTAAATTATAGTAATTTAAATTTATAATATAGTATTTTTTTTATAAATTTAACTTAATATCAAGTATATTTGCATTAATGTTCTTGACTTGTTTATTTAATTTAATATTAAATAATTTGAAATTATTAGAATAACGTATAATATTTTTATATAATAAAATTATTTTTAATTAATTGAGATTTATAATATGTCTAATTTAATTTTAAATTATTTTCAAAAAATAATAAATATTTAAAATTTTGACCTTATTAAATTTATATTATGTTGTTATTTTTAAATTAAAAATAATAATAAGATTTTATTATTAAATAAAAAAAATAAAGTTAATATAATTTAAAAATTATACATAAACGTTTAATTAATAATTATTAGAAGAATTAATTTATAAATTATAATTTAAAAAATAAATATATTAAAATAAACCCAACTTTTCACCGTGGCATACATTGAATGACATGGGTAGCCGAAGATACCAAAAATATATATATTTTTATTCCCCTAGCATGAAAAAGAAAAGATATTCAGTTATAAAAGCTTCTTGAGAAATGCTAAACCGTTCGGAACCCCCTATCTCTACAATTAAATTGAATCTGTAGTTGAGAAGACGATGGAGAGAAACACATGCATCGCCATGGTTCCTTGCCCAGGACTGAGTCACCTGATCCAATTCGTCGAGTTTTCGAAGCAACTCGTCCTATACCACCAAAACCTCAACATCACATTCTTCATCCCCACACTTGGTCCCCCTGCCCCTTCCATCAAAGCCCTCTTAACCACTCTCCCACCAAACATAACCTTCACCATCCTCCCGCAAATCAACATGCAAGATCTCCCTAACAACATTCTCCTCGCAACGCAAATGAAACTCACAGTCAAACACTCTCTCCCTTTTCTCCACCAAGAAATCACCTCCTTAACTTCCCGCACCCACCTTGCTGCTTTCATTTGCGACTTCTTCTCAAGCGACGCACTTCAAATCGCTAAAGACTTCAACCTTTCATCTTACTTCTGCACCTCCTCTGCCACGTCACTCTCGTTTTGTTTCTCTTTGCCTAAGCTCCATCATAACCTCACCTCTGAGTTCATAACGGACTCCCTACAAACCGTTGATTTCCCAGGGTGTGGTGTTCCTTTAAATGTCAAAGACCTTGCTGATCCGGTTCTCTTGGGAAGATCAACCCAAACGTACAAATCTTTTTTAAACGCGTGTGAATCACTCTCTTCTGCTGATGGTCTGATAGTTAATAGCTTCACGGAATTGGAAGCGGAAGCGATAGGAGCTATGAACATGAACAGCACTTTTGTTTACCCAATTGGACCGTTAATACAGACCGAGTCGACGAATCAGCTCAACGAGTCAGAGTGTATGAGGTGGTTGGAAAATCAGCCTCCAAAATCTGTTTTATTCGTGTCTTTTGGGAGTGGTGGGACCCTCTCTCATAAGCAACTCAGCGAATTAGCATTGGGATTAGAAATGAGTCGTCACAAGTTTTTATGGGTTGTGAGAGTTCCAAGTCAAGCTTCTTCTTCCGCTTATTTTTCAGGACAGAAGGATGACCCGTTCGAGTATTTGCCACGTGGTTTTCTGGACAGAACGAAAGGGAAAGGATTAGTGGTTCCTTTGTGGGCCCCGCAAGTTGATATTCTTGGCCACGTGTCCACGGGTGGGTTCTTGACGCATTGCGGTTGGAGTTCCATTTTGGAGGGTGTGGTTAATGGCGTGCCTATGATTGCGTGGCCTCTGTTTGCGGAGCAAAGGATGAACGCAGCCATGCTCGCGAATGTTCTAGAAGTGGCAGTGAGGCCTAAGATTGACGAAAGTGACGTGGTGAGAAGAGAGGAAGTTGCAAGGGTAATAAAGATGGTGATGGAAGGGAATGAAAGCTTGCAAATGCGCAAGAGAATCGAATCGTTTAGTGCTGAGGCTGCTAATGCATTGAGCGAACATGGTTCCTCCAAAAAGGTACTCTCTAGTTTAGTAATGAAATGGCAAAGTTAACCAGAATTGAAATTCAACTGGTAGCTATTAGTTTTTTTATTAATGTCAGTGTGATTTATATATCTTTTAAACAGGAAAAAAATGGCATAAAAAATAAAGATTAATAAGGGTTGTAATATTAATAAGGGTGCTCCATCAAAGTTAGTTACATCACATAATGGAGTTTCGTCATGTAATATTGAGGTCATATATTGTGCCTCCTGTAAGAATGTTTTTTATCCAATTAAATTGCTTGGATCTGCATTTTTTTTTTCACTTCTTAATATCAGTTTTTGGCATCTCTATGGTGCTTAGCCTGTGGTATCTTTAAGTGAGCCTTCCTAACATATATACAAAGGCATTGGAGGAGACCCATATTGTATTACAAACTCTAGTTATCTTTTCTATGTTTCTCATATGTACCTTTGTCTATTATATCTTATCCTCACGTATTTTCTTTCTAATTTCCATTCTTTTGTCCAATAGTTCTTCTTTTATCATGTTAGGACCCAACCCAATGAAGACGATTTAGAGAGTTTACGTTAGAAAAGGAAAGAAATAAAAGATAACAACAGGTAAAGTATAGTTGGGATAGTTAAGTAAGTCTGTTAGGTTATTAGTGAAAAATGTAAATACATAGTAGGCAAGAGAGGAAGAAAGGGGTGGAGATTATTCTGAAGATTGTAATTAGGGAAGGGGAAAACCCTTTGGAGGTGGCATTGGCCCCTTGACTTGTTCATAGTTAGTAAATGACGTTCTTTCTTTGGTTTCTTCTAAGTTGTACTTACTAAGTTACATAACAATTGGTTTGACCTGCTGATTCGAAGTAGGAGTGAAATTGATCGAAAGGTGGAATCGTTGGAGAATTCAATAGAAATCCTGCAAAAATTAACCAGCAATCAAGGGGGGATGCAGTTGCAAACGTTGGAAGCCAATGTATCAGAGGTGAGGAAAAATGTGATTGGTCTTCAAGGTATTAAACACCTAATAGGGAAGTGGATGCAGAAACGAGGGATTGACCTAGATGAATCATCGATCACATAATCAAGATGAGAAGGATGAACTATCAGAGCTTAAGGAGGTTGACGGTGATGCTAGAGGATTTTCAAATAAAAGAAATAATCGCACATGAGCAAAGAAAGTAGAGCTGCCCTGTTTTGACGGAATTGATCTGTTGGGGTGGGTTGCACGAGCTGAGAAGTTTTTTGAAGTGCAGGAGACGAAAGACTCTGAAAAGGTACGCATAGCCTTTATAAGTATGAAAGGAATGACTATTCATTGGTTTCGATTTCTGAAAAAGAAGACATCAGGACTTTCTTGGGAGAAACTGGTAGAGGCATTAATTCAACGATTTGGGGGATGCAATCTTGGCAATGTTTATGAACGCCTAGGAAGTTTACGACAAAGAGGAACGGTGGAAGAATACATTCAAGAATTTGAGGTTGTTATGGCCCAAGCATCAAATGTGACAAAAGAACAATCATCGGGATATTTCATGGGGGGATTAACAACGGAGATAAAGTGTCGAGTTTGAATTCATAACCCTAAAGAAATCATCAAAGCCATGGATTTGGCTTGAGATGTGGAAGATGAGCTACGGTCCTTTCGATCTTTACAAGTTTTGACAGTACACACCCCGGGATATCGTTAACAGCTTCAACGGAGGAGTGGTGACCCGAATAGGAGCATCATTTGTGGGGTTGCCTAACGTATTATCTAAAGCTTCAACAGGATCAAACAAAGCGGTTGTCAGGATGGAAAGGGTAGTAGGGCAAAATAGACAAAATGGGTCATTAATGTCAAAAGTAGAGAGTAGAATGAATGCACCTAGGAATCGGGATGCTAAACACTTGCCATATCAAGAATACATAAAGAGAAGAGAAGAGGGAAGATGTTTTCAATGTGGTGCATTGTTTGGACCTGGTCATACATGTCCAGTAAAAAACATGCGAGTTACTATATTAGCGGAGGATGAACAACTGAATGAGGAAGGGGAAGTTATAGCATTACAAGCTATTGGAGAGCAGGATTTAGAAAAGGAAGAAGTATCGGAGTTGACATATCAAATGCTGGACCTATCCCTTTTTCATCAGGGGTATGACTGAGCCTAAAACCATAAAACTTCATTCATCACTGAATAATGTTCCTATACTAGTATTAATTGATAGTGGGGTCAGTCATAACTTTATTGGCCGAAGTGTGATGGAGAAAATGAAGTTACCTGTGACAACAACCCTTTCTTTTGGGGTATGTTTAGGGGATGGATACAAAAAATACTTTCAAGGATGTTGTAGGAGACTAAAACTGGAGCTAGCAGCACATGAGATTACTAATGATTTCTACTTGTTCGAATTGGGGGGTGTTGACATTATTTTGAGGGTGTCTTGGCTTGAAACTTTGGGAGATGTTAAGGTAAATTAGAAATAGTTATCCATGTCATTTTTGCATGAGCGAAGAATATCAGCGTTTAGGGAGACCCAAGTCTTTCCAAGACTTTAGTCTCAACAAAGTCATTATTCAAAGTTAAGGAGGTATAGTATACTTTTTTTTTTTGCTACGTGTGATTGGAGGGAAAAGAGAAATAGTCAAATCTACCCTCTCAACTCAACAAGAACTTCAATTACAGAATTTACTCAACCAATACAATCAAGTGTTTATGGAACCATCGGGATTACCACTTTTTCTTGGAAATGATCACAAAATTTCACTCAAGACAGCTTCCAATCCTGTTAATGTTTGTCCTTGTAGATATCCTCAAACACAGAAGAATGAGATGGAAAAATTAGTAGAAAAGATGTTAAAGTCAAGCATAATACAAGCCCTTTCTCCAGCCCAGTAATTTTGGTTAAAAAGAAACATGGAAGTTGGCATTTTTGTGTAGATTATCGAGCACTAAATAGAGCTATAATTCAGAACAAGTTCCCAATCCTTGTAATTGAAGAGTTATTAGATGAGTTGTATGGAGCTGCATTCTTCTCAAAAATTGACCTAAGGGTTAGATACCATCAGATAATGATGTATGAAGAAAACATACCAAAGACAGCATTCTGGACGCACCAAGGTCACTTTGAATTTATGGTGATGCCTTTTGGACTTACAAATATCCCTGCCACATTCCAAAGCACCATGAATTCCACCTTAAAGCCTTTCCTCCGCAGGTTTGTGTTAGTATTTTTTGATGATATCCTCATTTATAGTAACACTTGGCAAGAGCATTTGTCACATTTAGGACAAGTATTAGAGACCTTGAAACAAAATCAGTTTTTTGCCAATAAAAAGAGGTGTATGTCTAGCCAGACATGTGTGGAATACCTAGGCCAAATTATTTCAAAGGGAGGTGTAGCAATGGATGAAAACAAAATAAATGCTGTTCTGAGGTGGCCCATACCTAAAGCCATCAAGTCGCTTCATGGTTTTTTTGGGTTTGACAGGATATTATCGGAGGTTCATTTAGGATTATGGAAAAATTGCTCGTCCCTTGACTAACTTGTTGAAAAAGTGAAAATTTATGTGGAATTCAGTAGTTGAGGAAGGTTTCAAGAAATTACTACTCCACCACAGCTTTTCCAAACTTTTTACTATAGAATGTTACGCATCATGAAAAAGATTAGGGGCAGTTCTATCACAAGAAAAGAGACCGATAACCTTTTCTAGTAAATCTTTATTTGATTCGACCTTGACAAAATCTGTGTATGAGAAGGAACTCATGGCTTTAGTCTTGTCCATTCAACATTGGCATCCTTATCTATTGGGAAGGAAATTCACTGTTCTTACTGATCAAAGAAGCCTCCGTTATCTTTTAGAACAAAGAGTCACCACGTGCAACCAACAAAATTGGTTGGCCAAACTTTTGGTTTATGAATTTGAGATTAGTTATAGGGCTAGGTCCAGTAACAAGGCAGCAGATGCCTTATCTAGAAGGGAGAAGACAAAGAATTATATCCAATCTCTAAATCATTTTGGCAGGATATTGACTTGATTGATGCTGAAGTTAAAGCAGATCCAACATTACAAAAGAGAAGAGAAGACATGCTTAAGGAACCTAACTCACATTCTCATTATACGTTGGAAGGTGACAGGTTATATTATAAGGATCGTCTCATGTTATCCGCTACCTCAGTTTGGATTCCTAAACTATTTCAAGATTTCATGCCATGCCTACCGGGGGGCATTCAGGCATCTACCAAACTTATAGGAGGATGGCTCAAAATGTATATTAGATAGGGATGAAAAGAGTAATATTCAAATTAGTAGTAGCATGTCATATTTGTCAAAGGAGTAAATATCAAGCTTCCTCTCCAGCAGGTCTTTTAAAACCTTTACCCATCCTAAGTGCAATTTGGAAAGAATTAAGTTTGGATTTCATTGTGGGGTTACCAAAACCACGAGGTTTCGATACTATTTTGGTGGTAGTAGACAGATTGAGCAAATATGATCACTTTGTTCCCCTACGCCATCCTTATACAACACGCACCACAGCTGAAATTTTCATTAGAGAGGTAGTGCAATTACATGGAATTCCAATCTTTATTGGTAAGTGATCGTGACCCCACCTTCATGAGTATTTTCTGGCAAGAGATATTTCGTTTATAGAAAACTTAGCTTAAGATAAGTACAACATACCACCTGAAAATCGATGGACAAACTGAGGTTTTAAACCGTACTTTAGAAATATATTTGCGTTGCTTTGTCTCTAAGTAACCAAAGGTTTGGATCTCTTACTTGTTATGGGCAAAATATTGGTATAATACTAGTTTTCACAGTGCGGCGCAACAAACTCCTTTTGAAATTGTGTACCGTAGACCCCCACCAGCACTTAAAAAATTTATTCCTGGGGATACTCTAGTTGAAGCAGTGGCACAAGATTTGATGGACATGGATGAACTTCTTAAACAACTTAGATTTCATTTCCAGAGAGTTCAGAATCTTATGGTAAACTTTGCAAATAGAAAGTGAAAAGACAGCACCATTAAATCAGGAGATTGGGTATATCTCAAGATTAGACCACATGCCAAGGATACATGCTCACAAGAATTCATAGTAGGGAAAAGAGGAAAAGGGGGAAGGAAATTATTCTAAAGATTGTAATGGGGGGAACCTTTGAAGATGGCATTGGCCCTTGACTTATTCATAGTAAATGACGTTCTATTTTATATAATTGTAGTTTCTTCTAAACTGTAATTACTGAATTACATAACATATCCACAATCTAATTTCAGTATATATAAATGAAAGAAACAGATAATAAGAGAAAATTTAGAGTTTGTTAGATAATTTTTTATTTGTATTCGGTACAGTAATTACATATTAGCAACACTTAAATACTTATAAACAGAACAGACACCTGTTGTGAGCAACTAACTATATGACAGTTACAACTGTCTATAACTAACTCACCGGTGGCAATAGCTGGAGCACTGACAGCTGAGGTATCAACATAGAGATCGAGCTAACAGAGAGCTGAGATACTCTAATACTAACAGACACATACTTTCTTCTGTCCAAACAGTTGGGGATAATTTGATCATTGTGCACTTTGTAACACTGAAGTTATTGTTGGAATTAATGTACTTATCAGTGTTTATTTTCTGCTTAATTTTATCTTACGTGTGCTGTGTGGTGTATCCTATTGTGATCATCTCCTCCTGGAACAGTATCAGGTATTTGACGTGTTTCAACACCCCCATCCCAAATTGTTTCCCAGGATTTGAATTCTTTAGTTAACTGAAGTATGTGATTGACAACTTTTATTTGTTTATGTCGTGAGATGCATATGATGATCTTTCAATAATGGTAACATGGTTGGAACTGAATCTTGTGATTGCTGCTGTTGTTCGGAATCTGTATAGTAGCTTAGACTGATACAGTGTATGAGAATGACACGTATGCATGAATCTAGGAATATAGAAATGTTATAACCTCTATGCCTTTTCGATGATATGGAAAGCAATTAAGTCAAAATCTAATCAGAATCTTACCTTTTAGCTAAATTACTCTCTTAGGAGGATGCTCAATATCAGTCATGTTCGTTAGATAAATTATTCTTAAAGTAGTTATTTATTTATTTATTTATTTATTTATGTTTTTTGGTCGCCGTAGTAGTAAATCTTAGAGAGATAAGGAAAACAGACTGATAGAACACATGCTTCCATTTTTTTTAATAACACAAAAATTGAATATTGAAAATAGAAGGTATCTCCAAATGGTCTAAATGGTAAATGGAATAGGATTAAAATAGGATGCAATCAATCAACAAATCCATGTCTCGAAAGTCAAAAATACTAGAAAATTAATAGTTGAACAAATTAATAATTAAAGTTTGGATTAAATACAAAAGCCAAAAAAAGTAATGTTATATATCATATTTAGACAAGATCTTTTAGAAGCTGTAGATCCATCGAATGCACACCAGTTAGTAAATTATTGATATGAGATGTTTACCACCTATTCCATCCTACTAACCCGGTCTAGCTTGAACTGATGAATTTTGACGAATTTTAGTTTTAAAAATTAAATGTAGTTTGTTTTGAGAATCAATCTAGGTTATATTTTATGTCATTCCAACGTAATACATAATCTTATTTTAAAAAAAATTATATTTTTTTTTATAATTATATATTAAGAATAACACTTTTTTAATTTAATGAATAATATTTTACCATATGATGTTATATTTCTCTACTGATATTATATGTATACTTTAAATATACCTTTATTATTTTTTAATTATATATTTAGAAGATGATATTAAGATTGATTTATTATGTCAAAAATCAGGTTGATCCGATCTTATCATATATATCATCGAGTCGGATTTGGATTCAAGACCAAATAAATGATTTTATCAAAATTTTGGATTGGATAAAAATAAAAGATAAACTCATCCCATGAACACTTCTAAATATATGATTTATCATATGTGCTACTTGCTTGTTACCACGAATGGAATATATTTTTTTAACGAAAAGTTACCAAATGGAATATAATATATATGCAATATCTCAATAAACAATATAATACTTGGGAAATTAATTCAAAATAAAAAAAACACAGAATAAATTAATTATGAAGATTAATCCATAATATAATATTTTAATTTTACTTAATATACTTTGAAAAATAAAAATCCTAAAAATTAGTTAAAAATTTCAGATAACAAAAAAACAAAAGCTGTCTAATATATAGATCTAGAAAGAGTAAGGATAAAGACTTTACAAAATTTTATTAGGAGTCTAACAACTTAAAACCATCTAATAAATAGAAGATTCATCACAAGAAGTTTTATGTTAGACCATACGTAATTAAGAAGTCAAATTAATGATTTAAAACTATATAATTTCATCCTATTTATCTGTTTCCAGATTTATGAGATAATCCTTCTAATTGAATCTCTATCTTAAGAATTAAAATAATTGAATCTCTATCTTAAGAATTAAAATAATTGAATCTCATTTATATAAGTGTTTAAGAAAACATAATCTAACTCAAAACAAATTTTTAGAATAATAAATCAAAATTTAAAAGAAGCAATAATTAAACAATATAGTTTAATTAGTAAAATCTAGTTTAAAATTAATTAATTCAAGGAGTGACATAAAATAAAATAATTTGTTACATAAAATCTAAGCCTATGATTATTCAAATACCTGTCCGAAATTAACTCAAGAAGCTTGTATTTTAATTATCTAAAATAATATATAAATTAAATTAAAAAAATAACAAAATACAACAAAACTATCTTGAATTCTCTTAATTTTTGTCGAGATAAAATATGAAAGCAATTAACCAAGCCTTTTACATGTTTTACCCTTGAAAGAATCATAAGCTAGTGCATGAATTAATCAAGAAAAGTGCTGCACGATTTTAGTAAAAATTGCCGTAAAAGTTTAAAAGGAAATTACTACAACTCCACACGATAAGTTCCTATGTTTTTCCAAGTTATCCAAGTTTTTTGCCTTCATTGCCACGTTCAAAAGCTACCTAAACAAATTCATAAGAATTCTCTTCATGTAATCTAGTTAATTCAGCAAGCATTTAATGCTAATAAAACAACACAAAGTTATCACCTCCTACTTTAACTAAGTTCAAGAGGTGGATGAAGCTTTTGTGTCAACTAAATTTCTTCAATTATCAACAAATATTCAGCTAATTTCTACGTGGATTCAGTTTTTTTATTTATCAGCACGCCTACTAAAAACTGCCATCCAACTCTGGTCAATCAAAATAAATTAATCTATAAAATAATTCTGCAAAACGGTAAAAAAATTAAATGCTTTTCATGCAGCTACACGACTATTTAAGCAAGCCAGTGTAACATTTTTTGTACGAGTAATTATATTCTTACATGTATTCTCCTACATACTTAATTTAATAACTGAACACTGTCTAAAAGAAAATATCTAACGATCCCTAATTTAATAACTAACATTTTAAAAGAAAATATCTAACGACTTATATCTGTATGTAATAAAATATAAAACACTTGTAATATATGAGAGAATTTTTTTTTTCGTACATCAAAACTCACCTTATTTTCCAGCCATTATCACGGGTCCATAGAGAGAGGAGTATCTTATTCATCTATAATTTCCGTAAGCCTAAATCATCTAGTTACTGGTTTTTTTTTAAGCTTCAAGATGAACAAGCCAACAAAGACTCACAATTAACAATGTAAGTGAATTATGGTGCTAATTATTTTCTAACCTTAATTCTCTTTTCCTTCTCCTCCTAATATCATTCTGAAATTGTCCACTAAAAATATTTAAAGTAGAATCAATGTAAATGAATTAGTGCAACAAGATAAAATTAATTCAAATTGCACGTGTTTTATTATTTGTCATGTTTTTGTTTATACTTGGTTAGTTATTAATATGTTTATGTTGTTAGCTCATGACAAGCTTAAAACCATAAAACTAAGTAAAATTCATGCAAATTATGAAAATTAGACTAAGTCACAAGACCGTCACTTTAGAAGATTTTTTTTATGTTATTTGTGTAAGAATATTTTTTATACTAAATTATCCCATTTATAATTAAAAACAAAACTTGAACCATTAGACTTAATGAATTAAATTTGTCAAGATAAGAAAGAAACTAGAAAATTAAAAATTAAAAAATACTACTACGTACTGTTCATTGCTCAACTTACTAATACTTGATTGTATATCCATGACTAATCTCAAACCTAAATTCATACTTAAATTATAAAGTTATGAGAAGAATTAAAAACAATAAAAATTGAAGGTTTATCATAAAACAATGAGTATGTGTAAACTTGTTTGTATACACTATTAAACAACAAGTTCCATGCATAAGTATGATAGGAACGGCGGAGGACATTTTGGAGGGGCTAAAGCTTATATATGCTAAAATTATGATTTTATAATAACTACAAACTTTATTTTGATATTTAATATAATATGAGACATATTAAATATCTATTTGTAATTGCTAAATTTTATGTATTATTTAAAATAAATTATAATATATTTTATAATAATAATAATAATAATAATTATTATTATTATAATTATAATAATAATAATAATTATTATTATTATTATTATTATTATTATTATTATTATTATTTTGTTAGAATTTATTTTTGAAATATTAGCGGAATACTAATACAAGATATTAGCCATTACAATTGTAATTTACTTGGGATAAAAATTTTACTAATATGATACTTTTAGATAAATAATATCAAAGGTCCAACAAGTAACTCTTCTACCATAAGATAACAAGAAATAATATTACCACCTCCTCCATCATATAAAACCTCATCCTCAATATTAAGATCTCCAATATCAGCAAACTGATACTAATCGATAATTAACTCACTAATCTTTTAAATATATTGGGTATTTGCATCATTTGGATCAAAATTAAAATAGAAGTTCTTGTTAGTACTATCAAAATTTTATAGCTGTCCTTGAAGAAAGACATCATCCTAATAGCTAGAGTTTAATATATGAAAATTACTTTGTGTAGTAAAATATTAACTTAATTTTCACTATTAAATAAGACAGAGAAACTCTAGCTATATATAAAATAGAGCATGATTAGTTAAGGTAATGGAGTTATGTAAAACATTTTGTATATGACATTTTAAAAACTATGTTTGTATGTTATATGTTTGTTATGTTTCATTCCGTTGTGTATTCTTCATGAGTCACATGTTAGGAATATTTGGATATCTATATTCTCCTTTTTAGTATGACGTTATAATATGTCTCTATTGAAGCCAATTGCAGGCTATGCAAAAGGAAACATATCAATTCAATATACACTCATGCAGCCCGAAAAATGTCGAAAAGGGAAATATGAAAAATCTACCAATAGTTATGATGATCAACTTTTAACATAAGTGATCTAAAGTTTCGATTCAAGGAAGTGCCTAAAGTTGATAAATAAAAAGTAATAAATTTAAAGAAACGAAGGAAAAGTTTTATACCAAAAATGACAAAAATAAAATGAGGAGCATCTAATGGTGGTGTATAGAATTATGTTCGAGACCGCTAAGAAACTTAGCTATAAATAGATATAATCGAATTGTAATATATATATATATATATATATATATATATATATATATATATAAATCTTGAGGCTTATGATTAAACTTTGAATTATTAGACTTTACTCTAATTTTTATTTTATGAAAACAAGAGTAACAAAGGAAAAGATATTATAGGCTTAAAAAATTTTAATGCTATATATTTGATTAGATTTGATGTTAGTTTTAAATTTTTTTAATTTTTCTTATAGAGAATATAAAATCTTTGAAAATGGTCCATATATTAATACTTCATAATCACATAACATGCCTACAATTATACCACATCTAGTTAAAAATCTTTGAAAATGATTCATGTTGCTACTACTTTGACGATTGAGTCTGAATGAAAGTCTGTTAAGAATTAATTAACTTCCAACCATAAAGCAACTCCTTCAAAAGGATTGAGTAGCTGCAAAGGAATTTTTTATTAGTCTATTAAACATTTGAACCTAACTCACATTTAAAAATTAGCTTAAATAAAGAAGAATATTCAAGTTTTGTAAAATATTCTAATCATATATCTTGTTAATATGAAATATCTTAATATAAATAAATTGAAATTCAAGATGGTGATTTTGGAAGTGAAGGTGAAGAAGATCTTTCGTCTTTGGGAGGAGAAGCTTTTTGAGATATCAAAAAATTTCTCTTAATCTAACCTCAACCAGTAGTCAAACAAGATAAGGATGAAGTTTGGGAGTGGATTTTTATAATCCTAGATAGAGTATAGTTTTAACTATGCATATAATTTATTTTAGCTATGTTTAGGAAAAGGAAAAAAAACAGATTATGAACATATTTTTTATCATTTATTTATGAAAGGAAATAAGAAAGAATAAATTAATTTTTTCAGGTTTTTTGGAATTTTATTTCCCTTCAAATGGGTGAAAAAATGAGGGAAAAGGTTTGTATTTTTTATTTTAAATTGTTATATATTTTTTAAAATATAAATAAAAAATATTATATTAATATAAAAATATAATAAAAAATTAATTTTTTTAAAGTTAAATTTATTATTTTAAAATTAAATTTTATACTACTACTATATTTTTTTTTCATCTATACAAATAAAAAAAAATCTTTCTTTTCCTTCCTATTTTAATTCATTTAAATAATTTATTTTTTATTTTTATTTCTATTCTATTTTTTTTATCCTTTCTATTTTCTATGAAAGAAAATAATTTTATCTCATTTTTATTCTTTATAACTTTTCAAACTCTCTTTGTTCTAGCTTTAAAATATTATGGAAGCAATTTCTTTTATATTGATTGCAATTTACAAAAGGAATGTGATCGAAGAGATTTGCAAGGGGTTTAATTTTTTTTACTTCCATGTCCTCTCCGTAGATGATAGAGTTCAAGAATTAGAATGTGAGATATCTTGATCACTTCAAAAATTTGGTTTGAGAAAAAAAAAATTGTAGGAGCTTTGAGGGGATGAAACTAGACACAAGTGTTAGCGAAATTGAAATTTACCTTTACAGCCAAAATGAAGTCTGAAATCTAGCTTTATGTTTGTGTCATGTTGAATGTTACATTAATTTAATGATGATTTTGAAAGATAAAGAGTGATGAAAGTATAAAGTATTTTTATTTGTAGGATATACAAGCTTAAATTTGGTACTCATTTTTCATAGGATGTGTAAGGAAATTAAAATTACAAGCAAATATGATCACAGGATGGATTAAGGATGGCTTTTACTTTTTTCCCTCTTGTCTCGTGAGGACCAAACAGGTTTGGTTGTGGAATTGATGGGATAAGAATCAAAAATTAAAATTTAATTCTAATTAATTTTATCAGATTCAAATAAACTTATAAAAAATTTATATATTTTTAATTTTTTATAAATATATGTATAGTTACATAAATTATATTATAATTTAAAAAATACATAAAATAAAAATTTATAGTATAAAAATTTAATAATAAAATATTTTTAACAAAATATCAAAATTAAAATTTTTATTTAAATATTATTATAATTATTAAAAAATGTTCAAGAAAAAATTTAGATATTTACATTTTCAAATTTAAGTTTACTTTTTGTAAATTATAACTAGTGTTAAACTTAACCAAAATAGATTTATTTGTTAAAATTAAATTAAATAAACATTTTAAATTATTTTCATGCTTAATTTCAATAAAGAATTCATTAATTTAAACGTATAGTTTAACTATGGCGGCATAATTTCGTTGTCAATGCTCTATATTTCCTAAATTGTTTCAAATGCTATCTATTACAGTTGATTTTACACGTTAAAGTAAGAATTTTCTGTATTGTTAAATTAACCATCTATGGGTGTGACAGTATTAATTAATAAATGTAAATTAAATGTTGAACATTGAACGATTAATAAAACTTGAGCACCTCAACATTTGGAACACTACTTGTGTGGATTAAAAAATAATTATTAATATAAAAAGCTTAAGAATATATATTTTATCATATTTATTTGCACCGAATTGAATTCATTAATGATACGAAGCAAACTTAGATAAAAAGGGAGAAAATAAAAGGGACAAAGACACACATTCCATCAAATAAATACCTACAAATACATAAATATTTTCTAATTATTCATACAAATATTTAATAAAATGAGAAACTAGTTTCCTTTTTTATTTTAAAATTATTTTAAAAATTTCTATAAAAATAAGTATACTGAAAAAATTAAATGAACATATTTTTATTTCTTATATATGTGGTGTTCGCGTTGATAGAATGTAATATTTTATAAAAATTAAACAACATCAATATTATGGAGTGAATAGTTATGATAATTTTTTTTAAGATTATTTTTTAACGGTTATATAAATTAAAAAAATATATTAAATTAATAAAATTTATATTTAATTTTAATTATTATACCATTTAAACTGTTACTAAAATATTTTTTAATAAATATAAATTAAAATTAAAGTTTAAATAAATTAAAATCATCATTATTTATCTTGTAAAATTGTTATTAATTTTTTTTTTCAAGTAATAACTGAAAGAGAATTTAAATCTCTAAAAAATTGAACAAATTAATTTTATTGTTGTTGTAAAAATAAGAGCTTTCCAAAATTTCATATACAAATTTTACATAAGATAATGATAAAACATGTGCTTCCATTTCTATGCATTTACCCATCAACAAAATCAAAGGCACCTTCAAATGGTGTGAATGATAAATGGGGCCGAAAGAGAGGATTCCAATTCAACAAGTTCCTAATGATAAGTCAAAAATTTAGGAGAAACAACAGATAAAACATATGATAATCCGAAACAAACAGCATTACAAATCATGAGATTCACATAATCAAAAATCCTCTCCGTTTTGATTCTTCCTTGATTGATACCTCTTGCACCACAAGGGTTTGTCATTCACCCTAAAATAAGCTTCATTTCCTTTTCCCAAAATTGCCTTTGGTATATATGAAAATCGAAACACCACTTTACCACAAAGTGGTGGATTTTCATCTAACCGAAACAGAAGAACGGTACGCACACATTGACCAAACATCCTGATAAGAACATTATGGGAACATCATCAAAAGGGGATGAAACGCCACATAATAAATGAAAAAAATAATAAAAAATTCCTGCCAACCAAAGGTGTTGTGGGTAAACCACTTTTTCAATCTTGAAAGATTTAGAATCCATCATATTAATTTTTTTAAAAAAATGAAAAATTGTTTATTTTAATTTTTATAAAAAAAAATAATTTTTTTTTATTTTTAAAGATAAAAAATAAATTTTATTTTTTAAAATTAATATAAATTTTTTCAAATCTTTCAGAATATAAAAATGATGATTTGGTAGAAAGCATTGCTGCGAAGGTTGCTTTAAAGTTCAAATGTGTACAAACGGGTATAGCATAGATAGTAGAATTTTGAAAACAAAGAGAATTTAGTTCCAATTATCAAATAAGATTGAGAAGTAACATACTGTTCGAAGAACCCAGTTATTTCCCACTCACTGAATGGGAGCCCTTTGGAAAACGTTAGGAAGAGGCACCTTTCTTCCTCAACTGATCGATTTTTATTAATATCCCACTCTGATGCAAGTGGGTTTAGTGTTGTTAAAGCACTTGAACCATTTGCATCATCACCATGACTTTCAGTAGAATGGTCTTTGCCAGCTATTGAATTGTTGACTCCTGAGGAAGAATCCTCCATGTGTATGTGTATGTGTCTCTGAAGAGAGAGGGGGTTGGAGCTATATAAGTGATTAAGAACTATTCTTTAAATAATAACATTATTAATAATATATATAATATTAATAATTCATAATTTAATGTAATTTTAATGGTTCACTAGTAGCTGCAAGAAAAGGACAAAACCAGATAAATGTTTATTGGTTTCAATGTATAAGAATTTGGTCCCTTGAGAATTCGGTCTTGAGTTTGATATTAGAAGTTATGAGTATGAAAAAATAATATTATTATGGAATATTTACTTCTGGTTCATGGATCAGGAATTTTTTCAGTGAAAAAATGAAAGGTGTGTAGTTCTATAATTATAGTTGTTAGAACAAGATTAAATTCATATTTTAAGTTAATACTTATGATGATTAAAAAATTTTAAGTAAATTTGAACTATTTAATTTTCCTCCAACGGTTATAATTTTAAAACTGTATATTTCTTAGTTTTTTCGTGAAGAGAGGATCCTCACCCTTGCTCTTAGTCATACATCAAGAACATTGTCTTTTATTTATTCAAATAATTTACCTGCATTAAAAAGGGAATCGGTTGAGATAAATCAACTTTATTTTGTATAAGCTTTAACTCAAATGAGAAATGCCATCAATGCACTCTTTAGAAGGAAAAGATGCACCTTTGGTATACTTTTCCTACGAACATTTTATTATTAGATCAAATTTATGTCTAGCTTGTTAAAAACAGTGAATTTTAATTTTTTTTTAATATATAAAACCCGCATGAAATTCATTCAATAAATAAGATGGTCTTAAATATAAACAATATTGAATGAAAAGGAGTGCATTTAATCTATTAAAATTTAAAAAATCATTTAATACTTTCTTAAATAATTAAAGACATTTAATATGGTATGATAAATATCGTTTGACAATTACGTTAAACACTTATCAAAAAGATCCTATATTCATTTTTAATTATTTAAGATTATGTCATAAATAAGAAAAACTGCTTTGGATAGTTTACTTTATCGCTATTATAAGAGATAAGAATAGATGAAATTTGGGTAGGTTTTGAAAAATAAATTTAACCTAATTTTAAGGTTTAAATTTAACCTATATGTTTAATACAAGGGTTTTACAAAATGAATTTAACCTAATTCTAAGGTTTAAATTTAACCTATATGTTTAATAGAGGCTATTTTTATTGCTTATCTACAAACTTATTTAAAAATTTATTTCATACCTTTTAAATAGGTAAAAAAATTTACATATAAATAGGATAATGTATCTAAATTTTTAAGTAGGTTAATAAATTTATACCTTTCAATAGAATAAATATATTAAAATTTATAAAATATATTAAAATATTGTGATCTTATATCATTTTAGAATGTTTTATAATTTAATTTATATTATTTTATCATGATGTTAATAATATGTTAATCTATAATATAATGTTAATTTATATTATAAAATAATATAAACCATAAATTACCCTTCATTTCAAATTTATTACTTGGACAAACAACGGTTATACCATCATTAAATACTAAAACATATAAACCATAAATTACCCTTCATTTTAAATTTAATACTTGGACAGATAACGGTTATACACCATTACTAAAAAAATAAAAGAAAAAAATACTTAAAAGATAAATTCATTTTTTTAATATCAAAGGCAATCAGTTATGCAAAATTTCATAAGGAACCAAGCGATTTCCCATTCACGGAATGGGAGCCTTTTGAGTAGAGGCACCTGCTTTTTCAGTTGCTTTGCTTCATTTATTTATTTATTTATTTCAAGTTCCACTCTGCTGCAAGTGGGTTTAATGTTGGTTTATGTAGAAAAGGATATGATCCCTTAAGAATTTAATATTGAATTTGATCTTAAAATTAAGGTTTATGTAGAAGTCATATCAGAGTGGAATTCCCAGCCACCTTAGGTTTAGGAGTATCTTACAAATAAAATATAATTTGTAATATATTAATTATTTCAATTATTTTTATTAATTTTAATGTAGTTATTTATTTCTTATAGAAAAAACAGAATGAGTGTTATATTAAAAAAAATTCAAGAATCATTTAGTATTTACATTCACAAAAAAATTTGAGACTTTAATATATGATAAATATTGTTTGACCATTATACTCTTTTAGGGAAAATGATCCTATGTTCGCTTCTAATTACTGATGACCAAGTAAATAGGAAATCCTCCTGAATTTACTTTATTGCCATTATTACATGAAGAATTGGTTAAATTGAGCTGAACATTGTAAGGTTTTTAGTCTCTTCTAATTTTCAAATTTATTATAAACTTTGTTTTTCAAAAGAGAACCACAGTACTGTTTTATCAACTGCTTGAGTGGAAAGTTTGGTTGATTAAATATGCGATCATATTCAAATCCGCTAGTTGGAGCATGTTTAATTTATTAGATAGGATTAAAATTAATGTTGGATGCTTGTTCAAGGTTAGATACTGCATAGTTAATATGTATTTATTTTTTATCGGTGTTTTTGTCCACTCAAAATGTTTGGTTAATAGTAAATCTTAATGTGTATGGGTTATTAGAGCATCTTTTGTACTCCTTTAATATATTTCTTTTGCTAATAAAAAAAAGCATCTAGCTCAAAACAGTTTATTTCTTACTTAATACTTTAAAATAATCTTTTTTATTCCTTTCACTATGTTTCATTGATTAAAATATAATTCTGATAATTTAAAAGATTTCCTATTGATAATTGTCATGTATTTATCCTTTTGGACCAAGTTATATCTTTTAATATGTCTGAAAACTTTACATCAAATCCAAATATATTCAGCTTGACTAAAGTTTTTGAAGCTTCATTATTCAACTCTTTTTTGTAAATCCTTTAATCTACTTCATGGAAAATTGGTTGAAAAGGGGCATGCATGATATTCACATGAAATCTTATTATCTATTAGTTAGAGATTAAAATTTCACTTTAACTGCCAAGGTTTCAAAAGTAGAATATTTATTTTGAATACCAAGATAAATGAAGAAAAATGGTTGAAGACTAACATAAAAAATTGATCATGTTATTCGCATATATGAGGTTTGGACACCCAAATCTTGGAATACTCGAGGTCTTAGGAGATAAGAAGATGGTAAAATAAATATCATCCATCAACCATTAGTGAATATGTCTTCTGGATGAGTATGCAAGAACTTTTTTTTTTTTTAACGAAAATAAAGTGTTGTCACGATTAAAAATAAGAAAAATATAAAATATAGGAGTCACTATCAAAATTTATTGAAAGAAAAATTTTCAAAAATTTAAAATATTATTTTTAAAACCATTTTTAGTTTAAAAATCATTTACATTTAAAAAAAGTATTAACACTTTACCATGTTTGTTTTAAAAATATTATGGTCTAACTAATTGTATAATATTTAATTAATTTTGAAAATAAAGATTATTTTGTATGTTATATTTTAATTTTAATTTTAAATATAATAACCTATTTTTTTTTAATTTTTAACAGCCAATGATAATGAGTTAAGTCATCCAACTAACGAACTCAACAGAATAGCGTTGTATGTAGAACGTGTAAGCAGGTGATGCATGTAATGTTAATCACATATAAATACTAACAATGTATTAATTTTTGTGTTAAAATCAGTAATAATAAATTCAAGTTCAGTTTTGTATCTTTTCTCTCTGCATATATATAGATGGTATGAAAGCTCTTTCTTAAGAGCTTTGCTACGCCTTTCGATTCATCGTGACACAGTAGTCGAGTTCAATAGTAACAACATAATCCAAATCTTGTTCTATAACAAGTGGAATAACAAATGATTCAATTTTATATTCATCAGAATGAAAGTTTCACGGGAGTTGTAGTCTGCCTTTCAACTACCAAATCCTGTTGTGCATAGTTTTTATCTCCTGCATCGATGATAGAAAGTCGTGTGGTGGTTTAATTTTATATTTATGAAGATTATGCGATACTTAACATATCATATCAATAAGATATTAATAAAAAATAGACAGAAGGACTTATATGTAAAACGGATAATAAATAAGAGATTAACCGGAAAATTTTTTTAAGTAAGAACTAATTTGTAAGATTATAAATAAGTAGAGGTTTAATTTGCTCTTTTACTCAATAAATATATCTAAGATTTAATCTATTCTATATCATATTTTATTATCATATTTATAATTTAATTATTTAATATAAAAATATTTTTAATTAAATTTAAAAACTTAACATTATAATAGAGATTATAATAATGAGAGGTAGTTTTTTTAGGATTTAATCTAAATTATTCTTAATAGTTGGATTATTAAAAGGATATTAATAATCTAGATATATTACTGTGTATGTAGCATTTTTCAATAAAGATTAATAGATCTTATTTATTAAATTATATATATATATATATATATATATATATATATATATATAAATGATACATAGGGATATGATCATTAAACTAACTTATTGAGAATTTAATAGTTACGTTAATTTGTCAATAGGTCATTCATAGATTAATTAATTAGAGTTTGATAATTGTAACATATTCTAAAGTTAACTAAGAGCTAAAAAGATAGAAGAAATTTTACTTTATTCTTCTATGATTCTAAAAGATAAAAAATAAAAGAATTTTACTTCATACTATTCGGCTGTTAAGGAGTATTGTTTGACGCCAATCTTGACTAGTAAATTAGTGCGACTAATTTGCTACCAGATTAGTCTTGAAATTTTACTTTATTCTTCTATGATTCTTAAAGATAAAAAATAAAAGGATTTTACTTCATACTATTCGGCCGTTAAGGAGTATTGCTTGATGCCAACTTTGACTAGCAAATTAGTGCGACTAATTTGCTACCAGTTTAGTATTGAACCTATGGGTCACATACTAATGGTTACCATTACTATTAATTTATCTAACCATTGTTAGAGGATAATATAATTATTATTTGAATTAATTAAATTAAAAAAATTTAATTTAATCAAATAAATAAATTTTTATTCAAGTGAAATATTATTATATTCTTTACTAACACTGATAATAAAATAATATGATGATATTCAAGAAACTTTAATTTTATTTTGATTAAAATTAAAACTGTCAAATTTCAAATTCTGAAATTCCAAAGTTTGAATTTTGAAATAAATAGTTATGGATATGCGTAGGCTCTTTCCACTATCGTAGAAAAAATTTTAAACACTACAATGTTTTTGAACATCTTGTAATCCTACAAAAAAAAAGATGCAATGTGCACTTGTTTTCAAGAATAATTATCAATTTTTTTATGGTTCAATTGATGTTCTAAATCAATATAATCTTAATTATGATATTTGAAAGAGATGTAATAATTTGGTGGTCTCATGGATCATCAACCGTGTCCATATCCATAGCTCAGAATGTAGTGTATATTAAAAATGTAATGGATCTTTGGAATGGTTTAAGAAAAAGATTTTTACAATGTGATATCATATGTGTTTTGAAACTATAACAAGATTTTTATGCTTCAAGATAAGGTAATACTTCTGTTACAAAATTCTTTACTAAGTTGAAAATGTTATGGGAAGAATTAGAGCATTATAAGCTAATATCTCAACATATTTGCACTATGTAGACCTGCAAAGTGTAACACGCAATTGTTTTGCAAGCAAGACTATATTATTAGATTCGTCATAAGTATAAATGAAAAAATTAGTGGTGTTTACTCTCAAATTTTGATCATGGACCCACTTCCTTTACCGAATCGAGTATTTTTTATGGTCCTTCAACAAGAATGATAACTAAGTGATGTACCTATCTTGAATGATGAAGAAAAATTTATGATAAATGTGGTTGATGGATACATACCTAAATTCAAATTAGGTCGAGGAAAGAATGGAGGAATTGGTTTAAATAAGGTATGTAGTTACAATAGAAAGATTGGGCACATGATTGATGCTTGCTAAAAGAAATAGGAAATCAAACACCTCCTCAAACAAATTTTGCACACAATTGATACATGATATTGGACATTAAAGCAACTAGTCATATATAAAGTTCATTTAAGTGGTTTAGTTCATATACCAAAATTGATTCTCTAGTTGTTAATGTTTCTAATAGTAGCCACATTGTTATCGAATATTCAAATACTATTCACTTTACAAATGAATTATATCTCATTTAGGTATTGTACTTGCTATAATTCTTATTCAATCTTATTTTTATCTCTCAGCTCACCACCACACTTAACTACATTATCAATTTAGGAATCAAACTATTTACTATGCAAACCAATAAGATGATTGATTCAATGAACAAGTACGTGGGCTATATTAGTTACATATTCTTACAATAGACTCAAGGATTACAACTATCAATTATATCTCTTCATAGGTTACATGTACTCAATTAGAAGTATCCATCTTTTCCTTAGTCACATAGTCACATACATTAAGGAATCTCTTTGGACTTTTTTCGCATTTAAGATCTAGGTCAATTCAAATATTTTCTTAAACTCAAGGTGTCCCACTCTTCCTCAAGCATATCATTTTTCTAAAGAAAATATTTTTTTAAAGCTTTTTGTTGGTTCTAAACTCATAAATTGCAAGCCTACCTCCATACCTCTTGACCCAACCATATCATTTTATTAAGGATTAAGACATCCTTTAACTAATATCCCTACTATTGCAAATTAGTTAGAAGATTGCTGTACCTAAACACAACTCACCTTGACATTAATTTTTCCACCCAGCTATTGAGTCAATTCATGGCTCACACCATAGAATCCTATCATTGTGCAACAATGAGAGTTTTGTGATATTGCAACTTAATTTTTCACATGAAAATTAAGTGGTTGCATTGACATTAGACACCCTATATCCGATATTTTTTTTCATTCTTTAGTCATTCCCTTATTTCATGACAATAAAAGAAATAAAATACAAGTTCAGGATCTTCTGTTGAAACCGAGTATTGCTCTCTAGTTGTTGCATCATAATCCTCAATTCTTAACTTACTTGAACCTCTATACTATATTGTAACAATCAAATTGTATTTGATATTGTTGTAAAACGTGTTTCATGAATGAACAAAACACTTGGATATATATTGCATGTAAAATGTGAGTGTAAAATTCTTTGTCAAGTTTTATCCAAATGCAAGTATACTTATCGGTGTAAAAAGAGAGTATTTAAGATTCCCAGTATCAATCTTACAGAGACTATGCTAATAATTTGTAAGAAAAGTTTGAATCTCAACTTTTAAGTCCACCAAAAGAAAGTTGTGTGCATGTGAATTAAAAATAAAAATAAATTTTGATTAAAAAGATGGTAAGCAAAAATAACATGGTACAAATTATGGAAGAAGATGGGACTTTGAGCCCTTTATGACTTTACTTTCTTTTACTTTCAATTCTTCCTAACAATTGCTAATGACCTACTCTAAAACTATTACTACCTAATGATCATGTAATAGTAATAATTTTTTCTAAATATCACCTCCAATGATCATGAAAGGCAGATAGATAAGAGAGAATCATGAAGTATAGAAGAATATCAACTATTGTTTAAGTAATTAACTAGTTAGAAATCTAGGATTTCGATTGATCCTATAAAACTCTTAAACTCAGTTATCTTATAGTTCCACCAATCGGGAGATGGTATGATCATCTACCCCCATCGAACTCACAAATTAAAAAGAGTGGCCAAGTCTTATTAATGGGTTAAGTATAACAAAGAAACACAATTAGATAGGAAAATACCATTATTTGTAATGTAATGCATATAATTATTTATGGGAAAACTGAGGTTCAAAAAATTACATCACAAGATTCACCGAAATCCTATGAATTTGGGATTAGTTACACATGATAGAAATTAACCCCAAAAATATTCATAACTTAGTCCTACGATAAGAGATACAAAATTGGGTTGCTAATAAGGCCAACGATCAATTTTGCGACTACATGGTGAAGGGATTCCTTCCACTAAGATCCTATGAGTGGATACTAGAGGAGGAACCAGAATGGAGATGCTAAAAATAAAGAATGGAGGAAAGGTAGGGCTATAACAAGAGTATGGAAGTCTCAATAATTCAAGATAGTCAAATATGTCTTGTGATGTTTCTCTTAAGGTAGAGCCTCCCTTTTATAGGCATGAATTAGGGTTTCAGCTATCGTAAAATAGGTTGACCTAGTTGCTCCCTCAATTGTCATGGCCGTTTTAGGTCATATGCAATGTCATTAGGGCTGATTAGGTTCTCTTCCACATCACTAGGTTGATGTGACTTTTTTCTTCCACCCACTAGTCTTGACATGACCGTGTTATATTTAGCACGATTATGCTTACTTATTCTGCAGGATGTGTTGCTTCCAATTAGCATGGTCGTGCTTAGGTTTGGACGACTGTGTTGGAAGTCCTAGTCTCCCGTTGGACTTGTTGAGGGGCATATTTTTACTTTTGCTGCTTCCTTATCTTTTTATGCCTTGTTTTTTTTTTATCTCTTTTTGATCCAAAATTCACCTATTTGCATATTCTTTACTTACATGACCATTTCTATAAAAACAAAAAAAGAAAGGTAAAATTACCAATAAATAATCATGAATTATGCAATAATTATGTTTACATTTCTATAGATAAATTGATAGAATGACAGTTTATCAATATAAATTTCCATGTGATTCAAGAAAATATCCAAATTAGGTTTATCCATTTTTTTCACATCTCCACTCAAGCTCAAGTTGTAAACATATTTACCAAAGCCTAGGTCCTTATTCATTTCACAACTTATTGACCAAGCTTGGTATAGCCAGCATCTTCCATTCTTAAGCTTACATGGGAAAGGGGTAATAGATATATAGAAAATAATGATAACAAGCCAACTAACCCAAGAAACAAACTCAACAAAATAAGATCATGTATAAAGCATGTAAGCATATGATACATGCAATGTAGATCAAATATAAATATCGACGATGTATCCACTTTTACATTGAGATCGATATTAGTGAATTCATATTTATTTTTATATCTTTTCTTTACTAAGGAATTTAATTTTAGATAAATTATCTATGAAAAAACTATTTTTATATTTTTAAATTTTAGTAAAAAAAAATACACTTACAAGAATTTTTTAATTTATTTTTCAAAATAAAATTGGAATTTTTTTTTGAAAATTATATTTTATATTAACAAATCTATTTACCACTCCTACATATTCCTGAGTGCATTGGAGAAATTAAAGTAGTGTAATTTTTAAAAGCTGTAAAATATAAATTGAGTTGTTTATTTTGTTTGAAAAGGTAAATTTTTTTGTTGAAATGATTTTGAAGGGATTTATAAAAGGATGTGATTTATTTTAAATTCAAAAATTTGAAATGAAATTGTTTTTAAAAAATTGGAATAAAATTTATAAATATTTTTTCTTATAAAATAATTAATTGTAATTTGAAATGTAAATATTTTTCTATCTTTAAAATAGTGATTAAAATTTATTTTTAAAAGAAAATAAATTTATTTATATATAAAATTTAAGTTAAAAAAATAGCTATTCAATAAATTTTAATGATTAAAATAATATCAATTGTAGATATTAACTCAATTAAAGGTCATTAATTAAATAAATATAGAAAATTTAGAATAAATGATTTGGCCTAATCTTGAAATTTTAAAAGAATTTTTTATTATTTTAAGAAATATAATTTTAATATAAAATCATAAATCTACTCATGCATCAAGTTTAAGTTAGCAAAAATAACTTCTTAATGAATCTAATAACAAATAATATCAATGATGAATCTTCACTCAATTAATATGAATTGATCATTATATAAATTTAAAATAAATATAAAAAATTTTAAAATTTTAAAGATGAAAGATATTTTATATTTTTAAAATATTAACTTAATAAAAAAAAATAAACATTCAAGTATGAGATCTAAGATAGAAAAGATGATAACATCATAAATTCTTACTATCAAAATAAGTCAAAAATATATTTCCACTTGATTTAAAAACATTATGTGAATTTATAATTTGCTCAATTTTATAATTTTGAAAAGAGAACATTATTAACAAATATATGATATAAATAACTCAAAACATATATAACTATCGTAACAATAATAAGAATAAATACAAAGAAATTATTTACAAATTTTCTATAAATTTAACTTCAATTCTTCACAATAAAGATCAAACTAATAAAAAAACAAAAATCAACACCTATTAGAAAAAAAGATTTTTTACATCAATTAAAAATTAATATAAATACATACGGTATAGATTCTAAAACATTCTAAATCAGGTGTTGAATTGGTGTAAGAACTTACTATTTACATTAGTTTTTATCCTGACTAATACAAAAAATACATATTTTTTACATCAATTAGATTAACAATAAATTTAATAAACAATAATTTATATAAAAAAATTTGTTCCAATTTTAATGATTACAATTTTAATATATTTATATATATATATATATATTGTCGCAACCGTAATTTCGAGGAGACGACGAACTCGCTAGAATTTTGAAAGGAATTTTATTTGATTGTGTGGAGTCGCCACCAACTTTTTATTAAAGGGAAAAAGATTTGGAAAAAACCCTGACTCGAGGATGAGATTTAGGTTCGGGAGTCGGTTACGAGTGGAGAAAGTGTTAGGCACCCCGTTCGCCTGTTCCGAAGAACAGTATCCTTAAACTGAGTGTGTGATTATTTGAAAATTATTTGATCCCTTTAATTAGAGTGAAAATAAATACTTGATGGAGGTTAGCCTGACAGGACTTGATCCTGCTCCTATGTATTCCCCGGTGCAATGGGAAACTCAAGGCTTACGTAGTTCTGGTTTGATTTGAAGGCTTGACCTTCGAAAGTGTTTAAAGGAATGTTTGAAAAGTGCTTAAAGGCTTGACCTTCAGAGCTACTTGGAAGGTAAAAATAGCTTGACTATTTTCAAAACTATTTTTAGGAGGGCAATCCTCATCCACATATGCACATGACTCAAGACAATTACGGCTGCACTTGGACCCATACGAATCTCTAAACAACGAACAACAGAAAAAGCTATCAGTTCGTGCTTAGAGATCGTCGCGTGAGATTAGGAATCGCAAAACAAGATTTTTATTTTGAAAAACGATGATTAAAATGAGCAAGGTTTTTTTTTGTAAAAAGGGAAGGGAAACCCTAATCCACATATGCACAAGGCCCAAGACAACTATGGCTGCACTTGGACCCATACGAATCTCTAAACAACGAACAACAGAAAAAGCTATCAGTTCGTGCTTAGAGCTTATCGCGTGAGATTAAGAGTTGCAAAACAAGATTTTTATTTTTTGAAACCAATGAATAAAAAAGGGCAAGTCACAAGTAATTATTAGAAATTATGGGGGAATCTATCAACTAAGAAATTTTATGTTTCATGGATTATTTAGGGATTTTGAATTTTTTATGAATTATTTAGGAATTATAGAATTTTTATGAATCATTTAGGAATTATAGAATTTTATGATTTATTGTGAATTTTTTTAGGATTTTTCGAATTCTTGTGAATTTTTTAGGATTTTAAGAATTTTTATGATTTATTTAAGAATTATTAGAATTTTTGTGAATTTTTATTAATTTTCTGAATTTTTTATGAATTATTTGGATTTTGATTAATTTTCTGAAGTTTTATTAATTTTCTGAATTTTTATTAATTTGGGGGGTAAAATGGTAATTGTGCTGTCAGGGACATGGCTGGCATTCTGGAATTTTCCTAGGGGCAGTATGGTAATTCATGAAGTTGGTGGCATTCTGGAATTTCCCTAGGGGCAGTATGGTAATTCATGAAGTTGGGACCTATTGGGAATTTATGGATTTTCCAGGGGTGGTATAGTAATTCAACGCCTTAAGGGGGCAATTTTATAATTTCTACAAGTGTAGGCCTTGGTTGCAATTTGGAATTCTGGAGTTGGCCTTTTGTGGCCCATGTGGCTTGAAATGGCTTGCAAGTTGGCTCATGACTCATCTGAAGATGGCTACTTTGGGTGGCTCACTTGAATGTGTGGTTCGAACCCCTGCGACTGGACGGGGGCCTTTGGAGACAAAATGGAAATATCTTGAATGTGTGGTTCGAACCCCTGCTATAGGGCTCCTGGGGTTGCACTCTCAGCCACTGAACCGAGCTTGTGATTATGTCTTAGTCTTCCAAGTTTAGATCATAAGGATTTAGCGTGATATTAAAATGTACTCAAAGTTACATGTGACTTAGGATTGGTCAATCACACTAAAAGACCTATACCTACAGTAAGTATGTTTATGCAATTTTCGAGCCTAGCTTTGAACAACTACTGTTCCTTTGTTCGTCAAGGTATATGCTCGAAATTCATATGGGATGATCCTTTCCCCGTCAATACATGGGTGTTCATTCAGCCAGTTGAAGGGCAGTATTGTTGAGCCATAATCCTAGCATGTGCTACTCGGAGTACCTGCTTTGTTGAGGTTAAAGAAACCTTTACGAAGGGTTATGCACAAGTGATGCTTATTCAAATCAAGGGCTCGAGGCTTGGTTATGCATGCTACCAGATAACAAAAGGACAAGCATGGCACCCTCTAGGCATTGGTGCATGAATGTTAACCAGTTCCCCTGCAGTATGTCTCTGTGCACATTTGTGTTTGTCTCAATTTAAGAGCTCAAGTCAAGTACTTAGTGATCTATGCTTTGATTTCTCGCTAGTAGATAGATCAAGATTTCATTGGCCTATTGATTTCTTGCGATATAGAATTCAATGGGTGAGCCAAGCATAATCTCATCCTGTGATCGAGACTCGAATGGTGTATAGCATGGCTTGCCTTGAGGTTCTTTGTAGGACCTCTAAACTAGCTGGGTCTCTAACATAGTGAGCCAGTTTTGAACTCCGTGTTTGATCAGTGCGTTGAATCGCTGTAGGTGATCCATTCTATAACCTTCTTTCATTGATGAACTTCAACGTGGTAGACACAAGCATAAGGGTGCTTGCCCATACAGTGAAGAAGTCCAACCCCTCTCACCCTGGGATTTTGCATGCATGCATAGAGGTAGGCTAGACTGAGCATGACCCTGTATGGCTTTTCTGAAACTTCCTTATGCATCTGCTAATATAAGCCCATTGATATCACTCTCCTCGTGCAACGAAGGAGACCCATTCAAACGTGCACTTGCGGCTACACCCATATCCTTTGTGATGTTCATGTTCAGAGTGTCTTTATCCCGTTGTTGAGCAAGAGTGCAGGACCTCAGGGGACTAATGAGATGGAAGGGAAGCCATTCAAACTCGTATCACAAAAACCACACACAGCTGCCCTTGTGTCCATGACAATTAGGCAAGATCAAGCTTGGTATTTATGAGTTCAAGATATTACTATCGGCGGGTCAGACCTAGTTTGCTAGATAACCCTATAGTATTCTCTCATTATTTTGTATTCTTTGGCATCATGATAGAGGGTACAACGAAGAGCAACGTATGTGTTGCATTTAGGTGGCATATTGAGCGAACTAACGTCCATTGAAGAGAAGAGATGGAGGCCCGCAAATCGCATGAAATGTGAACTAAGATCCTAACCATAATCTTGAAGATTTAGAATTCCGAAAAGCATTCAATTGATACGATTAATGGCAAGCGGATCCGTTAGGCCAGATTTACTATCAAATCCCAGTCAGGAGTAAAAGCTAGCAATTATAATCAATTCTTGACTAATTATGAAATCATATCAAGAATTAGGTTCTAGCGACACTGATAAAAAATATAACATGCAATTTTTAGCTTTTGTGTTTCTTACAGAGCCACCCATTTCTTGATTCACAAACCATATAGGAAAGGATCAGGACTCACCTGTACGAAGCCACCGCCTAGTGCATGCATGAAATGCCATACAGAGTTTCTGATTTTTCCACCTTTCTTCAGGATCCTGTGAGAAGATCCCCCACCATCAAAACCCCAAGCTTCATTTCCTCTTATAATTTTTTGTCTCCTCTCTCAAAATCTTCCCTTTCCTTTTCATAATTTCTCCTTCTCGAACCCTTGAGAATGCCTTGGCTTTCTTTTTTCAGCAGAAAAACCCCACCTTCCCCCTTCTTTTCTTCTTTTTGTTAATTTTGTTAATCTTTAACCGTTTTCCGTTTTTCTTTTCCTTAATCCGTTTTCTTTTTTTTCTTTTATTTATTTTGTTTTTGTTTTTATTATTTAAAATCTGTTCCCTATTCTTTTTTTTATTAATACTGATTTTGATATTTTTTTGTGTATTTTTAATTTTTTTTCCTTTCTATTTTTATTTTATTTTTAGATTTTTCTATTTTTAGTATTTTTTTAGATTTTAGTTTTTTTTCTTTTTAGATTTTAAATTTTCCGTTTTTTTATTATTATTGTATTATTTATTTTATTTTGTTTCTTTATTTTGATTTTTCTTATCTTTTTATGTTCTTTATTTCCCTTTCAATTTCCCATTTTTAATTGGTATTTCTTATTATTTATCATTTTTTAATTTCGTTTTTTTATTTTATTTCATAATTTATTATTATTATATATTTCTGTTTTTATTTATTATTTCTATTCATTGATTTTAATTTTTTTTTATTTTTCAGGATTTTATTTTTGTGTATTTTTGTTTGTTTTTTACTATATTTTATTTTTAATTTTAAAATATGTTTTTTCTTTATTATTTATTTTTAGTTTTTTTTACTATTTTCAATTCACTTTTTATCTTTTATTATTTTTTCCTTTTGATTTTATACTTTTTCTATTTTCTTGTACTTTTTAACCATTTCTAGTTTTGAATATTTTCGTTATTATATATTTTTTATCTATTTTTATTTGTCTATCTTCCTGCTTTCTGCTTATTTATTTTTATTGTCTTAATTTAACGTTGACTTTTGGATTAAATTTTTTTTAGATATTAGAAGCCTCGAACATAATTGGATGTTTATATATATATATATATATATATATATATATATAATAACAATTTATTGACCTTAGAAAGTTTTTTCATGCTATAGAATTTAATAATATATTTATAATAAAAATTTATATACTTTTCATTAATGTATAAAATACCATTATACCAAAATAGCCTTTTTAAAATATATTTTAAATTATTTTATATCATTTTTAAATGTTGCATATTTTAGTGGGATAATAAGTAAATAACATATTAAAATGTTTTTAAAAATTCTTTAAAAGGTACATTTTTTAAAACTCTTTTTGTTAGAAGCGTTATAATATATCTAGTTTTTACAACATGTTTATAATAAAGTAATGTAATATGCGCTATTTTTACAACATCTTTATAATAAAGTAATATAAAAAAATTATTTAACATATTATATTTTACAACATTTACTAGTATAAATGATAAAAAAATATATATTTTACAACACTTGATATAAAAAATATTATAAAATATATATATTTTTAGTTTAATTTATTTTAAGCATTTTTCTTACTTATTAGTATTAATGATTTCAATTACATAGTACAAATTAGTTTCATTTTAATCATTTTAGAAAAATAACATTTAAGTTAGAAATTGCATAAAATTAAGAAGACAAAAGATTGAAATAACATTTGTATTGAAAAAGAATAAATACTTATCTAAGAATTTAAAATTTAAAGAACATATATAACTTGCATTAGGATGTTAAGCATAACTCTGCAGAAAATAAATTTTAGAATGGATTGAGATGAGATGACAACATTGATGTTGAATGATACACTACACATGTAAACACGATATTACTTTCATATACATTAAAAATTCAAAACTAACTATATGTACAACTTGCTAAATAGAAATAATTTAAATAAAATTTTTATACACGTAACAACATCATTTTTATTTTACTTTAACTAATTGAGAATGTGAGTATGTAGAGCATTTATAGTTAAGGAAGTATTGCAATATAATAACATCAAACATTTTTTTTCAATATGCATTGTACAAGAAAATATCTTAAATATAATGACTTTCAATATTGAAATTTAAAAAAGATTGACCTTTTCTTCCACCTGTTTGTAACAAGCTCGTTGACAAAAGATTTATCAAATTTAATCTTCAAATCTTTTATCTTTTCAAATAACATATCACTTGTCAATGAAATAGGAGGTTTACCATATTTGATGTTTCCATTGAATATTTTTTCCACCCCTAATAAGGATGTTTAGGATGTAAAAATCTATGATATCTAAGAAAAGATTCTTCTTACAATGTTGCAATTGCTTCCAATGTGTATTCTCTTCACATATAGGACATGCACATTGACCCTTGATACTATACCCTCACCAATTATCATATGCTAAAAATTCATTAATTGTGCGAAACAACATTGTCCTCAATAAGAAACCTTCTTCCCTATACTCTCCTCCCGTATTTGCTTCAAATCTTCAATTAAAGAAGGCAAATATACATCAATATCATAAACTTGTGTTTCATGCCTAACCACAGAGGTAGGTTGTAAAGAATCAAATTTACAGGCCATGTGCTATAAGAGTTACTTTGAAGGCCATGTGCGTTCATTCCATTAGTAGACAATGCAAGACATGGGCTTCTTTGATGTTGCCCAAAATCAGGATAGTTGTAGTCAATTTTGCTCCATCAAGGAGAATCTATAGAGTGCCGAACCTTGTCAACATAACACGAAGCGATCTCAACCCTCTGTCCTTAGTCGCAAGATTGATTGAGCGTGCAAAGCTGGAGAGTGATGGGCAGGGGCACGTTAGCCATTTGTCTTCCCTTCATTCGGCATGCATGTGAATCCCATTCGTTAAATGACGAGTGGATCCTGTCTTGGATGCCCTTATGCACCTGTGACTCAAGCTTTATAACACCCAGGAACTCTTCAGCCTATGTCCATTTGCGACGTCGATACCCAACCTCCGAGCTTTTCATTTCCTTCGAACATTCGTGCAGGTTTTTGCTTCATGCGTTTATGCGAGATTAATCGCGACCATGTTTGATGTTACAATAATGGAGAAGGTTGCTATTATCTGCTGAACTCCCACCAAAGCATTCGAAGTATTGGAGTGCCCATGCTTCTTCAGGTCTGAACGTCAACGTCGCCTCTGATAGAAAGGATTCTTGCCACGATTTCACTCGGCACAGCTCTTATAGCAAAATTCACACCCTAAGTCACTGGTTATCCAGAGCAGGACAGCTTATCTATCCGAACTAGGCAGCGTCTTTGTCTCATTAACAGGGAGTTAATTGCTCTTCTTTCTCAAGGATTGGTTCCACGAAATTCCACCCCAGCAAGTACCAATATTATAGATATGAAATAAAAAAAAATAGCAAGAACGTACGAAGAAATAGACAAGTATATTAATATGTGATTTATGTCTTGGCTACACGGTGTACTCTCGTCACTGTCCGCTGATTATTATTTCGAGATTGGGGAAATCGAGAGAGCTTAAAGCGGATTTAGGATGCAGGGAAAGGATTCTATTATGCCGACATTCTACGTTCAGACTATGAATCAAAGTTAAATCGACCGATGGGCTTAACATTGTGCACCGATGCAATAAAAGGGAGCTCGCAAGGACTACATAATCGGTCGCCGACAACACTGACATCACAAGCTCATTGACACACATGTCAATTCGCCCATGGTTTTCCGATTCGTATATAAAAGGGAAAAAGGCCTTATCAGTATTTCATTCAAAAGCAATGGAAAAGTTAAGACTAACCTGTGCGACTCAGAGATGAAGATCGTAGTGACCTACTAAGCCTTCATACTCCCTGCTACCGCCTCTTCTTTTTGCTTCTTCACCAAGATAGAGCAGGGTCTCTTCACCACCTCCCCCAACGCTCAGAGTCCTATCCCATTTCTCTTTGCTGCCTTGCTTTTCTGTTATCCTTTTCCACCTTCTTTCTCTTTCCCTTTTTTGCTGCCTTGCTTTTCTGTTATGCTTTTCCACCTTCTTTTTTCTTTCTTTTTGCTGCCTTCCTTTTTCCGTTGTCTCCTTGTCCCCCTCGCCCTTTCTCTTATGTCAGTTTTTGTCTTTTCTTCTATTTTGTCCTTTGGCTCCCTTTTTTTTTGTTTCTTTTAATTTTATCCTTCATGATACACTTTCGCTTTATTTTTATTTTATGCTTAACCTTCTCCTTTCTTTCTTGCTATTCTATTGTATTTATTATTTTATTGTCATTATTATTATTATTACCCTTTTCTTTATTTAGCTTTCTTTTTATTTTTCATTTCCAATTTTCTATTTTTGGATTTTCTTATTGTCTTTTGCTCCGTCTCTAAAATTATTCAATTAATTTTAAAGTGGGGGCCTCAGATGTAATCAGGTGTTTACAACCAATAAGTCCTATTTGTCATCAAGCCATTGTAGTTTGTATGGCTAAGGGTGGGGTATGGTCACTAGCCCTAACTTATTTACTAGCCTAGTGCTAGCCATATTGTATAGCTACCTCCATCAATAACTAAGGAGAAAATGTTTCCTTTTATTGAACATCTTGTATGGAAGATGTTCTCCTTTTATGTTTCTTCCTCCCCCTTAAATATACTCTCTAAAAACCTCCTAACCACTAAAAGGCACCTTCAAGGGCATACTCAAGAACTTCATCCTTAGATGAGGACGGAAAAAGACTAGAGTTAGAGGACTCTAATAATGAATAATTATCATTATCCTTAAGGACCATGATTTTCTTATTTAGGCATTGGGAAACAATGTACCCCCTACCCAAACACTTGAAGCACTTCACATATGATTTTTTTCATGAAGGTAAGTTTGGGGTTTTGCCTTTAGACTCCTTACAGTCTTTGGATTCTTTACCCTCCCTAGTTTTGAAGTTAGAATCCCTTTTCTTGCTTGCCCAAGTATTATGTGTAGATGACTTGTATGCAATTTATCTTCCTTTACCCCTCCTATTTATTTGGAATTTTACCTTTATGATTTGGTGGTAAAGATCATTAAGACTTAGATATTGGTGAACTTATACCACATCCTGAATGTCATACCTAAGCCCATCTAGGAACTTAGTCATGGTGGCTTCCTTACTTTATTTCATATTAGCCTTAATCACTACTACATCTATTTTTTTTTTGTAATATGTATCTATATTTTTGACCTTGAGAGAGTTTTTGTAGCCTATGATGGACCTCTATTAAATAATGTAGAGGTACATGCCTTTCCCTCATGATGTGCTTCATTTCTTCCTACTCACTTAAGGGCCTAAACCTCTCTTTGTTAAGTCTATGCTATCATATTTGGGTTTTAGTCACTAAACTCTAAGATGAATAATCTTTATATCTTTTCTTAATGGCATAGCTTACAAATATTTGTTCTACCTTAAGCTCTCAATCTAAGTATGCCTCTAGATTGTTCTCCCTTGAAATTTATGCATTTAATCTTAAGTATCTCTATACGCTCTAAGGTATCCCCACCCCCTGGATTTCTATTCTTATGACTAACTTTACAAGCTCTATCATCTAGGCTATGTGTAAAGGAACTCCTACTCCTATGTTCTCTAGACCTATAGGATCTATGCATATGATTTCTAGGCTTAGAGGGTTCCTTAGTCCTAGTGGCTTTTCTATGCCTATGATCCTTAGTTCTTTATACTCTTGGTACATGGTCATTGGAGGGTAATGTCCTCCTTTGTAAGTGTAACCTATCGCTTAAGGAAAGAATTTCTCTTTGGGGAGAGTATTTTCTCCTCTTCCTATGACTCATGTGTTTTCTAAAGAAGTTGACACCTTCACTTGATATCTCCATGTGAATACCTAATTATGTCTAAGACTTCACTCTTTAAACTGATTAGTAAATAAGCAATACATAGGTATATTTAAAGCAAAACTGATTATTAAAATAATAATAGAACAAAAAAGAGAAAAATAAAAGATTAAGGAAAAAGAAAAAGAGCAAAGAATAATAGATGAAAACAAATAAAAATAATAACAAAATAAAATGAAGAAAAAAAACTTTTCTATTAAAAAGTTGTTACAAATTAGTTAAGGTAGTTAAAAGTTACTTAAAAAAACAAAAAAAAAACAAAAGAAAAGGAGAGAAAATGACTTGGAGGGCGGGAAGTTTAAAAAGAATATATAAGACTGATATCAAGACTTTCGGGGGGAATTTTTTCAGAACTTGGAATTGCTCTTGGGAGGGAATTTTCTCTTTATTTCTCACGTTCTTCTTCACTTCTGTTGGAAAAAAAAGGAATTGTTAGAAGATAGGGGAGAAGATTTTCCAGATCTAGGGAGGTGTTAAAGTGGTGGAGCAGGGTACGCCGTTTTGAAACCATTCAGAAGCTATCTTTCTTCTTCTCTCATCCTAGCAATCCAGGGAACGCACCACAAGAGCTCACAAGAACATAACATTCCTCTGTAAAACCTCTAAGTAAACTTATGAACGCTTCAATCTGATCGGAGTATAATTTCTTAAACAAAAATTATTCCTGAACCATGATTTTGCATACATTTCTTCGTATTTAAGCTTAGGATTCACTACAATAAACCTTAAAATATCAATGATTGAATGAGTAGGAAGAATGGCTTGGTTCTACTTTTTGAGATTTTGTGCCCAAGGTATATTTTTTTCTGAGATTCTGCGATCAAAAGTTCCTTCTATTTTGTTTCTATTGATCTTGATCATTACATGAATGGTGAGTATGGCTACGATCCACCTCAAGTGTTCTTGCCAGAATTATGTTATTCGTTTTGTAATAATCCGAACAACTCCAAAGAAGGTCCTACTAGTATCACTGCAGATTTCATGGAATTCTAACAAGCCAACTATCTTCTGTCTACCATGTTTAGGATAAGAATCTTAAGCTAAATAGTTTGGCATAATTTCTCTCTCAACAAAATAATTCATTAAACTCTATGCGAAGAACTCCAAATATGATAATAGTGATGTTGAGGCTAGTGTGTATATTGAGCATTCTATTAGGATATCAGAATTAGTTACTTCACCTGATATAGCACCTATATGATTGACATCACTAAGATTATAGCCACTCTTGGCCACAACACCTAAGCTCATACAGATTATGTAGTAATCTATCGCAGAAGCCTAGTGGACAGTTTTGCATGGTTTTGGATTAATTAATGCTAAGGGAAGTAGTTGTGATACTCAGACCTGTATACCTTAGAACAGTCTAGTACCATTTGTGGGAATCTTGTTTCCCAATAATAACAGTAGTCCTAACTTCCCTTATTCTATAGTGGTAGCAGCCACCTAAGCACCAACTTCAATCCCAGCTTAGGATTCATCTACTGTAGGCAAGATGTGTTGTCCTCATTCTTGGTAATGTCTATCTTAATGCCAATGGTTCAGAGAAAATACAAAAGGATGTGGAAGTGGATGCATAACAGTGATCCCTCGTTTGATGCGCATTAGCTGTTGGATGGGAGTGCTTCTAATCACCATGCTTGAAGATTGTATCAGCAAAGGTAAGAGATGATCTCGAGAGCCTTGTTAACACTTGGTCTCTCGAATTTTGGAGAGATAATAGGTAGTACACTACAGTATACTTGCTTCGATGTGTCAAGTCTGTGGCAAGCTAAGGAGGAACAAAAACCTGAGGCTACTGATATCGCTTTGTTTATGCAAAAAGTGAAGCTCTTCATGTCACCTTCATTAATTACGTTGAAAATATTAAAAGAAGAGAAAGTTGTAGTACTTGTGGGCCTCTAGTTCTATAGCTACATATCCATTTCGTCCACAAAGAATTCATTGGTCCTCCACACTCACAGCAAGCTATTTTCCCTTAAGCTACCATATACTTGGCTCAACTGTTACAAGAGCATCTCCTTATCTTTCATATAGTTCTGCACCACAGTATGGGCAGTAGCCAGATAATGCAAATGCATAGGGCCCCCTTCGTTAGACAATTAACTTCAGATTTAAATCTAGAGGCAGTGTTCAAATCTTGTTGATCAGTTCCCTGACATAAGAATTAGGCAGTTTTGAAATTGTAACAGTTATGCATATGGGCAAGGTGTAGATGATTATAATCAGTTAGTTGCACAGTACCATGAACTTGAGGAGAAAAGGGTGAAGATTTTAGAGCAACTTGATCAATGTGGTGGTGTGAATTACCAATACACAACTGCTGTTTCTAATTCTTCTACAGCATGTGTTAATCTTCAAGATTGTTCAATGCCTACATACCAAGTTCCTGACCCCACTGCTATCGGTTCATTGCTGACCATATGTTAGTTAATGTCTGTTAGCACCATGCACATTAGTTTCTGGCTGTTTTCTAGGTGGATCATGTGTTGTCAAATTTTAGTCTTCTCCAATCTTGGCATGCACATTCATGACTTAGCTCATGTTGTCTTCTCCCACTTTAATTAAAATAGTGAGCACTGAATCTCAGTGGGAGGTACAGTCTAGTGGTTAGCCAATTGCATACTAACTACTAGGCCCCATGTTCGATCCTTGCATGCAACCATTCATTTTAAAATTCTCGTTTGCTGGTTCATGATGGTAGGGGCAGTAGTAGACATGTCATATATCAATGGGCCTCTCTTATTCCCATTTGGCCTTGTTGATTGTGCCCAACAATGGGCCAAGACCAAATGGGGCCACGCTTGGTACATGCTAATAGTTCCTATACTTAAGCTAGTGCGTAAGTAAACAGGGTCGTGCTATTAATTTCTTAATTCGGGCCACTAATTTCCTATGCATAAGTAAACGGGGTCGTGCCATTAATTTCTCACTTTGGGGCACGAAAAATGGGCTGACCATGCTAATGAATCTTGCTCAAGACTAAATTGAGCCATGAGCAGGCCTGACAAAGACTAGCAGTTGCATCCCTAAATGGGCCATGCCATTGGGCCATAATAAAATCAAACTAATTTTATTTAACCAACATAAATTCCTCTTTTTTTTTGGGTTAAACTCAATTTTTTTTTTAAAATTTGAAATCAACCCCTCTTTTAGTTTTGGGTCAAGCCCAATTCTATTTTTTAATTTTAAATCAAATTCAATTTTTTCTAATTTGGGTCAAGCTCAATCTTTTCTAATTTTGAAATCTAATCCATTTTTTGGGGTCAAGCCCAATTCCTACCTTTTTTAAGAAAATTTACCTTTTATTTGGGTCAAGCCTAATTTCATTTTTAAAATCAAATCCATTCTTTTAATTTGGACCAAGCCCCATCCCTTTTAATTTTGGGTCAAGCCCAATTTATTTTTCAAACTCAATTTCTTTTTTTTTAATCCATTTTCTTTTGGGTCAAGCCCAATTCTCTTTTTTTAAGAAATCAAATTCATTGCTTAATTTGGGTCACCCCAATTCTCTTTTATTTTTGTTATTTAAGTTTAAAGTTTCAAACGATCCTAAATCTCACGCAATGAGCTTTGAATTTGAAAGTGCATCATACCCTATCTTTCAATATTTGGAGAGTCATATGAGTCGCAGTGCAACCCTCGCTTGCTTCTGACTTTGTGCATGTGATTTAAAGATCTTTGTTTCTCAATCCTTCTTTTCAAAATTTTAAATGATCCTAGATCTCACGCAATGAATTTCGAATTTGAATGTGCAACATATCCTGTCTTTCAATATTTCGAGAGTCATATAAGTCGCAGTGCAACCTTCGCTTGCCTTCGACTCTGTGCATATATGGATCCGGGAACATGGAAAAAATCAAAATTTTAAAATATGTTTTTAATAATTTTAAGTCTCACGTGATGAGTTCTGGATACGAACTAGTAGCATACCCTATTGTTTGATATTCAGAAATCATAGGGGTTCTAGTGCAGCCCTCGTTTGGCTCGGATCCTATGCATATGTAGACTAAGAATTCTTCAAAAATATTCAAAACATTTTCAACCTATTTTTTCAATTATCTAAGGATCAAGTCTTCAACTAGAACTACAAAGCTTTGAATTTTCCATTGCACCAGGGAATACATAGGAGCAGGATCAAGTCCTGTCAGGCTATTTTCTATAAACCTATTTATTTATTTCTATTTATAAGGGATCAAACAGTTTTCAAAAATATCACACTTAGTTTAAGGGTACTGTTCTCCGGAACGGGCGAGTAGGGTGCTTAATACCTTTCCTATTCTTAACCGACTCCCGAACCTGAATTTCTGCCTCAAGTTAAGGTTTTTCCAAATATTTTTTCTTAAAATAAAATTTGGTGGCGGCTCCAGTTATCTAATCAAGTTCTTTCTAAAATTTTTAGCGAGTTCGTCATTTAGTTGTAATTACGGTTACGACACTCCTCCTCATGATAGTTATTCCCATTCCTAAAACCACTAGTTTCAATTTTTCTTTGATTTCTTGGTTTCTTTTAGACTTCTTTATTTCTAGGTGATCTAGTATTTGTTCTATGGCCCTTTATTGGGTTTGAAAACCTTTCTAGTCTATTGGTCAAAATTTTCATTTGGCTTCTAGGGGAAATAATTCATGAGTACTCATTTGCAAAGTAGGAAAATACATCTCCACTTTCAGGTTTCTTATGCTAAAAATCAAATCACATAAGTCAAAATACTTAACACATAATCTATGCTCTAAGGTACACACAAACACACAAAGGTTAAGTAATTTACCTAGCCACCTTAACTTTGCAAAAGAAGATAAAGGTTGGTCCTACACAAGATAGTTCTACAAAATACAAGTAACACTTAGCATATAACCTAAGTTTTAAGGCACACAAACACTCAAAAAACTATAACTTGACCTTAGGTGAGTATACTATACCAAGGTTTGAAAGTACAAGTCCTTATTACAAACAAATTGCAAAGGTAAACCAAATTACACTCAAAGGAGATCCTACTATAAGGTCACTAGTTTTTACAATTACAATCAATCCTAATTACAAAAGTTCAACCTATAATTTATAATTTAAGATATGAATGATACTTATTACAAAATTCCTTCACTTTGGTCTTCAATTTGGATTTGCTCTTAGTTCTTCATTTTGGTCTTGAATTACAAGTTTCAAGCCTTGGTTTCTTTAGTCCCTTGGCACACCTTTCCTCAAGCTTAAGGTAAACCAAATTACACTCAAATGAGATCCTACGATAAGGTCACTAGGTTTTACAATTACAATCAAACATAATTACAAAAGTTCAACATATAATTTATAATTTAAAATCTGAATGATACTTATTACAAAAGCCTTCACTTTGGTCTTCAATTTGGATTTGCTCTTAGTTCTTCACTTTGGTCTTGAATTACAAGTTTTAAGCTTTGGTTTCTTTAGCCCTTTGACACACCTTTCCTTAGGCTTAAGCTTCTCCAAGTACCTATAAATTCAAGCACAAAAAAAAAAGGACACTTGCTGCCCCACTTGCTTAATGTTAGAAAAATCAAGTTAAATTTCACTAGTTTTCACCAAGTGTTTATGATATCCTCCCTCTAATGTCCTCACTCTTCAACCAGCCTTTTCACACCATTTTACTCACACAAATATCCTCCCGAACCAGCTTAAGATCAAGGAACAACTCAATTCAACTTAGATACCTTAGTGATGTGTAAGTGGTGAAGAAGTGCTCATAAGTGTATGTGCAAAGGTGAAAAAATTTAGAGAAAATTTAAAAGACAAGCAAGAAAAATTACCACAAGAATGGTATACTCAATGTAATAGGAAATAAAAAACTTAGAGACCAATCAAAGATAAACTATAATTAAAGACAAATAAAGAAGGTAGGCACACAAAGAAAATACCAAAAAACTATAAAGACTGGCATGCACATGCTCTTACAATAAGAAAATTCTATTCAACCAAACAATTAAGATATGCATTTAATAAGTAATTAAACCTAATATGATGCAAAACCAATGACCTAAATGAAGTATGAACGATTAGCATACAAGACTTAAGGAAAGCAAAGCAAATAACATTTATACATGCCTTTTTTATATGTTTTTTCTTTTTCTTTTTCTTTCCTAATTCTCTTTTGTTTTTACTTTTTTGTTTTCAGTTTTCTCAACTTCTTTTTGTAATAATTTTGGTAAAAAGTTCATGGATTTTAAGTCCTCAATTAATCCTTTCATAGGCTCTTATTAAGGTCGTAAGTCCACAAATCCATACTAGTGCATTTTTCACTTTATCCTTTGCATAGGTATGGCATTTTAAGTCATAAGCCCTTGTCAAATTGTCTCCAATTTAGCTCAAGGTCATAAGGTCCAGGGATAATAATTAAGTGGCTTTTAATTTGATTCAAGCATACATTTAATCCTTTAGGTTCAACAACTTAATCATACATGACTTAAGTTACACTTAGCATATAGGATGCATGCACATAATCAAGCACTCTTAGGAATTTTTCAAAGGAGTCAATACAAGTACAAACAACTCAGAAAGGCATACATATAAAAGGATCAAAACATACAACATAATACCTAGACAAGGCTAAAAGAATCGGATCTACATAAGAAATTCAAGAACACATGAGATTTTGCCACCAATTTTGAATTCAAATCTCATAATTTTTCTTAAACTTTTTGGAAAATATAAAAAATTTAGACTAATCAATTAAAAGATTGGATCATAGGAAAAAAAACAAAATAAGTTTGATAAAGATCAGATAAAAATGAGCAAATTATACACAAATCAAACAAATTAGGTGCATTTACACACTAAAATGAACATACTTCAGTAATCAGGTAATAAAAAATTAATTTCATATTCAAATCACATAAATGATGTCAATTCTAAAACTAGAAGGAGAAACAAAGAGAACACAATAAAAATCATTAAAATTAGAGATCGTTTGACCAATAAAAAATAAAAATAAAAATAGCAGAGGAAATGAACTTGAAAATCTGAGAAGTAAGAAAATTCATGTGAATCAAGAAGCGACTCTAACCTCCATTACTGGATCTCTGATACCAGTTGATGTAGAGGTGGAAAGAGTTGGTTCATCTGATCAATGGAAGTTTTAATTCAATGGAGAATGAAAGAGAAATTAAATCGAACTATGTCTTGACCTGAAAGTGCTACCTCATATGAAGGATGTGCTTCTTCTCTACTACCATGAGCAATCATGGATAAGGAGGTCCCTCAACTTCAAGTCTAGTTCTAAAGGAAGGATAGGGAGAGAATTTCTTTCAAAAATCTGAATGAAAACTTACAATTTCATTCCAAATAAACTTAATGTTGAAAATTACATAAGGGATGTCTTTATACAGGAAAAATGGAGGATGTGCACAATGGAAGGAAGGAGAGAGCAACTTTGAATTTAAATTGGGCTTAGATTTCAATCCAATAATGGTGTCTTCCTCACACTTCAATGTAGCCTCAAATTAGGTTAGAGAAAGTCCAACATTGCACAAATTTCAGAAAATACAAAAACAGACATTTTGGAAACATATATTTTCCTTTTTCTTTTTTTTTTTAAAAAAAAAATCGTTTTCTATATCAACTTTTAAGTCAAACTTACCTCAAGAAATGACTAATTCTGACTTGTGGAAGCTATTGGGCTCGACCCAAATTAAAGAGAAAAGAAAATAAAAAATTGAAGGCAATGGACTTTACCCAAATTCAATGTAAAAGAAAAACAAATGGACTTGATTTTAAAATAATAAAAAATAATTGGGGTTTGACCCAAAAAAAAGATGTGATTTCAAATAAAAAAAAGAATTGGACTTGATCCAAATTAAAAAAAATAGATTTGATTTCAAAATAACAAAAAATTAGGCTTGACCCAAATTAAGAAAAAATGGATGTGATCTCAAATTAAAAGGGAATTGTGCTTGACCAAAATTAAAAATGGACCTTGATTTCAAATTAAAAAAAGAAAAATTGGGTTTGACCCAAATTAGAAAAAAAAAATACACTTGATTTCAAATTAAAAAAAGAACTGGGTTTGACCCAAAATTAAAAAAGGGCTTGATTTCAAATTAAAAAGGAATTGGGTTTGATCCAAATTAAAAAAAGGAACTTGATTTCAAAATTAAAAAAGAAAATTAGGCTTGATCCAAAATTAAAAATGGGGCTTGATTTCAAATTAAAAAGGAATTGGGTTTGATCCAAATTAAAAAAAGGAACTTGATTTCAAAATTAAAAAAGAAAATTAGGCTTGATCCCAAATTAAAAAAGGGATTTAAACTTGATCCAAATAAAAAAAATGAATTGGGCTTGATTCCAAATTAGTAAAAAAATAGATTGGCTTGACCCAAAAAATGAAATTGGGCTTAACCCAAATTAATTGTAACAAGGAAAAGTTTGATTATTATTAAAGCGATGTACCAATAAAAAACATAATTAGGCCCCTTTTTATCTAGTAGACCGGTTTTGGGTAGCATTTGGGCCTACTCAGTATTGGCCCAATAGTTAAAAAAATGAGTGTAGAAACAACTATGTGTTTGAATTTGAACCCCAAGTCCAAAGGTACATGTAACTAAGTGGTATAAGGTTAATAACCATTTATTAAGAAAAAAGTCCCAACATGATAAGGGATTTATTATTGATGGAAGATTTAATAGCCAATTTATCATAAGGGTTCCAGTGGGGGTTCGAACCTAAGACCTGGGGCTGCGGGCAGCGACCTTGACCACTAAGTTGGCTTCATTGTTTAGTCATCATTTGGTGAAAATGTAATTAAATAAGGGATTTATTGTTGATGGAAGATTTAATAGCCATCTTATGGAAAAGGTTCCAGTGGGGGTTTGAACCTGAGACCTAGGGGTTATGGGCTGTCAACTAACCGTTAGGCCAAGCATCATTATTGGTCGTAATCTTGTGCTAGCCTGGTTAAATAAAAGGTTTAAAGGTATAATTTTCATTTACATAAAAAACAGGTCCCAAGGGGTTCAAACCTGTGTCATCAAAGTTTCCTGGAGCGTGCTAACCACTAAACCAAACTCTTCAGTTATGAAAAGGGCTACCATTTATAAATTTAAGTTAAGCTGAGCGAATATGCAGAATTTTTAGCAGATTTATTTTATACAGAAAAAGTATCATTGAGATCATCTTTCAAGCAGACCTTATCTCACTTTCGTAGTCGTCACATACATGCACAACCAACAGAGGCAAGTGGCTCAAGATTACATGGAATTGCTCGGGACTTCCAAAACATACTTAAATTGAGAAAGGGGCTTTAATTCACTCCTATACTAAGCAACGAAGCTAAGATCAGACATGTTGATGCAAAAAAAATTTCTGTGTCGCCCGAGGAAAAATAGAAGGAAACCAGCCACTGAATTTTGAGCACAACTACATTATTATTTATTATCTTACATGAGCCATTCACTAGGTTCCTTGGTGGCTGAACTATAATTTATCTCTAGGGACCCAACTGCCTTAGCTAGCATAATGTTTGCTTGTCATAAAACATATCACAAGTAACACAACCAGTACTTGTGCAACCAAGCTTGTTGACTTTGAGAGAGGAAAAAAAGGTTTTGAAGAGTCATGAGATTAACTAATGCAGAGTACATGACCTTCGTTTACTTGTACACTTATCAAGTTGTTGCTCTTAAGACTACTGTTACTGACCTCTAGTTCTAATAAAGAATTTCCTATACGAAAACTACTGAGTTGAAGTTGATTGTAAGCTGCTGCTCCTTTGTTTGAGCTCGATTGAATGTTATATCAACTTCAACCAAATAGAACCAGGTAGGTCTTCAGTAAACAACGGGAAAAGAACTCATGTAAAAAGAAAATGATTCAACAAGTCCACACAAAATTCTACTCATCATTCAAACTGAGCGATTTATGTTTATTCTCCTATTAATCTCTGATTAGTTTTGCCTATGGCCTAGGATCTGTGTCTCTTAGTTAAACATGCATTTTCTTTACTCCTAATGTCATAAAGAATAATGTATGCTTTCTGAGAGGAATAGTGGAGAAAATCGTATGATAGTTACGGCTCACCATGGCTGAAACTCCAATAGAAATACAGAGGCGTGCAATGCCTAGACTTATAGCAGATTCTATATGTTGATTTGAAGGAGAATTAAGTGATTTAAGACTAACAAAAATGTAAGGTGTGTGTACATTTCAGTGCCATTTTGATTTGATGATCTTAACACTATATCACCATGCTATAGTTCTACTTATGAATATAAGAGAAGGTATTGATATTACCTGGTGCGTTTCAGTTCTGAGTTCATGAGGAAACTCTTGATGCCAGAGACCTTCGATTTTTCGATTTGGTGCAGTGTCCTCCTTCACAAGTCTAGAGGTTCTTTTTTTTTTTACAGAGGAATGCTAAATGAAGGTAGGGGAGCAAGATTCGCTGCTAGTTCCAATCTTATCGTGACATGTTCTATATGCTGATGAATCCGCAAAGAGCTCCAATGCTAATCTTGTTCGGCCTTACTACTTGCTAAGTCTTTGTGAACTTGTTTAGAGCCAGAGAAAGGAACCAAAGTGTGTTACTTCTTTGAGGTTTAGGAATCTAAAAGTGAAAAAAAAAGAGAGAGAAAATTTTTCTTTAACTTTCTGCAAAAGCTCTCCCTCCCTCCCCCCCCCCCAAAAAAAACATCCTCTCCAAATCTCTCCCTCAGGATTTACATCCTTCTTAAATCCACTCACTCCTCTCCAACTAACTAACAAACTCATAACTGCCCTTTAACAGAATTTTCCAATGACCCTGTGTTCATGCTTTGTCAAATTGCCCCCTCTCTCCTTTTTAATCAAAAAATTCTTTTTCTCCTTTTTTCTTCAATTCTCTCCCAAATTTTAACTTTTCTTCTTCTATTTTTATATATTTTTTTATTTTTTTATTTTTTTATTTTTTTTTTATTTTTTTTTTATTTTTTTTTTATTTTTTTTTGTTTTTCTGTTTTCGTTTCTATTTTTTAATTGTTTTTTTCTGATTTTTTATTTTTTTTTTATTTTTTGATTCTGTTTTATTATTATTATTATTTATTTTTTATTACTTGTATTTTGATAATGATTATTATTATTATTATTTGTTTGTTTTCTTTTTTTTTTTGGTTTTTTCTTCCCTCCTTAATGTATATTTTTATTTTTTAGATTTTATTTTTTCATTATTAATAGTATTTTTATTTATCATCTATTTTTTGAATGATTTCGGATTCAAATAATTTTATTTTGTACCATCTATTTGTAAATTTAATCTTAAACATGATTGAGCATTCATAATATGAATATATTTTTTATGTTAAAACTTTTTATAATAGTAATATCTTAATTTTTTTATGTAGATAATTTTATATATTTGATAATAACCTAAATTTATTTGAAAACTTTAACAAATACTTGTCATTTGAATTTAAGATAGATATGGTCTTATTATTATTATTTGAGATGAAACGATAGAAGAAAAAATTTTGTTTTTTAAATTTGGATAAATTTTATTTCTATTTTTATTTATTTGTATTTATTTTATATAAAATGATAAAATTAAATTATGTGGCTTCTATGAAAAAGGTTTCTCTTCCATAAGCAATGAAAATGAGGAAGTGTATTTTTTACTTATTTTTAATTGTTAGAATTCTTAAATATTTTTTTAAAAAATTTAAATATTATATTAATAGAAAAATATAGTAAAAAATCAAAATTTTAAAGTTAAATTTATTTTTTAAAAATTATATAAATTAAAATTTATATTACTAATATGTTTTTCATATATTCAAATAATAGAAGAGAATTTTTTTCTCTTCTTTTTATCTTATTTCTATCATTTTAAATAACTTTTTTTTATCCTATTCTTACTTCATTTATTATTCTCTTATTTTTTTTCTTTTATTTTTTGTTTTTATTTTTCAATTCATTAAAAAAATATAAGTGAAGTAAAGTAAAAGGATAATGATATTTTTTTCTTACTCGAAAGTGAAAAAATTTGAAACAATAAATATGAACATACCTATAAAATTTTAGGTTAAAATTGTCAAAATATAATAATGGATATAAGAAAGCTTCTATGTTTTTTCAAGAGTTTTACAAGGGGTATTTAAGGTACAAAGCTTGATATTTTATACACAATAAGGATAATGAGTTATTTTTTAGAAGCTCCTATCTCTAGGCACATAAAATAAAATTAATAATATATTGAGAGAGAATATGAATGTATGTGCATGTTATTGTCAAATGTTTGTCGAAATTAAAAATTAATGAATTTTAATTGAAGTAGAAAGATAAGTCATAAATATTTAATTTGAATAAAAATTTTAGAAGTTCTCATTTAATAAATGTCTAAATCATTAGAATTAATAGTGGTGAAAGATTAAAAGTTAAAATAATTTACATAAAATTCTGAATTTAAATTTTATTAAAAAAAACTAATAAATATCATAAATATAATTCAAGATCATTTGATCCATGATCAATAATCTTTTACAAACAAAAGTTAAAACTTTATTCGAAATACACCAAAATACGAGATAAATGTTTTCCATCACAACCACAAGGAATTCTTAATTTATTTTTACACGAATAAGAAAAGAAATTTTTCTAGGAGGAAATCTTAGCTATGGATATCTCAAGGATTTCAACCTGCACAATTAGAGTATCCTTTTTAATATATCCTTTTGGTGCTTCATAGAGTTCACTCAAAGTTACAAACCGTGGGTATCCCCACCAGACACTACTTGAGGCAGTACAAAACCAATGGCTCGCTGCAACAGAAGAGATAAGAGTACAAGTTAGCAGGAAATTTTAATTAAATAATTAAATCATAGGTATAATTCTAGTGTGCCCAAAATTAGAAAAAAAATTGTTAATATAGAATTAATTAGTACCTGTTTTCTCATGATATTTATTGTGGAGTTGGTCCAATATTCCCAACTTAAATTTTGCATACACTGTTCTCTCTGGTGGGAACCTTTCACAATTTGTAAGCTCTAGAAAAACAGATAGGCCTTTGCCTTTCTCGTCTTCATTTCCTTTGGGATAAACCCTCAACTTCCTAAATAAATTGGAGAAAAAAAATATGTTCATTTATAAAAACTACTAGTCCAAATAAAAGAATTTGCCAGCTATAAAGTTTGAAGAATATTAATTGGTTAATTAATTAATTATTACCAGTCTCTCTCACCCACAGTAAAGGATTTGGAGTTGTAATAAGACTTATCCAATGTTGAGAAATTCTCAAGTTTCCAAGTGAAGGTGCCGTGAGAAGGCTCTTTGACCATAGAAAGACTTTCCCATTTGCCAGAAGGGCTAATCACAAAAACCTCAGCTCCAAACACACATGAATCTTGAACAAGGTATCCATTAGATGAATCAAAGAGGGTCTCCAACAAAAGTAATTGCTCAAAACCCCAATCTGTTTTCATTTCATGAAATTTTCTCACTGTGCCATCAACATCTGCCAGGATTATAATTTCATTAAGAAGCACAATGAAAACTTGTCACATTTGTACTTGTTAAGATGAGAGAAGAATGTTATTTAATATTTCCTTTTTCAACTTACTATTATTTTTTTCATTAATTTTTTATCTATCTGCTTCTCAAAATAAGAATTTGTTTCTATTAACTTATCTGTTTATTTAAAATTTTAAAATAATATTTTTTACTATACACTTGACATAAATGATATTAGAAACATAATAAAGATAAAATTAAAAAACTGAACATAATTTTAATTTAAAAGAAAGTGTGATTACGTACGTTTTTTTATCTATATTTCATCCTCCCAAATAAATAGATTAAAAAATAATATATATTAGTTAAAATTTATTAAAACTCACAAAATTATATGTAAAATGAGCCATATGTAACTTTATGAATTTTAATAAATTTTAAATAATATGATAGAAAATGTGTTAATTAATAAGTAATACAGCATGTGCATTAGCATATACTTGTGTTTGTTTTTGTCTATATTGAAAATTTTAACTTAGCATTAGTGATTACCTTGGATGGTCAAATAATTGTTATTGTTCTGATCAAATACAAACAACTTGAAGTTTACGTTAACCTCCCAATTGTGAGAAAGCTTATCGGTATCTGCTATTGCTAAGTATAAGGAGACGTAACCACTGCCATTGCTTTTCTTATTACCACTTGGATAGAGAACCAATCTCCTGTAGCAAGGAAAGCAACATGCATTAATTGAATCATGTTACGAATGTGTTCATTGTAAATGGACTACTAACTAGAATTATATATTTTCCTTCAATGAAAAGCATTTTCTCTAGCACAAATTCCATCATTAATTTGACAGAATATTTTTTCTTTAAAGGTATATCTCCGTAAAAGCTGACAAAATGGGCCACCCTATACTCACAAAAATAAATGATTTGGGTTGTTAATTTTAAAACTCAAATAAATTTTATTTTTGTTTGTCTGTTCTAATTAAGCACTTGTAACAAGTGGATTTGGGTTGATCCTTCCGGGTTTTGGGATGCCTGCATTTTAATTTCTTTCCCCTCTCTATTCTTACTATATATTTGCATTTTCTTTTTCAATTTTGCATGTAATCGTGTAAATTGTAATTTTTTAATCACATATATACTTATTATAAAGCTTTCGTATTTATTAAATAATTTATTTTTAATTTTTGCCAAAATATTTAATTTAAGTTCTTCATTTTTTCTAAAATTTTTATTATAATTTTTAACATTAATTTAAATTAAGTTAAATCAAGTTATATTAGTGATCATGAAAAAAAATATTCAATGATTTTTATGAAATGTTATGATTATAATTTTATAATTATTATTAATCTAATTTAATTTAATATAATTTAAATTTAAATTAGAGAAACAGTTAAAATATTTTGAAAAATAAAAAATATAAACTAAAAATTTTAAATTAAAGAATAAAAATAAAAATCTAATTATTTTAAAAGAATTAAAATCATATTTAACTCAAATATATATATTTAACCATCTATCGTCTATAAATGAGAGATCATGTACAATAAATATTATACATGTTAGTAACAAGTTTTGTTTTTTCATTCTGACTTCATTTTCACTAAATAATTATCTTATTTTTATATGATTCTACTTTTAAAAAGCTAATTTCAAATTCAGATTAAATTATACTAAAATATCTATTATCCTTTTTAAAATAATATATTCTCGTTCCACTTTTTATATTATAGAAATATTTAAATATCAATTATATTTATTAAATACGTATTTATTTCATTAATTTTTATGTAAATTTTAATTAATCAATTATTATATTAATATTTTATTTTTATAATAAAATAGGCTCTGTTAATATTAGTTGTCTTTAGACACTTACATTACATAAAAAAAATTTAAAAAAATAAAATTTACTAATTCAACCATTTATTTAAAAAAAAAATTATATTATAAATTTTGTTTATAAAATATTATATAAAATATGAATTAATAAATAAAAAAATATTTATTACATCTCAATTAAAGGTATATTAGGTGAGATACAAGAAAAAAGATATACAAGAAACTAAGCAGTGATATGTGATATAATAGGAAGAAAAAGTAAAAAAAATTAAATATATTGATGAAAATATTAGATAAATATATAATTATCATTATTTTTAATTGATATTTTATCATAAAATTTTATTTTAATTTGTAATATGTTATTAAAATATATATAAATATTAATTATTAATAATATATCTATAAATATTTAAATTATTTAAAATTTGATATAAATAATTATAAAAATATTATGAAAATATTTAACTGTTTAATTGATAAATTTAAAATTTTATTAAAAATTATTGAATAATATAAATATCTAAATTAGACACTTGATATTAATAGATCTAACCTTTTTATATAGTTATAAAAAAATAAAAAATAAACTTTTCAATATTTTTATATCATAATATTAAAGAAACTCTTAATTTAACTTTTAATTTTGAAAATATAAATTCAAGCTCAAATTATTATAGATTTTGTTTTCACAATTTAGCTTTTAGCATATCTCTATTAATCATTTTTAATTTTAAAATCTGAACTAACAAGATGTAAAATAATTAATATAAAAATATATGAAAAAATATAAATTATATATATATGGAAAAAATCAATTTATGCAGGTGCAAATTATACTCAATATTATATTATTTAATAATTTTTATTAAACAATTTTATCTTAAAATTAATTATTATATTAATATTTCTACCATATAGATTATATATATATATATATATATATAATTTAAAATTAATATAAAATTATTTGATACCTTATTAATTACACCAAAATTTATGTACTATATAATTTTAAAATATATAAAAATAAGAAGTCTTTAAGTATATATACTTAAAGTTATTCAATTTTTTTAAAAAAAAGATACAAATAATTAAAATAATATATATAGTTATAATTTAATAATTAGATGAACAAAAATTTTATTATAAGAAAATTATTGATAATATAATATTTTATATGACTTATTTCATTGTAAATTGTTCACTTTCATATTATATATATAAGTATAAATAAAATTTAAATTTATCTTTACTATTTTCATTTCTTTTATTATTATATAAGTAATTATAGAATATTAATTTAATAATATCATTGCAAAGTAATATGTATAGGAAAGAGAAAATTTCTTTCATCAGATCTATTTCTCACCAGATTTGTTTAAATGGCGATTCTTTTAAGTACTAAACAATATATAATATTCTTTCAAAAATTTATTTAAAACTAGTTGAAATTAAAATTGATATACAACTTCATATATCCTTCTGGACGGAAAAATGATATATAACAATTAATTAATTTAATATATACAAGCAAACAAAATAAAAATTTTCATTTATTTTTATGTATATATTTCATTACTATATTTTCTACTATTTTATAAATATATAAAATATTTTTATATACAATAAGAATAATAAAAAGTTAACTTATAATATTATATAAATTATGCCCATTCTAACCACTAAATTAATGGCTTGAAATATATGAATTATTGAAAGTAGGAAAAGATTTTTTTAACATTCACTATGATTGAAGACGTAAGATGCTGATGTCATGCACAATCTAGGATAATATTATTATGACAATTTGACTACAATTAAAAAATGATTAAAAAACAATTACAGTAGATCTTAAAAGCTGCACTCTTTTTGATAAGGAATTAAATAAAGGAAAATATTGAAGAAAATAAAGTAAAATAATATATTATTTAAATAAATAAAAATATTTTTTTCATTTATTTAACTAAATATAAAATTAATAAGTTTTTATTAATTTAGAATTGTCAAAAAATTCTCCGAACGATTCTTCTTTCTTTTCTTATTTTCTACCATTTCGGAAGATTCTTTTATATAATAGAGTCAGCATCCTCTTTTCTCTTTTTTATTTTTTTAATCAAATCTGTTAAATTTAATATTATTTTTATTTTTAAATAATGAAATATATTAATTTAAAATTTCTTTATATGTGTTATTTGGTCAAACTTAATTTTCGTATTAAAATCTCAAATTTATATTTAAGAATTTATGTAATATCTTTTTTAGTAAATTATACAATCATCTCTTAAAGGAATACTTAAGTTACACGGTACTTTTCACTCTCTTTTTTTCAATAGTTATAGATTTAATACTACTTTTCACTAACCAGACGAAATTGGTCATAAAAAAACAAACAATTTTTCTCGGAAGGTGCATAAAATTATTTGTTGGATACACAATTTTGTTCTGTTTACAGTAAAAAGAAAAGGTTGAATAAACATTTAACAATAAAGACATAATTAGCTTTTTTTGTTACAATTAACATACATATCAAAAGATAATTTCAAAAATTATTTTACTAAATATAATCAATAAATAAAGGTTAAAATTGAACAATTTCTCAACTGAGTCAGAAAGGAAAAATTAGAGTTTAAGGAAATGGATCTGACCATTTGTATCCCCCAGCTTCAAAAACATTTGTGTTATACTTCTCCACTCCTGTGTTCATCAATTCGGAATATGAATCGATTTTGAACAAGTAATGAGCTGGTGGTAGATCTCTTTCAGATCGAGAAATACCTAAATATAATTAAGGTATATAAAAATAATTAATAATTAATAAAAGTAAACAAGGGGTGATGAGCTGATCAAAAAATGCATATATACCAACTTCATGGTGAGAACTTGAAGTTGGCTTGAGGATCTCTAAATCAGACAGCACCATTTTCTCAGATTGATGTGTTAAAGGGTAAAGCTGAGCAACTACAAAGAGGTTGACACGCCATTATATAGAAATTTTGTGAGGAAATAGTTGGCTTGTGTTGGTTTGACATTTCACAAAAATAAAATAAAATAAGTATTGCACATGACAATAATTAAGTAGTTTAAGAAGACTAAATACTTTAAATAAAGAATGAGCGAAGACTTGAATTAAACAATGACCAAAATCTGTAACAAACTTTGTAATACTCGTACTCGGTTTCTCATTAAGAAGTTCCCTTTTTTTTTAATTAATTTTTAGGTGTTTACACCTTTGGTTAATTTAAAATAAATAAATAAAAGGATTTTTTATTTATTCTTTGATCATGGTTATGTATGGTGCACCTTTCTGCCAAAACATTGTCCATGATTGCCATATGCTAGCATCTCAATTAAATTCCTTTCCCTAGCTCTTCGCTAAACGAGAATTTAACACAATAGCACATAAACTGGCTTCTGTAGATGTTCGTCATCCTAGTAGGATATGGTGGATTGAAACCCCTCATATTGTGTAGTTGACTTTAGCCTCAAATTCTATTCTATAGTAATAAAACTACTACGTTTTTCCCTTCTTTTTTTTTAAAAAAAAAAAATAGGGTCCAGCCAACCAAAATTTGAGGATATTTCAGTAATTGAACTAATTCGCTTGCAAGTTATTAATTTATCCCTAATCCTGGTTCCTCCATCAGTTTTTTAATTTTAATTTGTTCATTTAAATCTTTTTTTTTTACTTTTAGTTTAGTCATATTTATCAATTGTAGTCATAAGAAACCATCATAATGACAAAAAAATATTTCATGATTTTTAGCTACAATTTTTTATAATAGAACCAAATTGAAAAAACAAAAAAAAATAAGGAGTAAGATAAAATAGAAAATGGTTAGAAACTACGCTGGAAACAAAAATATAGCTAAATAAATAAATTACCAACAAAAAAGTTTGACATAATTAATAGATAATATATTTTTCAAATATATTGGCAAATGTTTGAATCTTAAAACAATGGGGTAATCTTAAATAGAAATTTTATAGCATTTCCGCATGTTATTTTATGGCATTTATAAATGTTGTTAAAGTCATTGTTCTAATATAAATTAAACATATTACAATGTAAAATCTATTCTTTTATAGTATTTAAGAGATTAAAATATTATAAAAAATATTTTTACAATATTTTTATTTTTTATATATTATAAAAGAGCATGTATTTATAGTAACTTTTTACTATTTAAATGTTGTAAAATCAAATTTTTTATAACATTTACGAGATATAAATGTTATAAAAAGGTGTAATTTTTACAACGTTTTTATTTTTAAAATACTATAAAAAAATATGTATATATAGCATTTTTATTTTTTAAATGTTATAAATGTTTAAATCATTTAAACATTGTAATAAAGATAACTTTTTAAGATGTTTACAATTTTTTATAATATTTTAATCTTTTTAATGTTATAATAAAAATAACTATTTTGCGGCATTTTTTTTACTTTTAAACGTTATATAATAGTATTTTTTTAAAATTATTTAATATATTTATACAAACTAAAATATTAATTATATTAAAAAATAATATAAATATTAAATTATATTTATTTAATTTATATAGCTATTAATTTTATAAATAATATAAAGTATATATATATATATATATCAACAAATATATTATACGAACATATAGATATATACATATTTTAATATAATGATGTAATGCATAAAATATTTATAAAACATTTAGTTTTATTTATAACTTACTATTCAAATTTGGAAGAATCATTTAAACAAAACATTTGAACATATTATATATATTACATACATCTGTTAGAGTTATAATATATCATCTAATTTTAAAATATTTATAAATTTAATAGAATTTTTTAATTTTTTAAATTTAAAGAATCATTAAAATAAAAATATGAACATATTATTATTAATAATTTTTACAAAAATTAACTAAATATGATATTAATTACATAAACTCAATCTTCTTTTATTTCATTAAGTTGTTTAGAGGAGTAAGTATAACACTTAAATTTAAAAAATATTACAAAATATAATATAAATAAAATTATTAGTTTAATAAACTTCCTCATACGAGATTAAACTTAGATATAAAATATAGAACTAAAATTACGTACCTCCAATGGAATCATCACCTAATTTTGTAAAAATATTTCTTTCATGAATCTCATCACATAATATTTACAATCAACGATATTACTTTAATAGAAAACTATAATAAAAATTAGATAATGATCGTTTTTGTTAATAATTTATTTGTAACTAATACCTTTGTCAATACCTTAACAATTGTACAAATTTATAAAATTAATTTTAATATTTGCAATCTAGATCCTTTATGAGTGTGGTAATGGTTATAGCCTTAATATTATGAGTGCGGTAAATGGTTTAATTGAATGTATTCTTAATATTAAAGTATTGTCTTGGATCACAATGTGCTAAATCTAGAAAGTATATTGTCGCAACCGTAATTCCGACGAGACGACGAACTCGCTAAAATTTGAAAAATGAATTTGTTTGGATTAAGTGGAGTCGCCACCAAATTTTTATTTAAGGGAAAAACATTTGGAAAACCCCTAACTCGAGGATGAGATTTAGGTTCGGGAGTCGGTTACGAGTGGGGAAGGTGTTAGGCACCCCACTCGCCCGTTCCGAAGAACGGTACCCTTAAATTGAGTGTGTGATTATTGAAAAATGTTTGATCCCTTAGTTAATTTGAAAATGAATAACTTGATGGAGGTTAGCCTGACAGGACTTGATCCTGCTCCTACGTATTCCCTGGTGCAATGGGAAACTCAAGGCTTACGTAGTTCTGGTGAGTTAGAAGGCTTGACCTCCAGAGGTGTTTAAAAGAGAGATGACATTTTAAAGAGGGTTTTTTATTTTTTTGGAAGGACCTTAGTCCACCCATGCACAAGGCCCGAGACGGCTACGGTAGCATGAGGGCTTATACAGACTACTAAACGTTGGGCAGCAGGTGAACCGCCAGCCCCCTATTTAGAGCCCATTGCGTGAGACCAAGGATCCCAAAAATATTTAAAAAGAGTTTTTATTTTTGACAGGACCTTTAGTCCACTCATGCACAAGACCCGAGATGGCTACAGCAGCACATGGGCCTATACAGACTACTAAACGTTGGACAGCAGGTGAACCGCCAGCCCCCCGTTTAGAGCCCATCGCGTGAGACCAAGGATCCCAAAATATTTTGAAAAAAGTGTTTTTGTTTTTGAAGGGACCTTTAGTCCACTCATGCACAAGACCCGAGGCGGATACGGTAGCATAGGGGCCTATATAGACTACGAAACGTTGGACAGCAGGTGAACCGCCAGCGCCCCATTTAGAGCCCATTGCGTGAGACCAAGGATCCCAAAATATTTTGAAAAGAGTTTTTATTTTTGACAGGACCTTTAGTCCACTCATGCACAAGACCCGAGGCGGCTACAGCAGCACAGGAGCCTATACAGACTACTAAACGTTGGACAGCAGGTGAACCGCTAGCCTCCCATTTAGAGCCCATTGCGTGAGACCAAGGATCCCAAAATATTTTGAAAAAGTGCTTTTATTTTAATGACGAAAGAGGAATCTACCTGAAGCAAAGAGTGCTTTTGAGAAGGAGGCAATTTATTAGCAATTATGGGATTTTTGGGAATTAATTAGCAATTATGGAATTTTTGGGAATTTTATTAGCAATTATGGAATATTTTGGGGATTTTATTAGCAATTATGGAATATTATGAGGATTTATTAACAATTATGGAAAAGTGAGGGGGGCAAAAGAGTCATTTGGGGGGTAAGAGACCATTTGGGAATTTGGAAAAGTGGAAGGGCATTTTGGCCATTTTAAGTGGCAGGGACAATTTGGGCTTTTGTAGAAATCAGAAGGGCAGTTTGATCTAGTCAACGGAAGATCGGACGGCTGTGGTGGTTTGTTGTTTGGGAGTTTTAGGGGGTTTCGAACCCCCGCCCCTGAGGTAATGAGCGACGAGCTCACCCACTAGGCTAAGCCCATAGTTGAACATTTGACAACACCAATTAAATTTAAAGGAAGGGAAACGAAGGGAATCATGGGCAGAGATCGAGCACGATCTACAGCATGTTCATCAACTTGATTGAAAACAGGGGCCATGAACCATTCTCTGAGTGTTTGCAGAAACCACAAGACTGAACCCATGATATTGAGGAACTGAGGGGAAATGGCACACAAGTATCCTACAACGTTGTCCTCTGTTCCTATACGTTCTATATTTGCTTGGCTTTCTTTTCCATTTTCCCGGTTCTGGTTTCCATGCACAAAGTTACCAGGATTAGGAGCTGGCCATCTATTTGGCCTGCCAAATTCAATAGACCAGCAACACAGATACATGGGTAGCTCGTGGCATCGATACATAGGGGTATAGAGACCAACTACCGACCCTGAGCTGAATTTTATCTCTGAACATGGAACCTATATATCAATTTGGAGAGTCTTTAGGCATATGCCATAGGCCTGGATTGGACTTTAAGCTTGGACAGTCATCAAGGATTACGTGCAGGTCGAAGGGAGACTGCTGGACTTAGCTTAAAATCTGGTCAAAGGAGCATATCAATGGCTTGATGTTTGTTGCTTCTGCAGAGGTTTGGAAAAATCTGTGTGAAGGTGCTAGATGCTTTACCCTCACAGTATCAGGTTGAAACCTTCACCATTGGCTGACACATTCAATCTCAACATATCATTGGCCTGGTGCTTGATACTTAGCTTCTACAAACTTGCTCAGAAAACTACACATTTGATCAGGAACTTCGATAGGTTGGTGACCGAAGCTAGCAGCCGCTATCCTAAGGTCTCTAGACTTCACAGTTGCAGTCCTGGTTTGAATATCAGGAACCTGTTAACTTTGGCACTTTAGGCCTTGACAAGGTAGGGAGAAGACTACACAAACAATAGACAAAGTTAGGCTAGCTGCACAGGCTAGAAGACTACATTGCTATCAGTCTAAGTTATGCTAGCATAGCACATTGCACCATGTATCTAGCCTGTTTAAGCCACACCTAAGGCCTTCCTAAGAATACGAGTGACTCAGATTTGCAGCAAGCACATGATCCAGTAGCAGAGGAAAGCAACATCATACCTTGGATCAACTCAATTTCTAGTAACTGATTGAAGAGAACAAAATCGAATCGACTCCAAGACACATTCAATATTATTATTCCTAAAGATCAGGATTCACAGAAACAGATCAACTACACGCCTACAGATCATGCCATGTAGCCTCAAACAATCATCGTCGATTAACGGCAAGCAGGATTAACTAACATTAAATCAAATGGAACCTTATAGGAATTTAGTGAATCAAGGCGAATCAGGCCATAAATCAGTACACAATCAGATCATCATCTCAGATTACCAGTCGGTGACATTCACTTCATTCTCAATCAATCCGAGCTAATAAGAAGAATAACACCATGGTTCACGCACCAAATCAGAGAGGAGAGAAATACTAACCTTAGTGAAGCTAATAGGCACCGAATCGACTTGTGCAGGCGTGGCTAGTTATGGCTATGGCTATGGCGTTGTCCGATTTGCAGAAGGAGAATCTGGATGTTAACAACGAAGGAGAAGAGTTGGAATCGTGGTGGAGAACTACTGCTAAATCGATTCTCTAACGTGGACGTCCCTATGATCAAATCCAAAAAAAAATGCAGAGAAGACTCCAGAAAAACTCTCAAAACCGAGGAGCTCTGGAATTCTTGAGTCTCTCCCTCCTTCAATGCTCTCTGCCCAAAATCTTTTCTAACAAAATCCGTTTTTCTTGTCCCCTCTCTTCACCTCTCCCCCCTTTTGTTTGTTTTTTTTTCTTTAATTTTTTATTTCTTTCTTATTTTTTCCATTTTCTAATTTCTGGATTTTCTGATTTTAATTTTTGCCCCCTTTTCTTTGATTTTTAATTTTCCCTTTTTAATTTTTACAGATTTTGAATTTCTTAATTTTTAATTTTCCTTTTCCTTTTCCAGATTTTTGAATTTTTATTATTTTTTCTGATTTTTAATTCTCTTTTCTTCTTCTTCTTCTTTTTTTCAGATTTTTATTTAATTTAATTTTTCAGTATTATAATTCTTTTAATTTTTCTAGGTTTTAAAATTTTATTTCTTCTTTTTTTTATTATTATATATATTTTTAGATTGATTTTTATTTCATTATTATTTCTTTAATCTTTCTAGATTTTTATTTTTTATTTTCCAGATTTTCCTTTTTCTTTATTATTTCTTTAAATCTTAATTTTCCAGAATTTTAATTTCCTTTTATCTAGAATTTTACTTAATTAATTTTGTTTGTTCCAGAATTTTAATTTTCTTTGATTTCTAGAATTTTTTAGAATTTTACTTTTTCTTTGATTTTCCAAAATTTTAATTTTCTTTTTTTTTCCAGAATTTTAATTTTCTTTTTTTTTCTGAAGTTTAATTTTTGAATTTTCTTTCATTTTCCCTTTTGTTTTGATTTTTCCTCTTTTCTGATTATTTTTTATTTTTTGCTTTGTTTTTTTTGTTATTTAGTTTTTTTAATTTTTAATTTTTCCTTTTTTTTTATATTTTTATGTTTTGTTTTATTTTCAGATTTTTATGATTTTTTTATTTCTTTTCCAGGTTTTTTTATTTTTATTACATTTTATTATGATTATTATATTTTTTGTATTCATTTTTGTTATTTAAATTAGGATTAATTGATAATTTTAGCGACCGAGAGCCTCAGACGTAATTGGATGTTTACATATATAATGTCTGTTGTGAGATTGACCACAACCAACATCCAATATATTCTACAAAAGTAGCAAGATAATTAAAAAATCTCTTCAAATCAGTTACAACTATTAATTTATAAGAAATCATTATTTGCTCTATATCATAAGGATCTAAAAATTATCGTTTTCGTGATTCTTAATAAGTATGTTAACTATATATTGTGATTATTCATAAGAGTTGAAGATGTGTGGTGTGGAAATAATCATCCTTGTAATTTTAAGATGAATTTAATATAATATTAAAATATTAATTAGGGAAAATAATAAAAATTATATAATATTTATAAAAAGAAAACAAAAAAGAAAAAAATTATAGATAAAACTATTCATTTGTTTACTAAGATGTTTCAATTTACATAAACAAACATATATAAAATAATGACTAAAAAAAAAGAACAATGTTAAGTGAAATGGATCTTTTCTCACTTCGACATAAAAAAATTTTATGGATAAAATATTTTAATTTTATTATTTCTTACTTTCAAAAGAAAATTTAAAATGTTAAATAAAATTAACGTGATGAAAAGTCTCTTTTTATTAAGAATGAGTTATTCATTATCATGCTACCAGTAAACACTAATTTTCATCCTAAACTTTTACGTATTTAATTATATAAATTTTTAAAATATAAAAAATAGCATATTACTCTCTATGACATACATGTAAACCAAATTAAGAAGTTCATAAAACTCGCAACAACCTATAGCACTTAAACAAGTATGTTTTTATTTTAAAGAAAATTCATATGTTTAGGTATTTAAATATATGTTTTGCTTTTTGAATTCTTTTATGCCATGAATTATCTTTTGAAAGTTAAAAACAAAAAGATTTCAACAATATTATAATAGTATTATTTTTTAGTATTACTATTATAGTATATCATCAATAATTAAAAGATTGATTCAAATGTTAATTGGTATTACGTAAGAAAGTGGTTTACAACAAAGAAAAAATAAAGTAGAAAAAAAGAAAGAGCAGACAAAAAGAATGAATTTTTATTGAAATTTTCAACTGAAAATTAGATCAACTAGTTAAGAAGAAGTTACAAGAATGGATGCAAGATGTTAGAGTCTGATCTCTTCCAACCAAATGTCAATTCCTCACTAAATTTCCTATCCCTTCCCTCTCATATTTATTAACTTTCTCCTCTTTATTACAAGTGATTTAGTCATTATAGCTCTCAATTTTATGAAGGTTATTCTAATCTTCTAAGTCTAAACTCTTTCTAATCTTTTAGGCCTAAGCTTTTTTCCCTTTTAGCCTTTCTTACATAAATTTTCTTAATGGAAGGCCTATTACTAATAATACTTCCCTCCAAAAATTTCACCTTATCCTCAAGGTAAAATTGTGAAAATTGTTCTAGTATAGTATAAAAGGATTCCTAAGTAGCCTCAAAGTTTGAAAGATCCTTCCATTTGATTAGAACTTCAGCTGCTCCTAAAGAATGGTTGCAGGCTGCCATAGCTTGTGGGTTCAACTTGAAATTCTATATCTTCAGAAAGTAGTAGAGGCAAGTGTTGTGTTGTAACAATTGGTGCAACAGATTTCTTTAGGAGAGAAATATGAAAAAATTGGTAGATTCTACTTCCACTAGGTAGTTGTAATTGATAAGAAACTTGTCCCACCTTCTCGATAATATGATATGGCCCATAAAATTAGGGACTCAACTTCTCGTTCCTTTTATTTTCTAAAGACCTTAGCTTGTATGGTTGTAATTTGAGATAAATCCAATCTCCAATTGTACCTCACGTCTATGTCGATCAGCAAAATTTTTCATCTGATTCGATGCTTTTAAAAGATTGACCTTTAAATCATGGAGGATAGTATCCTTTTTTTTATGTTAATTTGTTTGCTTCATCTATTACTAAAGGTATTGTAGTACCTTTAAGGAGGTGAGATGGATCACGTCCATATAAGGCCTTAACAATGTGAGTTTGGTGGAGTTGTTATAATTGGTGTTGAACCAAAATTCCACCTAATTGAGCCATTTAGGTTATTGCTTTGGTTTGTTTCTAGTTAGACATCATAAGAAAGTTTCCAAGCATTCATTGATAACCTCGGTTTGACATCGGATTAAGGATGATAAGTTGAACTGAATTTTAGCTTTATACCAGCTAAGTGGAATAGTTCTATCCAAAAGTTGTTGAGAAAAATTTTCTCTATCTGAAACAATAGTGGCTGGGAAACCATGTAAATGAACAATTTCCTCGAGGAAAATTTTTGCTATGTCACAGGAGGATGACTTAAAGCTAGGAAATAAGCATACTTAGTGAGTCTATCAACCACCATCATTGTGTTAGCCTTAGTCTGTGCTTTGGGAAGATCTTCAACAAAATCCATGAATATGTTTGACCAAACCTGCATGCGCACTGGTAGGGGCTGTAAAAGCCTTGCAGAGGATAATGCTAGGTATTTATTTTGCTGACAAACCTCGCAATCTACCGCATACTACTAAATATCCTTGTTCATACCTTCCCAATAAATAAAGACAAATATTCTCTTATAAATTCTAAATAATCCCGAGAGCCCTCCAACAACTAAGTTATGAAATTCGAAAAGTATTAAAGAAATCCAAGAAGACCCTCTAGCTAGAACTAACTTCCCATGATACATCAATTTTTCATTCTATAAGGAAAATCCCTAATGTGTCTTAGGGTCTCATAAAAGGTCTTGGACAACATTACTTAACCTTGGATTAGAGATTACCTCATCAACCCACTTTTCCAAGTCTTGAAACTGAACAATAAAGATGCTTGCATATGTCAATTTCCTGTATAAAGCATCAACTACTCCATTTTTACAACCAAGTCTATACCTTATTTCAAAGTCAAAACCAATCAATTTAGAGGTCCATTAAAATTGATCCACCCCCTATAAATGTTAACCATTTAGAAACTTCAAACTTTTCTGATCTGTATGAATAATGAAATGTTTGCCCATAAGAAAGTGCTTCCATTTTTTCATTGTCATGACAATTGCCATCACCTCCCTTTCATAAACGAATTTCATTTGAGCCCTATTGGACAATGTCTAACTAAGAAAAGCTACTGGTTTGCCCTCTTGAAGTAAGACTGCTCTCAACCCTTTATTAGACGTATTTGTTTCTATTACAAAGGCTTTTGTAAAATCTAGTATAGTAAGTATTGGTAATTCCGTCATTTCTATTTAAGAGTATTAAATGCTTCTTGGCCTTGTTATCCCATTTAAATTTATCCTTCTTCTAAAGTTAGGTTAGAGATTTGACTATTTTGCTATAATTTTTCACAAATTTTTTATAATATTCTATGAAGCCTAAAAATCCATGTAATGTCTTAATATCTTTGGGGTTTGGCCATGGCATCATAATTTCCCACTTCCTCGGATTAGTTTCCACCTATTGAGCTAAAAAATAATATGACCCAAGTACTCTACTTGGCTTTTTACCAAAGCTATGCATTTTTGTTTTAGCAAACAGTTTATGAGCTTCCAATATCTATAGTACTAATTGAAGATGCTCCTCATGCCCTTTCATATCTTTACTGTATATGAGTACCTTACCAAAGAATACTAAGACAAATTTCCTCAAATAAGCTTGCAACACCTCATTCATGAGTGATTAAAAGGTTGAGTGAGCATTGGTTAATTCAAAAGGCATTACCACAAACTTATAGTGCCCTTCATAAGTCCTAAAGGAATTTTTGAAAATGTCTTCTTCCTTCATTCTAATTTGATGATATCCAGATCTAAGGTGTAGTTTAAAAAAGATTGTGGCTCCCTCTAATTCATCCAACAACTCATCAATTATGGGTATTAGAAATTTTTCTAGGATTGACTTTATTTAAAGCTCTATAGTCTACATAGAACCTTCATCCTCCATCCCTCTTTCTAATAAGGATGATCGGACTAGAATAAGGGCTTACACTAGGCCTTGTGATGCCTAAATTCAACATTATCAACCATTAATTTTTATATTTCAATTTTCTAATAGTAAGAATATTGGTATGGCCTTATATTCAAAATTTCTATCCCTTCCTTCAATACAATGGCATGATCATGTCTCCTTAATGAAATGGAAAATCTTGAGGTTTAGTGAATACCTCCTTGTATCCCTCTAGAATCTTCTTAATTTCCTTCAAAATGATGCCTTGAGTTTTAGGTTTCTTAACCAATTCCTTACACTCTATGAGAAATCCTTGACCTTCATCTTGTAGGGTCTTACACATAACTTTAAAAGAAATTGCAGCTCTGGACAACAGTCGTTCACCTATCAGTATCTTGTTTCCTTCAAGAGTAGGGGATCTTCAAGGTGAGTTTCCTAAAGTTGGCTATGTTTTCTCCCAGCTCGGCTCACCATTCCATTCCCAAAACCATGACCACTCCCTTTAAGTCAAAAATGAAGAAATCTTGCTGAATCTTGACCCTTTGAATCTAAAGTTCTAACTGGCAACAAACCTTTTTACATTTGATTTTTCTTCCATCATTGACCTCAACTGTATAGTTGTTTTAGTTATGGGTAGCTTCTTTTCAAGCACCAACTTAGAGGACACAAAGTTATGGGATGTTTCACAATCTACTAACACCATCACCATCTTCCTTCTAGTCTCCCCCCATATTTTAATTGAGTTCTTAGAAGTTAACCCTGATATGTTGTACATTGATAGTTGTAATTTCTTATACTTTATATATTTTTAATAGTGGATCTTTCCTTCTTCTTCTCCTTCATTAGGCTCCTCTTCTAAGATTAATACCTGTAATTATTTATTTTTACACACATGCCCATGTCCAAATTTTTACAATCCTTTTCTTAATTTCTTTTAGAACTCAACATCTGTTAGTTTTCTGAACTCCTCTCCTCTAAAATATTCCATCATCATAACACCATTGGATTTGCTATAGAATTGGCCCTTTTACTCCTTATTTACCTCTGGTTCTTATTTCTTGTCTCCCATGTCATAGTTCTTATAGAAGGAACACTTCTATATGAACTACCCTTATTATTCCAAGAAACCCCTTTGTTCAGCAACAGATTCTTCTCATCAATTCTTTGGGTATGATCCATCAATTTAGATAGGATACCTTGCTAATGCAACATTGATTTTACTCTAATTATATCTTTCAACCTATTCAGAAAAATACCTGTTAAGTATTCAAGGTCTATCCCCTTGAGTGGTCCTGCATATAATTCAAATTGTTCTCTGTATTCCTCTAATAATGTTATTTGCTTAAGTCCCATCAACAATTCATGAGTTTTTCACCATAAAAGGTTGAAACCTCCTTATCATAAGTGTTCGAAAATCTTCTCAAGAATGTTTCTTAGTGTAAAATTCCCACCATTGGAACCATGTGAGAGCTCTACCTTCCATAACCACCATTATCATTTGCAACGTTTCTTACTCTGGGATCTTTTTTAAATCAAAATATCTCTCCACTCGATTAACTCGGTCATATGCGTCCTCTTTAGAAAATAAGAAAATTTCTAGTTTCCTCTATTGGTCTTCAGCTAAGTCAGGAATTGATTCTGCTTTTGTTCTACGATTCCTTTGGCTTCATTAAGACTGCCTCCATGAGTATTACTAGAATGTTCATCTTTTTAAGTATTACAATTGAGGTTCTACTGCAGTTCCTCAAACATTTTCTTGGATTCCTTCTTATCTTCCTTAAGCTTCTTTAGGAGATTCTCAAAATCCCTTTCTAAGTTTTCCAATCAGCCTTCCATCCTGGTGTTCACCATGAATGGTCTTGAACTCTTGATACCAATTGTAAGGAACCAGTTCAGAACAAAGAAAAAAAAGTAGGAACAAAGAAAAAGTTGACAAGAAGAATGAATCTTTATTGAAATCCTCATTTAAAAATTAGATCACCTAGTTAAAAAGAAGTTACAAGAATTGATGCAGGATGTATGAGAATCTAATCTCTCCTAAGCCCCTTCTAATATTTTGGGCTTAAACTTTTTCCCCCTCTATCTTACATAAGTTTTTTTAATGGAAAGTTTGTTGCTAACATATTATTAGTTTACTATTCTTATGCATATAATAATATTATAACTTATGGAAAGTAAAATTGCTACAAAGATAATAATGTACTCTCTTTACATATATAATAATATTATACCATGAACAAATTTAATTTAAAATAAAAATTTTGATAATCCTAGCTTATCAAGAAAAATTGGGCACATACTATCAAAACCAAACAAAAAAAAAGTTAAAAAAAAAGAAATAGGATAAAGAGAAAATAGGTTCAAATTGCAAGCTAACCGTAATTTTTAGTGTTCACCTGTAAAATTTGTAGGTGACTTTTCCACCAACTCCATCAATATTTCAATTGTCTAATATACAAAATACAGAAAAGTTAAAAGGAAAAAAAAAAAGAACCAAGTTGATGAAAGATCTATAACTATGTTCTAAACTTCATATACATGATATTCCCAAGCTTATCAAAACATAGAAATTTGTGTTTCTATGATATACCAACTCATCTTTTCTTATGATACAATTTTAAATTTTATATCACACTTTTTTATTAATATCAGAATTGGATGCTATAGGAACTAATGAATATTTATGCTTCAACTTTTTTGCTATATATGATAATAAGTTATATCTTAATCTTTCCTAAACAAAAAACACTGAAGTTCATCTATTTTTAAAATCTTTTATCAATTGGTTCGTACATTAGACCAAAATTGAACACTGAACATAAAATAATTAACTCATATTAACCTTGTTGCTGACATAACTCTTGTTGCTGACATAACTCTTGACAAACTCACTATTGATACAACTACATAAATTTTTTATGCACACTGCCTCTATGTGAGCTAAGTGGAATATCTCTACCCTGCAAGCATGAAATGTTTCTTGCTCAAGTTTTTTATGAAGAAAGTGATTGGTTTCTTTAAAAATTTTGAATCTTGGAAGTTGTAAGTAAAGTGCAATTTGTCTAAAAGGTTAATCTAAGTCCATGTAACCTCCAAATTAAGTGTGATGAATATAAATTAATTCATCTAACTCTATTTTATAACCTATTGTTTTATAGCTAATTTAGAAATAGGACTCTTTCCCTAACCCACCTAACCCTCAAATTAAGTAGAATGTGGGTGAACTAACTCTTCCATCCGTGTTTTATAACCATTTATTTTGTAACTCATCTAAAAATAAGATTTTTTAAACTCTAATTTATATAATTATCAAAATAAGTGGGATATATGTTGACTAACTTATATAATCCTATTTTATATTTTAACTTTTTTTCTATAAAATTTCATTCTTTCTCTTAATTCTTTTCTCATTTTTTTTATTTCTCTCTTTACATAATCTTTTCAATATTTTTTATTATACTAAAATATTATTTAATTTATTTATCTTTCTTTTTAGATTTTCTATTTTTTTTCTATATATTTTTTTTTCATTTATCTCTTGAATTTTCTCCCTCTCTAATTCTTTCTCTTTCTTTCTCAAATTTTTCTCAACTTGTTTATACTTTTATCTTTTATTTATTTATTTTTTCTAATATATTTATCTCTCTATCTCTAAAATTATCTTTTCTCTATATTTTTACTTCCTCCTCTCTCTAAATTTTCTTATTCATTATAATTTTTTATTACTACTTTATTTTAAGAGAAAAATAAACTAGAGAGGAAAAAAATTATAGAAAAAATAAAAAAATTAAGAAAAAAATTTGAAGAGAAAAAATGAAGCTCATGGGCTAGCCCTTTCCCATAGAATTTAATGAGCTTTATAGTATAAACTTTGCGGGCTTGTGAGCCATTTTGACCTTAGTTCACATGGGTTAGAGTTAGGTTGGATTGGATGGGCTAAATTGACATCTCTATCAGTAAGAACAGTTCTCATCAAATTAGAAAAAAAAAATTCAAGTTGAAATAATTTTTAATCAAAGATTCCAAGGGTCAAAATTTCTAAATGAACGGAAAAATAGGGTAGACAATATCATCATATAAGTTTATAAAGTTAAATAGATTTTACCTAAACTTACTGATATAGTAGTTGTTGTTAGAGAGAACTCGTGTAACTGTCCACACATAGTAGATATAATATCTTGTTGGAGAAAATTGTTAAAGATGAATTGATCTTATAACATTGGTCATTGTTCCTCCCATGACAAACTTGTTTTGATCTTTCACATATAATTACGTGAGTAATGCTCTTTTAAAATTATAAATTGTTTTGAACTTACTTTGTGTACATTGCTTATCATTACGGGTAGAAATGAACAAGGTTATTCGACAGGAACCTATGACTCAACTTATTTAAAGCCTAAATTGACTCGGATTGTTTAATAAATATATAGGCTCAAACTAGTTAACAAAATATTTTTAGATAAACAAGTCAGACTTAGGTTTACAAAAAAGTTTGTTTAGCCTATCAGTGGTTTATTTATCTTTATATATTATATATTTATATTTATTAAATTTATTTTAATAAATTATATTTTTACAACATCTATTTTAATATATTATATTTATAATATATATATATATATATATATTATACCTTTTTAATAGGTTTTTTATTTTATAAGTTTTAAGTTTGCAAACTTTTTTAATCAATCATTTATATAAGTTTTAAGTCTATTTATTGACATTTTTTTTGCAATTCAAACTTTTTAAATAAACTTGTAGGCCTAATAGGTTTTAAATCAGGTTAAACCTTACCAAAAAAAAAAAAAAGTTTAACGAGTAACATGTTTAACTTAAATTTCAAAATTTTTAAACAGGTTAACCTTGAACACTTAAAGTCTACCTGGACTCAGCTTGCTTTCACCCTTACTTATTTGTAGTTTTTTATGGTTTACTTTTCCTAATTTTTACAAAAATGAAAGAGATGACATTAACTATATTTTTTTATTTAATACAGATTCTTTTATTTTGCTTGAAATATTTTTATTGTTAGAACTATTTTTAAAACTATAAACATTCATAATTTTATTTAATAATTTTTTTCTTTTTAAACTAAAATTTATAATTAATAATTTAAAATAATAATATTTTTTTATATAGGAATAAATCTCAGATCAAAACTTCATAAATTTAAAGCACTTTTTAAAAAAAAATATATAAAAATAGATCTTTCAACTTTGATCTTTGAATAAAATATTGTGTTAACAATTTTCCGAAGACAAAATAGTCACAATGCACTAGGTATCTTTTGTTCTATCTATTATGAAAACAAGTTACAAGAAATCACATTTGCAACTCCATTTTGAAGTCACAATCCGCTTTGTTCTATGTATTGTGAAAACAAGTCCCTGGAAATCACACTCCTTTTACGATATTATTATGAACAAATATGCTCAAGCAGGTACACAGGTACTATAACAATCTCCTAAAATAACACTAACTTAAAATAAATTTGAGTTGAGGCCATCTGTTCAGTCTCAAGTATAACAATTTTCATATCATTGAAGGACTAAACAACTTTCCCAATGACTAGAGTACTTTATGCACTCTCATTCTTGCTTTAATCTTCTTGCACTTGATGCTTGAGACGTACTTGACACCTTCCCACAAATTTCTGAATCATATCATTTAGAATTACAAGAAATGTAACCGCCATAACCAAAATCCACTCATTAAAGCTTAGGGGCATAATACTAAATACTTGTGCTAAGAAGATGATTTTATAAGGTCATGGACAGTTTGAAAAACAAAGAAACATCAACACTCATTTTGATAATTGTTTTAGAAAAAATTTCAGTTTAGTTGATTATATATATATATATATATATATATATATATATATATATATATATATATATATATATATATATATATCAGAGTCTTCACTAAAATAACACATAAAAATCAAAGACTAATAATCAAGCACAATCTAGAGTTCTTGACAAAACTCTCAGCAACAAACCATATTCGTCCTTAAAATATGTGTAATATTTAAAACTAATTTTATCGTAATCAATTCTTGATATCACTTTTCGATTAAAAAATAAATAAATAAAAATAATAAAAATTTTAAAACGTCTATTAATATAAATGTTATAAAATATTTTAACCCATTATGATTTTTGCAATCAGAAACATTGTAATAAACTAAAATACTCATTTTATAGCATTTACACTTTTTAAACATCATAAAATCAGTGCCATAATATCTTCTTCTTCTTTTTTTGCGGTGTTAATATGAAGAGAAATTACATGATGTTCATAAGAAAAATTCTGGTACTATAAGACCCATTAGACTTTAAAAGAGTTTCCAAGTTTTCATTTTCAACTAGGGAGAATTGGGACCAACTTTCTTGACAATGTTTTCACTAAAATTCTACCAATACATTTTAAGGTTCATTTTCCATTTTCAATGAATAGACTAATGAGACTTGCAGTTTGGTTGAGGAAGAGAAGGCATCATAAATAAGTGAAAAATTCTAGAGGACATGGAATGAATAGAGAATTTGTCAGTGTATCAGCTTATAAAAATGAGTGCTTAACTGTAGGGGTGAGCATCAATCGGTTTTGGTTGGGCTTGGATGCTTAAATCTGAAACCATAACAAATAGAGCTAATTAATTCTAGCTTAATTTTGTCTAATACTACTTTCGAATTTGTTGGGTATTGGATACAGTCAAGTGGGTTCATATGGGTTTGGATCAGTTTTTGGGCAATGCAAAACTTGGGCCTAATTAAAAAAATTGTCACAAAATTTTTTATTTAATTTTCAACGTTTTGTTGTTTTTAAGCGAGAAGAAATTACAATTATAAAAGAACATGTATGTTCAGTTATTAGTAAAATAATTTTTTATTTAAAAAAACAATTGCAAAATTTGAAACGCAAGTTTGATTTTATCTTTTCATGAATGGATTAAAAACACAAGTTTAAATTGATTTCATCAACCTGTGAATACATTTGTCCCTTAACATCCAAACTTGTGCTTTCGTCAAAATTTGTTAATAACCAACAAACAAAACCACCCCAAGGCCCCAACATGTGCACGTATCAATATCATATGTGTCTTAAAATTTAAAACTAAAATGGCAAATGGTAATGAATAGAAACTTAAAATAGTACAATAAATAGAAACATTATAATAAATAAAATTCAGAAATTGATAACATCACAATTTCTCCATTCTTGCACCATTGAGATAACAATCACAACACATGTGAATTTAAAATTGTGTCCAAAAAAAAGACAACAACGAAATTGAATTAATTAGAAATTTATTATTATGAAGTTATGAATCGGCAAGAAAGAATAAAATGAAAATTATTACCTACCGATGACAATGACAAGAAAGTTTATGATATGTTTATTACTTAGGCAGCAACAAGAATATTATGTGTAGCAGTATCATGTTCCATGAAATCAAAAATTGCAACAAAACAAAACAAAAAATTCCAACTATAATACCTTATGAATCAACAAAGTTGGAGGCTTGTAATCAAGACCATCCAAAATTTGACGAGATATTTTTCTAATTATCTTAGCTATAAAGGCCACCAAAATTATAAATACCCCAAATTCATTAGTGTCTTGTAATTTTTATTTTGATGAATAATTATTTGGATTATAGTTATGAGTGCTTGTTTGTTCTTTGTAATCTCATTTTCCTAGAGATGTAATCTAGGCTTCTCAATTACTAAAACCTGTAAAAGATTAAAGGTTGAACTTTTTTTAATCAATAAATCAAATTTCTTAATTATTATTTTTGAGCATAAGGGATACTCAAACCCATTAACAATGCTTTGTGGATAGACTATTTTGTAAACTTTTTCTCAAATTGATACATCAATGACCAAAAGTAACCATAGTAATTTTGTTGTCTCTATAGTTGACATAAGATCATGAATTTACCTTTATACTATCTACTATTCCTAGGTGACCCCACTGCTCCTTTTTAAAGATAATTGCATTTATTCGTATCCAAATGTGCAAAGCCACCGTATACTAAATTATTATTTCCACTTATATAATCTTTCTCCCTCGAAACAATGACCAAAAGTGGGGTGGGGGGGTATATGAGCCATGTAATGTGCCAGGAAGTTCCTTAGTGTCCCCCATCCATACAGCTATATATATTCCGATAATTGTTTTACATACAATAGAGAAATAGATGTTTTACTGTCTTTTCCTTTGATATGCAAATGGATATGTTATCTTTAGAGGTTGAGAGCCACACCACGCTTCTTTCCAAAATTTAGTTTCTATACCTTTTTCAACCATTCTCAATAGTCCCTTGCTAAACCAATATTTCCCTTTCTAATTCCATGTTGTCATAATATCATTCCACCACCTTGATGTATTAGAATTTATTTTTGCCCATTCCTATTTTTCTCCATACTGAGATTCTATTACCCTATACCACAGATTGTGTTGTTTATTAAGCATCCTCCATCATCATTTTTCTAGTAATGCCTCATTAAACTTTTGTATATCCTTCATCCCCAATCCTGATTAAAGGTTGGACTTAAAGGATATAAGAAAAAAAAAGGAGATGAACTTGGAAAGACACACAGGTTGAGGATCACCAGGAACATTATGGAGCTTCCAAAGATGAAGTCCAAAATCGAAACATATTTTTTATTAATAAAATGTACTTGCATCATTTAATAAAGTAATCACATCATTAAATAGAAGAGATATGAGTAAAAGTTATAGATGCTACTCAATTTAAACACAATTGGAATGGTTTGGCTCTTGAAACTACTAATTGAGCCCAGGACTATCTTCTATGCTTCTTTGTAATGGGTTTCATAATAACTATATACTACCATGGTGGATGCCAAGTAGCTATAAGCCAAGGAGTTACTGATCTATTAATGCTGCCCAAATCTGTCTGCAATTGAACTTACCATGAAGCACATTCAACACGATTGGATAAAATTATTTTTTAAAAAAATCATGATTTTTTAAATTATAAATAGTTTAAAATATTTTAAAGCACAAAAAATAATTATTATTTAAACATATATGTAGTTATCAAATTTGAAGTTATAACCAATAAAGTAAATATACCTGTTTGTGTTTTTTCACCTATCAACTATTGCTCTAACTTAATTTATTAATTATCCATAGTGATCGTGAGTATGTTTGGACAATAATTGCTGAATAAGAATAAGAATTCATGTTAAATACATTATATAATCTTCAGAAAAATAAAATTCATAAACCAAACAAAGTTCAAGATCAGTAAAATAGGCCCCTAATTTTTAGAAAGTTTAATAAAAAAAAATTATGGAACAAGCCTACAACTTTATGCATTCAAAACTCACAAACTAGGAAAATAACATGTAAACGTCCTTTTTAAATGTCAATTCCTCTATCAGAGCCAAAATTTTCTCTTTTCAAAGGGAAAAATATCTCTTTTTAAGTCATGAGGCGGGACACAAACATCCCCACTGGCGTAATAACAGCCTTTGGGAACGGGTACTGATACAGTGGTGAAAAATTTAAAAAAAAAAATGAAAGACAAGAGAAACTTCAACCACATAAAAAAAAATAGAAACTTAAGTCAAGTGGTGAAAAAAAAAATGACACCAAACAAAAGAAATAAACTTCAGCCAAGTGAAGTGAAATGAAAGACAAGAGAGAAGGCCTTACTTGAAAATTAAGGAAAATATAAAACCTAGCACCTACAGTGTTGGCATAAATGACAGTGGCAAAGACGAACACGAGAGACCCAGGGACTGATACTAACAATGCATGCAAAGAAGATGAGAAATAGTAAAAAAATGATAAAAATAACCCAAAAAAATAGAGAAAATACAACAAGTTAGCAATGAGAATGGGAATAAAAGAAACAAATCCAAAATGGGAGGGAGAGGATAATAAGTTAGCAATGAGGGTTTTCAAACAATGTGACAAAGGAAAGCTATCTGACCATGTTGTGCACAACATGTGCTGTGTTCATCCAAGTTAATTATTATATTTAGTAATAATCTAATCTTTCACTTATTTAATTTTTATAAATTAATCCTTTATTTACAAAAATTCCTCTGTTAATTCATAGTTCACCTTCTCACATTCGTTCTTGATGTTATTTGTAGAATAGCTAATTTGCATAACTAAATATTAGGGATGATATTGTAAAAGTTAAATAAGTTAGTGATTAAAATAAAACAAAAAAAAAACTCTAAACTAAAACTTCCAATTTGGCATAAGTAACCAAACAGCCAGGTGTAAAGGCTACATAGTATACTCAAAATACATTACCTTAATGATATCTTAAGTAGAAGGGAAAAGAATAAGATCACTCCAACCTGATATCCATTCATATCAGCAGGATCTACTCGGACACCTCATGCAGTAAAAGCTTACAACACCCTTATTGAATAGAGTAATAATAACATTAATTATTTTTAAAATCAACTAATTTATTTTGTATGTTATACATAATAATTATTGTTTGTTCATATATTCTTTTATTGTCAATTTATATCAATTATGCCACACCTTTTATTAATACCTTTTATTAATTATTGGATAAATATTAACATTTGAAATATTTAATTTGAGTGTCAAATGTGAATATTAAAATAAAAAATTAAAATTATACATAAATTAAATACTTTTTTAATATACACTTAATTAATGATACATTACAAAAAATCTCTATATATAGATTAAATTTTTTATTAAAAATCATATAATTTAATATATTAATAATATTAAATTTTAAGTTTTAATAAAGACGACTATTTATTTAGTTCTTAGTATATAGCTTTAATTACGTATTAAATATTTAATATTAAAAATTACATTAAACCTTTTTCACTACAGGTCAGCAAGATATAAATAAATTATAGTATAAAGCAATAATAACAAAAGAAAGTCAACACATGCACATATATAATTAAATAGAGTGAATAGTTATTTTGATTTAAAAAATTAAAGTTTTTTATATTAATTTTTTAAAAATAAAAATGATCATTTTAATCTTTAAAAGATAAATAGTTGATATTTTATTTTTATAAAAATAATTAATTAAAATTTTTAATTCCTGAAATATAATAAAATATATTACTTTAATTTTAAAAATAATTTAAATAATTATTGTTTATCTTTTAAAAATATAATTTTTATTTTTTATGAATTAATATGAAAATTTTTTAATTTTTTAAAAATTAAATTAATCATTTACTCTATTAAAATGTATATATAAATTAGCATGTAGAGTGAGTCGATCGAGCTCATTATCAAAGAAGAAAATAAGATAACATAATAAAAAATATGAGTGAAAAAAATTACTAAAATAAAGTAATATTAAGGTTAAAAAAATCACTGAAGCAAAAAATTTTTTTTACTCAAAATTGATATTGAGAAGTTACAAACAACCTTGAAGAAGTAAGAGTGTTTCAGGGTTATGAGTTTTTAATTTTTGATTTTTAAATTAATTTTAAAAATAAAATTTGTTTAATAAAAATAATTTTAAAATAATAAAAATAATTTTTATTTAAATTTTTAAAAAATATTTATCAAATTTTATTTTAAATTTTAAAATATTTTTTATTTTTAGATCTATCTAATTTTACCATCATATTATAATAATAATAATAATATATTTTTTATTATTTTAAAAAATTATTATTTTTTATTTAATTTTTTCATAATAAAAATAAACTAAATAATATAATATACACCTATTTATAATATAATATTATAACATATATTATTTCTATATATAATAAATATTAAATAATATAAAAATATTATAATAATATATAAAATTATTTATCTTAAATATTATAATCAAATAATATATCAAAATAAAATTTTTTATAATTATATAATATTATTATATTATAATTATTATATCATTATTATTATTTTATAATTTTTTTTAATTTTACTATTACTACTATCACTATTATTATTATAATAGTAATTTTTTATTTTTTATTTTTATTATTTTAAAAAAATTTAAATTATTTATATACTTTTATAAATTTACAAATAAATTATACTTTTAATATATTAAAATTATATTTAATTTATAATATTATAATATAATTTTATGTTATATAAATTTTTTAATAAAAAATTATAATAATAATAATATATAAAAATATACATTTTATATATTAATAAATAATATATAAAATATAAAATTATATAATTATATAATATTATTTATATTATAACTATTATTGTTGTTAAAAAAATATTATTAATACGTTTATCATACAAAATTCTTATAATAATAATAATAATATTTTATTTTTATTATTTTAAATAAAATATTTTTAAATTTTTATTTATCTAATTTTTATATATTAAAAAATAAATAAATTATTTAATATATAAATAATATTTAATTTATAATCTTATAATATATATTAATTTTGTAAAATAAATATTAAATAATATAAAAATATTATAATAATAAAATAATAATTATATAATATATTTTATATTATAATTATCACATGATGATTATTTCATAAATATTAATTTACTTTTATTATTTTCATTATTGTTATTACTATAATTATTAATATAATAATAATATTAAATTTTAATATTTTTTAAAATTTAAAATTTATATTATTTTAATGTATTTTACTTTTATAAATTAATGTTTTTATTTATATATTTTTGAAATTTATTGATATAATAGAGTGTTTTAATTTTTTGCTAACAATTTTTAAAACTTAAAAACTAAAATTAAAAATTGAAAAAATTAATTTTAATTTTTAAAATTAAAAACTAAAATCACTTTAGTTTTTTCATTCTTTAAAAGGAGATTCAGATTAAATATGATTTTAACAAAATCCTTAAAATTAAAAATAATTCAAAAGATAGATTTTATGTAAAAGCTAATTGAAATATTTTTATTTTTAAGGAGAAAAAAATTCAAAATTGCAGGGTTGGACACTACAAAATTTAAAATCAACCGGTTATTAAAATAGTAAAAATGCTGGTGTACAGTTTATTGATTTAATATTTAATAATAATTAAATATTATTTTTTTAATATGTATTTAAAAATATAATAATAAATATACAGTAAATTTTCTTTAAAAATTACAAGATATATTAATAAGATTAAGCTATAATTTTTAATAAAAATTGTTATTCATTAATTTTTTATTACATATCCACGATTAGAACATTAATACAAATATTATATATTTTTATTACTTAATAAAAATATTTATAAGTAAAATTAATTTGTTAGTATATATAATTCTATTAATTTTAATTGGGTGTTTATAGTTTAGAAGGTTTTAATTAAATTTTTAGTATTAATTTTCAAAGATTTAATTATAAAAATTTGATAAAGTTATAGAAACAAACCTAATAATTTAAAAATATTTATATTAATTTATTGATTATCTAATATAATTGTTAACAAAAATCTTGGACACACATTAAAAATTATATATATTTGATATTATATAGTGTATTAGGAAATAAATTAATATAATATTATAAGAAAAGTAGATTAAGTAAAATTTTTAAAAATATATAAAATGATTGTATTTTATGCATAACAAAATTAAGAAATTATGACAAATAGTTCAATAATAATAATTTATATATGAATATTTATTTATTTAAAATTATTGTTTAATAAAAAATTAAAAAATAAAGGAAAAATAATTAAACATTTTTTTTAAGTATACTGGCTCAATCTAGTTTATCCTCTCTAGTTTTTGTTGACTCGTGATGACTTCTCTAATTTCAAATATAGAAGTTTTTTACATATATAATAATAATAGATAAAATTTTAATTTAAAATTTCAGATAAATTATTTCAATTCTTAAAACTAGAGAAGTTTCAATGTTTTAATTATAAAAATTATATACAAAAATTATTAAGCTTGTTCCCATTAAAATTGATTGAAATAGTCAATTAAATCACATTTTTTAATCTTAACAACCATATTACAAAGATATTGAAAAAAAAATAAAAAAATCAGCAAATATGTTGAAAAGAAAATAAAGAAAAAGTAAATATTTATAGTTAAGTCTAATTTAGATAAATTTATCTAAATACTTCTAAATAAAAAAAATTAATGCTTGATAATAATCTTATTCAATTTTAAAATTTGGGATAAAGAAAATAATCCAATCATCTATTTACTGATTTCCTATAATATTACATATTTTTATTATTTTAAATAATTTAATCAACTTTTACTAAAATTTAGTAATTTAAGAAAAAATAAATGGATGTTAATTACAATTATCTTATATTTATTTCAATTTAATAATTTCTATTTTAATTTTCAAATAATAAATGAATATATACTAATTGATAATGTTTTTAAAAACTAATTTTTAATTATTTTTTATTTTGAAAATTTAAATGTGTAAAAATATAGAAAATTTAAATTAATAATATTTTATTAAATGTGTGGCCAAAGACATTACATTTGCATTTCAAATGTTTCAAATATGTTCCTCAAAACTTTACTTAAAAAAGATGATGTATTTATTTTTATAAATATACATTTTTTTATTGTTGTGTTGTAAGATTTTAATGAAATAAATATTTTAAAGGTGGAAATATTATATTTACCTAATAATCAAATGCATTAATATATATATATATATATATATATATATATATACTAGTATTCTGATCCGTGCACGGGATTTCGAAGATATATTTTAATTATTATTAGTATTTTTAATTTTATTGAAAAAATATTTAATATAATTTTTTAATTTTAAAAATTAAAAATAAAAAATATTGTTAATTAAATAAATATAAAATAATAATAAATTATATAAAAAATTTAATACATAATATTTTGACTATTTTATTATACATATTTTTTTAATATTTAATTAAGATATATTTAAAATGTTATTGATATTTTATGTCTATAATAATTTATAACTAATAAAAATATTTTAAATTTTTATTTTTTTACAAATATAAAAGTTTTATAATATTATGTAAATTTAAGAGTACATTAATTAATTTATAATATAATTTAAATATTATGTAAATTTGAGAGTACATTAATTAATTTATAATATAATTTAAATATTATGTAAATTTTTATATGTATATTATATAAAAATTATAAATTCACAAATATTGTTAACCTGATACAGTTAAAATACCAAATAAAATAGTAAATTAAAAAATATTAATAAATTGTCTAAAATATAATAAAATAATTGCAAAGAAATTAGAAAAAAGAACAAAAGAAGTTCAACCAAATGTAACATACGAAAAAAATTGACCTTAAAATACCAAATAAAATAGTAAATTAAAAAATATTAATAAATTGTCTAAAATATAATAAAATAATTGTAAAGAAAGTAGAAAAAAGAACAAAAGAAGTTCAACCAAATGTAACACACGAAAAAAATTGATGTTATTATCATTATATAGCATTGAACTAATAATATATCAAATGGTTATAGCAATCAAAGATTGAGATAATATCACTCGTAGCAAACAAAAAAACAACCATATGAAAAATTGTAAGAAGAAAATTTACGTTAAACAAAAGTCTAAATTATAGGAATTTACTTACTGCAGGTTAAATTGACAAAAATTATAAGAATATACTAAAACATAAAAAAATATTAAAGAACTGGTATATGATATATTTCAACAATAAAAAATAAATAGAAAATGAAATATTTAATAGAAGGATAAAAGATAAAAGAAACCATGTTACATATGAAAACTTTCATCAGTCAACCTTATATTCCAGAATAATATTTTTTGTAATTTTTTCAAGTATAATACCCAAAAATTCTCTCTTAGATTATAAGAATCCATTGATACTATAAAATGAAAAAAAATTTAAAAATTAAAATTTACTAAAAAATATCAAAAAAGATCATAACTATATAACTATAAATAATTAACATCTTCTCCTATTTATCTTAATTTTTTTTCTTTCGTTCATCACATGTAGCAAATAAAGATCATAACTTGTCATACTTTGACCATTGAAGGGTATATTTCATTTTTATCTGATTTTGATAGTTTGTATATGAAACTACATTAATATGTAAAAAGCATTGGACATAATAGAAGGATATTTAAATATAAAAAATTGAACCTCAAGCATTGCAACTTTATGCTAAGTGTAATGCACAACTGACCAGTAATAAGGACAAAAGAGATGGGTTCGGAGAGGAGAAATATATTATAATCGCTACTTTATATCATAAATGATTAATCATAAATAATAAACATATCATTTGTCTAATAAAATAACACACTATCTAAAAATAATAATAAATAAAAATAATTTTTTTTAAAATGATCAAATAAGCTCACTTGATGTTTGTACAATAAAAAAGGGTATATCTTTCAACAATAACATTAATCAACATCAACTTTTCTATTAATACAACAATGTGACTCTTACATTTACTTTAAAGTACTAAACAAACTACCGTTGTAAACCAAGAATTTGAATTGATCTAAATAAAATGCATTATAAAATATCAAAACTTTCATACACAAAATATTATTTTAAACAAATAAATTATTAGTGGAACATGGTGGAAAGATATTTGGACAGTGGTTACCTCTTTCAAACCAAGGAGTGGAATATATGAATGAAAGTTAGTTTCCAACAAATAAATAAGAGAAAAAAAAGGGTAAGGATAAATCATTGGCTTATTGAATAAAAAAAATGAGAAAAAAATAATAAATGTTCATAAAATATAATTCAATTCATATATAGAGAAGACATGAAAAGGAGTTAAAATTAGAAACCAAGGAATAGAAAAAGAATTAAATAAAATGGCAAAAACAGTGAATGTACAACAATTAGGCGAGTATAAGCAATTGGGCAATATGAAGAAAAAATAATAAATATATAATAGTAAGTTAGAAGTTTAAAATATATTTTAAATATAACAGGGGAAATTGTCATGGTATCAACAAAATGAAGTAGAGACAGGAGAAAAAAAACATGGGAAGTGAGATAATGTTACATATGGCAAGCAAAAACCAATCATGTGAGAAATTATAAGAAGAAAATTACCTCAACCTACAACTTTTCCAATTGACCCACAACAAATTCATGGAAAAAATCATAAGTTAAAAATACATGGTAGTATAAATAATTAAATCAATGAATACTTGGTATGAATAATGAGAATAGAAATATGAATGATTCAAATGATAAATTTTCAAATGAAACTTAAAAATCATACTTTACATCCTAAAAGAGCTTAAAACCTGGTAACTTATGAAATCTAAAAATGATCATAGAAAAGAAAAACATAATAAGCTCATGTTAAGTAGATCAAAATAGGAAAAAAAAAATAGAAAAATGGCTTGAAGGGTAAATAAAGGAACAATGTAACAAAGAGAACAACATTTCTACTTACCACAAATTTTTGTTTTCTAATTTATATTAAAACATTGCAAGTTAATACCAAAATATTATACCTTTTGAAGAAATTTTTGTTATTCGACTATGATCTTATTGCATTAGAAAGTAAATCATAAAAAAAGACAGGAAAGAGAAGGAAAAATATAATAAAGTTTAAGACCTTTTGGTCATATACCAAATGAAGTAATACTATATGAACATAAGTACCATAAACAATATCTTTCAAAGTAAAGATAACGCAAAAAACTTATGTAAGGCCAACGATACTTATCCATGAACATGATATGTGCACAAAAATGCATATTAACGTTGAGAGATAAATGAATAAAATTATAAAAAAAATCAGTGGTGGAGAACATATCTTAAAAGTTAAAATATAAATACGAATACCTTTTATCTTTCTCTTCAAGTCATAAAAAATGTAAAAAAAGCTTAAGGGTAAATAAAGAAATAGGGTAACAGAGAGAACACCATTATTACATACTTCAAATTTTGTTTTCCAATTTATAATAAGTACTATTAAGAAAGCTAAAAAGTTGTCGATCCACAATAAATTCATAACAAAAATTATCACTAAAAAAGAGTAGGGATAAACAATCAAACATGTAAAAATAGGGTACATAAAAATATTGTAAGTTGATACTAAAAGGTTATACCTTTTTAAGAAATTTTTGTTATTGCCTTATTACCTTTATACCTGCGAAAGTAAACTGAAAAAAAATAGAAAAATTATAATAAAATCTAAAAATTTTTCACAACATGCTAAATAAAATAATACTATATGAACATAAATCTCATAAACAATATCTATCAAAGCAAAGATAACAGAAAAAACTTATGTAAGAATATGAGATTTTTTCACGAACATGTGCACAAAAAATGCATATTAACATGAGAAATGAATAAAATTGTATAAAAGAATAGTGGTGGGGAACTTATCCTGTAAAAAGGAATAGAAAGTATAGGAAGAAGAAATACTAATACCTTCATCTTCCTTTTCAAGTCTAGTGAAGATAAAAAAATGTAAAAAAAGAAAACTTGAAGGTAAATAAAGGAAAAGAGTATGAGAGAGAACAACATTCATACATACAACAAATTTTTATTTTCTAATTTATTAAAAGTACTATTGAGAAAGATAAAAGGTTGTCTATGTAAAATTACCTTAATCTGTAACATTTTCAATTGACCCATATAGATTCATGAAAGAAAAAAAATATCGTTAGAAAAACAATAAGTATAAACAATTAAACATGTAAAAATAAAGTATATGAAAACATTGCAAGTTGATACCAAAAGATTATACCTTAAAAAAATTATTATCAGTATGTTACCTTGGTACCTACTTGAGAAAGTAAAATGTGAAAACAGATAGGGAAAAGAAAGAAAAGTATAATAAAATTTAATACTTTTTCATCACATACCAAATGAAGTAATATTATATGAACTTAAATACCACAAACAATATTTTCCAGAGCATAGATAACAGAAAAAACCTATGAGACTAATACCTTTGTCTTCATTTTCAAGTTTAGGTAAGATACAAAGTGGTAGAGACATCATACGAAATACCGTAGCAGGAAAATAAGAATACACTTCTTATTTCTATTCAAGTTTAGAACATGTTTTCGACACATTTGTGATGAAAAAAATTAAAGAAATTTGAAGAAAAAAAGAAGAAAAATCATTAGAAAATATAGCCTAAAAATAGAATTATCAAATAGATGGTAAAGAAAGAATGGGAAAAATAGGAAAAAAATGCACTAATACCTCTGTATTCCTCTTCAAGTCCAGAAAAGGTAGAAAATGGTAAAGAAATGATACGCACATGCAACAGGAAAGGAAAGACTCCTTATTTCTTTTCAAGTTCAAAGAATGCTTCTGAAACATTTATGCTTAGACAAATTAGAAAGATTTGAAGAAAAAATAGAAGAAAAATTATTAGTCAATATAACCAAAAAATAAAATCATCAAATACATAGTAAAGGAAGAATGGAAAGAATAGGAGGAAAAGATACTAATACCTCTATCTTCCTCTTCAATTCCAGAAAAGATATAAAATGATAGAGAAATCATACGGACATGCAACAGGAAAGGAAAGACTCCTTGCTTCTTTTTTAGTTCAAAGAATGCTTCCGACACATTTATGCTTAGATGAATTAGAAAGATTTGAAGGAAAAATAGAAGAAAAATTATTAGTAAATATTACCAAAAAATAGAATCATCAAATACATGGTAAAGGAAGAAGGGAAAGAATAGGAGGAAAAGATACTAATACCTCTGTCTTCCTCTTCAAGTCCAAAAAAGATAGAAAATGATAAAGAAATCATATGCACATGCAACAGGAAAGAAAAAATCCCTTATTTCTTTTCAAGTTCAAAGAGTGCTTTTGACACATTTATGCTTAGACAAATTAGAGAGATTTGAAGGAAAAATAGAAGAAAAATTAATTAGCAAATATAACAAAAAAAAATAGAATCATCAAATACACGATAAAGAAAGGATGGAAAGAATAGGAGGAAAACACACTAATACCTCCGTCTTCCTCTTCAAGTCCAGAAAAGATAAAAAAATGGTAGAGAAATCATACGTACATGCAACAGGAAAGGAAAGACTCCTTACTTCTTTTCAAGTTCAAAGAATACTTCCGCACATTTAGGCTTAGACAAATTAGAGAGATTTGAAGAAAAAAAGAAGAAAAATCATCAGTAAATATAACCTAAAAATAGAACCATTAAATAATTGGTAAACGAAGATGATTAAGAATTGAAATGTGAAGAAAGTTACAAAGATAATAATACCTAAGCCCAGTAATTTTCAATCAAAGATAAAGGAAGACAAACAACAGAGAGCAAAGAGCAGAGACAACGAACAAAGAAGAACAGAGTGCGGAGAACGAAGAACAGAGAGTGAAGAACGAAGAGCGGAGAATAGAGAGCAGAACAGAAAGAATAGAAACAAACCTTAATGTTGGTTGTTTCATTTATTTCATAGACCAAAACTTCAATCAAAGATAAAGGAAGACAAAGAGCGGAGAGCAGAGATAGCGGAGAGTGGAGACAGCGGAGAATGAAGAACAGAGAGCAGAAAGCGAAGAACAAAGACAATGGAGAACGGAGAACAAAAAGCGGAAAAAGGAGAACAGAGAGAATGGAGAGCAGAAAACAGAAATCGAAGTAGAAAGAATAGAAACAAACCCTAATATTGGTTGTTTCATTTATTTCATAGACCAAAACTTCAATCAAAGATAAAGGAAGACAAAGAGCGGAGAGCAGAGATAGCGGAGAGTGGAGACAGTGGAGAATGAAGAACAAAGAGCAGAAAGCGAAGAACAAAGACAATGGAGAACGGAGAACAAAAAGCAGAAAAAGGAGAACAGAGAGAACGGAGAGCAGAAAACAGAAAGCAAAGCAGAAAGAATAGAAACAAACCCTAATGTTGGTTGTTTCATTTATTTCATAGACCAAAACTTCAATCAAAGATAAAGGAAGACAAAGAGCGGAGAGCAGAGATAACGGAGAATGAAGAACAGAGAGCAGAAAGCGAAGAACAAAGATAATGGAGAATGGAGAACAAAAAGCGGAAAAAGGAGAACAGAGAGAATGGAGAGCAGAAAACAGAAAGCGAAGCAGAAAGAATAGAAACAAACTCTAATATTAGGTTGTTTCATTTATTTCATAGACAAAAATACCCACACTTAATGTTAAGGACAAGTGTCAAGCATTAATTGAAAAATAATAGAAGATGCATTTAGGCGGGAACACTGTTTGCATTCACTTCTACTGTATATAATAAGGATATATATAAATGTATTTTTATAAATAAATAATAATAATTTTAGTTTCTACTTAACTATTTTATGATAATTTTAAATTTTTAAAAAAATATTATCAAGAAAAAGTTAATGAAGGTTTATTAAAAAAATTCTTCAACTTACTATTTTTTAACAATGGTAAATTTAGTTGTTTTAAAAAAATCAACTTAAAAAATATTAACCTGAGATGAATAAACTTTTAACTTTATAATACATTTATATATAGTCCCCTTTATGATAATGTAGAGTTCAATAAATTTAAAGGTTATGATTGAAAATAAGACAAAAATATCTAAAATACATTTTAATAGCTTTTTAAACTTTAATTTAAAATAAATTTTATATTTAAAATAAAATCAATAAAGATTAAAGATAATAATACATTGAAAAAGAATCCAACTCATTAGAATTCCTAACATGTTCCTAAAACTTGAAATTAAAGCACCTAAACTTAATTGTTAAAAATTCTAAAGATTAAAAGCTTGGGTTAGTACCTAATTTTTTATCTTGAAATCTCAATTGTAAGCAAATAAAAATTTAGAAATCTAAAGTTCAATAACACTATGCTTAAAAGATTAAAAACTTCTAAAACTACGTAATAAAAAGATAAGTAAAGCTTTTAAGAAAATAATGAAAATTTTAATTAGATTGAAATGTAATACTTTAAAAAAATTAAAGGGATTGATAACTTAGTTGTAACTTAAAATGTTCTAATAACATTTTGATGTTTTTTAATAATTTTGCCTAATATTAATTATAATAAAAAAATTAGTAAGACAATTTTTTATGAACACAGTAATATTTTATAAGATATTTAGGATAGTAAAATTAGCTACTAAATATTAAAATAAGACTCAAGCTTTGTTATAATATAAATGTAGAATTTGTGGGGTTAGTATGTGAATCATTGATGTTGGTGCTTGTGAGAACCTTAAGATTCATGTAACTTGCTAATTAAATATAATGAATAACAAAAAAAAAAGATATACCTATATGTTATTATAAATTTTTTTAATAGAGATGTTACAATTTGACATATTGCATAATGTTAAGTGCTACAATCTAGTGAGAATTTTGAAAGAAAGTTAGGAGTAAGTCTTAATGTCACAGATTCACACCTTAAAATTAATATTATTAGTTTTTAAATCATACATACTTTGACTAAAGTGAGCATTGTCATGATCAAGGTGAAGATCGTTCCTCGATATTAATGAGGAAATATAGTTAATGAAATTTGTTTTAGACGGCGGGTTTGATATCATAGTACAAATTAAAATTTTAATCATTTCGTTAAGTATTACAAAATATAATGCATAGAGGCATTGGTGCAGTTAGGTTTACAGGTATGACATCGTAGGGGAAATTAAATGAGAAAGATAATCATTATAAATAAACTTTGTATATATGCATTATATATATTATATAATTATCGTGGATATTACATGTGGTTGTCATGTTTGGTTTAATCCCTTGATGTATGTGTAATGTCATTGATTGTTATCTTTGTATGATTCCTTTTGTCCCCACCTTATCTAGGAAAAGCTTAAAATGTATGCTTACCATTTTGCTATTACGTTTACCTTCTTCTTTATCTTTCTTTCTCTCACATGTGGAACAAATGTAATTAATGAAGAACATGATGCTTTAACTTCACATGACGTACATCAGTGATGAAAATTGCCATATAACATGGTGGCCTAAGAGGTCATCTATCATGACTAGGTGATAGTGTGCTTTTATCATCTCATCTTTTACACAACTACCTTTTATAGTATTATTCATCCCCATGAGCATTTGTTCATTTGGTATTATTTGTATATTTACATCAATATTACCAACATCTCCATCACATTCAATGTTATGTTCTTTGTCTACACTTCCTTAAAATGAGGGACTCAAGTAGAGTGTTAGAATGTACATAGAGAGTTAATGTGACTCTAACACTTAGAGACAATACAATGATAAGGTTTCTCTAATAAGGACTTAGAGGAGGAGTCCAATGAAAAATTCGAGGGTAAGATAATTCTTCATGGATTAACCAATTTTTGTCTTGTCAAATGGATGATAAGATATGATATAACTTTGTAGGTTATGTCTTATGTGTTTTTTTGTGTATATATTTAGGGTGGGATCATTTGTTGTACTAATTTCATCATTTTCCATATTTTGTGGCATGATTAATTAATGTTACGATAGACAAGCTTTTTTTTGAAAAATTTATTTAGGATATAGTTATGATGATGTACTCATTGACGAAATCGTTATATTTTTATTTATGTGTATATTGTTGTTTATATCCGCACAAGATAATATTTGTTTTTAAATTGTGTACATGATAATATTTAAAATGTTGTAGTTTTATGACTAAACCAATTGTTCACACCATTATGTTCAGGTTTACCATATATGAAAGTTGTTCTTAAATTATTTAATTTTTATAATTCAAAAATAATTTTTAAACTCGTATTAACGATAACTTAAACAATAATGTAATTTTACACTTATGTTAAGAAAAGATTTTCATACAATATTAAATAATAAGTATATCTATTTTTCTTATCTATCTTAAACCAAATTGAATGATAATATTAGTTAGGTACAGTGTAAAGGAGGGTATACTCAATCCTACTATTCATTATCTTTATCCTTTACTTACATCTTTTTCTATTTTTTTATTATCTTTTTTTTTCCTTCCTTTTTGGAGTTATTTATTTATTTATTTTATTACACTTATCATATGTATTTTTCTTTTTTTAAGTTTACTTTATATTTCACTTATCATATGTATCTTCTTCACTTCTTGTATGAATTTGGATATCTCAAAATTAAATCTTTCTGTATTTACACTTGATCATGTAAATGTAGTGTCCAAGTTCATATTATTTTTTCTAACATCCCAACTTCATTTCATGCACTTGCCTTTTACATTTTCTTAGTGATAATCCATTCTCATGAAAAAAAATTGTTATGACAATTAACATACCTTTTAAGTAAATATACTTAAAGTACTATAAAAATTGTTTGAAATAAAAAAAATATAAAATATTTCTGTGATGATAGTAAATTAAATTTAAAGTAAAATTGTTTACAACAAAATTACAGTTTTTTGATTATTTTACTTTTTTATTGCTATACTTGATTTTTTTACTTAATTTTTAAGTAAGTATTCTTGTTTTATAACATCTTACAGTAAAATTATTTTATTATTATTTAGTCTCTTTAATACCATTTGACTATCCTTTAAATTTTAATAAAATTATTATATAAAAAATTTAAGTTAAAGATGACTTTAAATAAATTAATCTATTTCAATTTTAATTAATCAATATTTGAGGTAACTTTAAAATTTTAAATGTTATGTATAGTAAAAATAGAAAATTTATTTTTATCATAAATTGTTAAGCTAGTTTGTTAAATTAAAAGTATTTAATATAGTTAATTATCAAATTAATCGATGAATGTAGACTAATATAAAAGAGGATGTGTATGTATATAAATTCTATTTTTATGTAGTTATAGTTTTAGATTTTTTAGTTAATTTTTAGCATTTGTTGCTATTTATTCAAAAAAACATTTTTTTATTAAAGAATAAAATCCATAATATAATATTTAAAATAAATAGTATAATATTAAATGAGAAATTTTATTATAATAAACGATATAATATTAAAAAAGAACATAACAAGGAATTTTATTTAATGAAAAAATAGTAATAATTTATTAGTTTATGATATTTTGAGTATAAAATAAAACATATTGTAACCAAATATGATAAATTATTAAACTGTAAAATATATTTTTAATTTTTTTAAAATTTTTATTTTTAAAACGATATATTTTAATTTTTAATATATTAAAATAAATTATTTTTAATTATTAAAGTAACTAATATTTGATATGTGACTAAGAAAACTAAAAACATAATTTATTCTCTTTCAAACATATTTATTTTAATTGAATAAGTTTGTACATTAGTTAAATAAGTTATAAATTTAATATAATATTTTAAAAATTAAATTAATTATTGAACTAATAAAAATATTAATTTATAGTTTAATAGTTTAATTATGATTAAAAAATTGATACTAATTTAAATGGTTATATTACATCTTTTGAATGATAAAAAAATTATGATTTAAATATATATTTTAATATTTATAATTTTTAAATTTTATTTTAATTCTTTAATGCTTTTTGGTTTTAATTTATAAAATATAATTTTTTAAAATAGTTTCTATTATCATGTTAGGTTTACTAAAACATTATATTATATGTTAATTCAGTATAATTGTTAATGTGATATGACTGTATGCTAAAAATTTAAAATTTATAATTAAAATTAATTTTTTTAAAGAACTAAAATAATTTAATTATATTTATAAAAATTAAAAATATATTTAACTGTAAAAATAATAATAAAGTTATAATGATAAAAATTTATGCATATAAATTTTTTTTTATAATTTTTATTGAAATTTTATTGAATTAAAATTATATTGTTAAATTAAAAATTAAAAATAATTTTTTTTTGAAAAACTAAAGTATAATAAACTCAACCTATTTTTATCATTGGTTATAAAAACAAGCAATTCCTTGAATAAACCATTAGATGATTAGATGTTTATTTATATTATCTTTCTGAAAAGGTTAATCTTTTTTTTACAAAAATAATTCTAATCAAATTAGATTAACCGAAAAATGACTAAATAAATTCACTTTAAAAAAAATGGTTGGTTATTGTAAGAAACGCCGCCAAACGTGACTAGGTTACAGTGAGCGAAGCGTCGGCCTAGTGCCTACCAAGTGAGGCCCTTTGAATGCAACGCGTCCTCCTAAATCACAGTGACCGTCCAAACAACCCCCTAATCCATATCCACGCGCCCTCGTCTAATCGAATCCCAAACAAGTACTTATCTACTAAGCAAACAAAACACAGTGTACGATTATATAACCAGCCACTGCTGTTTGGCAACTGGGTCCAATCCAAACTCCGGAGTGGCAATAGCAATTCCGCTACCTACAAAACCATTTTCTCATTCCTCTTTCTATCTCCCTTTATTCCTCGCACCCAAGGAACGGTAACAGGGAACTACTCTGAACGCCTCTTTCTCTCTTTCTTCGAGGGTCTCTCTTCACTTCTCCTTGAAGAAGAAGAAGAAGAAGAAGAAGAAGAGCGACAACAACAAAAGAACTATTGAAAAGCCGTTCGGTATGCTCTTTATTTCTCTTTGATTTCTAGGGTTCAGATCTGTTCTCTCCGATTTTCCATTTGCGTTTGGGTTTTCGATCCCTATGTTCCTTCGAACCAAAATTCGATCATCAACTTTTAATTGGTTTCTGCCTTTTGTGGCAAATTTCTGGCGTTTGTTTTGTCTGCAGTTACGCGCTTAGGTTTTCAAACAATTTTTCTCTATTTTTCTTTTGAATTTTTAGTTTGAAAATTTGTTCGGTTTGTGTACAGCTTTATTGGACTTCTATTTTATTTTCGTTTTCGGTTCTTTGAATGGCTCGATTCCAGTTTTTGTGATTGGGTAGGGAAATTTAAATAATAAATAATGATTTTGAAAGCAAAAATTGTCACAACCTTTGTTTTTAGGAATAAGAACCATCGCTTTATCGAGGCTAGAAGTTTTGTAGATTGGATTAACGTTTAGCAGTGCAGATGAAAGAATTTGTAAAAGCAGTTTCTTTTCCACCTCTGTTGGTGAGAGGCTATGGTGATTGTGTCGAATTTAAATATTCAGACTCTTAAGTTGGGTAGGTTGCAAATACTTGAATTAAAACCATATAGTTATTGTGCATAAGTAGTGAAGTTGTATACTAGGAAGTTTATGGTGGCCTGGCAACCATGCTTTTCTGTGTATCCATGTTCTTTGAGTTTGAGATATATTTATCGGTTCTGATGGATTCTCATGTAAATGTTAAATTATTCTAAGCAAATGATGTGAAATGCTTTCACTCACTGATGCGTTATAGAGATTTTCTCTCTGACTAATTTTCTTTTTAAAATTTATAATTCCTTCCCTTTTTGGTGTAGTGCTTTTTGAGGTGCTTCAGTCATGTTTGGACGTGGACCAAGGAAGAGTGATAACACCAAATATTATGATATTCTTGGTGTTTCCAAACATGCTAGTGAAGATGAAATCAAGAAGGCCTATAGAAAGGCAGCAATGAAGAACCATCCAGATAAGGGTGGAGATCCTGAAAAGGTAAACCTCATGGTCATTAATTTACCGCATTTTAATTATCCTCTAAAAATAGCCTTTTCTTCTATTAGGAATCAATGCTCATGATCTGACTATATAATTTAAATTAATTATAAACATTTTATATTAATGATTCTGCAGTTATCTCTTTATAAAGTGAGTATATATTGTAAACTGTGGAGATATTTGATATTATTGTTGCATGCGGACAGATGACTAGAGCATGGTATATGTTTGTGTTTGGAGTCTTCTCATTTATATAAATATGTTGTTCACTTGCTAACTTTTGTGAATGAAATTAGGCTAAGTTTTCATGCTTTTAGTGTGTTTCTTCTGTTCTAATGCTAAATGTTTGGTCCCGCATCAGTTCAAGGAGTTAGGTCAAGCATATGAAGTTTTAAGTGATCCCGAAAAGAAAGATTTGTATGACCAATATGGTGAAGATGCCCTTAAAGAAGGGGTAGGGGGTGGAGGCTCATTTCATAATCCATTTGATATATTTGAATCATTTTTTGGAGGAGCAAGCTTTGGTGGTGAGTTGATCACTTTTTAATTTATGTTATTTCATTTTCATTTGTGAATTATCTTCCAATATTCATCAACTCACTAATACTATTATCCCTTAGCTGGTGGTAGTTCACGGGGTAGAAGACAGAAGCAAGGTGAAGATGTGGTTCATTCTTTAAAGGTTTCCTTGGAGGACGTGTATAATGGCACAACAAAGAAACTTTCTCTTTCCAGAAATGTATTATGCCCAAAATGTAAAGGGTATGGACTTGTGTGCTTATATATTTTTTGTAAAATTTTTTTAGAAAACTTTAACATACAATCTTATTACTTATAAGTGTATTATGCCTTATCCTGTTTTAGATTTAGATTTAGGATTTACATGTTTGTAATTGGCAGTCTTATGAATATCCTCTCTGCCCCCATTTTCTCTAGAAAATATATTCTATTAGGTTTATGCTATTTTTCCCCTAGAATTAACCATTTCCAATATTTTGCATGTTGTATATGTGGAATCCCAAATGAAGGATGGAGTGATGTTAAGGATCGGTTTTCAATGAAGAATGAGGAATGTTGAGATTTACATGGTAGTAAATATATGTGCATGGCATAGTTGTAAATTACGTGTGATTTAGCCATTACAGTGGCATCGCCGTGTGGCATGCTGTAGCTTGCTGTGGGGTGGTTGTGTTACCGGGGTTGCAGTGCAATTTGCAGCTGCCATCCCATAAAATCATGGCCACTTGGCCAGTGTTCTTTCCAGGTTGAAAATCTCTTGCTTACCTATTCGATTTAGACAATGATTGAGGAGGGGTTATTTTTTGGGAGATTTTGTCTTTCAACAAAAAAAAAAGGGTTTCTGTGGAGAAGCAACTTATCTACTCTTGACTTCCATCTCTGATTTGCGCCCAAAGGTACCACAAGGGGAACCCATAGGTCTGCTCTGATTCCAGTGACTCCAGCTCTGATGAATTGTTTTGTTCTTGAACAGTTCTCTGCTCTATATTTGAGACTGAAACTGTTCTCCTCGCTTAGACTGCTCTCTTCTCTCCCCACAGCTGAGGCAAAACACCATTGTTTCTGTTCTATCTGCAACAGCACTGCATTCTCTTTGAGCTGAGAGTATTTATTTATTTCTTCTTTTAATTGACTTGGGTATTTGGTTTTAAAATTTTGACTTTTGATTATGGATCATGAGTTCTCTTTAAATTTTTTTAATTTTTTTGCATTTGTATGTGTGTAATATGAATTATTTAATTTGTATCTCAAATTTTGGAATAGTGGTCATCCCACTGCGTGCTATCCTGCTATGGTGGTTGAGTTTGGCCTGTTTTACTATTTGGGATTAATAACTATAGAGCATGGACATAATATTGAAATAAGCCGAAGTTACAACTACAGAAATATTTGCTCATAGATTTCTATAGAAAAGAGGCTGTACCTCATTTTGTGAATATGTTATGTCTCAAAAGTTTTTCCTGTCATAATTTGAAGATCTGCGGAAGCAATGGTGTCTGAGTGAGCCACAAGTTATATATAGACTAATGCTTCAAATACTCGTATGATCAACACATGGAGAAAATGAGAAGTTTGTGAAATACAATTAGTATAATGCCCAAGACTTATGGTCAGGCATGTTAGTTCATGTCACAGTCTTATTCAAATGTGTTAGTTTGTACTAGTATATTTTATTGATTAGTTGAGTATAGTAGATGTATCTTTGTGGGGTTTATATTGTCAAAATTTGACAATTAATCAGTTATAAAAATTGTTTTATTTGCAATTTTTGATAAATCAGAAAAGGATCAAAAAGTGGAACAGCTGGTAGGTGTTTTGGATGCCAAGGCACAGGCATGAAAATTACAAGAAGGCAGATTGGACTAGGCATGATTCAACAAATGCAACATGTCTGTCCTGAATGTAGAGGAACTGGTAATGGAAAAATCATTTTCGATATTTGTTAGGTTGCTTTCTTTTGTTGTTTTCTCCATCACTTCTGTCATTGATGCAGGTGAGGTCATTAGTGAGAGAGATAAATGCCCTCAGTGCAAAGGAAACAAGGTTTCACAGGAAAAGAAGGTGCTTGAGGTCCATGTTGAGAAGGGTATGCAACAGGGTCATAAGATTGTTTTTGAAGGACAAGCTGATGAAGCTGTAAGTAGTTTATCGGTGTTGGATACTATCAGTGTTGGATTTGGCTCCTCTAAGATGAAGTGGATTAATAGAATGCACTTCATCTTCTGAAGTGTATCTCCTCACTTTAAAGAAGCCAAATCTGTTAGTGTTATTACCTTGGAAAGATTGCCTGAAGTTGAACATTTTTCACTTCTTGATGGTGCTTTCCTAAATTAGTTTCACTCAAATTTGCTGCAGCCCGACACAATCACAGGAGACATTGTTTTTGTATTACAAGTAAAGGAGCACCCAAGATTCAGGAGGGAGCATGATGACCTATTTATTGAACACAATCTCAGCTTAACTGAGGCACTCTGTGGCTTTCAGTTTGCTGTCACGCATCTTGATGGTAGGCAACTTTTGATCAAATCAAACCCTGGGGAAGTCATCAAGCCAGGTATTACTGTAAAACTTTTGGGGACTGCACAATTGGAATTTCATTGAGCCATTATATTTCATTTTCTGATTTATAAATTTTAATTTTGCTATGTAGGTCAATATAAAGCAATTAACGATGAGGGAATGCCACAACACAATAGGCCCTTCATGAAGGGACGCCTTTACATCCAGTTTAATGTTGATTTCCCAGACTCAGGTTTTATTTCTCTTGAACAAAACCAGTTATTGGAAAAGATATTACCTCAGAAGAGCAGCAAACACTTGTCAGATATGGACCTGGATGATTGTGAGGAGACCACTTTGCATGATGTCAATATGAAGGAGGAGATGAGACGAAAGCAGCAACAGCATTACCGTGAGCGTGAGGCATATGATGAAGATGATGATGAGCCATCTGCTCCACGAGTGCAATGTGCCCAACAGTAGTGCAATTTATGCTAGAGGTTATAAACCACATCGTCTAGAATTTTCTAAATGGTTATCATCTGTTTGCATAATGCAGTCATAACTGCATGAAAATTTATCTTTAGGTTTTGCCTGGTAATGTTATTCAATTGGCAGATTTCTATGTTTGATTTGAATTTTGTTGTAATATTAAGTATAAGGAAGTTAAATGCTTTTTGGTGCAAAGCCCAATAATGATTGCAGAACCTGTTGCATGCCTCCAGTGCTATCTATCTGATGGTTATCATCTGCTTGCATAATGCAGTCATAGCTGCACGAAAATTTATCTTGAGGTTTTGCCTGGTAATGTTTTTTAATTTGCAGTTCTGGCAGATTTCTATGTTTGATTTGAATTTTGTTGTAATATTAAGTATAAGAAAGTTAAATGCTTTTTGGTACAAGACTCGATAGTGATAGCAGTAGGAGTAATCCTTCAAAATTTATTCTGATCGGATTTGTTTTTATTGGAGGAATATCTTAGTACCGTGATGAGTTCTAGATTGCTGAGTTCTGTATAATAGCTGCTCAATTACTTGCATTTACCAGTAGGTTCTTCAGGCTGCTGCTGTAACTAAATTTTCCTTGACAATGTTATTAAAAATTCAAAACTGGCAGAAAGGGGCTCTGCATCTGGGAGTGCATGTTGGTATACAATACCTTTGTATCCACTCTTTTTCCCTGCCATGTGACATTTGCTTACGCCTTCTCTTTTTACGTATCTCATTCTGCTATCAATGCACGTTATCCTCGGCATCGATTAATATCTGAATGAGTCCTGACATCATTGAAGGAGAAATAGTTTTTGTATTACCAAATGAGGGGCAAATCTTGTGTGGAAAGAATTGACTTGTTTGTCTTGCAATTGAGGTTTGATTGAACTTGGGATAAGCAAGAAATTTGAGGGAAGAATTCGACTTTAATTTTAGTCAGGATAATTGATCTGAGATTGTGAAACGTGAGGTTTGGTCGGTGATTGGGAAGCTTGGGAGGTTTCTTTTTTAATATTTTTGACACTGATTGTTATAGTCTCTGTAGAAGGTTTCAGGAGCTCTAATGTTTAAATAAGTTGATTTAGCATAATTAAAGGAGTGATAATTTCTGTATTATTAGGATCAGACAAATCTTGTGTAGAAAGAATTTTTTTAAAGCTTGGCAGGTTTCTTTTTTCAATATCTTCAGCATCGATTGTGCAAGTCTTTGTAGATGATTGTGGGAACTCTGATGTAAGAATGTGTTGCTCCGACATTGTTGAAGGAGTGATAGTTTCTGTATTATCAGGGTGAAGATAATGTAGGAAGAATTTCTTATTCGACCTTTGATTGAGGTTTGATTGAACTCTTAAGAAATTCGACTTTGATTCTGTCGACTCGATTCTGTTGGGATGATATCCATCAGCCTGTTGAATGCTCTTGAATTTGGTCGATGAGTGGGAAGTTTCCTTTTCAATACCGTTGATTGTTGGAGTTTCTGTACAAGGTTTTAGGGGTTCTAGTGCCTGAATGGGTTGTTTCGGCACCATTATCAGGATTTGACAAGTCTTGTGTAAAAAGAATTTCTAGTTAGACCTACAAATTAAGTTGGTTAATCTTTCTAGGAATGGCAAGAAGTACGAGGGAAGAATCTGACTCTAGTTCAATCGGGATGATATATGCGGAACACCGAGTTGGTGAGTGATTGGGAGGTTTCTTTTTATTATTTTCAGCATTGATTGTTGGAGTCTAAATAAAATGTTTTGGAGCTCTAATGTCTAAATTGAATTGGGCTTGAATGAGTAATAATTTTGTTTTAGATGGGCAAGGCCAATCTTTTTCTGGGAATTTCTCGTTCGACCTGCGAGCAATTGAGGTTGATTGATCTCTAGGATAGGCGAGAAGTTTGAGTGAAAAATCTAACTTGTGAGTGAGGTTTGTTGAACATTTGTCTATAACAATTGATTGAGTAGTTTGTTTTCTAGTTTGTGAAAATTTGTTTGTTTTGTTATTTATGTTTTGAATGTTATATCGTTATAATTTTTTGATAATTTTAGATAATACTATTATGCATATAAAATAAAAGTTTAAAAATTGATACAGTTTGTGTTATTTTATAGAGTATTTTAATAAAATATTAATGTGCTCTTTATATTATTTTTTTTTTCTTTATGCTCTTATAAATATAACTACAAATTGGTATCATAGTTATTGGTTTTGAGAACCTGAAACAATAATGGAAGAAGATACATCACATACAACCATAATTGGGAGTATTTTAATAAAATATTAACATGTGTTTCTATTTTATATTATTTTTTTTCTTTATGTTCTTATAAATTAATTATAAATTGGTATCACAGTTATTATCTTTGAAGAACTTGAAACAATAATGGAAGATGATACATCACATACAACCATAACTGGTGTACCCACTTTTGACGGTAGGGAGTATGAATTATGGATTATGAAAATGATGGCTTATTTTAAAGTATTATATCTTTGAAAGAAAATAAAAGATGAATACGATGTTTTTGAGCTACTTGAAAATCCTATCATGATTTAGATGAAGACTCAAAGAAAGGATAAAGCTAAAAATTACTGTTTTCTACTTTGTGAAAATTAATATTTATAAGGATTATGGATCTAAAGTCTTTCAAAACCATTTATGAGTATCTAAAATTAGAATATCATGGTTGAGAGAATTAAAGGCATGTAAATTTTCAACTTATCAGAGATTTTGAAGTGCAGAACATGGAGACAAAAACCATTAAAGGCTATGTTGATAGACTCTTAAGCATAGCAAACAAAGTGTAACTTTTCGATAAGGATGCTTTGGAGGCTTAAGAGCATAGAAGAATGATTAGAAAAATGGATGCAGTGTAAGATGTTTTTTATATGAAAAAACAAAATTTAAGAGATGACAAAGATTGGTGTTGTAATTGGGATCACGGAACAACAAATGGAAAAATTTTATAAAATAGAGGAATTGTCACCAAAATTTATTAAAATTATGATTTTGAAATCAGTTTGGATCTGAGAGTCGTTTATACGTAAGAAAGATATTAGCATCCTATGATATCTGTTAAAAAACGGTTATTTTCTAATTAATTATACGAAAATATGATTATCTTTCAAAATATTTATTTTATTCAAAAAATTAATTTTATTGATTTATTTTATTTTATATAAGTTATTTAAAGAATCTTTTAAATTTTTTTTCTTAAAAAAATAAGTAAAAAAATAGTTTAGAAGTTTATTAGAACTCTTATGTATTCTTGAGTGCAATGAAAAAAAAAATCAAAGTTACATAGTGTTTGACAAAAAAATTTGATAAATTTTCAAATTTTGTAAATTATATTTTTAAATTCTAAGAAAAAATTATTTATCTCAAAAGTTGGAGTGAATCTATTTTTGTGATTTTTATTTTTTAGTAAAAGATGATTTTAGAGATATTAAAATTTAAATTTAAAAGATTTGATTGTTTATTTTAATTTTTAAGATGAATAATCTAGTTCGTTTTTACACAGATTTTAAACTACCACATAACTAATAAACGTTTATGTTTCAAGTAACAGGTAGATCTACCATTCATAGATCTTACTTGAACATTGCATATGCTTAAAATAATTTTTTAATTCTTTTAAAAAAGAACAGTAACTAAAAACTAAAATAAAAAGTAAATAAATTTAAATTAAAAATAAATATAAAAAAATAAAATAATAAATGATAAAAGTTAAAAATTTAAAAAAATTAGAAAAGTAAAGTTAGATACACTTACTTAAAAAAAGTTTTAAAATAACCTGCAAATTTTTCTTTTGAAGAGGACTATATGAACTTGCACAACTACTCTTCGACGTACTTTCAAATTTAAAAACTATTTATAAAAAAATAAAATAAAAATTTAAATAAGATGTGTTTACGCTTTGATACCTACTTCCAAATACGAGTTTTATAACTAAAGTGTTATGCCCTTTACCTTGTGAAGGACGTCTCTTGTATAAGAGAATGAGATAAAGTCTATCTTGTCCGATGTAGGACTTCAATCTTCATATGTAAAAGAATTGAAGAGTGAAAGAGTCTCACTCTTTTGATGTGGAACTTTCAAAAATGTTTTGATTTCTAATTCTATTCGACGTGATATTTCTATTTTTTTATTTTATTATATTTTTTTTAGTTTTTATTTTTAATATCTCAGACAAAATTGGATATTCACGATAAAAAGAAAATCAAATGGAAGAATAAAAAAATAGAAGGCTCTAACAAAAAGTAGGGTGAGCCTTTTTCTCCTAACCTGCATTGTAAAAAAAAAAAAAACAAATCATCCTTATAGCAGATGTTGGTGTAGGTTAATATCAAGTGTAGAAAATATGACAATATGAGACATGTAGAGCAATTTGCAACTCTACATTGGATGAGACAAAAAATGACTGAGAAAGATTAATAAAATGAACAACTTTTTGTTGCAACATGTTTTGCTACAAGTAACCGTTCAAGTGACTCATGGTTAATAGGCAACAGTTGTACAAACCATATGATCAACGATTAGAAGCTTTTTAAAAAGCTTAACGAAACCATTATTTTCAAAGTAAAAATTAGAAATGACGATTTCATCTTAGTCAAGGAAAAAAGGACCATTGTTATTCAAAGCAAGACAAATTTGAAGTATATCTATGATGTTTTAAATGTGCCTAACATTGATTAAAATTTGCTTAATGTGGCAAAACTTGTAGAAAAAGACTTCAAAGTCATATTTGAAGGCAATTGGTGTTTGATCAAAGACATAAAATATAAAGATGTATTTAGTTTAAATGAATCATGTTTAATGGACAACGGTTCCACAAACCATATGACTAACGACCGGAAGCTTTTTAAAGAGCTTAACAAAACCATCATTTCCAAAGAAAAATTGGAAATGATGATTTCATCATAGTTAAGGAAATAGGGATTTTTGTTATTGAAAGCTTGAAAAATTTGAAGTATATCTCATGTTTTATATGTGCCTGATATTGACCAAAATTTTCTTAAAGTAGAAAAACTTGTAGAAAAAGGCTTCAAAGTCATATTTGAACATAATTAGTGTTTGTTCAAAGATATAAAAGATAAAAATGTATTTAGGATAAAAATGATAGCTAAAAGTTATGATCTAACTTTGATGGAGAAGGAGTAGATTGTTTTTTAAGCACAACCAATAATGATAAACTATGGAAAGCAAGAAACTCGGACGCTTTCATCTTGTTGGACTGTTGTACATGCAGAAACATGTCATGGTGAAAGGTGTAATAGTACTTAAAGAAAATATGGCTGATTGTGTGAATGCGACAAGTTAATTAGAATACCATTTTCTCAAACAACATGGAAAGAAAGACACAAGCTATAACTAGTATACACAGATGTTGGAGCACCTCAAAGAGTATTATCTTTAAATGGTAATAAATACTATATTACATTTATTGATGAGTATACCAGATTTTGTTAAATTTTTTTATATTTGAGAATAAGGTTGCTAACATTTTCCAAAAATATAAAGCACCGGTGAAGAATCAAATGGTTATAGGTTGCATACAATAAGATCAAATATGAAAAAGAATATGTAAATGAGACCTTTAACAAATTTTGAGAAGCTAACATTGAACACTAATTCAATCTACCTTAAACCCCACAATAGAACAGTATGAGTGAGAGAAAAAATAGAAGCATCATGGTACAAGGTGTATGCTACATGAAAAGGAGCTTCCAAAGAATCTGTGGGCAGAGGCTATAAGCACAGTTGTATTTTGCTAAATAGGCTGTCCATCAAATTTTTGAACAAAAATATTTCATTTGAAAGCTGGTTTGGGTACAAACTAGATTTACAAAATATGAAAATCTTTCATTGTGTTTGTTTCTCTTATGTTTCAAAGGTTAAAAGAGACAAACTTGATAAGAGAGATGAATTTGAAGTTTTCATTGGATATAACAACATTTTCAAAACTTACAGAATTTTTCAATCATAAAATAAAAAATTATTGTGAGTAGAGGTATCAAATTTATGGAAGATCAATAATGGAGTTGGGAGGAATCAACAAGGAAGCAACTGCCAAAAATCCCATAATTCCTTGATGTTAATGTCAATACATTCTTGTCAAAGGTACAAGATCTTTATATGAGATTTATTCAAGGTGTAATATCGTTGTCCTAAAACCTGGAGAATTCAAATTGTGAAAGATGATAATTGGATTAAAGTCACGGAGGAAAATTTTAGACTAATAGAAAAAAATGACACATAGGAGATGGTAGATTTTTTGCAACAAAAACAACCTATAAGAGTCAAATGAGTTTATAAAACCAAACTTATTTATTTCAATACCGAAGATCAAAGTGCATATGTTTTAACAAAAGTTCTTCCAAATGTCAGATTTAGAACTTTGAGAACTAAACTAAAAGTGTGTAACTATTTAGGTAAGGAGAAGATTTGTTGAGCATGTGCCTACAACAATCGATTGAGTGATAGTTTATTTTCTAGTTTGTAGGGATTTGTTTATGCTACTTATGTTTTGAATGTTATGCTTTTTTTTTTTTTAATTTTAAGTAATGTTATTATGCCCACAAAATAAGAGATTGAAAACTGATACAATTTGTACACTTTATATAAAGCCTTTTAATAAAATATAAACATGTGTTTTCATTCTACATTATCCTTTTCTCAATACTTTTATAAACACAAAATTACAACGTTGATTAATCTTTAGGATAGACCAGAAGTTTAAGTGAAGAATCTAACTCATTCAAACATCATAGCTCTTAAAACCTTTTTGTAGAGATTCCAACCATGGACGCTAATGATATTGAAAAAGAAACACTTCCCAATCAAACCAATGCTATTCATGACTTTTTTGCTTGATTAATATTATCCTGATTGAAGGAATTAACTTCCCTCTACAAAGAATGGAAGTTGGGATGAATCGAAATCAAATAAAACAAATAGAGGAATTTGGGTTTTCTTTTTAGCAATAACATGATAAGGGCATCCCTTCCACAAAAACTTACGAATCCTTGATTCTTTACCATTTTCCTTGATTGATTTGAGCAAAGAGATCGATTTTGTGCAGAGCTCCATAACTTTAACGCCCAAAGTTGTTTTCTTCCCTTTCCTCATTGATATTTCCTTCGTGAGAAATCTTGTTCTACAAATTGAGAAATTTAGGGATCGAATACCATGTGTGATATTTGTACTTGTCTAAGCATCACTATATTAACATCATGTATCTTCGTGAGTGTTATCTATTTTCTACTATTTGATAATTCAAACTTTGCCTACAACACTAACAATATCTGTTTTCAATCTTAGTTATGCTAGTGCTTGAATTTGTTGTGAAAATTTTAGCAATAGTTCTTGTTTCACAAATGATTGGCTTGATCATGTATCTTTTATGAATGTTTACTTTTCTAATTATTGCTACTTCTAAACAACAAGATTTGTTTAATTATAATATTATGTTTGGTGTCTTAGAAAACATACCAAAAAATTTGTAGGTTTCCTTAATTTTCAATTTGCAACAATTCAACTAAATTGAAGAGATGTATCTAGATTAAGACATACCAACACTCATATGCTAATATGCAGCGATCAAATGTTTGGCAAGAAATCAATTTTTTTATTCAAATGATTGGAAAATCTTGCTTTTGAGCTCAAAATGATTGTAAGCTTATTTCTAACTAGTACAGGTTGATTGCCGACTATTTTTATCAATTGATTTGAATAAAGAAACTAATTTCTTACTAGCTGTTCAGTCACTACGAATTAACATTAATGTGTTGTTGCATGTTACTTTGAATTTGTTAGGAAAATGCTTTAGGATTGAAACATCCCACGTTCTAATTATGTTTGTTGATGATTTCCTAGTCTTAAGGAGTCAGTTAGGAAGTTTTAGGTGTTTTTATTATCTCGTTTTATGTTCATGACTTATCCCTAGGACCATGTTATTAGTGGGTAGTTATTTTTTAAGCTTTATAAATTGTAAGGTTTTTGATATTAATATGTAGATTAGTCTTTCTCATTCAACATATTATATACGTCTTCCTCTATTAAGAAAACTCTGTTATTCTGTTTTTTATTTTTCTGAAAATCTCTAACAATTGGTATTAGAGCTATTTTCTTACGGGACCTATAGAATGGACTCCGAAGCAAGTTTCTCCCAAGCAGCTCTTCCAGTTTTCAATGAGGAAAACTATGATCTTTGGGTTGTCCAAATGGAGGCTTACCTAGAAGCTTTGGATCTCTAGGAAGCTGTAGAAGAAGATTATGAAATTCTTCCACTCCCGGACAATCCCACCATGGCTCAGATCAAGAATCATAAGGAGAAAAAGAACCGAAAAAATAAGGCAAAATCATGTCTTTTTGCTGGAGTCTCTACAACCATCTTTACTAAGATCATGACACTCAAACCAGCAAAACTAATTTGGAATTATCTAAAGGCGGAATATGTTGGAGGTGAAAGAATTCGAAGCATGCAAGTGCTAAATTTAATGAGGAAGTTTGAACTTCAAAAGATGAAAGACTTTGAGACAATCAAGGACTACACAGACAAATTGTTACGTATTTCCAACAAGATATGGCTATTGGGCAGGGATTTTGCAGATTTCAGAAAGGTATGAAGCATCTATCGCTTCATTGGAGAACACAAAGGATCTATCTAACATCACTTTGGTAGAAGTGCTACATGCCTTGCAGGCCCAAGAGCAACGAAGATTGATGAGGCAAGATCATGATGTTGAAGGTGCTCTTCTAGCCAAGAGCCAACCACCTAAAACCTATAAGAGGAATAATCTAACTAGCAATTAGATCAGTGCGAATAATTACAACAAAGGAAAGGGTGTAAAGAAAAATTACCCACCTTGTCAACATTGTGGCAAAATGAGTCACCCTTCATTTAGATGTTGGAAGAGACTTGATGCTATATGCATCAAGTGCAATCAAATGGGACATGAAGCAGTCATATGCAAGAGAAAAATCAGCAGCAAGAAGAAAAAGCTAAGGTTGCTGATCAAGAGGAGGAAGAGGAAGATCAACTCTTTGTAGCCACGTGTTTTGTAAGCAGTGAAGAGAGTGAGAACTGGCTAATTGACAGTGGTTGCACCAATCATATGACCAATGACAAGGAGTTTTTCAAAGATTTAAAGCCAACCAATATCACTAAAGTCAGTGTAGGAAATGGTGATTATATTTCAGCTAAAGGCAAGGGAACTGTTGCATTAGCTAGTTGCTCAGGTACAAAGTTTATCCTTGACGTACTTTTTGTACCCGAAATTCAACAAAATTTGTTAAGTGTTGGGCAATTGATTGAAAGAGGTTTCAAAGTTACTTTTGAAGACAACTTTTGCTTGATTAGAGATGCAGCTGGTTAGGATATTATTAAAGCAAAAATGAAAGGAAAAAGTTTTGCTCTAAATCCGTTGGAGGAGGAGCAAGTTGCTTTTCCAATCAAGGAAAACATCACACAAGTTTGGCATAAGAGGCCCAGGCATTATCACCACCAAGGGCTGCTGCAAATGAAGTCCAAGAACATGGCAGCTGACCTTCCGGAACTTAACGATCATATACGAACCTGCAAATCTTATCTATTTGGAAAGCAAAAAAGGAAGCCTTTTCCAAAGTTAGCAAATAGAGCCACTTGTAAGCTGCAATTAGTCCATACAGATATACCTGGACCTCAAAAAACTCCTTCTTTAGCAGGTAATCGATATTATGTTGCCTTTATTAATGATTTCACAAGAATATGTTGGATTTTTTTCTTAAAATATAAGTCAGAAGTGGCTGGTGCATTTTGGAAGTTCAAAAAATTAGTGGAGAATCAAAGTGGCAACCAAATTCAAACTCTAAGATCTGATAATGGCAAGGAGTACATGTAAAAAAACTTTAATTTGTTTTGTGAGGAAGCTGGCATTGAGCATCAATTAACCACTCCCTATACTCCACAACAGAATGGGGTGACTGAAAGAAGAAACAAATACATCTTAGAAATGACTAGATGTATGTTGCATGAGAAGAATCTACCTAAAAAGTTTTAGGCAGAAGCAACTCATATGGCTGTTTTCTTGCAAAATAGACTCCCCACAAAAGTAGTCAAGGATCATACACCATATGAGGCTTGGTATGATTACAAAACTTCTCTAAGTTTTCTCAAAATATTTGGCTGTTTGTGTTTCACTCATGTTCACAGAGCAAGCATGACAAGCTTGATAAAAGAGCATCACCAGGAATTTGTATAGGCTATAACACTGTCAGCAAAGCCTATAAAATTTTTCAGCCACAAATTGGAAGCATTATAGTTAATAGAGATGTCTACTTCGTAGAAGATGAAGAGTGGAACTGGGATGAAACAAAGAAGAAGAATCAAACTGTGGCAAACCTACAGTTTAAGCTCTCTGCTTCAAGAATCGAAGAAGAAGAGGATTGGCAAAATGAATTGGTAGATGATGCTCCTGTAAGAGGTACTAGACCATTATTTAATATTTATGAGAGGTGCAACATTGTTGTTTGTGAACTTGTAGATTTTAGAGCAGTCGAGGAAGACCAAAATTGGATGGCTGCAATGAAGGAGGAATTGTTTATGATTGAGAAGAACCAAACATGGGAATTGGTTGATCGGCCCTAGGATAGAAAGGTGATTGGAGTCAAATGGGTGTACAGAACCAAGCTAAATGCTGATGGCTTTATCAACAAACACGGGGCAAGACTTGTTGTGAAAGGCTTTGCCCAAATCCTTGGTGTGGATTACTTAGACACCTTCACACCAGTTTCTCGCTTAGACACCATAAGGCTTTTGCTTGCGGTAGCTGCTCAAATGAATTGGAAAGTGTATCAACTTGATGTAAAATCAACATTTTTAAATGGTATTTTACATGAAGAAATATATGTTGAACAGCTTGAAGGTTTTGTGAAGAGTAAAGAAAAGGACAAGGTCTATCTTCTCAAAAAGGCTCTTTATGGGTTGAAACAAGCTCCAAGAGCTTGGTACAACAGAATAGATGACCATTTACTAAGCATCAGTTTTAAAAAAAGCTTTTCTAAGGCCACTCTTTACGTTAAACATTGGGGAAACGATGTTTTGATAGTTTCACTTTATGTTGATGATCTTTTGCTGACAGGAAATAATGCATGGTTGATTCAAGAATTCAAACAAAAAATGATGAAGGTTTTTGAGATGACAGATCTTGGATTAATGAGCTTCTTTCTTGGAATGAAGATTAAGCAGGCTGAGTATGAAGTATTCATTTTCTAGAAGAAATATTCCAAGGATATTTTGGAAAAGTTTAAGTTTGAAAAATGCAAGGAAGAAAACACTCCTATGAATCAAAAGGAAAAGTTGTGCAAGGAAGATGGAGCTGATAAAATTGAGGAGGGATACTCTAGAAGTTTAATTGGTTGCTTGATGTATCTTACTGCAACACGCCCTGATATTTTAAATGCTGTAAACATTTTGTCCAGGTTTATGCATTGTGCAAGCGAATTACATCTCAAAGCTGCCAAGAGAGTGATTCGATATGTCAAAGGTACAAGTGATGTTGGTGTTAAATTCACAAGGAGCAAAGAATTTAAGTTGGTTGGTTTCTCTGACAGTGACTGGGGAGGTTCCATTGATGATATGAGAAGTACTTCAGGCTACTGTTTTACTCTTGGATCTAGTGTTTTCTCATAGAGCTCAAAGAAACAAGAAATTGTGGCACAATCCACCGCTGAAGCAGAATTCATCGCAGCAACAACTGTTGTCAATCAAGCCTTGTGGTTAAGGAGGATTTTAATGGATTTGAATCTAGAGCAGAGAGAAAGCACCAAGATTTTTGTTGACAAGCAAGCTGCTATTGCTATTTCCTATAATCCCGTGTTTCATGGAAAAGCTAATCATTTCAATATCAAGCTATTTTTCTTAAGCGAAGTGCAAAAAGAAGAATTTGTAACTTTGGTTTACAGCAGTTCTGAAACTCAGTTAGCAGATATGTTCAAAAAATCACTTTCAATCAGTAGGTTTGAGACTTTAAGACAAAAAATTGGTGTTTACAGCTCCTAAAGCAAGGAAGAATGTTAGGAAAATGCTTCAGGACTGAAACATCCCACGTTTTAATTATGTTTGTTGATGATTTCCTAGTCTTAAGGAGTTAGTTAGGAAATTTTAGGTGTTTTTGTTATCTCGTTTTATGTTCATGGCTTATCCCTAGGACCATGTTGTTATTGGGTAGTTACTTTTTAAACTTTATAAATTGTAAGGTTTCTAATATTAATATGTAAATCAATTTTTCTCATTCAACATATTATATACGTCTTCCTCTGTTAAGAAAACTCTGCTATTCTTTTTTTTATTTTTCTGAAAATCTTTAACAAAATTTAACTTTTCAAATCTTAATTAAATTGCTGCAAAATGAGAATTAAGATGTTTAATACATTTTTTTATTCTTTCTAATACACGAAACATCAAATTATATCCTATAAAGAGTTCTTGATGTTCATAAGCAGAAAAAATGGTAAAATAAAGATTAAAAAAAAATAAGGGATCAATCCAATGGTCTATTAACCAAGATTATTGCTAAAATTAACAAAACAAATTCCAACACAGGCATGACTAAGATTGAATAACAAGTTTTTTTAGGATAGTGCAAAGTTTTTATTATCAATACTAGCAAAATAGATAACATTTTTTGGGAATAAAAGATGTAACAATAATATTGTGTTCGGCCAAATTTTTTTTTCCCACCATATGTTGAAAAAAATGTGACAAAATATGAACTAAAACAGTGAAAAGTTTGGTAACCATGTCTCTTATTTCTTTAATAACTCAATTTCACTATTTTACATTGACTAAGGAGTAAGAAGATGTTTGTTAAAGTTTATATGAAAGAAGGAATCATAAAAGTAATTAACGAAATAATCATAAGTTAAGTTTATATCAAAAACATTTCTTCTCACATTCATAAATTTTCAAAGTTGATGCTATTAATATATTTTTTTTGAATTCTTGAATAACAGGAGTTTGAATTTATTGCAATTTCAATCTTTCATTTTTGAATTATTGAAATTTAAATTTATTAAAGTCTTTTTTTGCATTATTGGTTTATATTTTCATGAAAAATCTTTTGAAATGAGATATATACACTCTTATAATAAGTATTTGAAGGAAGTACAAACTTAACTAGCAGCACATTTCAAAAAATGTTTTATGGAAGTATCAACCAAGAATGGAAGAAGGGATTTTTAATGCATTCCAACTTTGGTAATTCAAAAATGAAAAAAGAAATTGTAATATATTCCAACTCCTGAAATTCAACTGAATGGAAGAAGGAATTTTAATGGATTCCAACTCTAGTAATCTAATCTAAAGGAGGTAAGAGTACTTATCATTATCTTACTAATTATTTTAATCATCCTCTCTTTTTCATTGCATATTCTTTTATTTATATCTCATTCTTTCATATAAACGTTAACTACTTTCTTCCTTTACATTTTCAAATGTAAAATAATAAAAAATAAGTTGTTGAAGATATAAGAGACATCATTACCAAGATGCTCATTATTTTTGTTGCATTTGTCACATTTTTTTCAACTAATTATGGCAAAATCTTTTGTTCGAACAAAACACTATATTAACATCCTTTATTCTCATGAGTGTTGTTTATTTTCTAGCGATTGATAATTCAAACTTTGCCAAAATACCCTAATAACACCTATTTTTTTTTTTTTATCTTAGTCATACTAGTGTTGGGATTTGTTGTGTCAATGTTAGCAACAAATATTGTTTCACAAATCATGTATCTCTTATGGACTTTGATTTTACAATTGTTTCTACTTATAAACAACAAGACTTTTTTAAATAGTATAATTTAATGTTTGGTATATTAGAAAGATTAAAAAAGCTTATAAGTTTTCATAATTTCCAATTTGCAACAATTCGACTAAATTGAAGAGATAGATTCAGAGTAACACCCAACAACATTTAGTATGAGGAATCAATCAATACTAATAAGAAGCTTGATGTTTTAAAAACTATTTTTTATGTTCTGAGATAAATTTTCATGTGTAAACATTATACTAAACTTTGTAATTTTCCCTTTATCTATATCATCAAAGTTGTTTTCTTTTTAAATTTATTCATATATTTGCCCTAAATATTCACCTTTGAGTTTGTTTTAGTATCTTTGATCTCTTACATATGTCTCAAGAATGTTTGAATGATTTTGAAAGGTTCCTCCAAAGTCGTTGCTTACTCATCATATGAACTGATCTTATAAATTAGCAAGGTTACTTTTAACACATTAGTTACTATGAAAGCTTTTTTAGCAATATATCTATCATTAAATCTTCTCATATTTTTATTTCTTTTCAATTATATTTTCCAATGCGATCAATCTAGCTTCATCCAAAACATTCATTACACATCGAAATATAATAGTGATTGGATGGAAAATCTTCTAATTTTAGAATTTGAACTGATTGTAAGCCTATTTCTAATTAATGTTGTTTGTTGTCGACTATTTTTATTAATCATATTAATATAGAAATTGATTTCTTGTAAAACGTTCCATCATTACAAATTAACATGTGCATATTGTTGAGTTACCTTGAATTTAACTCTTCAATCTAGTTTGAATTGCAACAAATTGAGAAATTAAGATGACTCATATTTTTTATTTTTTCTAATACACCAAACATCATATTATACTCTCTAAAAAGATCTTGATGTTTAGAAACATGAACAATGATAAAAATAAAGATCCAAAAGAGATTACATTGATTGCTTATACAATTTATCTTCCAAGATTACATAATTTAAAGTCTGGAACTTAATTTTTCCCTCAATATTCATCAAAGGATCAACACAATATTTCATTATTGATTTCCTTTAATCATTTCATTCCCATTATCATATCATAGAAATTGAGTGTTGCAGTCACTTTGAATCTCCATAATTTTATTGAATTTCATAAATACTCCATCCACTTCATGTTTGAACTTTAAGAAAAAAATCCAGCACATTCTTTTATAATCGTCTATGAAAAGAATGAAGTATAGAATACCTTGTAACAATGATGTTCTTTAAGGTAATGCCACATTTTTGTGAATTAGTTGCAACTTTTGAGAGACTCTCCAAAATGATTTTAGAAATAACTTTCAATTTTTCTTACCAAATTGATGAGCATTACAATTTGTTTGGCAAATGATAAAAAAATATCAGTAAACCTTTTTTCATGTCTTTCTTCTCCATGTTCAGCATTTTTTGAAAATGACAATGATCAAGTCTTTTATGCCAAAGTTCTGTGGGACTAAATTAAGTATAATAGGTTGCCTGCTCCATTTCTGTTGGATCAAATAAGAAACTTTTAGCTTTCATTTTAATCCTTAGAATCTCTTGACCGAAAATGTCATAGATAAGACAATGTTAATCTTGAAAGGATATTTTAAATATCATTTTAATCAGTTGACCTACACTTAACAAGTTTTGGTCAATGTCAAGAACATAAAGAACATCTGAGATTGTTTTTGTACTTGAACCTATTGAAATTACAATGGTTCTTTTTCCCTTTGCAGGGATATAACCACCATTCCCTATTCTGACCTTAAAGACTTTAATGGGCTCCAAGTCCTTGAATAGAGCCTTGTTATATGTCATGTGGTTCGTACAACCATTATCAATCAGCTAGCATTTTGAACTATTTCTTGCTGAAAAATTGTTGCAGCAAAAAATATGATCTCCATCTTGCTCAACAACTTGGGCATTGACTCCATGTTGTTGGAATTTGCTTCTACATATCACTGCTTCATATCCAAGGTAATTGCACTTACTACATTTTGTGTCAGGCCTTTTCCAACACTTAAATGGTGGATGACCCATCTTTCCACAATGTTAACAAGATGAATAATTTTTCTTTTTACTCTTATCCTTACTTTGGTTGTGGGCATTCTTTTAATTGTTTGCTGGCTAGTTCTTGTAATTTTTCTTTCTACTGTTTCCAGTTTCATGACGCTTTCCTGGTAGAGCACCTTCAACCATGTAATACTGTCTCATAAGCCTCCATTACTCCTGCGCCTAGAAGGCATGTAACACTTTTGACAAAGCGATCTTAGACAAATCCTTTGTATTTTCTAATATGATTATTGATGCTTCATATCTTTCAAGCACTATAACAAGATTTTTTTTCTATAATTCTAGAATTAGAAAAATCAGTTCCTAATAATTTTACCTTATTAGCTATGCCAAGAAACATGTCTGAGTATATTTCAATTGTCCCACTTTCATTATCATTAATGCATTCTATCATCAATAAATGAATGAAAGATGTGACTATGTGGAATATAATTATTACCAATATGCTTTTAAAGATTCTTTGTTTTAATTTTGTCTATGAAATGGTTATTGTATTAAGTGATTTTGACCAAAGAGGTAAAAATTTATAACTTATAAAATAGGAAGCAACAAATAATAGGAACAAGACATAAGAAAATTATTGCTTAAATAGTATGTATGCAACAAAATTAAATTGTGATTTAATCACAAGATCACAATTTTCTACTCGTAGTATAAAGTTGACATTAAAATCATTTTCTACAGATGCTTTTGAAAATTGTGGTCTTAGCAAAAGACCATATATACAAACAAAAAATATTTAACTACACATTTAACTACACCTACTCTGGAAATCTGTGGCATATACGTAAGGGCACAGTACAAAAACGTGGCCTATAACAACATTCAAAAACTGTGGCCTATAACAACATTCAAAAACTGTGGCCTATATGTAATTCACAAAACTGTGGTTTATACATTTGGTCACATTGTTGAAACCGTAGTCTAAAACAAAATTTAAAAAAATGTGGCTTATACTTATTTTGAAAAACCCTAGCCTATTCAATCAGCAAAGACAATGAGTTTTGGTGAAGTGTGGTCTAAAATAAAAAATCGTGGTTTATTACAGTAGACTATTGTCACATAGACCATGTGACAGAAACCGTAGCTAAACTGTGGCCTTAACCTTAAATCACAACTTTTACACCAAAGGCCATAATTTTATTTTGTTTCCAAATATTTTAAATATTGTAATGCCTTCATTCTTTGAAGCTCGAATTCCCTTATCAAATTTAACACTTTCATGCATCAAAACCTTTCATCTCCTGCATATTCTCTATTTAAATAATCTTAGATTACCTTTGTTGTTTTTAAAGTCATGATCTTAGTGAAGATGGTCATTGAAACACCAGCAAAGAGATGATTTTTCCTTTGCCTTCCAAGTTTTTCTCTACTTGTGAAATTTTATCTGGGCCATGGTGGGGTTGTGTGGTAGCGAAGAAACTTCGTAATCTTCTTCAACATCTTTCCAAAGATCCAAAGCCTCTAGGTAAGTCTCCATTTTGACAACCTAAAGATCATATTTTTCTCCATAAAAAATAGAAGGAGAAACTTGTGAGAAATTTGATTCAGCATCAATATCATAAGTTCGTAAGAAAAACAGCTTTGATACTAATTTTTTGGTTTACAAGAGAAAAAATAAAACAAAAAAGCAAAGGGACGAGATATTGGAATTGTGAGAAGAAAGAAAAAACAAGAACTTCTTGTTTGTTTCATTCAATGAGCAACATTATATTTATAGTAAACTAAGAATAAAAAAAATTGAATTGCTCCTAAAGTTTATGAACTACTTACTTGCTCACAAAGTTTAGGAACCTACTTACTTGCTCATAAAGTTTAGGAACTATTTTCTCATGAAATCTAGAAATTATTTATCCGTAAAGTCTATGAGTTATTTATTGGCTAAACTGAACCAAACAAATTAAAGACTACTACAAAAACAAATGTTTAACAATTATGATCATTTGCTCAATTTGATAACTTATGCCCTGCAACCATTTGTGCAAACTCATTAGCTTGTACATTCTCAATTTGAGGGATGTACCGATTGTTCTTAAGGAAGCTTAAAAGGTTTATTTTTTGATATATTCAGCATCGGTTGTTACAATAGAAGGTTTCAAGATCTATGATCTTAGAATAGGTTGTTCTTGCATGAATGAGTGATAATTTTTATATTATCAAAGTTAGGAAAATCTTGTGAGGGAAAAATTTCTTACTTGATGAACGATTAAGATAGATTAATCTCTCTAGGATAGACGAAAAGTTCAAGAAAGAATTTTCCCCTAAGTCATTTCGGATGATATTAATTGGACGACGAGGCTATAGAATGCTCTTTTTTATATTCAATAATTTCTATTTGAATGTCTTCAGCGCCAATTTTTGAAGTCTCTGTAAAACAAGGTTTGAAGAGCTCTGATGTTTGAATAGGTTGCTATGGCATAAAGAAATAATAATGTCTGCATTATCAAGGTATGCCAAATTAATCTTGTGGGGAAGAAATTCTTGTTCCTGAATCCGCTACAAAAGGGTAAAACCCATCAACTACTATGATAATAAGGTACAATAAAAAAAGAGAAAACTTCAGAGATTATGGGATCAAACCTTTATAATGATGCAATCATAAGCTCCCATGCATTCCTCCATTTTGATAACAAATCCCTTGACCTAAATATGAATAAAAATGCAAAAATTTAGGGGTTATAATGGAGATATATACAATGCTAAATGACTAATTGTTATGTTCATCTTAAAATTTGTCATCCACCCCAAATAAAAAATTCAATATGAAGGTTTCACACCTAAACTTTTTCTACCTTAACTCATGAAAAACATATGATGCTAAATGACTAATGCTATATTCATCAAGAAATTTATGTCACCCACCCCAAATAAAAAAATCTAATACGGAAGTTCCACACCTAAAATTTTTACTTTAACTCATGAAAAGAAAAACTAATACTTTAAATGCATCTAATCACAATGGTAAACTTGAGTGGGACAAAAATTATGGATTTAAAACATAATCATTATTAAAGGAGTGGTAACCTCTACCATGAATAATGTGGATTATATTACTAAATACTATAAAAAAATTTAACGTTTTTGACAGTTAAAAAATAGGTTTTAGCAGTTTAAAACTGCCACAATAATTATTACCAACGTTTTTAAAAAAACGCTAGAACTATAAATAGTTTTTAGAGATTTTTTCTTAACCGTTGATAAAACTGTAAAAAAAATAAAATAAACGTATTTATTGATGGTTAAAAACTGCCACATATTTTTTAAATTAATAAAAAAATAAACGTATTTTTTAATGGTTAATGAAAAATTAAACTAAACATTAACTAAAAACAACCAAACATAATATCTATGAGAAATATTTTTTTTTTCTTACACCTAATCGAGGAAACATACCTATTTTTTAAAAATAATTTATAATATAATATAATCATCAATATTTATTCTTCATTTACATGTATATATATATATATATATATATATATATATATATATATATATATAAAGAAAAGGTTACTTGTAACAACTAACTACCTCTGTCCCTTGCATCTTTCACTTTCATTTAAATATATCTCTATTTCAATCATGATTCATTTTACGTGCTTCTCTGGGGATTCCCTTATTAGTAAAGGACAATACTCATTTACTTTATGATTAAGAAAATCATCAAAGACATAATTTGTTGAACATAAAAGATTGTGAATTATGTAGTCTTTGTGTATTAATTCTCTATCAATTAATTAAAAAAGGACCTTCATCTCATAAATTCTTACACCAAGTAGACATATGACAATAGGATCATTATTCAAAGATAACTATCACCATAGAATAGGAGAGGGCCAAACCTGCAAAACTATTAGAAATTATCAAACTACTGTTCATTATACCTCTAGTAATCCTTTAGGGAAAAATCCTGTCTTTAATTTTCTACTGTACTACAATGCTCAATCTTCCGAATATCTATGACTATATCATTCAAATCAATGTTGTCATCTTTGCTTTATTTTTGCGGTTGATATTTATTCACTTGTGATAATGACCTGCATTCCATTTATATAATCTGACTTGTGTAAGGACTTGTTTGAAGGCCATATTATAGCAACGTGCATGAAATTCAGTTAAAGGAGGTCACCAATTTCCCATAAAAAATTTTGCTGTTCAAATATAATAGTCATGAATAATAATATGCCCCTTACAACTTTCTATGTAGGTCGTATTAAAGACCACTTTAACTTTCATAACTTTTCTTGTTTTTAAGTTTAGAGCATAAAAAATAACATACTTTAGAAGTCTACAACATCTACTTATACCAATATTTGGTCTGTAACAAAAAAGGAAGACAAGTGTATTGTGTGAAGAGTTGAGTATTTTCCTATTCATTTGGAAGGACACTACTACATATTATACTTTTTGTGACATATATCAGATGTAACACTTTTTAAAAATGTTACTAAAATTAATAGGTAACATTTTTTATATTTTTGTAACATTTTTTAAATGTTACTAATAATATTTTGCAACATAAATCAGATGCAACACTTCTTAAAATGTTACTAAAATTAATAGGTAACATTTTTTATATTTTTGTAACATTTTTCTAATGTTGCAAAAAATGTAATATGTTGTAATGACAACATGACACTACTTCAGTACCACTAAAAATAAGATAAAAACCACAACATATGTAGATAAGAGATAGACCTCATCTTCTATATGCAAGTACAATAGTCAAGACTCAACTAATGCAACATGGCAAACAAATTGCAAAATGCAATCAAACTTGGATATTTTTCTTAGTTATATTGAAACTACAAGTGCAAAATATGAAGTTGCAAAGACTGAAATAGGAAAAATATCATAAGTCAGGACACCAATGGACTTCTAATCGTGACACATTATGAAAATGGAACTATAAAGCAACCAACTAGTAGAGAGAAAAATGTCATGTAATCTTAGGTAGGTTGAATTAAAATCATAGGAATCATGTAATTATATTCAACCATGTAAGAAAGAGAAGGATTACATGACTACAACACCACATGGGATAGACAAGTTCAAATATGACTATCTAAAAGAACTAACCTGGTCTCTATCCTTGATACCATAATCTTTAAGATAATCTATGTTTGTACCTAGCTTGTGTCCATGATAGCATAAGAAAAATTGCTTCCAAACATGTGACCTAAACAAATGAAGGGAAAGAAAAGGCTCAGGTAAGACAAGATATTATGGTAATTTAGTAATCGGAAGAAAGAAATTAATAAAGTACAGAACAACTGGAATACTAAAAATTGATATTTACTGTCATTAAAATATAAGAAAGAAAAACAAAAAAGAATTAGAAGTTGGCAAACAAATGAATAAGCATTTAAAACATACTTATTAATAGTAAAACGTAATGCCTTGCATCCTCTGGAGTTTGTGCTGCAACAACGGCAAATGATATTACAAAATCAAGTGATTCCTTCTCAATTTTTACATTTACAAAAAAACCAAATTCTACATTTACAAAATTACAATATGATAATACCTTCAAATTCTATATTTACATGTTGTCGCAACCGTAATTCCGACGAGACGGCGAACTCAATACAATTTTAAAATGAATTTATTTGATATGTGTGGAGTCACCACCAAATTTTTGTTTAAGGGAAAAAGATTTGGAAAAACCCTAACTCGAGTAAGAGATTTAGGTTCGGGAGTCGGTTACGAGTGGGCAAGGTGTTAGGCACCTCACTCGCCCGTTTCGAAGAACGGTACCCTTAAACTGAGTGTGTGACTTCTTTGAAAATCGTTTGATCCCTTTAATTAGAGTGAAAATAAATAGATTGATGGAGGTTGTCGCAATCGTAATTCCGACAAGACGACGAACTCGCTAAAATTTTAAAAATGAGTTTATTTTTGGATCAATGTGGAGTCGCCACCAAATTTTTATTTAAGGGAAAAATATTTGGATAAAACCCTGACTCCAGGAAGAGATTTAGGTTTGGGAGTCGGTTACGAGTGGGGAAGGTGTTAGGCACCCCGCTCGCCCGTTCCAAAGAACGGTACCCTTAAACTGAGTGTGTGATTATTAAAAAATGTTTGATCCCTTAGTTAATTTGAAAATAAATAACTTGATGGAGGTTGGCCTGACAGGACTTGATCTTGCTCCTACGTATTCCCCGGTGCAATGGGAAACTCAAGGCTTACGTATGTTTGATTTGAAGGCTTGACCTTCAGAGGTGCTTAAAGAGGAGTGTTTGGAAATGAATGGTGCTCGAAGGCTTGACCTTCGAAGCTGCTTTGAAAAAGAGTATTTAAAATTGACTAAAGTATTTTGAAAATATTTTAAGGAGAATCCTTAGTCCACATATGCACAGGATCCAAGACAACTACGGCTGCACTGGGATCCATACGAATTCCTAAACCCCGAACAGTAGAAAAAGCTACTAGTTCGTGCTTAGGGTTCGTCGCGTGAGACTTAGAAATTCAAAAATAAATTTTCCTTGAAATTTATTTGAAAGGGATTCTTAGTCCACATATGCACAGGGTCCAAGACAACTACGACTGCACTTGGGGGCCATATGAATTCCTAAACATCGAACAGTAGAAAAAGCTACCAGTTCGTGCCTAGGGTTCATTGCGTGAGACCTAGAACAAAAGAATTTAATTTGAAAATGATAAAGATAAAGAGATGAATGAGCTTAAGTAAAAAGGATTGATGGATTTAAACTAAAGAAATAAACTTGATTCTGAATGAAGTTGATTTGACTTTGAGAAAAGAAAACTTGAACTTGATTTGATAAAAAAAAAGGAATTGAACTTGATTTGACTTTGAGAAAAGAATTGAACTTGATTTGAAAATTTAAGGAAAAAGAATTAAATTTGATTCGGTTTTGAGAAAAAAAGAATTAAACTTGATTTGGAAATTTAAGGAAAAAGAATTAAACTTGATTTGGAAATTTAAGGAAAAAGAATTAAACTTGATTTAAGTTGGAGGAAAAAGGAATTAAACTTGATTTGGAAATTTAAGAAAAAGGAATTAAACCTGATTTGGAAATTTAAGGAAAAAGAATTAAACTTGATTTGGTTTGGAGGAAAAAGAATTAAACTTGATTTGAAAATTTAAGGAAAAAAAATTAAACTTGATTTGGAAATTTAAGGAAAAAGAATTAAACTTGATTTGGTTTGGAAGAATTAAACTTGATTTGGAAATTTAAGCGAGGGAACTGGTTGAAATGAAGGAGTGGGCTTGAAATTTTATGGAAAATTACTTGATTTTAGTTTGAGAAATCTAAAAGAAATTGAACTTGATTTGGGAAAATGCTTGAGGTTATTTGAATGAAAGAATTAAAATTGGTTCGAAAAAATGAATTTGATTTATTTAAACGAAAGGATTAAAATTAGTTAAAAAGAATTTGATTTAAAACAAAACAAAAGAGAAAAAATATTTTTGGTTGGGGTTAATTTGTAATTTCTGGAAGTACGGGGGCCAATTTATAATTTCTAAAAGTTTAGGGGCTTGATTGAGATTTTGGAAAATTGAGGGATCTGTAATTAGGAGAAGCTCTTTGATGAGGCTTGCTTTATTAAAGGATTGACATGGAAGAGGCTTGCTTTATTAAAAATAGGAGTTGGTTTCCAGGGGTTTCGAACCCGTGTCTTGGAAGGTACAAGAGGCGCGCCTGCCACTAGACTGAATGCTTGGTTTGTATTCTGATGCTCAACTTTTAATTTAAAACATTTTGAAAGCTATGTAATTCCCATATAAGAAAATTAAAAGGGAAAGTACTGAGTATGGGGTTCGAATGGTGTACCTGGAGGATGCAGGAGGCGCACCCTTCTAGCCACTAGGCCAAGCTCGTGATTGTGATTTTTATCGCCCCCAATTAACTTATAAGCTACCTTCATGAATATGAATTAAGACCTGTCTTGTGAACCGCATGGGATGTTTGTTTCTTAAAATGCTCGCGACTGGGATTCGAACCCCTCGCTCCTTGCATGTGCGTTGGCTGAGCCAACCACCTGAACCAAGTGGCTTGCTGGGTTGTTCATGTGTCGATTAATTTTAAGACAGTTTCCTGGGAGCAAATGCATGGCTTTGTATGGCTTCCTCCTTTCTCAATGATGTTGTTTTCAGAATCAATGGGGGCTATATCCACGGACATCCCTTTGCAACTAGATTCATCTCTCAAAGAACAAAGGATAGAGCCAGATCTTCCCCGAGATTAGAGTCTGTATTGGCTAGTCCTGGTTGCTTTCCTCGTCCTTTGAGTCTGGGGTCCCACCTCCAAGACTCTGATTTGATCAAGTCCCAGGCTTCCCTGGTTACAAGGCACCACCAGCAAAGAAATCACATGTGATTCCTGATCCTACCGCACAAAATTCCTCTGTTCTTCACACCAAGGTTTCAACGCCTACGAAGGCCAATGCTACTAGGCCTTAATTTGGCAGTGGAGAAGAGGTAGGGAGTTCAGGGTCCGTGTACGAAACACAAACTCGGCAATGGACATAGTTGTTCGCTCTATAGGCCTGTCTTATCATCCCGTATAGGAATGAGGTCAAGGGAGTTGTTCTGGTCCGTCCCCTACAACGTTGAAGGCAGCAAAATACATGGCTCGAAGCAACATAGGTTATTGCAGCCAACCTCCTCTAACATTTTCTAGATGATTATCTAGTTTAGGACATCTTTTCCGGTCCTATATGGTTAACAGTACTAACCTGTCGTACCAGAAACTATTCTAGCCATGATCTACTAGCCGGGACCCATGGATAAGTGACCCTAGTACCCTCCCTCAATTTGCCTCTAACTTTCATCTTTGCTTTGGTACATGGAAGGCTAGAATCTGCCACTATCTTGATCCTTGAGACTGATCCTATGCCCTGGGAGTATACTTACGACCTCGGTCAAGGAATAGGAAAGATTCACATTCTATTCAAGGCGCACTTCGGGTTTGGAGGCTTCCTAATAGATAGATGGAGAAGTTTTGTGGCAAATCTCAGGTTGTATTCTTTTACAAATATCTACCTAGTATGATCTGGTAATCTTTCTGCCAGTTTCTATTGTCCCCCATCAACTACTAACTATTCTCAATCATCTAGCACATGTTAGTTATTGCTACCAACGAGTCTTAATCAAACATCATCATCTATAGGTGTTAGGAAGACACCGCTAGCGTCTATACCTATTCATGCTTTGAGTCTAATAGAGCATAATAATTTTGTTAATGATGAGGACTCAAACAACTAACCTGACTCGTAACTATTCGCCGAGATGAATCCCGAACCGAACCCACTTCTCTACCTTCGACCGGTGCACATACTGGGGGTCATAGTTTAGGCATTATGATACTCGAACAGGCAAAGTGCTTTCCTTCCTTGAACATCCTTCCCTCCTACTTTCTCGAGCCTGCTTCCTCTACCTTCGATCCTCGCTTTTTCTTTTCTTCATTATGTATGTCTAAACTGTATTAAGGAAATGAGCATAGGAGTACTTGTTCCTACCTGAGGGGTTGCCGGAAATGTTCAGGTTTTTTTTTTGTTCTCTTGTCTTGGCCCAAAACCTCCGCCTTTTGAGGATCTTGGCGCTGCCAGCTTAAGAGAAGTTTTCCTCCTTTCAAAAGCCTCCTCCCTTTGTATCTTGATCCTCCTCTAGCCAAGGAGTTCTTAAGGAGCCTCCCCCCCAAAACCAGCGAGTACCGAGAGGTAGAAAACCAAACCTTTTCCAAAAGAGATCCCCCTCATGTGCTTCTGCATGCATTTTATTTTCGTTTTCGTCTTTTGTTATTTCTGTTTTAATTCTGTTAATTGTCTATTTTTACTCAATTTCCATCTTTATTTTTGCTTTTCTCTTCTTTATTATTTTATTTTTTCAGATTTTCATTTATTGCCTTTTATTATTATTAAATTAGTTTTGTTGTATTTTTAAATTATCTCGTATTCATTTCTATTTTTTTTTTATTTTTTCTACTTATTTATTATCTTTTTTTTTTAATTTTTCTGTTTTGAATAGAAGTTTTTTCTCTTTTAGAACTTTTTCTAATTTGACATTTATTTTTATCTTTATTTTTATTATTATTTTTTTTTTATTATATTTCTTTTTATTATTATATCTCAACTTTTTATTGATTTTTTTGTTTTTCATTATTTGTTTATTTATTATTTTTCCTAAATTGTTATTCATTTTTCTACTTTTATTATTTTTTTTATTTTCTTTACTTTTGTTAATTTCTGATTTTTGTTTTCTTATTTTTTTATTGTTTTTATTGATTCTTGTTAATTCTGTTTTTTTATTATTTATATATTTATATTTTGATTTTCAAAATTCTTTATTTTATTTGAATTTCATATTTTTATTTCCAAATTTAAATTCTTTTCGTTTTCTTATTCTTTTCCAAAAAATCTATTTTATTTTTAGTTTCTTCTTTTTATTTATTATTATATTATTTTTTTATTATCTTTCATATTTTTATTTTCACTTTTTATTTTATATTACTTTGTATTCTTTTAATTTTTCAGATTTTATCAACCTTTTTCTCTACTTCTTTTTATTTTTTTGTTTTCGTTAATTTTTCTTATCTGTTTTTCTTATCTGTTAATTTAAAATGTGGCCTCGGACATAAATGGGTGTTTACAAAGGTTAGCCTTACAGGACTTGATCCTGCTCCTATGTATTCCCCGGTGCAATGGGAAACTCAAGGCTTACGTAGTTTTGGTTTGATTTGAAGGCTTGACCTTCAAGAGGTGTTTGAATCGAAAATCAAATGCATTGTTGTCTTTTTTGGAAATATTTTAAGGGTGCAATCCCAATCCACATATGCACAGGGCCTAAGACAACTATGGCTGCACGTGGACCCATATGGACCTCTTAAACAACGAACAACAGAAAAAGCTACCAGTTCATTTTTAGGGCCTATTGTGTGAGATTAAAGAAAGCAAAAGCGAGATTTTTATTTTACTAAAAACAAAGGAAAGGAGGGGAAATCCCAATCCACATATGCACAGGGCCCAAGACAACAATGGTTGCACTTGGACCCATACAGACTTCTAAACAACGAACAACAGAAAAAGCTACCAGTTTGTTTTTAGGGCCCGTTGCGTGAGATTAAGGAATGCAAAATAGGTTTTTATTTGTTTGAAAACAAGGGAAAGGAGGAGCAATCCCAATCCACATATGCACAAGGCCTATGACAACAACGGCTGCACTTGGATCCATACAGACCTCTAAACAACGAACAATAGAAAAAGCTACGAGTTCGTTTTTAGGACCCATTGCGTGAGATTAAGGAAAGCGAAAATATTTTTATTTAATCGTTTTCTTGACTTGTAAATATGGAAGCGTGTGGGCTTAATCGGACTTTCGGGAAATTTGGGGGTCAAAAAATGAATATAAAAAGTTTGGGGGTCAAAATGTAAATATGGAAAGTTGAGGGTCAAAATGTAAATATGAAAGTTGAGGGGATAAAATGTAAATATCAAAAGTTGAGGGGCTAACATGTGAATATGGGAGTTTCAGGGACCTATTAGCAATTATGGGGAATTTTGGGGACCTGCATGTAATTTTAGGAAGTTGGAGGAATTAATGGTATTTGCTGAAAGGGTCTCTTCTTCGTTGAGACGTCCTGAGGTCTCCATCGTACCCCTGTTGCGGCCTCAGCCTCAAGTATTTCGACGTCATTGTTCCGGGCGTGCGTTGGGTGATGGGTCCTTGCACCTTCAGAGTATCGTAGCACGTCCGAGGATGGGAATAATCTTTGGAGGCTTCGACTAGGTACTGCCGCAAGCTACGAACTCTGCATGGGTCATGGGTGCAATCTTGGCTATTGGCTTCAAGCATCTCTCCTTTGAACCGGATGGCCACATTGCATGGTTTTGGGCATGGAGGGCCTCCTCGGAGGAGAAGAAGTACCCTGGGACCAGTAGTGGAGCAGTGACGAGGATCGGACATTTCGGGGCTTGCAACGCCCCCTGTTCTTTATCCATAGGTGGAGGTGGCCGAGCTCGCTACAGGTTATTACACCATCAGAGTAGGATTGCTATGCCTGAGAATCGCCTTGTGGCTTGCCTTTTGCTTCCAGATGAAGACTGGGCTCCCACACACGAGTTTGCCGCTCCTTACTTCCCTTCGTCAGGTCTCCCTCGATTTGAGTTCTCTCGGCTTTCTTCGCCGACGTCTAATGCATGGCACCGCTTGCCTTTGGGGTTGAGATACCCACTACTTCCTTCTAGCTGATCCTCCTGAGTCGGTGGGCCTCTGCTTTGCAAGCTCCTCTGCGTTTGGTCCTCTTGCCGAAGTTTGGCTTCAGATTTCCTCGTTGGATGCTGGTGGCAGGTGCTTTGAGTGGTGGCCGGCCGACGGGTCTCAATCACCCTGTCTGACGGGTCTCGTGGGAGTGTTGTTCCTTACTGGATGCGAACTCTAGACACCTCGAAGCGGTTCGTGAGCTCTTCCCTCCTTCCGAGACGTCACCCTCGAAGGACGCATCACCATTCACTCCTACATTTCCATGTCGACGTTCACGTATTACCCAGGAGGCTCGGGAATGGGTGGTCTACTCGCCTGAGGAATGCAACGCTGCGCTCGCGAGCTTTGGAGACATAGGTAGGTTGCATAGTCAAGATAGCTTAGCTCCGACTGTGTACTCGATTGCTCTTGGGCCAAGGTAGGTCGAGGATGGCTTCCTTCTGGTCTCTATCTGCTCCGAAGCACTAAAGGCAAGGCAAGAGGTCTGTGTTGGCAGGCCTTGTAGTATTTTTACTCCCTCGACTCTGAACGAGGCGGCTACCGCAGGTTTACACTAAACTTCGGCCTAGGAGTCTGTGCGCAAATGGATCAGAGTCTGGCTTACTCTAGTCCTGAGATACTGCGGATACGGAGCCGATCTGGATCTGGTCGAGCGGACCTATGTAGGCTTACCTATCACTCGACGCGTTTCTAGTCTAGAATGGATTCACTTGGGGTTCGTATCGCTCGTTCGGGTTTTGGACAGCCTCTAAGCATTTCAACCTTTTTTGATTAGGTGAACGGTACAGAACGGGGTCTCATCTCACAGAGGCATATCATCAAACGATTACACTGATATTTGCTATACCGGACATGCAGACTACATCGTTTAACATTTATAGATACTCATATCAAATTCTAGATCTAGAGCCTATAACTGTGGGAGGGACTAACCTGTACGGGGTTGATGGCGGTGTCTGTGGCCGATTCTCTATCTGTGGAGGCGTGCTCGACGCGGCGTTTAAGCGGAGAAGATTCAGTCTCTCTTCAAGCCTTTCGTACTCCCGCAATCAGAGAGGATCCAGGAGAGAGAAGAATTCCCCCAAAAAAAGAAAAGCCCCTTTTCCCAAACCCCTAGGCCCTCTTTATAGTCCCCGACGTTTTTCCTTTTTACCATTTTTGATTATTTCCCCTTTTGTATCATTTTCATTTTCTTTTCAGATTTTTATTTATTTTATTATATTTCCATATTTTTTATTTTTATTTTTATTTTCATCTTTTTAATTTTTATTCTTATTTTCAGATTTTAATTAATTTTTTTATTTCTTTTCACATTTTAATTTTAAAATTTATTTTTCAGATTTTTTATTTAAATTTGTTTATTTTCAGATTTTTTTTATTATTTTTCTTTTCTTTTCAGATTTTTTATTATTTTTTCAGATTTTAATTTTAAAATTTTTTCATTCTTATTTTTTAAAATTGTTTCCTCCTGCTTCATTATTTTCTTCTGCTGGCCTGTTTTTCTGTGTATATTGTTTTTTTTTCTGTTAAATCTACTATCGATCCATTATTTAAATTAGGGTTAATTTACTAATTAGTTTAGCAACGGGAGGCTCGGACAGAATTAGGTGTTTACAGTTTGCCACTCTTTACTTATTTCCTTCCTGATAATATGAGAGATGACACTCTGGATTATCAGGATAGGGAATGAGTAAAGACGTGAACACATTATGTCTGAGGCGGCCTGGGAAGCCCTAGGCTTGCTTGTGTGGGCTAACTAGGCTGTGGACGCTACTGACGTGCAGGTGACGCAGGGTGAGATGGATTCGTGAAGACGAGTGTGGGCAGAGGATGGGGTGCCTTGGCAGACCTTGTTTGGCTGAGCAAGGCAAAATGAGGACAACCCAGCAGCCTAACACAGAGGCCAAGAATGCAGGAAAGTAAATTTGAGTGAGGCCTGACATCATGGGCCGAAAGTGCAGAAATTTAAACATGCAATAGCCTGACAACATAGGTCGGAGTGCAGAAATTTAAACATGCAATGGCCAGACAACATAGGCCGAATTGCAGAAAATTAAACATGCAATGGCCTGACAACATAGGTCGGAGTGCAGAAAATTAAACATGCAGAGGCCTGACATCATAGGCCAAGGTGCAAAAAATTAAGCATGCAGATGCCTGACAACATAGGCCGAGGTGCAGAAAATTAAACATGCAGAGGCTTGACATCATAGGCCGAGGGTGCAGAAAATTAAACATGCAAAGGCCTGACATCATAGGCCGAGGGTGCAGAAAATTAAACATGCAAAGGCCTGACATCATAGGCCGAGGTGCAGAAAATTAAACATGCAGAGGCCTGACATCATAAGCCGAGGGTGCAGAAAATTAAACATGCAGAGGCCTGACATCATAGGCCGAGGTGCAGAAAATTAAACATGCAGAGGCCTGACATCATAGGCCGAGGTGCAGAAAATTAAACATGCAGAGGCCTGACAACATAGGCCGAGGGTGCAGAAAATTAAGCATGCAGAGGCCTGACATCATAGGCCGAGGGTGCAAAAAATTAAACAAGCAGATGGAATGCAAGGATAGCCTACTGGTGGGCTTGAGAGTGAAAATTTTCTATTTTTCTTTGCAGATTTCGACTTCCTGACTATCTTTAGCACTGATTATGATTTTTGGAGCGAGCTAGATCCTCGGACCGGCTTGCTTGCTCTCTTGTTTTACCGAAGCGTCTACTGCGTGTGTTACTCTTTTAAGGGGTAAAATGTTTTGATCTAGTGAGAATTAGTAATTGAAAAAATTTTGAACTAACCCTGACCTTCAGAACAACATTAGTAGCAGTAATTGTCATTCAAAATTCAATGATAGATTGCATTTTGCATATACATCTTGGTAAAAAAAAATATAGTTGCTTTGAGGTGTAAGACAAAGGTAGTGCAGGGATATTAGAGGATGGACGTTTGGTGGTTTAATTTGGGTTGGTTGGACGCCTTTGAGACGATCAGTGCTAGTATTGTACTTCGGCGACACCTGCTGTCTCGTCAACCTTGCTTCTGAAAAACAAAATTTTCCCCAGTTTAATCCATTTGCCCCGGCTTGATCGATTTTCCCCAGACCGGTCTTGAACCTTTCGCTTCAATCGCAACCGAGCTTGATTCTGTTCATCGCTTTTTAGAACCCTGGATGCTTGCCAATCTTGCCCCAGTGTAAGGCCCAGATCATTGTTTGACCATCGATTTGCCCCAGCATGGACGGAGACTGCCTGTCACTCTTTTTCAATCTTCATAACCGGAAGGAACAACTCCTCCCTTATCCGTCTTGTCGGTACCGCTTTGCCCTGGTTTTTTCCTAGGCCGCCCATTCGGGTTTTCGACCTAGTGCGCTTTTTTTCTGCTTGAATTTGCCCTAATTTTTTCCTAGGCTGCCCTTGCAGGTTTTCGACCTAGTGGGATTTTTCTACTTGAATTGCCCTAACTTTTGCCTAGGGCGCCCTTGCAGGTTTTCGACCTACCAGGCTTTTTTCTGCTTGAATTTCCCTAACTTTTGCCTAGGCCGCCCTTGCGGGTTTCTGACCTAGCGGACTTTTTCTACTTGAATTGCCCTAACTTTTGCCTAGGTCGTCCTTGCGGGTTTTCGACCTAGCGGGCTTTTTTCTACTTGAATTGCCCTAACTTTTGCCTAGGCCGCCCTTGCGGGTTTTTGACCTAGCGGGCCTCTTTCTGCTTGAATTGCCCTAATTTTGCCTAGGGCGCCCTTGCGGGTTTTCGACCTAGCGGGCTTTTTTCTGCTTAAATTGCCCTAACTTTTTCCTAGGCCGCCCTTGCGAGTTTTCGACCTAGCGGGCCTTTCTTTTAAGTATAATACCTCTTGACGGCATCCGAGTTGATAGGGTTAGGCAAGTCCTTCCCGTCCATGTCGGCTAGGATCAAGGCGCCTCCTGAGAAAGCTTTCTTGACTACGTACAGTCCTTGGTACTTTGGAGACCATTTCCCGTGTAGCGCTTTCTGCATAGGCAACAGCCTTTTGATCACCAAATCTCCCTCCTGGAACTCCCGAGGATGGACCTTTTTATCAGATGCTTTCTTCATTCTCTTTTGGTATAGTTGGCCGTGGCATATCGCTGCTAGCCTTTTCTCTTCGATTAAGTTCAATTGATCCATCCGAGCCTGGACCCACTCGGCCTCTTCTAAATCAGCATCCATCAGGACTCTTAACGAGGGGATCTCCACTTCGATTGGGAGTACGGCTTCCATCCCATACACCAGTGAGAAGGGCTTTGCCCCAGTAGAAGTACGGACTGAGGTCTGATATGAATGTAATGCGTAAGGGAGCATCTCATGCCATTCTCTGTACGAGAGCACCATCTTCTAGATGATCTTTTTGATATTTTTGTTGGCCGCTTCGACCGCTCCGTTCATCTTGGGTCGATAGGGGGAGGAATTGTGATGTTGGATCTTGAATTGGTTGCACAATTTTGACATCATCTTGTTGTTCAAGTTGGAACCATTATCTGTGATGAGTCTGCTAGGCAGTCTGTATCGGCATATTAGTTCTCTTTTCACGAACTTGACCCCCACATTGTGAGTCACACCAGCATATGAGGCAGCTTTAACCCATTTGGTAAAATAGTCAATGGCAACCAATATGAAACAATGCCCACTGGATGCTTTAGGCTCGATCGGGCCAATGATATCCATCCCCCACATGGAGAATGGCCAGGGAGACGACAGCACGTTCAATGACGTTGCTGGCATGTGGACATTGTCTACGTACACCTGGCACTTATGACAGGTTTTGACATGTTTGTAGCAGTCGGTTTCCAGAGTCAGCCAATAGTATCTGGCCCTGAGAATTTTCCTCGCATTGCATGTTTGTTGGCGTGAGAACCAAAAGGCCCTTCATGAACTTCTTTTAGGATTTTGTTGGCTTCTGCTGCGTCTACGCACCTGAGCAGAACCATGTCGTGATTCCTTTTATACAAGATCTCTCCATTGAGGAAGAAACCCACAACTAGTCTCTGTAGAGTCCTCTTGTCATTTTCCATCGCATCGGCGGGATATTCTTTAGTTTTCAAGAACTGCCAGATGTCGTGGTACCAGGGCTTCCCGTCTGGCTCCACCTCCACCACTTGACAAAATGCCGATCTGGAGCAATGTTGGATGCGGATGAGAGGCATGTCCTCTTCTCATCCAATTTCAAACATGGACGACAAGGTGGCCAGGGCATCGGCCAACTGATTGTCTTCTCAAGGTATGTGCGAGAAGGTGACCTCCTCAAAATGATCCAACATTTCTTGGAGCCGGGCCTGATAGGGTACTAGCTTTGCATCTCTGGTCTCCCACTATCCTTTGACCTGGTGGATGACCAAAGCCGAATCCCCGAAGACCTTCAGGCGCTTCACATTGGCTTCGATTGCGGCTTGGATCCCTAAAATATAAGCCTCATATTCTACCACGTTTTTGGTGCAATCGAAAGCTAGTCGGGCGGTGATAGGTATATACTGCTTTTTTGGGGAAATCAGTATAACTCCTATACCATGGTCCATCATATTGGACGCGCCATCGAACAACATTGTCCATTTCTCTCCCCTTGTCTTCTCCTCTTCATTAAATATTGCTATTAAATCCTCATCAGGAAACTCCGGCTGCATAGCCTGGTAATTTTCTAAGGGCTGCTGGGCCAAGTACTCTGCGAGTGCACTGCCTTTGACCGACTTCTGGGTCACATACAGGATATCATATTTCGAAAGCATCATTTTCCATTTTTCAATTTGTCCTGACAATGCGGGCTTCTCGAATGTGTACTTGATCGGATCCATCCTGGATATCAGTCACTTGGTGTGACTCAACATGTATTGCCTTAGGCGGTGTGCCGCCCATGCCAAAGCGCAGCATGTTCGCTCTAATAGAGAGTATCTGGCCTTGCAGTTTGTAAACTTTTTGCTTAGGTAATATATCGCTTGCTCCTTCCTCCCAGACTCGTCATGCTGACCGAGCACACAACCCATTGACTGGTCCGTCACCGTTAGATAAGGGATTAAGGGCCTCCCGGGGACGGGCGGTACCAGGACCGGCGAGTTCTATAAATATAGTTTGCTCTTCTCAAAAGCCTCTTGGAAATCCTCTGTCGCAACCGTAATTCCGACGAGACGACGAGCTCGCAAAATTTCAAAATGGAATTTATTGATTTATTGTGGAGTCGCCACCAAATTTTTATTTAAGGGAAAATATTTGGAAAAAACCCTGACTTGAGGAAGATATTCGAAGTTTGGGAGTCGGTTACGAGTAGGGAAGGTGTTAGGCACCCTACTCGCCCGTTCCTAGGAACGGTACCTATAAACTAAGTGTGTGATTTGAATATTTGAAAATTATTTGATCTCTTTAACTAGAAAGATAATTTTATGGGTGGTAGCCTGACAGGACTTGATCCTGCTCCTACGTATTCCCTGGTGCAATGGGAAACTCATGGCTTACGTAGTTCTGGTTGATTCGAAGGCTTGACCTTCGAATGGAGTTTAAATTGAAAAGCGAATGTTTTGTTGTTTTTTGGAAAACATATTGAGGGTGCAATCCCAATCTACATATGCACAGAGCCCAAGACAACGGTTGCACTTGGAGCCATACGGGCCTCTAAACAACGAACAGCAGGAAAAGCTACTAGTTCGTTTTTAGGGCCCATTGCGTGAGATTAAGGAAAGCAAAAACGAGATTTTTATTTTACTGAAAACAAAGGAAATGAGGGGCAATCCCAATCCACATATGTACAGGGCCAAGACAACAACGGCTGCACTTGGACCCATACAGACCTTTAAACAACGAACAACAGAAAAAGCTACCAGTTCGTTTTTAGGGCTCATTGCGTGAGATGAAGGAAAGCAAAAACGACATTTTTATTTTACTGAAAAACAAAGGAAAGGAGGGGAAATCCTAATCCACATATGCACAGGGCCCAAGACAATAACGGCTGCACTTGGACCCTCACAGACCTTTAAACAACGAACAGCAGAAAAAGCTACCAGTTCGTTTTTAGGGCCCATTGCATGAGATTGAGGAAAGAAAAAATGAGTTTTTATTGAGGTTATTTGAAAGGGGTTCTTATCCCACATATGCGCAGGGTCCAAGACAACTACGACTGCACTTGGGACCCATATGAATTCCTAAGCATCGAGCAGCAGAAAAAGCTACCAGTTCATGCCTAGGGTTCATTGCATGAGACCTGGAACCAAAGAATTTTTCTTTGAAAATAATTGAGAAGAAGATTAGGTTTGGTTTAAAACAAACTGGGCTTGATTGGACACTTTTAGAGAAAAGGAATTGGTTGAAAAGAAATAGTTGACTTGAAATTTTATGGAAAATTAAACTTGATTTAGTTGAAGAAAGAGAATCTAAAAGAAATTGGACTTTATGCCGGAAAAGGGCTTGATGTTATTTGAAAAAAAAAAGAACTTAAAAAAAAATTGGTTGGGGCTAATTTGGAATTTGGAAAAGTTGAGGGGCTAACATGCAATTTTGAAAAGTTGAGGGGCTAACATGTAAATATGAAAAAGGTTGGGGTCAAAATGCAAATACAGGGGCTTTTGAGGACCTATTAGCAATTATGGAGTTTCGAGGACCTGCATGTAATTTTAGAAAGTTTTATGTAAATTATCAAAATTGCTCAAAGGGGTTCTTCCCCAATGAAGCCCCTGGACTCCTTCTTCCCTGTGGTCGACGCATTCCAGTGATTCCCGCATCGTCGAGGCGACGGAGGCGAGGCGGCGATGTGGAGCGTCGATGTCTTTGAAATTAACGTCACTCTCCCTGCGTCCAGGAGCTCCTTACTCCCATCCAAGTCATTTTCGTTGGACAAGCACCTCAATCGAACATCAGGTTCCAACGCCTCTGACGGCTGGGCGTCAGCAGCAAGGTCGCGTTCCAGGGCCAAGGAGGATTGCCTGCCAAGGGAAAAACGATGGTGCAATCTCTTTCGTTTCATTGCAGAAGTGAAGAGTGGGAATGAGGCGTGAGTGAGGGATTGGGAAGAATATCGGTGTATTGGTTTTATAATGAACAAACACGCATAGGATAAGAATGAGAGAATAGAACAGAGAGAGAGAGAGAGGGAGAGGGAATGGTTGCTCTGTATTCGTGCGAACATAGCCGTCTCGTGTATGTGGGTATGCGGACGTAGGGTCTTGCACCTATGGTGACGAGGTCTCTAGAGGGGCATTCGGTACGTGGTAAGTGGCATTTCTATGGAACTATAGGGTACCTAATTCGAACTCTGCTCGAGTAGCTTGCTTACTACGTGATGGCCAGCGATCAACTAGTTCGCCCGAAGGCCTCTGTTTGGACAACTTCGAACAGAGTATGAGAGTTCACTCACTTTTGCTTGGTTAATGTGCATCCTGCCATGCCTGGTCGTAAGGATTTGCTAGGTTTGTAGTAGTTGTTAAGGCGTGGCTGGCCTGAGGGGGTTCTCTTAGCTATTGGCTAAGGGAGGCTCTCTCCTAGAGTCGTGCACCAGGACCTCATTGCATCTACTGAGGGGGAATGGCCTCCTAATTCCTAAGTGAGGGCTTGGATTCGACTACCCCTAACCGCCTAGTGCCGACCCGAACATGGAAGATTAGCCCTCTTGACGTTAGTTGGTGCACGATCCGAGCTGAGATAGACCCTGGACCTAATAACAAACACCTATGCTTCTTAAGACCCCAGCACCATGATTGGATGGCTCGACTCCAGCGCCTTGTAGCCCCCTGCTTCTACATCGGGCTTCATACGATTAACCACGCGTCTATGAAAAACACTAGCCACCTCACAGTCTGGGCCTATAGGATCGTATCGGCTCTCTCTCATTTCAACATCGCGCACTTATGCCTAACAGTATGGCCACATTACCATAATCTACATATACAGTTCACCAGGCAGTGTATAGGTGCATTGCGACCTAGTGAATGAACTTAAAATTCGAAGGCATAAGAGAACTGACCTCAACCAAATGAGCCGATTGTTATGCGAGCTCGACCATAGCCAGATCCGGCGTCTGAATCCACTGAAGTCGGGGATCGATTGCAGCGACGAAAGGCTGTAGTGACGTTGTAGCGAGAAGCAAGTCTCCAAGCGTGGGGGTCGACTGTGCCCAACACGAACGGGAGGAGGTTGGAGGCGGTCGAGAGCTCCCCGAGGCTCAGGGAAGCCGAGAGTGATGGGGGAAGGTTGAGAAAGATGGGGGCAAGTTGAGAGAGTAAAATGCAGAGGGAAGGCTCCGAGAGTAAAACCCAAGCTGATTACCCTAAGAAAAAGGTCCCCTAGAGAGTGGTCCTTCCCCTCTTTTATATCTATATTTTCCAATTCCTGTTTAATATTACTTTTCCCCTTTTTTCCGATTCTCTATTTTCCTATTTATTACTACTATTTTACTTATTAAATTTTGTTTATTTTTGTTTATCATTTTTGTTTTTCTTCTTTTCCTTATCTTCTTCCTATTTATTTGTATTTTTTATTATTATATATATTTTATATTTTTTATAATATATATATATATATATTTCTGCTTTGGTTTTTCTTATTTTCCGTTATTATTTTTTCATTTTCTTTTTCAGATTTTGTTATTTTTATTTTTGCTTTCGGAACTTTAATTTTATTTTCCTTTTCAGATTTTAATTTTTAAAATTATTTTCCAGATTTTTTATTATATACTTTTTTTAATTCTTTTTCAGATTTTTTAACTTTTTAATTCTTTTTCATATTTTTTATTTTTTAGTTTTATTTTCATATTTTTAATAATTATTTAATAATAATTTTTTTTCAGATTTTTTAACTTTTTAATTCTTTTTCAGATTTTTTTATTTGCAATTCTTTTTCATATTTATTATTATTTTAATAATAATTTTTTTTTCATATTTTTTAATATGTTAATTCTTTTTCAGATTTTTTATTTTTTAGTTTTTAATTTAATAGTCGTTTGTTATTTAAATTAGGGTTAATTAACAAATTTAGCGACCGGGAGCCTCAGACGTAATTAGGTGTTTACAGTTTGCTCCTCTTTCCTTGCTTTCCCACCAGATAATATGAGAGGCGATTCTCCTAATTATTGTAAACACCTATTTATGTCCGAGGCTCCCATTTTTAAATTTATCAAGAAGCTAATACTAATTTAAATAAATAAATAGAAAAAACAGAGAAACAGACAATAATAATAAAATACATATAATAAATAAATCTAAAAGAAAAACTAACTAAAAGAACAAAAATTTGGAAAAAGAAAAATGTTTAATTTCTGAAAGAAAAAAAAATTAATAAAAAAAAAACAAACAGAATTAACAAGAATTAGTAAAAATAATAAAAAATAAAAAAACCTAAAAACAGAAATTCAAAAAATAAAAAAAATATGAAAAATAGAAGATATAAAATTGAAAACAAATAAAATAAAACAAAAAAAACAAAGGATAAAATAAAAAAGGCAAGAATGGAATTAAAATTCAATAAAAACGGAATTAATAAAAACGAAAAAGAAATAATTTTTAACAGAAATTTTTTTAAAAAAAATTTGCTAACAGAAAAAAAACTATAAAACAGAAAGTCTAACTAACTAAAAGGGGGGGATTGAAATTTTTTCCTTCGTCGGGGGGTAGGAGGAAAACCCGGGGCCAGATTATGTGCTTGAGAAAACCAACAAGAAGAGCCATGAAGAATCAGGGAAAAAGAAGGGTCGAAAGCTAAGCGATCTTTGAAGAGAAGAAGAAGACTTCTACAAACAACCAGTGATTCGATTCAGATCGCTCCAAGGCATAGATCGGTCTGCATGGTTGCATGAACCTATGCGGTACGTCAAGGGAACTACAAACAATACAAGTGCAAGTCGAAAGGTGTAGTGAATGCTGTGCTGAGTCTATTGATACAACCCATTCCAGAAATTTGATTTTCCTGAAACCTCGTGGCTCATACTCTCAAAGATAGCAGCAGAGGAGGAAGAGGAGGAGGTTTCTGCTCTCAAGGGTTGGGGAGACTTTTTGCTTCATAAGAGGTCTCTCTTGCTCTGGCATCCAAGGAGGAGTTGTTGAGAGAAGTCCAGCGTAACTCGGCCTATGCCATTGTAGAACCAAAGAGTTTCTATATTTGCACCTTCCACAGACCTCCTATTAAAGACTCTGGACGCCAAGAATTCATCCAAGAACTGCAAAGCTAAGAGGTTCGTTTTAATCAGGTAAGCCTCATTGTTTGAGCTATAGGTATAAACCAGCAGATTATCGATGTTTATTCTGCATGCTTGGTGAATAAACGTGTTTGAAGTTCATCTTGATCATGAAAATATAGAGTATAAAAAGTCTTGATCCTCGTGTTTAAAACAAGTTTGGAATATGTTAGGCAAAATCGTCTTGAAGTGAATTGGACATTTACATGAACATGTACTGAAATTTGCATGAAGTATACCTCTTAGAAATAGCTTCATAGGTATGGAGATTTTCGCTGTTGTTCCTCTGATTAGCCATATCCAAGGCCTAAACCTCTAGTATATGGTGAACACAATACTAGCCAATTAAACCCAGAATGCAAATTTCTTCAAACATGTGCCCCAAAGCAAAAATATCTATTTTACCTCTAAACATTTCAAATAATTCCCATTATGTCCCTCATTGCAAAAATACCTATTTTACCCCTAAACGTTTCACATAATTCCCATCATGTCCCTCATTGCGAAAATACCCATTTTACCCCTAAACATTCCATTAATCCCTAATATGCCCCAAGACCAAAAATTAATAGAAACTAATAAAAATTCAGAAATTAATAAAAAATCCAAAAATTAAAGAAAATTAATAAAAAATTCCAAAAATTCAAAAATTAATAAAAATCCAGAAATTCAGAAATTAATAAAAAATTTCCAAAAATTCAGAAATTAATAAAAAAATCCAGAAATTCAGAAATTAATAAAAAATCAAGAAATTAAAGAAATTAAAAAATTTCAAAAATTCAGAAATTAAAAAAATTTCCAAAATTTCAGAAATTAATAAAAAATCCAGAAATTAAAGAAATTAATGAAAAATCCAGAAATTAAAGAAAATTAATAAAAAATTCCAAAAATTAAGAAAATTAATAAAAAATTCAAAATTTCCAGAAATTAATAAAAAAATTCAAAATTTCCACAAATTAATAAAAATTTCAAAAATTCCAGAAATTTAAAAAAAAATTTCTATAATTTCTAAATAATTCATAAAAAATTCAAAATCCCTAAATAATCCATGAAACATAACATTCCTTAGTTGATAGATTCCTCCAAAATTTCAAAATATTTACTTGTGACTTGCCCTTTTTATCGATTTTCAAAAAATAAAAATTTTGTTTTGCAATTCTTAATCTCACGCAACGAGCTCTAAGCACAGACTGGTAGCTTTTTCTGCTGTTCGTTATTTAGAGATTCGTATAGGTCCAAGTGCAGCCGTAGTTGTCTTGGGCCTTGTGCATATGTGGATTAGGGTTGCCTTTCCTTTTTACAAAATAAAAACCTTGCTCATTTTATTCATCGATTTTCAAAATAAAAATCTTGTTTTGTGATTCTTAATCTCACGCGACGAGCTCTAAGCACGAACTGGTAGCTTTTTCTACTGTTCGTTGTTTAGAGATTCGAATGGGTCCAAGTGCAGCCATAGTTGTCTTAGGCCCTGTGCATATGTGGATGGGGATTGTCCTTCTCTTTCAAAATAATCAAGCCGTTTTCGAATATTACTTTCCAAGTAGCTCCGAAGGTCAAGCCTTCGAATACCTTTCAAACACTCTTTTAAACACTTTTGAAGGTCAAGCCTTCAAATCAAATCAAACCATAACTACGTAAGCCTTGAGTTTCCCATTGCACCGGGGAATAAGTAAGAGCAGGATCAAGTCCTGTCAGGCTACCCTCCATCAAATTATTCATTTCACATTAATTAAGGGATCAAACATTTTCAAAAATTACACTCAATTCAAGGGTACCGTTCTTTGGAACGGACGAGTGGGGTGCCTAACACCTTCCCCATTCGTAACCGACTCCCGAACTTAGAATCTTATCCTCAAGTTAGGGTTTTTTCCAAATCTTTTCCCTTAAATAAAAATTTGGTGGCGACTCCACAATAATCAAATGAATTCTATTTTAAAATTTAGCGAGTTCGTCGTCTCGTTGGAATTACGGTTGCCACAATTATCATGGTGGAGAGGCAATTAAAGACGTGAACACTTTATGTCCGAGGCGAGCCTGCGAAACTCTAGGCTTGCAGATGGATGCTTGGCGGGGGTGAGGTTACATGAAAAGAACCAGGTGGCCTAACAATATAGGCCAAGGATGCAGGGAAACTCGGGTGAGGACTAACAACGTAGGCCAAAGTATGGAGGATTAATCATGCAAAGGCCTGACAACATAGGCCGAAGGTGCCGAAAAATAAACATGCGGAGGCCTGACATCATAGGCCGAGGGTGCAGAAAATTAAACATGCAGAGGCCTGACAACATAGGCCAAGGATGCAGAAAAATAAACATGCAGAGGCCTGATATCATAGGCCGAGGGTGCAGAAAATTAAACATGCAGAGGCCTAACAACATAGGCCGAGGATGCAGAAAATTAAACATGCAGAGGCCTGACAACATAGGCCGAGGGTGCAGAAAATTAAACATGCAGATGCTTGACAACATAGGTCGAGGGTGCAGAAAATTAAACATGCAGAGGCCTGACAACATAGGTCGAGGGTGCAGAAAAGTAAACATGCAGAGGCCTGACATCATAGGCCGAGGGTGCAAAAAATTAAACATGCAGAGGCCTAACCGAGGGTGCAGAAAATTAAATATGCAGAGGCCTGACATCATAGGCCGAGGGTGCAGAAAAGTAAACATGCAGAGGCCTGACATCATAGGCCGAGGGTGTAGAAAATTAAACATGCAGAGGCCTGACAACATAGGCCGAGGGTGCAGAAAAGTAAACATGCAGAGGCCTGACATCATAGGCCGAGGGTGCAGAAAATTAAACATGCAGAGGCCTGACATCTAGATCTGATTATAGCCCGAGAAGCCATCCATGAATGAAAAATAAGAGAATTGCGCAATGTTATCAACCAGCACATCGATATGGGGAAGCGGAAAATCATCTTTTGGGCTGGCCCGATTGAGATCTATGTAGTCTAGCACATCCGGACCTTTCCATCCTTCTTGGGGATCAGCACTATGTTAGCGACCCATTCGGGGTAGTTCGCGACAGCCAAGAAGCCGGCGTCAAATTTTTTCCTCACCTCCTCCTGGATTTTTAGGGACATTTCTGGTTTCATCCTCCTCAGCTTCTGTTTGACCGGCACTCACCCGACTTTCATAGGCAGCTTATGCTCCACTATAGAGGTATCCAAGCCCGGCATGTCTTGATAAGACCAGGCGAAGATATCTTTATAGTTCTGTAGGAGTGAGATCAACCGCTTGCGATTGTCTCATGTGATGAGCATGCCTATCTTGACTTCTTTCTTGTTTTCCTTGGTCCCCAAATTTATCAACTCAACGGGTTCCTGATGAGGTTCAATCATCTTGGACTCGAGCTCCACCGATCTCAACATCTCTTCTGTGGGTTCGCACTCAAATTCTGCCTCCTCATCCGCATGATTGACAATACAACTGAAGTCGCGTGATACAATACTAGCACTGTCGTCGAAAGGCGAGTTTTGGTCGAATCTGCATATTGTGGCGTAAAAAGGAAGAATAAGATTCGTGTATTACACAGAGAGATATAGTAGGGAAAGAAGAGTAGAGGTTTCGGGATAATTGCAACTGTATTTCATTCGTCAAAAAGTGCATACAAAATATTTGTACTTGAAAAGAATTTTATTATGACAATTACACAATTACATTTGAACTGAATCAAAAGTCAAGGGTAGTTCAATGGTTTCCCAGTTGTTTAGTTCATGTTCCGGGGGACAAGGTGTCACCAGATCTTTGATGCTCCACGTCTCTTCCCCCTCTATGGCTGCGATCAAATCCGGACTCTCGAAGCCGGCGCTCCGGAAGCTTTGAGAGATGTAGCATAGAGGGACCTTTTTCACCTGGGGCCTCAGCATTCTGTCTTCTTCAGTGGGCTCATATCCTAGCCCATATCGCCTCCTGTTCTTGTTCAGTGACAAAGGTTGAGACAAGCTGCCGTTGTTTTGCCCCAGTTTATCACCGGGTCTGAATCCGTTTCTCAGCATGACTCGGGCCATCATCATGAGGGCTTTGGGGGCTGCCTTCAGTCAACCACATCTCCCTCCTTTATAGTAGTGACATTAGCGACCTCCAAGGCTTGGAAATGGGTTTCCAAGGCCTCTTTGGCAGCCTCGATGTACGGGGGGTTGGTGGGCTTACTAACCAGGTAGTCTTCCTTTGTAGAGACGATGTTCAGCTTATCATTTGTAATGAATTTCAGCTTTTGGTGCAGGGTTGACAGTACCGCCTTGGTGGAATGTATCCATGGCCTCCCTAGCAGACAGCTATAGGCTGGCTGAATGTCCATAATTTGTAAGGTGATATTGAAGACCACCGGCCTAATTTGAACTGGCAGATCCACCTCGCCTATGACCTCCCTTCTGGACCCGTCGAAAGCCCTAACCACCATTGAGCTTGGCCTTATGAGGACCCCCTCGTGCGGCAGTTTTAACAGCGTCAGTTGAGGCATTATATTCAATGAGGAACCATTGTCTACCAGGACTCTAGCTAGAATATGGTCCAAGCACTTTACAGATATGTGTAATGCCTTATTGTGTTTGGCTCCCTCATCTGGAATCTCCCTGTCGGCAAAGGTGAGGAAGTTGTTGGCGGTGATGTTGCTGGAGATTCCTTCAAATTTGTCCACCGAGATGTTGTGGACCACATGGGCCTCATTTAGTACCTTCAATAGTACTTTTCGGTAGGGCTCCAAGTTCATCATCAGGGCCAGCAACGATATTTTGGCGGGTATACGGTTCAACTACTCGATCACAGTATACTCGCTCTGTCTGATCATTTTGAGGAACTCACAAACATCTTCCTCAGAGACAGGCCTTTTTAGTTCTCTTTCTTCCTGCCGCCTGCTACTCTCGAGTTCCGGGCCCGCTAATATTGCCTCGCCACAAGGCAACTTTCTCTTTTCTTCCGCAGGGGAGTAAATGCGGCCACTCCTGGTCATACCCCCAATCCCGGCTATATTCACAACACTCGAAGTCAAGTCCTCCGAGGCTTCCTTTTCCTGTCCTTCCTTTGTCTTGCCACCGGATACCTCTATATGGTATTTCCAGGGCACCTCCTTGTTACTTTGGTACAGAAATGGCCCAGGAACCTTGATTGTAACAGGCCTCATCCCCATTGGCGTTGGTAGTGCCGACGCCTTAGTGTACCGGATGACCAAGGGCCTAGGCTGGCCGGGGAAGGATTCACTAGCCATGTTCACTTCTTCAACTGGCTCGATGCAATTTACCGAGGGCCCCGCTCCTCTGTGGTTGGGCAAGGGTTTGTTTCCCAAGCTCGGCGCGTCCTTTTCAAAATTGAGCCACTTGGCATTGATCAATTTTTGAACCCGATGCTTCAAGGCAAAGTAGTTCTCAGTGGAATGTCCCACTATCCCTGCTTGGTATTCGCACTTAGCCTCCAGGTTGTACCATTTGGGGTATGGGGGTTTGTCGCAACCGTAATTCCGACGAGACGGCGAACTCACTACAATTTTAAAATGAATTTATTTGATTAATGTGTGGAATCGCCACCAAATTTTTATTTAAGGGAAAAATATTTGGAAAAACCCTGACTCGAGGATGAGATTTAGGTTCAGGAATCAGTTACGAGTGGTGAAGGTGTTAGGCACCCCACTTGCGTGTTCCAAAGAACAGTACCCTTAAACTGAGTGTGTGATTATTTGAAAATTGTTTGATCCCTTTAATTAGCATGAAAATAAATACTTGATGGAGGTTAGCCTGACAGGACTTGATCCTGCTCCTACGTATTCCCCGGTGCAATGGGAAACTCAAGGCTTACGTAGTTCTGGTTGATTTGAAGGCTTGACCTTCAAATGGAGTTTAAATAGGAAAGAAAATGTTTTGTTGTTGTTTTTTTTTTAAAACATCTTAAGGGTGCAATCCCAATCCACATATGCACAGGGCCCAAGACAACAACGGCTGCACTTAGACCCATACAGACCTCTAAACAACGAACAACAGAAAAATCTACCAGTTCGTTTTTAGGGCCCATTGCGTGAGATTAAGGAAAGAAAAACGAGATTTTTATTTTACTGAAAACAAAGGAAAGGAGGGGCAATCCCAATCCACATATGCATATGGCCTAAGACAACAACGGCTGCACTTGGACCCATACAGACCCCTAAACAACGAACAGCAGAAAAAGCTACCAGTTCGTTTTTAGGGCCCATTGCGTGAGATTAAGGAATGGAAAATGGGTTTTTATTTGTTTTTAACAAAGAGGGAAAGGAGGAGCAATCCCAATCCACATATGCACAGGGCCCAAGAGAACAACGGCTGCACTTGGACCTATCCGGACCTCTAAACAACGAACAGCAGAAAAAGCTACTAGTTCGTTTTTAGGGCCTACTGCGTGAGATTAAGGAAAGCAAAAAGATTTTTATTCAATCGTTTTCTTGACTTGTAAATATCGGAAGCGCGCGGGCTTAATCGGACTTTCGGGAAATTTGGGGGTCAAAATACGAATATGAAAAGTTGAAGGGTCAAAATGTAAATATGTAAAGTTGAGGGGTTAAAGTGTAAATATAGAAAGTTGAGGGGCAAAGTGTAAATATGGAAAGTTGAGGGGTCAAAATGTAAATATGGAAAGTTTAGGGGTCAAAATGCAATTTTGGAAAGTTTGGGGAGCCAAAGTGTAAATTCAGAAAGTTGAGGGGGAAAAATATAAATATGGGAGTTTTGAGGACCTATTAGCAATTATGGGAGTTTCGGGGACCTACATGTAATTTTAGAAAGTTTTATGTAATTTAACAAAATTTCTCAAAGGGGTTCTTCCCCAATTGACTCCCGCTTGCCATTTGTGGCCTCCTGTTACAGGTCCGATGTACCCGAATTGTTGATCATTTCAGCTCTGGGTTGGTTTGCCGGTAGGAACGAAGTTGTGGCTCGCCATGGCTGGGCTGCCACTGCTCCCTCCAAGCTTCGGAGCTTCACCCCTGCGCCGACGCACGTCTCCACTGTGCAAACCCGACCTGATCCAATGAGCAACATTCAACGAAACTAACTCGCTGTTGCTGGACACCATCGCCGCTCCGGTTGTGCCCAGGCTAGGCCAAGGGCGCCTCCACAGGTATCACCGGCTTCCCTGTTGCGCGGTCACGGGCTCGCGACCTTGGCGTGTGCTTTGTTCCGTTCGGCGAGGTGGTTAAGGGGAACTTGAAACAAAGCTCGAGGCAGGGCCTGGTCCGGACGCGGTTGCAGGAGGTTTTGAATCTCGGATGGGCCATTTCCGACGAGCGCGAGTCAGGCGTCATGGCCCCCTTTACGCGTCTTTGTTTCGTCTCCGGCGAGGGCCTCTGTTTCGTCTCCGGCGAGGGTGCAACGCTTGGTCCCGATTTGGTTTCCTAGTTGTTAGATATACCGTTTTGTTAGGCACCATGTATGGGTCTATAGGGACAATGTCATGGCTGTTTTGAAGCTTCAACATGGGATTGAGGTGCTACCAGTTCCATTCTTCCCTCATGTAGAACAACAGAAGTTTTTCCTTTAGGTGCAAACTAAATTGAACAGCCACAAGCCCAACATCAAGTTCACCTGTTGCACCATCAATGGAAATTGTACCATGACTAGCTCGCCGACATCTGAACCAATTCTTTTCAATGGTGACAATTCACCTTTTGCTCGCGTCAAGGATTCATGCACGCGGTCCATGATGAACTGTTGTGCAGAATATAAACTTTCCACAAAAATTAAATTCATGAAAACAGCATGGTAAATCCTCCCATAAGCGTATGTTCCTCTTAGACTTGTGCCGCATGTGCATGATCCCCACTATAAGCAGATCAATTGATCCCGCTGGCTTCCGTATGCATGAAAGCATAGTAACAACTATATCAGTTGGTTGATCTGTAAGTGCCTCATATAGGTTGGTCCTCTAAATCATTCTTGCTACCATCTTGGGAACTTCTTTGTCAGGCCCATCACTCACCACAACAGGGATCCTGAACTTTTCAAGGAAATGCAGAATTGTTCTTTTGCACTCTCCAAATCATTGACCACAAGTGGACACATGCCTTCATCTATGTAACACTCAGATTGCTCCATAAGTTCATCGATGGAAATCACAGTAGAAGTGACGTTGTCTCTAGTTACATCCTCCGGAGCTACAGCAGTCCTAGCAATCATAATTGCCTTCAAGTTCTGGATATGACATTAGATCAGATCATGCATGCATTGGGAACCAATAATGCTCAGGTGCATCTAGTTGTTGGGTACGAACTGGCCTCACTCGGCGTTAATGTGCCTCTATGCAATATGAACTTTTGGTATTGGCAAACCTGATCACATGATTCATGTAAATCTTGCAACGATCTTCCTTGTATCAAATATGTGAACAGTACATGCGACTAACTCAAATTACATGGTTGTTGGAGTCTGTTTTTGAGCCATTTTCCCTCGGTCTATTCATGAGTAACATGGTTGACCTCATTGAGGATGTATCACCCCATACTCAATATGAATCTACAATCAGGTTCAAGTATCCATCATGGTTATATCACACTCTGGGCGGTATACGGTATATCAGCTGCGCTGATCTTTTAGCTACACAGCCACATGTGTGATGGGATGCTAAGTAATCTTGTTATGCATTGTGAACGATGATTCACTTTGATGTAAAACTGTTTCGGTTTGCTGTACCAAATGTTTTGGCCACGCCAGTTGCTAACGACAGGTTTAAGTTATGAGCGATCATGCTAATTTCAAGTACAGAGGGTCGTCCAAATCCTTGGAAATGCTCCTTGTGGAACTTAAATTTCAATGGACCTTTCTCATTGAACCCAAAATAGAGTTTGCTGAGTTCATTAGCAAGAACTGGTACGTCATATGGACAGCATCTATCAAGATCATATACGGTAATGAAGAAGGCATGCGGAGCTCCCTTGGAGGTGCTTCAGAACTTTCGTAGGGAAATTAGGTCATACTGAATTACATCTCTATAACTTGGTGATGATGTCAATTCATTAATAGATCCGATTTGATTTATCGAGGGTCAAAACTACAACACCGTCGTTATCACATAATTGAATCGGCACTGCGAAAACATGTAAGTGAATGCATGTGCGTGTAACCAGAGTGCCATTATGAGCTGAAATTTCTCAATATAACAAAACAAATCATGAATCATCACTATCAATCAAACCTCACATCTCTGTTCTTTCTTAATTAAATATTTTCAAGTTTAACCAACAAAACCAAAAAGTCTCCAATAAACCACGATGAATAGATCACGGCTATTGGTTCGGGACTCAAAAATGTTCACAACATTCAACATGATCAAAGGTGAACTTCACCAAACAATAAATCAGATTTGGCCTTACCTGGAGGTGGCGAACGAAGAGAAGGATGCCTCACGAGAAATCAAGCTTTTCTCTCCAACACTATCAGTTCTCTTTTTTCAGATTTCTTCGATTCGCCCCCCCCGCCCCCCCCCCCCCCCCGCTCCGACGGTGAGTCCCTGCTGCACTATATCTCTAATTCGAACAATCACAAAATCTCTAGAATCCTCCCCTTCTGCTCCCTCTCCCGATTTTTGGCTCTGGTTTTTAACGAGAGGAGTTCGAAGAAAGAAAAAAAATCCCCCAATTTCCAGGAGACTCCTCCTTTTATAGCTTAGACTTCTCTTTTTCCCCTTTCCGCCATTTCCTTTTCCTTTTTGAATTCATTTTATTTTCTTATTTTCTTATTTTTTATTTTTTTATTTATTATTTTCTATTTTTAATTTGTTTCCTTTCCTCTTAATTTTTTTATTATTATTATTTTTTTCTTTTTTTTTATTCAAATAAATTTCAAAATGGAGCCTGGGGCATAAATGGATGTTTACAGGGTTCCAGTGGCTTCATGGGACACAGTGCAATTAAGGAGTTTTGAATTAAACGGGGAAACAGCTCCGAATAACTCATCGGAATAGGGTCAAATTGCACTATTTTCTGCGGATTGTTTGTTTTTTGCGGAGGTGGGTTAGAGTTGGTATTTGGTGTCCATGGTTTAAGAGGTTGTTGAGGGAATGTTGGTTGCGGAGGAAAAGTCGCTTGTTGAGGAAATGTTTGTGGGGGTCGAGTCATGAATGGAGGGTTTGACTGGAATGGATTAGGTGGGCTGATAGGAGGGTTAGGCCACGGCCACCATGTGTGGGTGTGCCTGGTATTGTGGATGGTAAGGTGCTTGGTATGCGGGTGGAGGTCCAACGGCGGCATGATCCAGGTTGGCCGAGACATAGTGGGCCTCTTCCTCTTTCTTTTTCCAGGAGTTATTTATCGGCTTCTTCACGTTGACGCTGCCGACGGTGTTGTGCATGATCTTGCCTTGGCGGAGGCTATTTTCTACACGTTCTCCGATCAACACCATATCAGAGAAATTGGCGGATACGCTGCCCACCATCTTTTCATAGAACGACGTCGGGAGAATCTCCATGAATGTACTTATCATCTCCCGTTCCAGCAGTAGGGATTGAACTTGGGTTGCCAGCTCCCGCCACCTTTGTGCGTACTCTTTGAAGGACTCATTCTCCTTCTTCATCATATTCTACAATTGGGTGCGGTCTAGATCCATCTCCATATTATATTGATACTGCCTGAGGAAGGAATCCGCCAAGTCCTTCCACGTATGGATGTGCACCCTCTCCAGCTGGGTGTACCAGCTGGCTGCTGCTCCCGTCAAGCTGTCTTGGAAGCAGTGAATGAGTAGCTTATCATCGTGGGAGTAGGAGGCCATCTTTCTATAGTACATTGTAAGATGGCTCTTCGGGTAGCCGACACCTCTGTACTTCTCAAAGTTAGGGGTCTTGAATTTAGGCGGTATGACAACATCGGGAACGAGGCAAAGATCAGAAGCCTCGACTGTTCCATAATCGCTCCCTTCTATTGCACGAACCCTTTCTTCCAAGTGTTGCCATCTTCCACTAAGATGGGCTTCCTGCTCAGCTGGCCTCGACTAGGGTCCGTTTAAGGGTTGGCCGTGATGGGGTAAGGTGTACTGTCCCTCAGGTCTAGCAGCATGACCATAGGGATGTGGTTGGTGTGGATTTGTTGGATGGGTTGCAACTGGGATGGAGTATGTAGGGTCTTCGGTGATGGTCGTGTTCATATGGGTGTAGTCGGGGTTGGCGTTGTGCGAGTATGTGGTTGGAAGGTTAATATGAGGAGGGAGAGAGGGATTTATGTGTGCTGGGATGGCGGAGGATGTGTTTGTGTGGTAGGGGTAGGTCGACGGATTTATGTATGCAGGGTGAGTTTGAGGGGGATAGCCTGAGGTAGGGGGGATGTAGGTTGGCGGGTTGATATGGTGAGAGTGAGTGGTTGGGTTAGTGTGTGGTGGCCCAACAGGAGGGTTTGGATGGTATTGGTGAGTGGCGGGGTTGATGTGGAGCGGATGTGGGGCAAGGTTTTCGCCAGCTGGGATCCCTTGGGAGCCTGACCCATAGTGAGGCTCAAAGCTTGGTGGCGGCCCATATGGCCATTCTGGTTCAGCAACCGCCTGAAGCGGCAATGATGCGGCAGCAGCCCCCGGTGCTTCAGTCCCCGAGGGTCCCTCTGTGCCTTTTTCCAACAGCTTCATCAACTTGGCAACCTGATCTTTCAATTCGGCCACCTCATTTCTCAGCTCCTCGTTCTGAGTTTCTAGCTCGCTCATGATTTTTGCTCGTGATCTAGTGCTATATGAATGCTGAGGAAGTCATGAGTCCGCTATTTTGCTATCTGAATGTTAGAATCAAATTAATTAGTGGTTAATTATGACAAAAGAAAATTTAGACGTGAAATAAATATGGAGGGACCAGTTCCCCATTGACCATTATTATTGATTGGGTGCGCTTTCGGCGCTTTTACCGTGATGAAAATTAATGCAGAATCATATACGAAGTGGAATTAACTTCATTCAAGCAAATTGAAATCATTTTACATCTTGGCCTTCCTGTCTGGCCAATACAATGTATTTTTTCATTCGCAGTATCAAGTTTTTACAAAACTAAATGAAATCTTCCCCTTCCGAAGGGGTATGGAGCGGGTGCAACGAGGTTTCCGCCTTCTTGAGCAGTTGTGGTACTTCTTCAATCGTTGTGTTTGCCAAGCTGGCCAGTCTCTCGAAGCACCTGGTCCAGTGATCGGTTGTGTCCTTATACCACTTGTTCTCATCCTGTATATCGTTGATGCCTCTCTGTTGCATCCGGATGACCTCGATGACGTTCCACTTTTCCTCATTGACCTCATTCTACCATGCCACTAGCATCCCGTCAATCTGTTTCTTCATCTCCTCCACTGGCTGTAGCAGGTCATTCCTTTCCTCTATGACATAGTCTGCTTCCATCCGGATCCTGTCCTTCAAGGCAAGGAGTTGATTTTTCTCTTCTCTGATTGCGCAAACTTTGGCCCTCACCTGCTCTAGGGCATTTCTCAGTAGGCAGTTTTCTTGGAGTGCGGCATCCCTTTCCTGCGCCCTTATCCCAAGCTCTATATTGGCTGCTTGCAAGTTAAGATGGACTCGGGAGGCGTGCTCACGTTCGCCTTTCTGCTGCTCTCGGATGCTTTCTATCGTGACCTTACTTTCTTGCTTTTCTCTTTTCAGCGTAGCACATTCTTGCCGCGATTTCAGTAGCTCCTCCTCCAACTGGCTGTTTTTCCTGGTCATTGCTTCTAATTTTTCTCTTAGGCTCTTAATAGCTTCATCTTTGAATACCGCTGTGGATGGTTGGCTTCCAGATGTGGTGGCCGGAGGTTGGAATGGCAACTTGATCTGTTGCACCCTATTTTTGATCCACTGCTTGTATTCCCCTTTGGCAGCGCAGCTCCGGACCCCTAGGTCCTTCCCCTTACGGGTGACAGTCTCTCATGCTTCCTGGACCCTTCGGAGACCTTTGGCAAAATCCCCTTCGTATTTCAACAGAAAAGGGGTCAAGAGCTCGTCTGATGAGGGCTCCCTGATGGGGTAGGCCAGTTGCCTTTGCCCCAGTATCGGGTTGTCGCTAATGCAGCCTCGGATTCCCATGAGCGGTACATTTGGGAACCCCTTGCAATGGTAGATCAGCTCCATCCTTTGTTGCCAAGCCGGCTGCCATCTGACCTGCTCTTCTGTCAAACCGGAAAAGTGGGCTGCCCATTCCTCATTGTTCATAGGCTTGATCTGGTAGCACAAAAGGTCAGATGTGGGACACTGCACCTTCATATTTCTCTTGAAAGCGTGAGCGGTCACCCATATATACAACACCGGTAGGCAGTAGATTAGCTTCTTCCCCTTCCCCTCATGGCAAAGGTTCAGTGTATAGTAGACATTGGTTAACAGAGCAGTGACAGGGTTCTTAGTCCTATTCTTCCGAGCCAAGAAGATATCAACGACGTTGAGGTCGACGAAGTCTTCTATGCCCGGAAAGAGTACCAGCCCATAAATGGTGAGGGCTAGTACGTCCATGTTGGTATCCCACTAGTGGCTGTCAGCCAGATGCTGCATGTAGGCCTCTAAGAACCCTCGGGTGAATCCCTTGGCCTGATTCTTCCCTTAGTAATCTGTTAGCCGGTCGCCGAATTGTAGATCCAAAGCTTGTGCCGCAGCTCGAAATAAGGCGTGGTGCTCCAGATGGTTGTAGGGTCTGTACCCCTCCAACAGCAGGTCTAGAATCTGTTCAAACTCTTCAAGGGTGGGTGCCAACTGGAAATCCGAAAAAGTGAAGCACCGGAGAGGGGGGTCGTAATACTGTACCATAGCTGTGAGGGCCCCCTCTTGCACCCTAACCTTCAGCAGTTTTAACACATTGTCGTACCTTTTGGCGAACGACATCTACTGGATGCTCGTCAACCTATTCCCGAAGGCTTCTAAACTGGTGAAGTCTGTTAGCTTGATCCCAACCCGTCTTCTTTTCCTCAACTGCCCGGATTCTGCATTAATTTCCATTTTACCTTTTTCAACAGTCAATGAGAAGCTAGTCCCTCAAAGTGGAAAGAAAAGAAAAGGAAAAAGATAAAAATAAATATGTTAAACGCTTGACGAAAATGAAACAAATACATGAAAAAAATAGAAAAATGACAACGATGACTTTATGATACACATATTCCCCTCTTTTCTCTTTTCTCCCTTTTTCTTATTTTTCTTTGCCTTTTTGACTTTTCATTTCCTTCCCCTTTTTCTTTTTTTTTCTTCTCTCTCCCCTTTTCTTTATTTTCCATTTTCTCTCTCTTCTTCTTTGTTTTTCATTTTCTCGCTTCTCAACTTTTTCATGCCTTTCTTTTTTCTCTTTCTTTATCCCCCCAATACGGATAAATATAAAACAAACCAGAGTTGGTGACGAGTGCCCTCCTTTTATCCTACTCAGGTAACCTGTCCTAGGGATCTATGGTCTTTAATGCATGAACCTCTCATAAGGTGGTCAGTAATCCTGAGGTGTAAAAAGGTCACTAGAGCCAAGTTCCAGTCCGTAATACTTGCCACAACGGCAGAAAAAGCTACCAGTTGTAGGGCATTACGAATAGGACGCACTCTAGCTGCGATTTTCATGATATTCAAATAGGACATAAGCCCCAAAGTGACACCACTAGATCCCTCTAGTCCTAGGCAGCACTCGTACTCGGGTATAGGGCCCCGCTCATGACACAATGCATATGAAATGCATGGAGGGCACATTTTTGGGATACCTGCAATTGGAGAAATTGCACAGATATATTGCAGAATTTAAAACAGTTATTATTTGTCTACCCTAGGGTTATGCATAAAGTAAACAAACAGGGAATAGATAAACGAATAAATAAGTCATGCAAATCAACAAGAAAGGGATCAAAACAACACACATTCAATTAACGGGCTCGACTCTCTAGATATCCCCAATGGAGTCGCCATCTGTCGCAACCGTAATTCCGACGAGACAGCGAACTCACTACAATTTTAAAATGAATTTATTTGATATGTATGGAGTCGCCACCAAATTTTTGTTTAAGGGAAAAAGATTTAGAAAAACCCTAACTCGAGTAAGAGATTTAGGTTCGGGAGTCGGTTACGAGTGGGGAAGGTGTTAGGCACCCCACTCGCCCGTTCCAAAGAACGGTACCCTTAAACTGAGTGTGTGACTTCTTTGAAAATCGTTTGATCCCTTTAATTAGAGTGAAAATAAATAGATTGATGGAGGTTAGCCTGACAGGACTTGATCCTGCTCCTACGTGCTCCCCGGTGCAATGGAAAACTCAAGGCTTACGTAGTTCTGGTTTGATTTGAAGGCTTGACCTTCAAGAGGTGTTTCAATCGAAAATCAAATGCATTGTTGTCTTTTTTGGAAATATTTTAAGGGTGCAATCCCAATCCACACATGCACAGGGCCCAAGACAACTACGGCTGCACTTGGACCCATACGGACCTCTTAAACAACGAACAACAGAAAAAGCTACCAGTTCGTTTTTAGGGCCCATTGCGTGAGATTAAGGAAAGCAAAAGTGAGATTTTTATTTTACTGAAAACAAAGGAAGGGAGGGGAAATCCCAATCCACATATGCAGAGGGCTCAAGACAACAACGGCTGCACTTGGACCCATACAGACCTCTAAACAACAAACAGCAGAAAAAACTACCAGTTCGTTTTTAGGGCTCGTTGCGTGAGATTAACGAATGCAAAATAGGTTTTTATTTTTTTGAAAACGAGGAAAAATAGGAGCAATCCCAATCCACATATGCACAGGGCCCAAGACAACAACGGCTGCACTTGGACCCATACAGACCTCTAAACAACGAACAGTAGAAAAGACTACCAGTTCGTTTTTAGGGCCCATTGCATGAGATTAAGGAAAGCGAAAAGATTTTTATTTAATCGTTTTCTTGACTTGTAAATATCGGAAGCGCGTGGGCTTAATCAGACTTTCAGGAAATTTGGGGGGTCAAAAAATGAATATAAAAAGTTTGGGGGTCAAAATGTAAATATGGAAAGTTGAGGGGTCAAAATGTAAATATGAAAAGTTGAGGGGATAAAATGTAAATATGAAAAGTTAAGGCGCTAATTTGCAATTTTGGAAAGTTGAGGGGCTAATTTGCAATTTTGAAAAATTGAGGGGCTGGTTTGCAATTTTGAAAAGTTAAGGGGTTGATTTGTAATTTTGGAAAAGTTGAGGGCTAACATTTGAATATAGGATTTTCGGGGACTGACACGCTCGTCGTAAACGCGCAAAAATAATTTCTAGATTTCCCCCAAACTATTGGTATAGTATAAGGTGCAACCTAGGTCATCTCCCAAAGACCATTTCAAATTCTTAAGCAAATTAGGAGAAAATTAGAACAAGGGGATTTTGTAAAGATTGATATTGAGTTCTAAACACAAAATACAAAATGAAATTAATTTAACTTAACAAATATCAACTCACAAAATTCAGAGGCTATTTTCTTAACTAATCATTGATCACTAAAATCATGCATTGTGTTTATCAACCCAGGATCATCTGGAACCCCTAAAATGATCCTTGAATTCTCTACTGAGAAAACTCTTAGGGTTCAATTGATTATGATCAACAAGATTTAGTAACCACTTAATCTTTCATCTAAACCAATTTCAGAATCAGAATTCAGTTGAAGTAAGTAATAAAATGAAAACCTTCAATTCAATTACTTAATTTCTACTCCTCAAACTTTTGGAAAATGATTTACCAATCAAAAACCAATTATAAATCAATTATACATTAATCAAAATACGTCAACCGAACAAACTTTGATTAAAAGAATAAAATTGAAGAATATAGTAAAGTAGAGTAGAAATCACTCAATAAGCATGTAAATAAAGATCAAGACCTCAAAGTTAAAATGAAAATAGCTTGAATCCTTGAATTGAAACTACAAACTTAGCCTTCCATGAAGGAGGAAAACTAACAACAAATAAGAACCTAGCCTTCCATGAAGGAGGCAACTAACAATAAAGAAAAACTTAGCCTTCCATGAAGGAGGCAAACTAAGAAGAAAGAAATAAAGATAGAAAATGGTATTGGAGTTAATATCCAAGGGGTGTGTTTCTCCTCTTGTAAACCCTTCTATTTATAGAGGATTTTTGAGGCATCATCTTCAGAAAGTCACCAACTAGGATATTACTTTTCTACCCTTTTATTGCTTTCACATGGGCTTTGTTGAAAATGCAAAACACTTTTGAATTTTTGTCACCAATGAGCTCAACAATTTTGACTTTCTTGCAGCGCAATTTTCGATATTCACGGGTCCGAATTAGAGCTTCATGTCTGAACCAAAGTTGTAGCCCCGGATCTTAGCTGTCCAACAGATTTGATTTCATCTCAATATGACTTCTGTATCTCAAGATATGGCCGGATCTTTGCACACTGTTCAAATTCCACGTCAGCAACACTATCTCATCTTTTGAGATAATTTCGGAGTCCTAAACATCCCATTTAGAGTCTGCTCTTGCTTTGTAACTGTAGACACTTCTTTAAGATTTCATTCAAGACAGATTTCATGATTTTTGGATGTCTAAAACTCCTATTATGCTCAAAATACTATAATAGTGTCATTTTAATCGGGTAAACAAACAAATTCAATTAAACTTCATATGAACCCAAACTCATAAAATATGACAAAGATCACTTAATTGAACATATAAGAAGTTTTAATGAGATAAAAGTGAGAGATAATTATTTATGAAATCTACGCTTATCAGGGACCTATTAGAAATTATGGGGAATTTCGGGGACCTGCATGTAATTTTAGGAAGTTGGAGGAATTAATGGTATTTTCTGAAAAGGGTCTCTTCTTCGTTGAGACGTCCTGAGGTCTCCATCGTACCCCTGTTTCGACCTCAGCCTCAAGTATTTCAACGTCATTGTTCCGGGCGTGCGTTGGGTGATGGGTCCTTGCACCTTCAGAGTATCGTAGCACGTCCGAGGATGGGAATAACCTTTGGAGACTTCGACTAGGTCCTGCCGCAAGCTACCAACTTTGCATGGGTCATGGGTGCAGTCCTGGCTATCGGCTTCAGGCATCTCTCCTTTGAACCGGATGGCCACATTGCATGGTTTTGGGCGTGGAGGACCTCCTCGGAGGAGAAGAAGTACCCTGGGACCAGTAGCGGAGCAGTGACGAGGATCGGACATTTCAGGGCTTGCAATTCCCCCTGTTCCCGAAGATACTACACAGTTGATATCCCCTGTGTTCCTGGGCCAGAACCTTGTTCTTTATCCATAAGTGGAGGCGGTCGAGCTCGCTTCAGGTTATTACACCATCAGAGTAGGATTGCTATGCCTGGGAATCGCCTTGTGGCTATCCTTTTGCCTCCAGATGAAGACTGGGCTCCCACCCACGAGTCTGCCGCTCCTTACTTCCCTTCGTTAGGTCTCCCTCGATTTGAGTTCTCTCGGCTTCCTCCGCCAACGTCTAATGCATGGCACCGCTTGCCTTTCGGGTTGAGATACCCACTACTCCCTTCTAGCTGATCCTCCTGAGTCGGTGGGCCTCCGCTTTTCAAGCTCTTTTGCGTTTGGTCCTCTTGCCGAAGTTCGCCTTCAGATTTCCTCGTTGGATGCTGGTGGCAGGTGCTGTGAGTGGTGGCCGGCCGACGGGTCTCAGTCACCCTGTCCGACGGGTCTCGTGGGAGTGTTGTTCCTTACTGGACGCGAACTCCAGACGCCTCAAAGCGGTTTGTGAGCTCTTCCCTCCTTCTGAGACGTCACCCTCGAAGGAAGCATCACCTTTCACCCCTACATTTCCATGTCGACGTTCACGCATCACCCAGGAGGCTCGGGAATGGGTGGTTTACTCGCCTGAGGAATGCAACGCTGCGCTCGCGAGCTTTGGAGACATAGGCAGGTTTCCTAGTCAAGATAGCTTAGCTTCGACTGTGTACTCGATTGCTCTTGGGCCAAGGTAGGTCGAGGATGGCTTCCTTCTGGTCTCTATCTGCTCCAGAGCACTAAAGGCAAGGCAGGAGGTCTGCGTTGGCGGGCCTTGTAGTATTTTGACTCCCTCGACTTCGAACGAGGCGGCTACCGCGGGTTTACACTAAACTTCGGCCTAGGAGTCTGTGTGCAAATGGATCAGAGGCTGGCTTACTCTAGTCCTGAGATACTGCAATGCGGAGGCGATCTGGATCTGGTCGAGCGGACCTATGTAGGCTTACCTATCACTCGACGCATTTCTAGTCTAGAATGGATTCACTTAGGGTTCGTATCGCTCGTTCGGGTTTTGGATAGCCTCTAAGCATTTCATCCTTCTTTGATTAGGTGCACAGTACAGAACGTGGTCTCATCTCACAGAGGCATATCATCAAACGATTACACTAATATTTGCTATACCGGACATGCAGACTACATCGTTTAACATTTATAGATACTCATATCAAATTCTAGATTTAGAGCCTATAGCTGTGGGAGGGACTAACCTGTACGGGGTTGATGGCGGTGTCTGTGGCCGATTCTCTATCTGTGGAGGCGTGCTCAACGTGGCGTCTAAGCGGAGAAGATTCGGTCTCTCATCGAGCCTTTCATACTCCCGCAATCAGAGAGGATCCAGGAGAGAGAAGAATTCCCAAAAAAAAAGGAAAATCCCCTTTTCCAAAACCCCTAGGCCCTCTTTATAGTCTCCGACGTTTTTCCTTTTTCCCATTTTTGATTATTTCCCCTTTTGTATCATTTTCATTTTCTTTTTAGATTTTTATTTATTTTATTATATTTCCAGATTTTTAATTTTATTTTTATTTTCAGTTTTTTAATTTTTATTCTTATTTTCAGATTTTAATTAATTTTTTTATTTATTTTCAAATTTTAATTTTAAAATTTCTTTTTCATATTTTTTATTTAAATTTGTTTATTTTCAGATTTTTTTTATTATTTTTCTTTTCTTTTCAGATTTTTATTATTTTTTTAAATTTTAATTTTAAAATTTTTCATTTTTATTTTTTAAACTTGTTTCCTCCTGCTTTATTATTTTCTTCTGCTGGCCTGTTTTTCTGCGTATATTGTTTGTTTTCTGTTAAATCTACTATCCATCCATTGTTTAAATTAAAATTAATTTACTAATTAGTTTAGCAACGGGAGGCTCAAACATAATTGGATGTTTATACATGTAACCAACATGATCATAATTTTCATCAACATTGAGCATGTTACGGGTGAAGTAAGTAAACTTGTTTTTCTCCTTATTGACCTTTCCAACTATTTGCATCATTAATATAATTTTTCTGTATGTAAATTAGATTAATGTAAATACAAAATGATAAACAGAAACGCTTTTGTAAAGTCACAACAATGTTAAAGAACAAGCATGGCCAGTATACATCACGAATGGTTTCAGGGCCAAGAAGGTTACTTTGAGACTATAAATGTTTGGATTACCTGAGTGAGGAGAAAGTAGTTTTCTTGTGACATCTGTTGAGAATCTTAACTTGTTATATGATGATGTCTTCAATCTAAGGGCATGTCTCCTTGTAGAAGTCCACAACAAGGCTAGTATCTTGCCTCATGGCCATGACCATCTCAAACTCAAATAAGAAATCTATATTAACTACCAATCTTTCACCTTCCACAAACACATTCACGTATCCTGAATCAAACCATAACATTCAGTTTTCATAATTTCTTGTTCGAATGAAAATTCTTGGACTCTTTTTTTAGCGAAGTGAAAAATTTGGGGAAAAAGAAAGTACTAACAGGATTAGATAGGTTTTACCTTAAAAGTGTAAAACTCAAAAAAGATGAACAGTGAAAAGCTTCAACGAGAGAAAGCATATATGAAGGATGAAAAAAATAAAAATAGTTGAAAATGAGAAAAAAAAAAAGTAAAATAGTAAAAGAAGATTGAAGCTAGGATATTTTTAAAAATATTTTTCTTACATTTATATGAATCATAAGAAATTATAAATTTTGTAGTAATTTTTGAATACCGCCAAAAAATAATCGCCATAAAAATTCATTATTTTTGTAGTAACCCAAACTTGATGAAATCCTATCCAGAAATCTTCTTTTAACGATCAAACAATTTTACAACTAATTTCCACACTCATAAATTATAATTACATGTTTCATTGGCACATCTTTTTTGTATTTCAGAACCAAAATTTTCTGTTACAATTTTATCAATTTTCTTTGTCTCCCTTGTCTTTCTTTTTTGGTTCACTACATTAAAAAATTAAATCTTCATTAATTTTGATACTTCTTTAGGATATTTCTAAATACATCTCCTCTATGCTTACATTATTTTGCACCTCTTATGTAAAATGATAAATTTGTTTCATTTATTTTACATTTCGAAAACCATTTATAAGCTTCAATGATTAACTTTTCAGAATAATTTTTTAATATACCGTTCAAAATTTTAAAATCAGAATGTATTTTTCATATTTTAGAATTAAAATTTTGAAATGTAAAAAATATATTCTGAAATTAAGGGAGGGGATGTATTTAGCAATACCCTCTTTTTAACAGATCAACTTTTCAGTGAGGTGAGTCCTCTCTGGTGGCTGTAACCTCTTGTCTACCTATTTTATTTATAAAATGAAATTGCAATTTTCTCTACGAATCACAAATGTGTTGCAGACACGATGATCTCAAATGACATCCCAACCACTGAGGCACGCCAATGATACTTTTTATTTATTTTTTATTCCTTACTACTAATTACTAGTTTTATTGCCAAGACTTAGATTTGGATGGGAAAAAAATGGACAATGATATTTTTTATTATTTATTAAAAATAAATTTTTAAAGATTAAAATTTAAATTTTTTTAGATTTGTTCTTGAATTCAAATTTTTTAAAAAAAATTCTCTCCTTTTATTTCATCCATATAAAGCTTTTGGATTTTTTTTTTGTTTTTATTGAAAGGAACAAACATTTAAACAAGAACGTTGTGAATGGGGATGAGAATTTGTTGTGATTCAGAATTCAAAATGAACATTACCAATGTAAAACATGATGCATTTTGAGAATCAGAAGCCCACCAACGTGTTGCATGATCAATTTGTCCGTCACCCCCTTTTGGCCTTCTATGAATCTTTAGTATCTTTTCATTTTTTAATATATATTAATGTTTATCATGCTTTATTTTAGTTTTCATTGCATGCTTTGTTTTCAACAATTACATGTATCTCAACAATTATTTGGAGAATTCTAACGATAAAAATAAAATGTACTGTAAACAATTAAAAGAAAATAAACAGTACCAATATACAAGAATTTTCTTATTAAAAAAAGAATAAAATGAAACATTGAAATGGTTATTGTTATATTAGACTTTCAATAATCAAATTGGGAATGATTGAAGAATAAAAAAACAAAATGTCATTTATTTATCATGGTGATTGGTGAGTTGCTAACATTAATAATAATATTAACAAATTCCTAACTTCATCAGTGTATTGGGGAGCTAAAAGATCGAGATCTGCTTTTGAAGAGATTGAATCCAAGAATTATAAGAGTTCCACGATAGTTAAATAAAATTTAAATAAAATATATTTTTATTATTGATCAAAATATGTCAAAAAAAAAGACTACATTTGAAAGCTTATGTAAGAAACTATTAAAAGCTCTTAATTAACCGGACAATATTCTAGAAGTTAATCCTATAAAAATGCCTTTATTATTCAATTAATTACAGGTTTCACGGCCTTATTTATCAATGTCTTAAAAATATTAGTTGTAACTATATCAAAACTAACTGATAATAATTTTATATATAACAAAAATAATAAATTTAAAATTAAAATCTTATATAAATTATCATAATTTTTCTATCATTAGTTATCATTTCTTACACCAATTCTAGTAATGCTGTTTGTCTAAATCTTTTAATTTCTCAATTACCATTTTCATAGTTTAGTTAGATTTTTGGGTTAAATTTAAATAAAATAACTTAGACAAGTAGTTAAACACGCTTGTGTCTTAATCATAGACTCATAGCGCGAATAGCATTATTATGTTCAATAATAAGAAAAAATTGAAAAAAAAAACTTTTTACGTAATATATATTTATTTATATTTAGTTGTAAATCATTAAATTTATTTTATTTTTTATTTTTATTTTAAAAAATTGTTAATAATATAAATAAATAGATAATAAATAAAAATGCTAATATACCGTCTTTAATATTTTTTTTAATTTATTATATTTTTATTATGAGGAGAGATTTATTTGGATTAGTAAAACTATATGTGATACTCATTGAATAAAAAGTGAAATGCAATAGTTTTCTGTGAGTTTTAATAAATTTTAGTTAATAATAAGAAAAGATGCAACAAAAAGGTGTTTCTATTTTTTATTTTTAAATTAATTTTAAAAATAAAATTTATTTAATTAAAATAATTTTAAGTTTATTTTTAATATATATTTTAAAATAATTTAAATCTAATTTTTAAAAATAAAAAATATTTTTTTTTATTTTTTATTCTTACTTTTATTAAATTACATCATCCTAAACTACTATTATCACTATCGAGATTATTGTTATTATTATTATAATTTTTTATCATTATTATTGTTACTATTATTATTGTCATCTTTATTATTATAATAGTTATAATAATAATTTTTTAACTTTTATTAATTTAATTTTTTTTTAATTTTAATTAATTATTTATATATTTTTAATTTTACAATTTAGTAAATTATATTGTTTGATATATAAATTATATTTATATAAAATTATAATATTTTATATTATATACTATTATATATATTATTTTATATAAAATAAATAATATATAATATAAAAAATATTCTAATAATATATAAGATTATTTATCTTATATATTAATTATTAAATAATATATAAAATAAAAAATTATAATTTTATAGTTCAAATATTATCATTACAACTATTATCATTAATAAAATAATAATAATAATAATTTTTATTTTTATAATTTTTTAAATTTGAATTTTTTATTATTTTGATAAATTTTATTATTATTATTATTATTTTTTAATTAATAAATTTTTATTTAAATATTCTTTATGAATTCAAAATAAAATGAATAATATTATTTGATTTATAAATTATAATTAATTTATAATATTTTAATATAATTTATATTATATAATTATTTATATTATAATATTATAATATATTATTTTATATAAAATTAATATTGGATAGTATAAAAATATTATAATAATATAACATGTAAAATTATTTTTGATTATCAAATAATATATAAAATAAAATATATTTAATTATATAATACTTCTATATTGTAATACTATTATTATTAGGCATGATAAAAAAAATTTATACTCATCCCATCTTAATTTTGATAAAAAGAGTTTGAGTTGATCGAGGTAGGAACAAATTTGAATAAAACTTGATTTTTGAAAATAGGGATAGGACGATATCGAATCCTACTTTATCTCTACCTAACTTGTTCTGCTTTTAAAATTATCAAAATATTTTTATTATTTTAAAATATTATATAAAATTAGTAAAGTTATAAAAATAATAAACTATATAAATTATAAAAATATATAATAATTTAATAAATTATAAAAAATATAAATATAAAAAATAACAAGAATAGGTGCGGAATAAATTTATCTCACCTTGATTAGAAACAAGAATAAAGTTTAATATTTTAAATACAATAAAAATGAAAACGGAAATGGAAACATACAAAATATGTCATGCATAAATATGAAAAACATAAAATCTGTCCTTAATAATTATCATTTCGGTCAAGATCACAATCATATTTTTTATTATCATAATAATAATAATAATAATAATATATTAATAATTTATTTTTTAATTATTTTTTATGTACTTATTTTTTGTAAATTTATGACAAAATAATAAAATAAAGTAAATTATTTATTTTTATAACAAATTTTTAAAATTAAAAATTAAATTTAATATTATTTTTAATTTAAAAATTAAAATTAATTTTAATTTTAATTTCAAAAATTTATAAACTAAAAGTTAAATTCATTTCAACATAAGTAAAGTACTTACATTACGGTTGTACTCTTTAAACGTGGATACCTAGAAAAATATTTGGAAATTAAGAAACAGAGCTACAACTCTCCTCCCATCTATATAAACTTATTGGTTTTGTTAAGATCAATTTTTATGACTAATGTTAAGAATATTAATGTAAAATCTTATATTAAAATATTTACAATATAAAATTTATAATATTTAAAATATAATATTCATTTTAAATATAAAAAGTATTTAATATAATTATTTTTAACTATATTTTTAATAATTAATTACATTTTTATTTTTAATAATAATTCTATATAACATATTATTTTAGTGTATATAAGAGTATCTTTTAAATCACAATTATAGTCTAATATATTTAAAATATACTATCATTAAAATAATTTTTTAATAAAACTTTCTCCTTTATACATACAATTAAAAAAATTATGTAAAAAAAACTTTTTCTCCATCAATACGTGGTTCGTGTATGATTGACATTAAACACCTATATTTGAATTTAACTAATTTTCATTAGGTCACATGTAATTTATTTTTAATTTTTTTTCTAAGTTACATAACAACGGTCATACTTCTAGGTATACAATAACTGATCATAATCATTATAATAACATGTGATATACTACTGATTACATAATCATTTTTTTATTAGTATATTTTTATAATAAAAATTAAATTATTAATATAAATATTTTAAATTTATATTAATAATATAATATATTATATAAATAAATATTTTTAGTATAAATGATTAATATTTTATTAATATAATACATTATATATATAACTTAAAATTTATTTATATCAGGTGTAAAATTTTAACATTTACATCAACTTAATAATTTTTTATAAAACATAACATATAAATTTTATATAAACTAAAAATTAATAAATATTTTGTTATAAAATTTTATTTTAACATCTAATACAATTTAAATGTATATAAATATTAATATTTGAATAACATATCTATTAATATTTAAATTATTTACAATTTAATATACATAATTATAAAAATATTATATTATGATTTAACAATTAAATTAATAAATTTTATATTTTATAAAAAATTATTAAATAAATATAAATATTAAATTTAATATTTAATGTTATCAAATTATATATATATATATATATATATATATATATATATAAAAGTAAAAGATGTATATTTTTCAATCATGCTTACAAATAGGTTTCACAACCCTATTGCAATAATTTCAATTGAATCAGAGTTGAATTCTTCACTTGAACTTTTCCCTAACCCTATAGAAACTAATCAACAAGTTTTATCTATTCAAAATTTTTATAACATGATGAATGTAGAAATTATTACTCCATCGAATGAGAACAATTCATTCAATAATTAGAGCTTCCAAAATTTTTTCATGAAATTCTCACCATTAATGGTAAAGAACGTCTCAACCTTAGTGCTTTTATTCAATTAATCAACGTTGATCTCTATAGTGCTTTAGACATTATTTTGAAAAATAAGAAAGTTATGCTTTCAAAAACATAAAAATAACTACTTGAAAGTTTTTATTTATACTCTTTATTAGTAGAACTAGAAAAAGAGTATTTTTTTATGGATGATCTTCGTAATCTTTGTAACATCCTAATAATAATATCTATCCTATTTTAAAGTTATATTAAAAAATTTATTATTAGTTTATTATTTTATAATCTATAACTCTTTTATAAAATACTTATATTAAAAATATGATATAATTTTTTTTAAACATTTGATGAAAGTGAGAACCTTGTTATAGAAATTAACATAACAAATAATAAATTTTTTGGAAATTGTCATTTAAAGTAAATTTGAAAATTCATATTCATTTTTTTTATCATATTATCTATTCACTTGTATAAATATTTATACATTATTATTTATATATATCATATGCATTGTAAACACACGAAGATAAAGGCTCTCAACGAGTCCTTTATAATAAAACAAAACATTGGTATCCTTTTAGAATATACAAACCCATAGAACTGAGTAAAAACTAAATAACTAAAATAACTACACTTGATTTGATATTAGTTCCCCACATGGTTGTCTTTCCTTCTGCCTAGATGACATTCCTACGATCATGGACACTAAAGTGATACTCCATATTACTTAACATGAGATACACCTCCATTGTAGAATACAAGCATGGATAGTATCTAGGAAAAGAATTAGGAGTAGGAAATGAGAAATCTAAGTTTCTCAATAAGTGTCTATCCTAGGGTTGATAATAATATTCTTAACTTGTAAACACCGAATTATGTCTGAGGCTCATTTTTTAAAATTAATTGGTGAATAACCATAATTTAAATAATAAGTAGATGTTCAGACTAATAAACAAAAAACAGAAAAACAGACAAATAAACAAAAAGTGGAGAAATTAATAAGTAGGAAACAACAAAATAAAAATAAATAAAGGAGAAGATCAATTTCAAACTAAATAGAAAGAGAAAAGAAAAATCAGGAAAAATAAATAATAATAAAATAAAATGATAAAAAACGGAAAACAAAAAGAAAAAGAAAAGATAACAGAAAATAAGAATAATATAAAATAGGAATAAACAAAAAAGAGATGGAAAATTAAAGAAATGAAAAATTAAGGAAATAATGAATAATAATAATAAAACAAACATAATAATAAGAAAAAGAAAAATCAAAAATCATGAAAAAAGAGGAAATTAAAAAATTAAAAACAGAATTGAAAAAATAAAATAACAAAACAAAAAATAAAAAGAAAAAAGAGAAAGGAATGAAAAACATAAAATCTGAAAAAATTAAAAATTAAAAATATATACTAAAAAAGAGAATTAATAAATATAAAGAAAAACAATAAAAAAATAAATATATTATTAAAACAAAATAAAAATACAAACAAAAAATTAAAAAAAAAAAGAATGGATAATTTAAACAATAAAAAACAGAAAATTACACAAAAAAACATATAAATCAAAAACAAAAAACAGAATTAATGAAATTAATAACAGAAAAACAGAATTAAAAAACAAAAATTAAAAACCAAACTAAAAAAACATAATGAAAACAAAAAAAGGAGGGTCAAAAAACAAAAAAAACGAAAACGAAATATAAATATAAGCCACATGCGTGCATGAGGGGGTAGGTGAGTTTTTAGGAGAGAGAACTCCAATTTCTTTGAGGAGGAAGGAAGATTAGAAGGGGGGGATTCCTTCTTCTTTTTTTTCTGTGAGAGTTTTTCTTGGAAGAAGAAAAAACTTCTGGGGGTTTTTGGGGGTCTTAGGCATCTACTGTAAAGTACTTAAAAGTTCTGGGGTTCCTGAATCATCCAAGGTCGAGCTATGAAGGGACTAAAACAGCTCATTGGGCAGCTATTGAGGGGGGATAAGTCCCTGCGATTTTAAAGAACAACGTTGTGCCAGAGGAGAGACGGATACACATCATGTTGGACGGGGGGAGTCTTCTTCCTCTCGAATAATTGCAAAATGAAGGCCATTTTTGGCAGTGGAGCAAGGAAACAGACTCTACGAGACTCAAACATTATCCAGGTTAGGCTTCTTGGTTCACCTCTTCTCTCCGTACAGTGCAACTTGTTTAATGAAGTTCAGGTTTGACATGAGTGCATCCTAGCTATTCTTTCTTGATTTGGATAAATCCCTAAGGAGGATAAATCGATTTGGTGCTATCTCCAATTAATGCATGTGAATCTCAAATTTGTATAGATAACATTTGCGGTGCAAAGGATATGAACTTCCAGTACTTTGCAATTTAATTATCCAAGGTTTGACACTCTATTATATGCATTGCCTTATGATTCTTGAGTTAGCTACATATTAATCTTGATGAGTGCGCTTTAACCTTACAATTTTAATAAGCCAAATTAAAATCGAATCTCTTTGCTAAATAAAAAATGATGGTAAGGACAAGAACTGGATTGAGCCATCGACATATAACAAATTATAGAGCTTTCTTGATGTTAATATCAAAAGATGAGTCATTGCTTCCAAGTCAGGTAAGTAAATGCTGGTCAATGTCGAATGCCAGTCAAGAAGGGAGGGATTGAAATCAATCTTCAATTGTTCACAAGACCCCGTGAACCAGTATAAATGCTAAGAGGACTAGGCTCATTCGTTCGACGACCCCTGCAAAACGTTCGACTCCCTGGTCACTTGTGAAAGTCTGTTGAAGACATGTAGAAGCAAGTAGGACATGCATACCGAGACTAATCTCAGTAGGACGTTGTATGCGTTGATAAACTCTCCTAATGAATAGAATCTGTGATGTGTACATCATTGCGGACCTGACCTCGCTCAATTCCTGTGTTTTGAGTAACCCAAGGGAAACTAAAATCTGCTCAGGATTTGCCCCACAACTACCCAAGAGATCATTGCCCAGCGCCTTGCTCAAGTCACGTCTTCTCAGAACTGCCGACAATTACAAGAACTTTTATTGGCAAAGACATTCCCACAGTTTGTACGCCCAAGACCAGAATTGGCCTCTCTATTGGGCGCCGTTCCAATACTATACGAGCAATTGGGAGGCCATGCAGTATTGCATGCATGGAGACATGCACGTGCAGGCTCGTCTGTACATGGCATTCCAAAACCATTAGTTTATTTGAATTAATCACCGTGAAGAAAAAACCCAAGTTGAAAACGTGGCTCGAGTGGTTGAGCGCTCACTGTCCACTATCTCAAGTCCTAGCGTTCGAACCTCCACATCTCATAGTTTTAATTTCAGAATTTCTACATATGCCCCACGTGCCTCACGTGAAATATTCATGTGCCAGTAGCCCCAACCTAGGTCAATTAATTTGGATTTCAACATGCCAGTGGCCCCAGCCTAGGTCAATTAAGTTGGATTTCAAGTCTACACGAAGCTATCCCGAATGCACAAGTGTTTTTTCTTGAATCAAGTTTAATTTTAATTCTCTTCATTTCCAGATAAATGGAATCAAGACAATTCAAAACAAATTCCATTCTTCAAATTTAAGTCAAATGCTTTTAGTCAAATCAAATTTATTGTAATTCAAGACAAATTCAATTCCTCAATTCAAATAAATCTCAAACCAAATTAAGCTCTTCCAGATTTTAAATCAAATCCAAATAAAACCTTAAATCTAGTTCATCCAATTTAAAATTAAATTCAAATGCTTTTTGGGTTCTAACCAAATTTATTTTCTTTTTCTCATGTGTCAATTCAACTTAGTGCAAATCAAACTTAATTCTTTCCTTTAATTTCAAATCAAAATCCTTTTAAGGAAGAGCCTAAATCCTTTATCAAATTATTTTATAAATGAAACCAAGTTTAATTCTTTTCTTAAAATTGTCTCAAGTATCATTTCGATTCGTCTCAAGTATCATTTCGGTTTAAATCAAGTTTTTTCCTCAAATTTCATCAAGTTCATTTCTAATTTTCAAATTAAATTTATCTTTTCATGTCTTCTTCCCCTTTTTTTTTAAACTCAAGTTCTTCTTAAATCTAATCTATTTTTTTTTTTAAATTCATTTTCAATTGGGTCAAGCCCAATTATTTCCTTCTTTAAAATTCAAATCAAGTTCCTTCCTTTTAGTTGAATCGAGTTTCAATTCAATTTATTTCTCCAATTCAAAATAAATAATTTTTCTTCTATTTTAAATCAAGTAAATTCATAAATTTCTAGTCTCACGCAATGAACCCTAAACACGAACTGGTAGCTTTTCCTCCTGTTCGATGTTTAGGGATTCGTATGGGTCCCAGTGCAGCCGTAGTTGTCTTGGACTCTGTGCACATGTGGATTAAGAATCCTTTTGTAAATAATTTCAAGAAAAACCTCATTTTTGAAATCCCTAGTCTCATGCAACGAACCCTAAGCACGAACTGGTAAATTTTTCTGTTGTTCGATGTTTAGGGATTCATATGGATTCCAGTGCAGCCGTAGTTGTCTTGGATCCTATGCATATGTGGACTAAGGATTTTCTTCAAATATTTTCAAAATACATTTCCTTTTTCAAGTATCTTTTCAAAATACAGTTCCTTTTTCAAGTATCTTTGAAGGTCAAGCCTTCACACCAGAATTACGTAAACCTTGAGTTTCCCATTGCACCAGGGAATACGTAGGAGCAGGATCAAGTCCTGTCAGGCTAACCTCCATCAACCTATTTATTTTCATCCTACTTAAAGGGATCAAATAGTTTTCAAATAAATCACACACTCAATTTAAAGGTACCGTTCTTCGGAACGGGTGAGTAGGGTGCCTAACACTTTCCCTACTCGTAACCGACTCCCGGATCTAAATCTCTTAATCAAGTTAGGGCTTTTCCAAATATTTTCCCTAAAATTAAAATTTGGTGGGACTCCACATTATCCAATAAATTTCATTTTAAAATTTTAGCGAGTTCGTCGTCTCGTCGTAATTACGGTTGCGACATAACTCAACCAATTTAGTTTATTTTGAAAATGTGACAAGCACACGAGTCTAATTTTTAAACCTTATAAAAATATCTTTATTTCTAAAGTAGTTTTATTTTAATTATAACAGAGTTCATAATAAACATAACCATACATTTCGTTCATACTTTGAGTCACCTTATTAACATGATAAATTATAAAATTAAAGATCCTACTTGACACATTAACATCATTTTCCATAATCATAACATTCTCATTCACTAATCATCCTCTTAGTGACACTTTAACATATGGCACACCATTATACTCTTAATAATATATTATTAAACATTTGTCAAACAATATCATTTCACTTTTACACATATACTCAACTTTCTTTAAGATATGAGCTCTTTTTCAATGATCATCACCATCTTAACTTGAAGACCTATGACTTCTAACATGGATAGTCTCAGACTTCCACATATGCACATGTTCCAAACTTTTCATTTTACAAGTATGTGCTTATTAAGTTTTCACATAGAATTTTATTTAGTGATCCCTTCACTTATTAGGTTCCATTTCAAGTCATTAAAATTGGATGCACACTCAATATGCAATCAAAATATCATGCACACACGGCATCCAATTCATTCATTAGCATATAATCATTTAAGCACAACATGAAACTATGTATATATAAGCAAGTCATCATATCATTCAAGAGATCACATAACAATTTAAATATAAGTGATCATACTAAAGCATAGTCATAATAATTAGGACAATAATATTTATTCAAAAGCTTACATATTTAGTGAAACCTTATTTAAGCAAGGTCCTTATATTTTGAACAACATGCATTCTTTTTCTAAAATTATCTAAGTTTACCTTATCTTTTATGTTTTATGATAATTTTCCCATACTAAAACATACACCACTCATTTTTATTTTTTTTAAGTTTATCTCAATCTTTCATTTTCTCAAAGTTTTTGTTGATGTTTTTCTTATATTTATTTTTATGACGGAATGACCTTTGTGCCTCTCAAGTAATCTTTTTGTCCATTTAAACCGTATGACCACTTTCATTTTTCAAATATATTTCTAAGAGAGATGAACATGTAGATTTTTTTAATTAAATATTGTTTATCTAATTAAAATCTCTCTTGGTCAAATGACCACTTCCATCTTCAACAAGTTTGATGTTCATCTTTCTAATCCTTTATGTCCAACAATTTAAATCCAAATTTTAATGTGTATAATTCTTTAGTCTTGCTAATTAACTTAATTTGCTAGCTTGGTTGCTAATGTAAATCAAATTGCTCATATCTTTGCCTATAAAGTCATATCCATTTACTTGAGACAACATTTGTATTCTAAAGCACCTAAAGGCTTTAATCTAGTAAATTTTTAACCATTTTTACCTATTTTCTCATGATTTGGTCAAATAGCCCTATTATTATTTTAAAGGCTTTATATTCTATTTTTCTTACCCTTAAAAGTTGTTTCTTGAAAGGTTTTAGTTTCAATAGTTAAGTTAATTAATCTTGATAATTTTTAAGTTTTTCTTTCCTAAACAAAATGGCTTCCCCGAATGACCATCTTTTTCACCAAGGCCTCCTAATTTATCTTTCATATCTTCTTGTGTATATTTTTTATGTTATCAATTATGGAGGAAGTTGGTGTTCATGACTTAGTAAATTTTAAGCCCTTGTTTCATCATTATGTGGATCATGGCCAAATGACTTCCTTTGCCCTCTAGGTGTCATTTTCACAAACTTTTTCCCTTTTAACTCTTAGGTCTAGGATCAAGGAACTTATTAAATGTGTTTTGCCTCAAGTCCATCAAGTTTGTATCCTTAGTCTATGATCTTTAATCATTGTAAAATTGGAACTTTCTTTTCATTTTCTAAGTCCATAAGTCCTTTGGTCATAAAGACCCAACCTTTATTGTTAAAGTTTAACTTTTACGACTTAAACTTATTGATTTTGGACCATAATCATAATATTCCAGATTTAAGATTTATAAGTTTAAAGTTCAAGATCTTGGCTTTATATGTTAAAAGGAGAACACTTTCAATTTTAGAGATGATAAGATAACATAACATCACTTTTAAGCTCGAATAAGGTAAGATTCTCAAGATCTACTTTAAACTATGAAGAACCTCCACTTAAGTAACTTCCAAGACTTAAAACAATGTTTATCAAATCTGACCCAAAGTTTTAAAAACCATACTTAAAAAATTTTAATCGATTAAAATGCTCTAAAAGTATAATGGAGCATTCTAATCCATTAAAACTTTAAATTGGCTTTCAAAAATTATTTAAAAATTAAATATGCTTATTTTTTAAAGTCTTGGGGAAAGTTTTAAATAAAATAGAACTAAAGAAAGTTATTAGAGTTTAGAGAAGATATCCACAAAGATGAAGAATGATAAGTAAAAATAATCAACGAAAACACTTAAAAATTTCGAAGAACATTCTACCTGTTGAAGATTTAGAAGGGTGTAAACACTCAATTATATCCGAGGTCCTATTTGTAAAATTAATTAGTAAATAAATAATAATTTAAATAATAAATAAATAAGTAGAATGATAAAAAAATAGAAAAAATAAAGAAAACCAAAAACTTAAAAAAAATATAAAAGGAAAAGAAGAAGGGGCATGGCCCGCAAAAATTTAAAAAGTAAAAAAGGAAGGTTGGAGGGAAGTATATAAAAAGGGAGCGGGGCTTTGATAGGGGGTCTTCTTTTTTATTTTTCAAAATTTTGGAAAAAAGGCTTTTCTTCGATTCTCCCATCTTTCTTCCCTTTCGAAGGCGTCATGAAGCCTCTTCCTTCGCTTGTGTCTTAGAGGTTCTTTTCTCGAGCCTCGGTGGAGGTGGAGAGAGATGAGTGTGTTGAAGTGAGCTTTACTTCGGGAAGCAAGAAGTAGGAATAAGCTGCGAAGGTATATTAGAGCATAGACGCTTCCAGGTAAGTGCACGAACGCTTTGATATGTTTTTCATGAAGATGATTCTTGAATTCTAAATAGAAACGATTTTGGAATGTGGCTAGATTCTTGTATCTTGCTATCACTGATTTGCATAATTCTTAGTTAAATCAACATGCATAACCTGCTGCATTATGAATCACGTGTTCTGCAACAATAAGCCTAGTTTAATACACTTTCAAATGATATATAAGGTCTGTTGTGAATTGGTAGAGATCAGGATCAATTGTCTTTCAATATTATTGGTTCACTAGGTGTTTGCATGTTCGGTTGAACGTAATAAAGGTCAATTGAATTTAAGTGAAGGCAACGTTAAAAGAATAATAACCTATACTATCGGTCGAATCAATTCAATAAGCTTAGCACGGATCTCTGCATTAAGTCAGGAAATGGAGTTAGAGCCTAGTAATTCTAGCCTTAAGAACCGTAACTTATTGGTGTAATGGTGGTACACGCTAGCCAACGCTGAAAGGGGCCTTTACGGCCTCTACATAATAGCACCAAACTATCGAACAAAGGTAGCAATATGAAACAGAGGGCTCCTAGATTGGATATTGGAAATCACTCATGAGAAGGTGGCTGCTAACTAAGAAGCGGCGGAGCTCGGAAGAGCTTTGATTAACGGTGTTCTGTATGCATTCCAAGAAGGAAATTAGTGATAGGTTTGGAGTTATAAGTTGTTCCTTTGTCTAAAGAAGAAACTGACTTTGAATTTTGCGTGAAATGAGCAAAACACGTGTATGCATGGCCCCCAACTTACTAGATCATTGGCTATGGCTATGCTAGGATGGAGATGTACCATCGCTCAAAGAGCCTGCTTATGAAACACGCGATAAATTGGTTAACTTCTGCAGGGTTTACTGTCTTGCTGCCAGGATCAGATATGCAAACAGCCGAGCTACACAAGAGATGAGCCCACTGCTCATGTCATGGTTATCTTATCTAGATTATTAATGAACTCAGGTATGAAGTTGACTTATCAAATGAAGGGCATCTTGTATTCGGGGCATGATGTACCCAGCATGGTGAATGGTTGAGATTTATACCAAACTATTACTCTTAGCACTTCATTCGTTCTTTTTTCCATCTTCCAATCATTTGGTGCAAAGAAGTCCTTCTATGTTGAGCTAATTTGGAGTCAATCTGTTAGTGCTTGAGATTTGGAAGCACTGGCTGTTTCCACTTTACAGGTATCAAGGAAAAAAGCAAAGCGAAATGTAGGGGGAGGCAAAAATCAAAGATAACATGTTATGCAGGGGCAGAAATCGCTTCAGGGTTAAGTTGAAAAAGTTGTGATCATTCTATGATCACGATGAATTCGACTCAACAAGTGATCATGTAATACATCAACCACGAATTAAGGACTTATATGTAGATCAAAAGGCTGCTACGGGCATTGCTCCTAATTCTAGAATATAGCTGATTAATGGCAAAACACAAAAATTTGTGCTACTCCCTTTGCTGGCTTCTACTGATGCTTTCAGATTCGTTGGCATTGTCGGGTTGAAACCCTTGACAACTTCGGTAACCATTGAGGGAATTGAAGAATAGGCGATGGTCACTCTCACCTTGGTATCAATGGTTTCCATTTGCAATTAACATTCCTATCTGCACGAACTAAGGAGACAATACTATGCTACTTTTATGGATTGCAAGAGATTTTATGTAAAGCAAGGGATATGCATGCATGCATGATTGTTAGTCCAAGTGGAAGTTGAATATCTGCCCTTGTTCCCTTGAATAGTGGACTAGGATGCATTCTAGAACTTGCCCTATAAGAGTTCCTACCTTGCAACATCTTGCAAAAGCATCAGGTGGAGTTTTGGTTACCCTATATTGGTTTTTGGGAAAGTCATTTTCAGATGCTGATAAATTGAATCCGATTCCTGAGAATTGTAATTCCAGAAGTCTGCAACGGATGGAAATGAAGCAAACTCAAAAGTCGTGGTTTCATATGAATGCGGATAAGACTATTTTGAATTTGAGGATAGGATTGCTAGATACATACTTGAGTCATTTATAGAGTACTGGAACGGTGAGTTGGTGGTTCAATTGTTAGGCCCTGAATCAATCAATTGACACAGGCGATGTACGTGCTTCGGCTGCATGGAATCGTTTTGGTCTGCAGGTCCTAGTCAAATAAATTTGCATGATTTTTGAACTTAAATTGGAAGCCCAGCCAAATGGATGAACTTAACACCTACAATCCTGGTTTCTGAATTCGAATCCCTCAGACGGCAATTCCTTTTAAACTCTCATTATGCACTAGCCCAAAGTCGTTGGGCCATAAGGGGCTGCATTGCCAGCACTTCTAGTGGGCCTCAGTCAAGCCAATTGCTTGCTCTCACAGAAGCATGTTTAGTTGAGGGCCTCGTTGATTCGGGAACAAAAGGCCATCCACGCGGGCACCAAACGCAACAGCTTCTTTAATTGGGCATTGGGCTATGCTGCCAGCTTCTTTAATTGGCCATGTAAGCAAATGGGTCGCCGAACCCCATGTGCAAATTCTCAAAAATTAATTAGGGCTCAAGCTAGCATTCAGGCTGTTAAGTTAGCAAACTCTCAATTTGGGTCAAGCCCAATGTATCTTTTAAAATCATATCATTCTTTTTTGAAATAAATTTAAACTTGACTCCAAATCCTTTTAATTTTGGTCAAGCTCAATCCACTCTTTTAATTTAGGGTCAAGCCTGAATTTCCTTTTGTTGTTTTATAATTCAAAGTCATGATTTTTGTAAATTCTAAAATCTCACCCAATGAGCTTTAAAGGTGAACTGGTAGCTTTTTCTATTATTTGATATTTAGAGATTCATATGGATCCCCGTGCAGCCGTAGTTATCTCATATCCTGTGCATATGTGGACTCCAAAAGCTTCTAAAAAGTAAAGGATTTCAGAAAACCATGTTTTAATGATTCTCAAGTCTCATGCAATGAGTTCTAAATACGAACTGATAGTTTTTTCTACTATTTGATATTTAGGGATTCATATGGATCCCAATGTAGCCGTAATTATCTTGGATCTTGTGCATATGTGGACTAAGAATTATTCAAAATATCAAAACTGCTTTTAAAATCATCTTTCAGAATTCTTTTAACCTTTGAAGATCAAGTCTTCAAAAACAAACACCAGATCTATGTAGCCTTGAGTTTCCCATTGCACCGGGGAATACGTAGGAGCAGGATAAGTCCTGTCAAGCTATTTTCATACAAACCTATTTATTTTTATTCTAAACTAAAGGGATCAAATAGTTTTCAAAAACATCAAAATCGCATACTCAGTTTAAGGGTACCGTTCTTCGGAACGAGCGAGTAGGGTGCCTAACACCTTCCTTACTCATAACTGACTCCCGAATCTAGATTCTTCCTCAAGTTAGGGTTTCTCCAAATATTTTCCCTTAAAATAAAATTTGGTGGCGCCTCTACATAATGAATTAAAATTCTTTTAAAAGTTTTAGCGAGTTCGTCGTCTCGTCATAATTACGATTATGACAAAGGGAAACTTGGTAGATTTAGTGATAGAGAATCACCTCCTTAATGGTCCCATACAAAAATTACTTCAAGAGAGAAGGAGTCTTATTTACTAAATGTTTGAGCTTAAGCTTCAAATATAAAAGTTTAAACTTAGTTATTTTTGGTTTATGGAAAGGTTGGAAATGAAAAATTTGGCTAAATGTTTAGAGAAGACTTTAGGGAGAAAATTGATGGCTAATAGCTAACTTAAGAATTCAACCATGTACAAGTCATTAGAGATTTAATTTTAACTAAAGGTAAAATGATCATTTCACTTATAATTTACTTTTTAAAATTAATTCTAAATTATGAAACCTTATCTTATAAGGTTAACCATGGTTGAATTAGCTTAACCATGATTGAATACAACCTAATTATAGTTAAATTTTAACATAAGTATAGTTAAGTAACTTAACAACGATTAATTTTCTCTTTCTTTAGTATGATTTTTGTCTTTTAGTGATTAATGACATGAATGACTCGGCTTCCTGAATAATGGCATGCCTATCTACTCTTTTGAAAATTTCTAACATGCCTAAGCTATCAAGGATATTTTAGTTATTTTAAGAGATTTTTTAGAAAAAATTTCTAAACTTCATTTTTAAAGATTATTTTTATTGGTTAGTCTTTTTCAATTTATTTCTAAGTTGTTTTCTTAGTTTTAAAGGTAATTTGGTACTTATTGAAAAATACGTGTTCTTTGCGATTAACTTTTATTTGTTGTTAGTTTCGTCAAATGGTATTATAATAATTATTTATAAGTTTTAAGTTTTTTGAAAACCTCTAAGGTTCTATTTACAGCTTTCTATCTAGAGCTTTCCAAACTATATTTATTATATTTTTTAAATTCAAGATCTTTTTGTCATTTTTTAAAAAGATTTTTAATTTTTTTAAAATATTTAGATTTCTATTTTTATTTATTTTTTTATTTAGAATTATTAATTTCTAAATTACAAAATCAAGTAGAAAAAATTTGGGATTTTACAACCTTCACCATTTGATAGATTTGTTTTGCTTTCAAAGAATGCTTAAGGCTTAAAAATCAATTATCTTTTGAATTATTTGATGTCATTACTAAAGAATCAAATGTTTTTAACAAGTCTCTTGCTTTTCAATGTAACCTTACTCGTTGAAACAAACAAATTACCTTTGATGAAATTGCTTTAAATCAATTAAAATCAAAGGGCCAACAAGTTCAAGATAAAGTCCATCATGACAAATTTTCATGTGTAAACATTAGGTGAGAATACTTTTGTAATGATAAATTAATAGAATTAACAGTTTATTAGTTGGTGAGTGAAGAACATAACTCATAAAAGCTATTATTCAAATAATACTAGTTGTGTAAAATCTGGAGAGGCTATCTCTAAAAGAATATTACATTTCGTTTAGAAATTATCGATACTTGATGTAGCCTCATGATTTAGGTGAGAACACTATAGCTAAGGTTTGAGAAGGTTATAACGAGAATACTTTTGTGTACTCTTGTTAAATTATAGTGAAATCTCATCTAAATGTGAGATTTGGTCGTAACCTCGTATTGAGAGGTAAATTTCTTCTCTTACCTTTCACTTGTTTATACAACGTTTTATAGTTTATGTTATTTAAATTCATACTTCCTGATAAACCTCTTTTTGAGTGAGCTAAAACATATATTTTATCTCGAAAGATTGCCTTAAAAATATCTTTAAAAAAAAAAAGAAAACTTTTATATTTAAAAATTATTTCAAATACATTTAAAATTTCATATTTTACCAATAAAAAATGTTCATCTTTTTATAGAAACCTTCTTACTTATCTACATATCTTTCTCCACTATTATGTGTTAATTATATGTTATTAGAAAGTTGAGAAAGTTTTTGAAATAGTTTTCTTTTTTAACAATCCAAGCATTTTACTTTGTTAGAAGTATGAGCAAAATGATGAAGGTAACTACATATTAAGTGAGTGAATATTTGATCAAAGTAATAGCATATAAATGAAATTTTACTCGGATGATGCATGATACCTTTTTATATGATGCTTGAACGTGGGATTGTGAAATATATTTTTATAGTTGTATGTGCGTTTTGGATCTCAATTGATGAATAATATGATAGTATAGATCTCTAGTATGATGAACAAAAATTATCTAAATAATTTGAATTTAAATTTTATCAATTTAAATTTTGAATAAAAAGATTTTTAAAACTATATAAAGAATCTTACATTAAAAACTATGTGCAATTATTTATTGATTTCAATATCAACAACAAGAGCCTGTATTAATCTACCTCCAAAGTTCTGGTCAACGAACTTTTAGAAGCATTGGAGTACTTATTCCAATAATTAAAAAAAAAATGTTTTTTTCATATCTTGTAAATTAGGGATAAAAAATTCTTTTATAAAAAATAATAAAAATTAACACATATTTTTAATTTTAATTAAATGTAATATGTTGAATTGAAAAGTTTATAATTATTTTTTTAACTTTATGAAATAATTCTTATCTATATTTATTAAAATTAATGTTTTTGTTTGCAGATTTTTTTTAAAATATAATTTTAATTTATATTTTATTTTTACTAAATAGGTTAAATAAAAAAATAATATAAAGATAAAGACTAGATACATGTATTATGTAATCTATAAAAAAATTAAAAAGAAAATAGAATGGATATTGTATTATCAGGTTAGATATTTTATAAATATGAAAAAAACTATTTTATTCAAAATATTCTAAAATTAATTTATATTTTATTTTCAATTTCTAAATTTTTAATAAAAATAAAATAATTTTATATTTTTATTAAAATAAATAATTTATAATTAAAATTTCAATCCTTATGATAAAGAAAGTTTTAAATAAAATTAAATGATAATAATAATAAAATTATAATTAAAATATTTTAAAAAATAATAAATTTTTTTAATTATAGTTAATATAACTTACACTAATCTAATGAGTTAATGTTATAATCATAATTAAAATATTTTAAAAAATAAGAAAATTAAGTTAAGGTTTAAAAATAAATTATATCTAATTTTTAATATAATATCAAAATTTATTTAATTTTAATATTGTATCATTTACAATTATTAAATCTTAAAAATTTTACATACTTCTATAATTTTTTAAAATAAATTATATTTATTTTTTAATAAAATTTTATGATTTTTTAATATTTAGATAAATTTTATTTACTTTTATATTTAAAAGAATATGAATATTCTTTTTTTACTTTAAAATTATATTTTAAAAAATTTCTATAAAGGAGAATGTAAATATTAATTTTAATAAAAATGAATAAAGGTTTTTTAATAAAATTAAAAAACCTTAATTTTTAATTACAAACTTTTCATTGAACATATTACATTTAATTAATATTAAATATGTATAATCATATATAATATTATTAATTTTTAATTAAAAAATCTTACTATCCTCATATTTATAAAGGTATAAAAAAAGAAAAGAAAGATAGAGTATTTAACCGATCAACTTTTGAGTTATTGAGGTGAGTCCTCTCTGGTGGCTATAATCGTGTGGCCAAACTCATATCTATCCATTTTATTAACTACATGCAATTTCAATTTTCTCAATGAATCATACATATTTCGGAGAATCAAGACATTCCCAACCAGTGAAGCACGCCAATAGTACTTTCATTTTTTTTATTCCTGCTACTAATTACTAGTTTTATTGCCAAGACTAGATTTCGATGGGAAAAAATGGATAATGATATTTTTATTATTTATTAAAAAATTAAAATTTAACCTTTTTTAGATTTGTTCTTGAATTCAATTTTTTTTTTTTAAAATATTTCTTTCCTTTTTTTCATCCATATAAAGCTTTAGGATGTTGCCTTTTTATTTTTATTAAAAGGAGCAAACATTCCAACTAGAACGTTATGAACGAGGGGATGAGAATTTGTTGTGATTCAGAATTCAAAATGAACACTACCTTTTCATATATATATATATATATATATATTGATAAAAAATATTAAATTTTAATATTGGTATCAATTTAATAAATTTTTATAAAATATAAAATTTATCAATTTAATTATTAATTTAAAATTTTTTATTAAATAAATTATATTTATAAAATTTTATATAAAACAAAAATTAATATATATTTTATTATATAATTTTATTTTAACATCTAATATATTATTTAAATATAAGTAAATATTAATAATTAAATAATATATTTATAAATATTTAAAATTATATATAAAATTATAAAAATATTATTATATGATTTAATGGTTAAATTAATAAATTTATCATGCTTTATTTTTATTTTTTTATTTTTTATTTTGTTTCTTAATTAATTTTCACCAATTTCAGCACATGTCACGATTAGAAACAACGAATTTGGGAAACAACTTTAGTTCTTATTTCTAGAAACAAAGATAGTACTGTATAGATGCATGTTTACCATGCTTTATTTTAGTTTTCATTATTATTTTTCGTTTCTTTAATTAATTTTCACCAATTTCATCACATGACACCGTTAGCAACAACGAATTTGGAAAACAACTTTGGTTCTCTTCCAGTGACAAAGATAGTATAATATACTTGCAAATAATCATTGCATGCTTTGTTTTCAACAATTGCATGTATCTCAAATGGTTTGAAGAATTCTAACGATAAAAATCAAATGTACGATACAATTAAAAGAAAATGAACAGTACAAATATTTATAGAAGAAATTTCTTATTTGAGAAAAAGAATAAAATGAAACATTGAATTGCTTGTTGAGATATTAGAGTTTCAATAATGGAACTGGCTATGATTGAAGAATGACAAATATATATATATATATATATATATATATATATATATATATACATATATATATATATACATATATATATATATACATATATATATATATACATATATATATATACATATATATATATATACATATATATATATATACATATATATATATATATACATATATATATATATATACATATATATATATCATTTACCCATCATGGTGTTTGGTCATGAGTTGCTAACATTGATGATAACATTAACAAATTTCTAACTTCGTCAGTGTATTGGGGCTAAAAGATCAAGATATACTTTTCGAAGAGATATTATATGCAAGAATTATAAGAGTGGCACGATACTTAAATAAAATTAAATAATACGTATTTTTTAATATTGATTAAAGTATATCATGAAAATACTAAATTTCAAAATTTATATATATAAAAGAAGAAACTGTTAAGAAAACCTATTAACCGGACAATATTCTAGAAGTTAATCTTACAATAATGCCTTTAAAGATATTATGATCTGAAAAAATAAAACGTTTCAAAAACTTCTTCGTTAATACAATTACATATTTGACTACATTTGGATTCTTACAGTTTCACAGCCTTATTAACCAATATCTTAAAAATATTGATTATAAGTATATTAAAAGTTACGGCTGTAATATTTTTATATATAATAAAAATAATAAATTTTAAATTTTAAATCTTATATAAATTATCATAATCTTTTATCATTAGTTATGATTAGTTAGACCAATTATATTAATACCTTTTAATCTTACATTTAATTCTTTAATTACCATTTGCATAGTTCAGTTAGATCTTTGGGTTCAATTTAAATCAGATAACTTTGACAATTAATTAAACACGTATGTGCCTTAGTAATAGGGCGAATAGCATTATTATGCCTAGTGATAAAATAAAAAAAAAAAGCGAAAACAAAAACTAACTATCAAAACAATTGAGTGTGTTTTGTACTTATATAGAATGAGAAAAAACGAGTTAGGTAATAGGATCAAAGACAAGTTAAATAATATGATTGATTGGATACATATATGGGCCCAAAGGGAATCATTAGATTTTGATTCTTAATATGTTAAGAGTGCAAGCGAAGGGCAAATAGTTTGCTTGTATTACATTTTTTAATTTAATCTAGTTTTGTTATGAACAATGATTTATTTGGATTGGTACAATTATGTGTGATATTCATTGAATAAAAAGTGGAATGCAATAATTTTATGTGAGTTTTATAAATTTTATTTAATAATAAGAAAATATGCTACAAAAACGTGTTTCTTAAAGTATAATTACATTACGGTTGTACTCTTTAAATGGTGGATTCCTAGAAAAAATCTTTGGAAATTAGGACACACAAAGCTATTAGTCTCCTGTTATGTATATAAACTTAGTAGTTTTGTTAACATCAATGTTTTTAACTAATGTCAAGAATATAAATGTAAAGTATTTATATTAAAATATTTTTAATGTAAAATTTATAACATTAATTAAGAATATGATATTTATTTTAAATTTAAAAATATTTATTATATTAAAATAATATTATTATTTATTTACCTTCCTTTTTAATAATAAGTTACATTTATATTTTCAATAATAATTCTATTTGAACTATTATTTTTAGTGCATATTAGTAGTATCTTTAAAATCGTAACTGAAGTCTAATATCTTTAAAATATAAAAATTATTAAAATAATGTTTTAATAAAACGTTTTTCTTTATACATACAACTAAAAAATTTTATGTGAAAAAAGCTTGACCATCCATATTGTACAACTTTTGCTGCATTAAATCGTCTATTAAAAACACATTGATACGTGGTTTCATGTGAGATTGATATTAAACACGTATATTTGAATTTAATTATTTTTCATTAGCTCAAATGTAATTTATTTTAATTTTTTTCTTTGAATTACATAACAACGGTGTACCTCTAATCATACAATAAATTAATAATCAACATTGCTATAATAACATGTAATATACTAATGATTAAATATCGTATTTATTAATATGATTTTATTTAATAAAAATTTAACTTTCGCAATCTTTATATTATTTATATTTTTTAACTTTATTCATGGACTATATTTTTTATAGATATTATTTATAAAATAATTATGCATTTAAGATGTACATAATTCTTCAAATCATACACATATTATTGAACGAGTTTTTTATTTACATATATATACATCATGATTATAATACATAATTGTCATAATTATAATTATAATGAGACGATAAATTTGCTAAAATTTTGAAAAAAAAATTAATTTTGATGTGTGCAACCACCACCAAATTTTATTTTAAGAGAAAAAATTTGGAAAAATTCTAACTTAAGGAAGAAATTCTAGGTTCGGAAGTCGATTACAAGTAGGGAAGGTGTTAGGCACCCTACTCGCCCATTCCGAAGAACGGTACTCTTAAACTGAGTGTGTGAGTGTGTGATTTTGATAATTTTTTGAAAATTATTTGATCTCTTTCGTTTAGAATAAAAATAAATAGGTTGGTGGAAAATAGTCTGACAGGACTTGATCCTTCTCCTATGTATTTCCTGGTACAATGTGAAATTCAAAATTACGTAGTTCTGGATTAAGAGACTTGATCTCTTGAAAAATGGAGGGGTAATATCATGGAAAATTTATTTTGAATAGATTAAAATTACGTGCTTGCATAACTTAAATCGTCGTAAGCCGCGTGTGAGTTTACACGAATTAAAAATAAGAAACAGTAAAGGAAGCTGTCTGTCCACATTAGAATCCGTTGCACGAATTTTTGGAGTAAAACAGATGTTTAGAATAATTAACAAGAGTTAGTAAATAGTGATTTTCTAAAATTGTGTGCTCACAAAATCCAAACTGTCGTAAGCCGCGTTTGAATTTGCACGAATTAAAATACAGAATAACAGAGAAGGTTGCCTACTCGTATTAGAATTCGTTGCACGAATTTTAGAAAATTAAAATAGGTATTTTGAAACAGACGTTTTTAGCGAAGTTAGTAAATAGTGATTTTCTAAAATTACGTACTTGAAAAATCCAAACCGTCGTAAGCCGCGTTTGAACCCGCACGAATTAAAACACAAAACGGTAGAGAAGGTTATTTGTTCATATTAGAATCCGTTGCACGAATTTTAGAAAATTAAAACAAGTATTTTGAAACAGACGTTTTTTAGCAGAGTTAGTAAACAACGATTTTCTAAAATTACATGCTTGCAAAATCCAAACCGTCATAAGCCGCGTTTGAATCCGCACAAATTAAAATACGGAACAGCAGATAAGGCTGCCTATTCGTATTAGAATTCGTTGCACGAATTTCAGAAAATTAACAAAACTTACATTTTTGAAAAAAATTATAAAAACAGAATTGTATTTTTAAAAGAAAAGTGAAAATGTGAGCTTGACCCACATAAGAAAAAAAAAATGAGTTATATTTTTAAAGGAAAAATTGAAAGTAGGCTTAACCCACATAAGAAGAAAAAGAAATGAATTATATTTTTAAAGAAAAAATTGAAAAGTGGGCTTGACCCACATAAGAAGAAAAAATGAGTTATATCTTTAAAAGAAAAATTAAAAGGTGGGTTTGACCCATATAAAAGAAAAAAAAAAGAAATGAATTATATTTTTGAAAGAAACAATTGAAAAGTGGGATTCAAAGACAAGTCTTGGGGAATACGGGTAGCATGCTCGACCACTTAAGCTATTCAACTTTATGACTTATGTTTTGTAACTTAACAATGTATGTAGTACTGTTTGGGGACTGGCCCACTTCTTTCATTTTAGACAAAACTTATTGGTGGGCTCACGCTCATTTGAATTTTATTCACCTTTTGCATAGAGTCTCCTCGTTGAAGGCCTATGAGCATGGGGTCATCTATCATCGCTTCATGACCAAGCTTGAACTTAGCTGCCATTAAACGAAGGAGGGAAAAGTGCACGACGGCTAGGCTTACATGAAGGAGTGTGGCCTAGTGGGTGACTTGTCTGACTATGTGGCGAGTAATAAGCTTGATGCATTTTGCTGTGGTTGTTGTGGAATTAAAACTCTTGATTGGCGAAGCACATGTGCAGAGGGATGGCTTGTTTGCATACTTGGGCTGTTGTACTTGAACCACTAATATTTAGTGTTTCCTATGGACATCTTCTGCATCATCATTAGGACATGACTAGGCTTAATGCAGCACCCGTAAGTAAGCCCCCTAGCTATCATCACTACTGCTACATTCTTGGCTTTTCTGTATCAGATCAAAGCTTGCAGCCAACATGACATTGGTGTTCCCCTTGGTTCGCTTGCTATTATGTACTAATATTGAAGACCATTACATCACCCAGCAGTGGTAACGGCACCAAAACTTCTGCACATCATGATCAGCTAAAGATCTGTTTATGGTATATAATCCAACCACTTACTGTCTGCCATATCCTTTCCTTGGTTATCCAGAAGATCAAACCAGCGGTTTGCCATTGAAGCCAGCTGAATAGCATTCTTCTGAGGTGTAACCATAAAGAAACTTGTCAGAAAGCTTAGTTTCAAAAATTTCATTAGCTTTAACTCACCTCTGCGCTTAATCTCCAAACCTTTCAGCTCAAAGATTCTATCCTCATTAGAATATCATCTGAAAGTAGGAAGAATCATCACCTTGTAGGGCCCATGACTTGTCCATGTTGTTGCTGTGTAAAGATGGAGGTCGACTAAAATAGTGAAGCAATAGAGTGAGAGAGGGGATTAGACGTGACTTTTCCAGCGCCACCTAAACTCGAACGACGTCTATCCCTAGGATGGTTTTGCATTGTCCATGAAAGGAGGAAAGAACAAGTAACAGAAGCTTTATGAAAGATCAGGGAAGTCTTAGGTGGGTCGAGATGAGTACGAGATGTGTAAATATTCTTATTTCTCAGCTCCTTCTTCCTGCTTCAACGTTTGAAACCTTGTCAATTCTGTTGAGAGGGTGGTTGAGCCAGAGGAATTACATTCGTGTAGCTTTCCTCCCTTCTTCTACATAAGTTCTTCAAAGGAAGATAATTCATGATGATCAGAAGGCTAGGAACCTATGTTAACGCCATGAACAAAACGAGGACGCTGAAGCTCTATTGGACGAACAAAATCTCCAGAGTTATGCAAAGCTTGACGGGAAATTCGAGATCGGAAACTACTAGATCGAGTTTAAACAGGGGCGTCATGAATGAGAGAAGGGTAGGTGATTATGGGAACTCAGTACTTAGAACTTAAAGAAGGAAGTGAGGGTCAGTGACTTCGAATATAGTGATCGAAAGAGTTTCGTGGGAAAGGCCTTGACTAACAGAGGAACAAGAGTTACATACCTTCACACAAACACGAGCTACAAACCGTAAACATCATAGAATCAGATCCGCACGCTAGATTGCAAGATTATGAAAGGAGTTTCAAGATGAGGGGATCTTGTAGACAGATGCTCGGAGTCTAGAGAGGCACACTAACAAGCACATTTGGTTATCATGCTAACTATATACCACTGATGCGGGGAATAAATTCAGTTCATAGAGATCATGTCAATGAAGGAGCTGAATCTAGAGTCAGAATATCTCATAGAAATAGCAATTGATGTGCTTTGCTTTTGGTTTCCCTCAAGATCTCTCTACAAATAGGTGTCGCAACTGTAATCACGAGGAGATGATGAACTCGCTTAAAATTTTAAAAAGAATCTTTATTTGATAATGGAGTCGCCACCAAATTTTTTATTTAAGGGGAAAAGCTTGGAAAAGCCCTAACTTGAGGAAGAATCTAGGTTCGAGAGTCAGTTACGAGCAGGGAAGGTGTTAGGCACCCTACTCGCCCGTTCCGAAGAACGGTACTCTTAAACTGAGTGTGTGATTTTTGAAAATTTTTTGATCCCTTAAATTTAGAATGAAAATAAATAGATTGGTGGAAAATAGCTTGACATGAGTTGATCTTGCTTCTACATATTCCCTGGTGCAATGGAAAACTCAGGCTTACGTAGTTCTAGTGTGAAGGCTTGACCTTCGGAGTAAAAAAAGAAATTTGAAGATGATTTTGACAGTATTTTTGATATTTTTGCATAATTCCTAGTCCACATATGCACAGGATCCAAGACAACTATGGGTGCACTAGGATCCATATGAATCTCTAAACATCGAACAGTAGAAAAAGCGACCAGTTCATGTTTAGAGCTCATCGCATGAGACTAAGAATCACAAAACGACTTTTCCAAAATATTTTGTTTAAAAAAAGAATTCTCAGTCCACATATGCACAGGGTCCAAGACAACTACGGCTGCACTGGGATCCATATGAATCTCTGACTATCGAACAACAGAAAAAGCCACCAGTTCATATTTAGAATTCATTGCGTGAAACTTAGGATTATGGAAAAAACTGCAGAAAACATAAAAGAACAAAGTTTAAATCTTAAAATTGAAGATAGAATTTAATCAAAAATAATGATAAAATGAAATTTACATATACATATATATATATATACATATATATATATACATATATATATATACACATATATATATATATATATATATATATAACGTTACTTTATTGTAGGACTTTTTAAAGACCACGTAATTGATTGGACGTGATCGTTATTAACTTCTAATTCTTAATTTGAAGCCAAAAAAGTGGGGGTTAGTGGATGACCATTAGGTAGATGAGCATTTAGTTCCCGAATATTTTGCATGGATATCATGAGTCTTCCAAAGTTTCAACTCGATTTCGAGCCATCAACTTCCACTCATGCTCATCAGTGTAGTCAATAACTTTGGGCCTCTAATTGCTCTCCAATTTACTAAATATAAAATCACAAAATTCAGAATCCACTTTCTTAGAAGGAGATTTTGCACCTCTGATTAGAGGCATGCAATAACCAAGAGCTTGAACAAGATTCCTATCCTGTTTTATATATAACCACTAGCTTAAAATACTCCAAATGCAAATGAAAGTGTCGAGACTCAGATAGGCTTGTTTAAAGATTTTATTTGTTGCAAGGGGTGGAGCATTAGTCTCACGGTTAGACATCTGATGGTTTTGACCAATTAGCTTGGATATAGGCCATTTTGTGCCGAAGGCCTTTGTGAGGGTGAGGAGTATAGCATGTCATTATTTCTTTAGCTCTGGAGGACACTAACAATGTTAACATATTTTGATGAAATCCCGATAGTGCGAAATTGAGGATCACCATAGTTAATGGAATTATGACAACGCAAATCTCGTACTTCCTTGAATATCAAAAGTATAGGACAGTTGATCTTGGCTAGATGTTTCTTTACAATGAACATCAACCGCAGCAGAATATTGCGACAATGACTTCACAGTATTATGAAAATCCTCCATGGACCGTGCGGAGACATGATACTTTCCAAGGGGAATATGCTTATTTTTCGAATCATAACTCAACCCAGAATAAGAACTGCCCTTAGATAAGAGTGAAGCATTTACCATAGTGCTTAAATCTTTCACACAGCCTTTTAATTCAACGTCGATACCTGGATCAGCTTCATGTTTGCTACCTCTATTGTCACAATGTTGGGGCAAAGATACTTTTTTCCTTTCCAATTCATTTCCAAGACCTGGAGCAGATAATTGCACCTCCCGATTTTTGTTGTACTATTTACTACGACTATAGCTTCTGCTTATCCACTGACAGAGCCATTGAAACTAAGCAATAGGAAAGAAATGGGCAGCTAATATTTCATCCTCAAAGGATGTATTTCACATGTTGATGCTCATCCTCCATTCGAAACCTTGTTTGCCACATAAAAGAGAGTTGGGCGTTGGGAATACTCTTTTCTTACCATGACAGTAAGAGTTTTCATAACTTATCAGGCATAAAAGAAATCAATGACCCTACCACATATTATTATGGCTTAAGGAATTATAGAGACCATGAGAGGAAGAGTGATCAAAACTTTCCTGTTGCATTAGTAAAATAAATTCCAACCATAGGTTGCTAGGAGCCAACAGGTAAACAGTGAGAAAAGTATGATCTTGACCAGAACAGAGTGCAACCCTTGTAATACCTATGATTGCCAGAAGAAATCATGACACCACTTAAACCAGTAAGTATAGCCAACCTGATCACAGTTTCTTGGGCATTTTATACGTCAACTGAGAACAAATTCTGCATTCCTCTGATCAGCTAGTTTGAGTACAGATTGGCTTTCTATAAGAAACTATTAATTCATAAGAGAAATATAGTTCTGAACCTTCCAATGGCTAATGACTGTTAGCCTCCCATATAAGAATAATGGTTGATACCAGCACTTGCACATGTTTATGGATGGTTTATAGATAATCTGGCAGTCCATTCGTGAATTGTAAAGCTAGAGGATGGAGGATTTCTGAGATCATTGCTCCTAACAAGATCAGTATGAGCATGTGGAATTTTCTAATAGACAAAACCCGCCAAGATTGTCATTATACAGCCATAACCCTCTCATAACAGAGATTTTTTACCAATTAGAACCTCCAGAGTAGCTCTTTGCCATAATTTAAACCTACTGTATGGAGGAACGAGTCTATGACTACTATCAATGTGGAACACCTCCCTCTTACATAAGGATAATGCCACATCTGAGTATAGTCTTTTGGGGTCCAAATTGACTAAAGATTCAGCCTATGGGGTTCACAGAAACTGGACAGATCTAGGAATAGGAGAAAGAAGCTCATGAAGCCGTATTTTCCATTCAAGTTGAAGAATGCAGATCATGGATCTTATAAATCTATAACAATTGATAAAGCACCAACGAGTCCACTTTTAATTGATCCTAAATTCCTCACCAAATGCAAATCAAACTCTCATCGAAAAAAATAGTAGTATCAGGCTTGAATGCTTAGCAAAATCGATTCTCAACTAGCCTTAAATTACATCAAGAATCAAATTCTCATACAATAGCAATATGACATACACTTAAGCAAATTCACGCAAGATTTTCAGTTCAGGCGCAAGATTTTCAATTCAGACATAAGCCAAGAGATCAATGTAAGGTTCTTAGTTCAAAGATAAAAGAAACTTGACTAACCTGTTGCGGAATCATTGGAGAAATTGTACCCGTACGCTTATACCCGAATCAAAAAAGTTATCTTCTCTTCTAGCTTGGGGAGTTACTCGCAAGTACTATCCCTGAATATGAGCCATCAGAGCAGAACTTCACTCTGAAATCAAGAACACTAAAAGAAGATGAAAGAAATCCACACCATTCCCTTGAGGATTTTTTCGAGAAAATGCACCAGCTACCCTATCTCCTTTTGATTTTTTTATTTATCTTTTTTTTTCAAACTTTCCCGCTCTTTTCTTTCTTTTTCCCCTCCTCCATTTCTTTAGTTATTCTCTTTTCCTCTTTCAAATTCAGTTTTTCTATTTTTTATTTCAGTTATTTAGTTATTTATTTTTTGTTTCATTTGTTATTCTATTTTTATTTTTATGTATTTATTTATATATATATATATATATATATTTTGTTTTATTATTTAAAATATTTTTTGTTTATTTTTATCTTTTATTTCCTTTTTTTTTGTTTTTGGTTTTTATTATTTTCTATTTTTTTATTTTTCTATTTTTTTCAGTTTTTGTTATTTATTATTATTATTATTATTATTTATTATATTTTTTATTTTATTATTATTAATTTTAAGAACGGGGCCTCGGACATAATTGAGTGTTTACAATAGGATCATTCTCATTTGTGATACTTTCAAGTCAGATGAAAAACTAGGCAATGATTACAATAATCAAATGTATAATTGAATCTGATTTAAGAAAATACAGAGTATATTATCATTCAAATATTAATCGGTTTCAGATACACGATTCATGCTAGCGCCATGAAATTTCCTGAAGTCCTCATCATTGAATCCTCTTCCATGTTCCATTATATCACAAGCATGACTCTACTTGCATAATAAAAGGAATTGTTTATCATAGAAGAGTGGCAACTTTAAGAATCATACCTGGAATTCTACAAAAGATGCTAAGGCAGAAGCTCTTTGGTTGTAGCTTTCAGGTCAACAATGATGGAGGCAGAGTTGCACTAGACTTTGTGGAAAGGGAAAGGTGAGAAAGCAAGAGAGCTATTCGAAGGGTAGAATTTTGAAACTGCTAAGAGGGAGAGAAAGAGAGTGGAGTTCTGAAAATTGAAAAATGAAAAAAAAAAATCCTTCCAAAAGCCAACTCTCTCTAAATTTATATGTTTGTTCTCCTTGAACCATTGTAGGAAAAAGCTGAAGAAGGAAAACTACACCCCGAAAACCAACCTTCCTCCTTTTTTCCCTTTTCCTTTTATTCTTTATTTTATTTTATTTTATTTTTCTCTAACTAAATCCTAACTACCCTAACTAACTTATAACCAACCTCCTCACTCAAATTTTTTTTCTTTCTTTTTCTTATTATTTTTATCATTATTTTTTTTATCTTTTCTGTTATTTTATTCTGCTTTTCTTAATCTTCTTTTTTTTATTTTTTTTCTCTATTTTTCCTTTTTGATTTATTATATTTTATATTTTGTTTATTTATTTATTTTTTATTTTTTTTCATTACTTTTGTTTTATTTTTCATCAATTTTATTTTTCTTTTTTTATTTCTTTTTCTTTTATTTTTTTGTTTTTATCAATTTTAGGTTAAAAAATAAAATAATTTATTTTGAGTTTTAAATTTACCCTCGGATATAATTCAGTGTTCACAATAATTCAACATCTTGCGGTAGATAGTTTGGAAAACTATAATAGGTATAGCAAAAGTAAGAAATATAAGAATCACACAAAAATCTAACAGATGTTAAACTATCTTATTTAACTATCATCCTCAATATTATTAAAGATCACTCTGTCCATTGCTCGTCCTTGGTAATGAGAAACCACCCATAATCATGTTGATAACTGGAAAAATCTAAAGTTTCAAAGAGATTTTCATCATCACTATCCTCATCCTCCATCACTATCTTCCCCATCATCATGCTTCCTCTTTAGATGGCTTAGAAGTACATGAGAGGAGCCATCTCCAATATGATGAGAAACCATCTAAAGAAGTTATCATACTATCAATTTCTTCGCAATCTATTGATAATAGGGTACAAAAGCATTTAAAATTTAAATATAAAACCTTTATATATCAACTAAGTTTTTGAATCTTCATTCATATATATTCTTCATTAGCATCAATAAATCATCATCAATATTTGGGACTTCTACTCCTCTCAACATAGCATACAATATCCACTCACCAAACAGTATGGCTGTGTTCAATATCTTTTATAATTGTGCTCAATTTTCTTGCACAGTCATGCTAATTTTATCATGTTTGTGCTTTCTCATTCCTGGACGTCCATGTCTCCTTACTTGTGTTATGCTTCGTCTTGTTCATCTTTGTTTATCATTTGACATGACTGACTTAATGCATGCACAGTTGTGCTCAAGTAATAGTTTAGAATTTTACTGAAATTTTGTTTTAATGCTAGTTTTCTTGTGCAGTTGTGCTCAAAGTACAAATCTAAACATTTTCACAATATGTTCTTGACACAATAATAATGCAAACTATTACCACAATCATACTCAATAACACAAAGTTAAAATAATATATTCAACAACATCTAAACATTCCATTAACTATCAAATTTAGTATAAAATTCATATATATATGGAGAATGAAAATTAGACTACAATAAATCTCAATTCTAAATCTTTTAAAAATTAAATAAATTTAATTTTAAAATTAAAAATTTTTAAAACTATTTTAATTTTATTTGAATCTTTTTTTTTACCTAAAATCGTTATTTTTTTAACATTCTTACTTAATTAATGTTCCTGTTTCAATATCATTTTAGTTGAAAAATTAACAATATTCTTTAATTTTATATTTAGGTAAAGAATTTCAAAATTTTAGAAATTTATAAGTAAAATTGAGTAATTAATAAAAAAAACAATGCATGAGAGGAATTATAAATAATAATTTAAAAAATAAAATAATAAAAAAATTTAAAAATTCTTTTTAAATAAGAGTTATTTAAATTTTTTCTACTTAACATAAAAATTATTTAAATAAAATTCTATAATATTTTTAAAATTTTTCTCTAATCATTTAAATATATAAAATATAGTAATTTTAAATTACTTTATTTAAATATAAGGTAAATCTTCTCCGCATCGACTTTTTTTTTTCTGGTTCTCCTTTTCAATTTTTTCAAATTGAATGTCATTCTCTCTAATAATTGATTGCAATTATATTAATAATAAAATATATTATATAAATAAATATTTTTTATATAAAAAATTGATATATCATATTATTAGTTAATACATTGTATCGTTAATATACATTTATACAGATAAAGACTATTTGAATGTTTAACATTTTTGTAATTAATATGTAACATTTTTTTTGTAATATCTTGCATTCTAGCAAGTTATGAACAATGTCAAACAAACAAAAGTGATTTGACATGATAGGGATATCCCTCTTTAGGCCATATGTGAATACCCATCAACACATTTTCTTTGTTTTTTTTTTACGGTGAATGATTAGAGTTCAGACACATTGCACTGACTCCCACATTGGCTTAAACACTTTTCATTCACATTAAAGTTAAACTAAACTTTTTTTAGTATTAGTAGAAAAGAAAATATTTTACCATTTAAAGAAATCTCCTTCCCATGAACATTTAATTTTGAAATATAAAATTTGCATTACACAAATTTTAAATTCAATTACGGTGATGCAAAATTTTATTTTAATCCATAAAAAATAATCTTGCAATTAATTTTATCTGGTTCGAACCTTTTATGCTTTAAATAAGATGCTACCTTGAAAGATATAGACTATGTCTTAAAAAAAACTAATATTGGCACTTTTTAAAGCTTTTAAAACACAACATTTGTTGGTGTCACCTCCAATTAATACACACATCTTTCTCATAGTAGACAAAATCTAGTGAAAATCCTCATTATTTGACTTTTCACTACGCATACCTTTATTCATTTTGTCAAGAAAACAGCTCATAAAGTGATATCATTAATTCGCAGTTTAAAATTTTATAATTAGATTCCTAATTAATATTATAAAGACTTCATCGGTGATAATTGTAAAATCTATATATTTGCGTATACATATTGCTACAGAGCTAGGCATCAATTTATGAAAATCTCTCAACGAATGAAGCTTTTAGGGAATTGATGCAATGGTTAGAAAGTGAGAGTTTGGTATGGCCGCACAGAGACATTACAATAATTTAGTTTATACTCATGAATTTTACCAATTGTCGTTGCTGTTTCCAACAACTGAGAACAACATTTGTTACTAACTACTATAACTAACATCTATTAATCAGTTAATTAATAGTTTATTATCGGCTTCTCTTAGTACACTAATTCTTTTTTATCTAACTTTATATAGTTTCTAATTCTTTTTTATCTATTCGTGGATGCAACTACTTTTTTACATATTGATGTTTATTGTCATCTTCTCTAATAAATTTAAGTATTGTATTTTTATTCTTCTCTCTCAGCGCGTATCATGTTTTTTAAGATTTACAGTAAATATATTAATTTCTCATTGCAACAAAAAAAAATTACATTATCATCGATGACAAATTTGTTAATAAATTGCACATCATGTATAATAAACATTGTCAATTTTTTTTAAAAATAGAATTATTGATTATATTAGCTGTTAATAACATAATTTTTATGTTTTATTTGAATAACATATTTAATAAGAATGTTCTTTTCATAAGGGAATGTGAGAACACTTTTTAACCATTAAATCTGATCATGAATGATTCATATTAGAATATAAAAATTATATAAATTTTTTAAAAAGTTATATAACTTTTTTTAAATAATTATATAACTTAAAAAATTTAATTTTAACTACCATATATAATTGTGTGGTCTAAATTTATCATTTTTATTTTTATGTAAAATTAACATTTTCCTTCGATACATACACCCTCATCCAATAATCGATAAAAAAAATATAATCAACACACACAAGACATTCATATCCAATTATCGATATAAAAAGTATAACGAACAACCAAATTTATGCTTTTATATACAAATTACCTAAGTGGAATATTTACTATTGAAATCACCTCACTCTCACTTCATTCATCCAAATCAATCAGTTGGTTTATAATAAAATTAAATATAATTTTAGGAAAAAAAGGAAATATTTCTAAATCATTAAACCAATTCAATTATGCAAGTTAGGAAATTATACATTGGCGTTGTTGTCTTTTAGTTTTAACACACTTTCCTCCTAGTACCATGGAACACAAAATGGGGACCAAAGGAAGTGGATACCTTGTTAACAAGATAAAAACAAACACTTATGTCCTAATTACTTACTAGAATGAAAAAAAAAAAAAAAACTCCCTAATCAAAGTGTCATAGTTCATATCACTAACAATAAAAATAAAACAGTATCTTATTTTATTGCACAACGGAATGAGTAATTGTTGAACCTAACCCATTAACTTCTTATACTTCATTAAAATTCTTCCATTTTTTTTTTCTTTAAATGCACACTGCCGCATTTTTTTCTGCACACACACTGTCTCTTTCGAGTAAATTTTCACCAGAATTATGTGTATTAAAAAAAAAAGTTTTCACCTACCATAAAGAATATATTCTATAAGAATATTTTATTATAATAAAAAATTTGAACAATAAATTTATGTTATTAATTATATTTTAATAATCAAAATTTCAAATTAATTAATAATTATATAACTATTTAGATATGTAATGCGTTTTTTAAATTTTAATTATTTATATATTATTGATTCTTATATGAATACGACTCATATTAATTTTTATATTTTTTAATAATATTTTTATTGTATAATTTTATTTTTAAATCAAGTTTTTAATTAAAAAATTATATTTATATATTTTTTAAGTTATTTATACATATTAAAATTAACTTAGAATGTGTTGCTTCAAACTTCATCTTTCTACACAATTCGTTGACGCACACGACTCAAATGTCACAATGGGTTGGCACAGATTATGAATATCATCAGCACAAAGATTGAGAAAGAAAAAAAAAAAAGAGTGGACAAAACTGTTTACATATATAGTTGGACCCTTTGGGTAGAAAAATTGGCAATGGAGGGAAGAATGGCCCACAAGCATGTGCACCATGTGTACGTCATGTTTTTGTACTAAAGTAAATCCATGTCTCAAGTCTCAACCTTTGTCATGTCAACATTGGTTTAAGCTATCTATAGTCAAACAGATGCATAACAATTGACAGTTAGCAATAAGCATAAGAATAATTACATTTGATTTGTAAATTTACTTTGTATCTAGAAATGTACAAAATAAAAGACATATAAAAATTAAAGAATGAGAAACATTTGATGTAATAAATAATGTAATTGGAAAATAAAAAATAAAATATATTTTTAACTTTTATATTTATATTTTTAATTTTTTTATAATTTTAATTTTAAAAATCAACATTTTTATTCTTTAATAATTCCGAAATGATAATGTGGTTAATACAAAGATTATCACATGTTTAACTATTTTGTGTCATATTAATGAAAAATTAAAATACTTAAATTATATAAATATAAGAAGTGAAATAAAAAAATTAGTAAAAATATAGAAATTAAAATATATTTAAATAAAATTATTATTTAAAATATTATAGATATTTATTATTTAAATAACACAATTATATACATAATACGTGGCACTGTTTAGTGACTGAAGCATTTTTTGTTTTATAGGGAAAATAGTCGTATTTCTTTGTGTTGCATCAATTGTCTTATTCCTTGAATACCAAAACCCACGTGGGTAGGCTCAAGTGGTGAATTGAACAAAAAAATGGTATTGAAAATAGGTGTTTGATAGAAATAAATTTCCACCAGCTACTGTGAGACAATAGTCCTGATACCATTGGTTGTGCCAAGTTATCACAACTGGAGAAAAATAGTTTATTCATTAATAAGTAATAACAATTTTGTAATTGGAACAATCTCTTGCACAAGGCCAGATAAGGTTAAGACATATAATTGGGTCAAGTTGAAGAGGACATATTAACAAGCTGATCATATAAAAATTTTATTTTTTGGGGGCATTGATACTGTCTCCTAAGTTGACTAATAATTGTATAAATGTATAAAAGTATACATATACATCATCATGAAAAAAGAAACACCTATATGTTGGTAACTTATACATTTAAGATGATAATAATTATTAATATTATTATTAATTGTATTTTTAAAAATATAAAAATTGTTTAATTTGATTCTTTTTTAACATCAATTTATGTCTTAAAAATTAAATTAATTAACATGAAAAATACAATTTTCATACTTTGATAACTAATTTGATCAATCTCAACTTTAACTGAAATGATGTTTCACTCATTAAAGAATTTATGGGGTTTGTTCTGTTTTATTGAGAACCTATCTGGCCACCCACAAATCAATGGTGAGAATGAAGGATAATTATGAAGCATTGATGGAAAAATCATGGTGGTGAAGCTAAGTGGCAACCACTTATTACTGGAACGCAAAGAAGAATTGTTCTGAAAAGGAAAACAGAACTGTGCAAACACATGTTAAAATAGAAGAGAAAGGAAAGTTGTCAACATATATAGAATATAGACACAAGAAAAGACCAGAGGTAAGTACTAAGTAACATTAATCTATAAAAAAAAAGATAGTCATATTATGAATTCCCCACATGGAAAACAAATTAGCTGAATGTAGCACAACTGTGCCTTATGGAACCCATGCTTTTTTTTTTTAATATTCCTTTTTTTTTCCTTACTTTTCTTTTAATTATTTATTTTTCTTTTTCTTTCCTCTTTACAAAATACCCTTTTTCTTTTTTGGGGGAATCATAATTCATTAGCCTAGCAGGTCTATTTATTTTTATGCACCCTCCACTCATTCTTTCTGTACCACACTAATCAATCAAACCCCCAAACTACAATGGGAAAAAAATGTATCAATGAGGAAAGTGATGCTGAGTACAACTCTACCACATCCTCCTCCTCCCCCTCTTCCTCAACAACAACAACAACACCAACATCTTCTACTGCTACTACTTCAAATTCAGATACATTTACCAAACAAGACTCCAAAAGTGATGCAATTGCAACCACATCTAAGAACTTGGAAGAAAGTAATGGAAAGGATTCAAAGGGGTGCAAGAAGAGGCAGAGAGATAATAGTAATAACAAGCACCCTACATATAGAGGTGTGAGAATGAGGAATTGGGGGAAATGGGTATCTGAGATTCGTGAGCCAAGGAAGAAATCAAGAATATGGCTTGGAACATACCCTACAGCAGAAATGGCTGCAAGAGCACATGATGTAGCTGCTTTAGCCATAAAGGGTCATTCAGCATATCTCAATTTCCCTGAATTGTCACAAGAACTTCCAAGGCCAACAACCACATCACCTAAGGATATTCAAGTTGCTGCTGCAAAGGCTGCAAACACTTCCTTTCAGGTTGTTAAGTATTGTCATCAAGGTGAAGAACAAACAGAACCAATCCAAACAGAACAAGCTTCATCTTCAACTTCTCCTTCTACCAATGATGATGTTGATGACACTTTGTTTGACTTACCAGATCTTTTCCCTGAAGGAAACAATGGACTTTGTTCCTATTCTTCTTCTTCTTCTTGGAATTTGTGTGCAGTTGATAGTGGATTCAGGCTTGAAGAGCCTTTTTTTTGGGAGAATTACTAGAGATTGTTACTTTCAAGTAAAAAACAAAATTAGAATAAGAACAAAAGAGAGAAAGAGAAAGGGTGTAAATTCAGAGTGTATCTTTTTATTTAATCACTGCTACTGCTTTCTCAACAGAGAATAATAATTAGTTCAACAACAGTTTACTTTTTATTCTGTAAATGGATGTTGTTTCTACACTTTCATTACTTTTTTTTTTTATCTGTATATGGGTGTTGTCTACACTTTCATTACTTTCTTTTTTTCTTTTTTTTTTCTTTTGGTTAGGTGAGCAAAGACTATTCATTGATCAAGTCTCCTTTTTACTATTTATGAAAGATATTTAGGATTTGAAAGAATTGGAATGCTTCCTTTTCTTTAATTTCGATTGAATATTTCTTAACAAAGGGAGAGATGATTTTGAATGAGTCAAATAAGTTATTTCAACTCATTTATAATTAATTATTTTAGTAAAATGTGAAAAATGGTGAGTTTAAATTTAAAACTATCATATAAAATTACTCTAATATTCAATCTTTTACTATCACATTAATTTTAATGCCTTAACTTAAAAATCATTTAAATGATTCATAAATTTGTTTGGCTAAAATAAATAAAAATGTTCGATAAGATAACTTATTTTATGAATTTATAAGATTTTTAAGATGATTCTAACAATAATATTTAAGCTTTAAATTTATTACTATTATTTGATTTTTATCTTACTTTAATAAAAGTGTCTCTTTAACGTTCTACTATTTATTTATTTATATTATTTATTTTAATTCTTTAAATAATTTTTGTATTTAAATAAAAAATAAAATTAACTAAAAGCCCAAAATTATATTATTTAAAATATAAAATTATCTATATGTACATTTATCTATCTATTTATAAATAATCACTATTTAAGAGAATTAAAACACATCCTTTCCTTTAGCTTTGATCGAAAATTTCTTACTGAAGGCTACAAATTTTGTTAAGCACTCTTCTCTTTGATTTTTGTGTTCAACTTTATCATGAAATTGAATTAAGTTATGTTTGATTACTCGTTCAAAAGTCGTTACATGGATTATGAAGAAAGGAACGTGAAAGGAAAAAAAAAATCATTAAATCAAATGTCAATTAAATTTAACTCCTATAAAAATCCAAACGCACGCCCAAATATGCCCAACGTGACTTGTAAAGAATTACCGTTTAATTTTATTTAATGTCCTTTCTAATTAGCAATGTATCTATCTAATGGATATTGGGTATGACATGGAATTCCAAATTAAAGGGTTACTAACAAGTATGATAAAGATATATACTAAGTAACAATCTATCAGGTTTAACATAGTCGACAAATTTATAGTTTGTTTTTTTTTAAGTATATTGATAAAAATTTAAATTATAATTATATATAAAATTTTATTATAAAAATAAATTTTATTTCAATAATTTTTATAATTTAAAAAGATTAATTTTTAATTAAAGAGTACACTTAACATACGAAAAAGAAAAATAACGCGAATTAAGAAGTATATATATATATATATATTTAAAAACTTAATATTATAATTTTTTAACTAATATTCTAAAATTACGAGAGTAACTCTGCTAAAATTAAATATGTTGTTAAATTAATCTCATTAGAGGGTATGATAATTTTATAACATTATCCGGCACACAATTTCAGCATAATGTTATGTTTGTTCTGTCTATCTCCAAATTAAATGGCATTTAAAATTGCCACTGTGTTTCCAACGAACCAGAAAAAAGAAATCTTATCCGAACGATTCTTCGTGCTTGGTTCTGAAAATGAAGTTAATTAACAAAATAATCTTAAGAGTAGAGGTACAAAAATTGAATGTAATTGGTTAAAGTTACATGTATACATCTACCCCATAGTATAAGCATTTTCATACAGGAGCAAAAAAATTAGTGCACATTTCAAAATACTATACCATATACATATACTTTATTCGTCACCCCCTTTATATCCTTTTAACAACCCAAAAATCCTGTTATTTTTTATTTTTTGTCTTAGAATACACAAAAGTTATTAATTCTAGGAAAACGTTAACCTAATTTTGATTTTAAATAACTAATATCCTGTCATTTTGTTTTTTTTCTGTCTAAGAACACATACATTATTAATTCTAGGAAACGTTAACCCAAAATTGATTTTAAATAAATAAAAATGGTAGGATTTTATTGAAAAATAAATATTCATTAAATATATAAGAATATAACAAATTAATATTTTGTTTTTTTAATAAAATTTTACCATTTTATGTATTTAAAATAATAAATCCGTTAATTCTATTTATATTCTCTTACTTTTTTTATCTCATTTGTTTTATATAAATTTAAAAAATTAATATTTTATTTGTATTAAAATGATCATATAACTTTTTATTATATCATCTATTTATTTTATTAATTAAATTTTCTCAAAATTTACATTCTTATATAGAATAAACCAGTTTTGATATATTACATAAAAATAGTAAAATACCCCTTCTGTGAGTATTTAAATTTTTTTAAAAAAATTAAATAACTTACATTTAAATAAAACTAGATAAAAATTCTTCTATTATGTATGTGGATATAATTTTCATAGAATAAGTATATAGTAGAAAATAATAAATGTTACTTTAAAATTTTAAAATAAAATTAAAAATAAAACCTAACAAATAAAAAAATTAGAGATTAATTTTTTTTTTAATATTTTTTGAATTTTCTAACTTAAGTTTCGTACTTGTTAAAAACAAAATAAAAAATTTTAAATTTCATCAATTTTTGAGATTCATCTCAAAGATAAAAATAAATAAAATAAAAATTATTTTTATTTATATCATTACAATCAAATAATCACATTATTGTTTACATTAGGTAATAGGTATAAATATTAACCTAATAAAATATTGAATATGATAGAATAGAAAATAAATTCTTTATAAATATTAAAGTATTAAATTTTTAATTATTTTGTTGCTTTAAATAATGGTATATAATAATAGATATTTTTATTTTTTTAAATTTTTTTCCGTTAGAAAGAAAGATAGAAATGTAAGGAATGAGGTGGTTGATAATGTAAAAGAAAAAGTCAATAATTCTACATTTGAGTTAGACAATGTAAAAAAATTAATTCTGTTAGTTTATTAGAACATATGAAGGAAGATTCGTATATTAGAGGATTAAGGACGAGTATCAAGAAACAAGGTACAAATGTGCAGTTAGAAAATTTTGTTTGTTAGGCAATTATGTTATATTGAACCTTTTTTTTCTTCTCTGGTTCCATCCTAGAAAATTCCTCTTCCTTCTTTCTTTCTCTGGTTCTGATAAATATTTTCTAGTTTTAGGTGTTGAAGCTTTCGAGACTATCCTTCTTCACAATTATATATACTTATCTTACCCATAGAAACTTGTTAAATATCATAGATAGATCTCATACACAGTTCATTACTAATAATAAGTTGGATAATTTCCAAGATTGTTGGAGAAGTTTGACGATGTCTCGTAGTCTGATGCGTGTGATTACACTGCCCTCAAGGATTTGTCCGCCCATGGCGTAATCCCCCAGGATACAACAGCCCCATCTGAAATATTCAGGAACAGAACTAGCAAGAAATTTTTCCTCATCTTTAACCCATCACAGATAGTGGTATATATAGAAGATTGTTAGGGTTAGAAATTAAATTCCTATCAGAAATTAAATTAAAAACGGCAAAAAAATAATGTCGTAATAATTTCTCAACGGTCAACTTTTAAAACATAATGACCATTAATGGATAATTAAAATGATTGATTCATAATTTAAGTTTACAATAATTAGTAATAATTGTAAATATCTTAAAATCATAATGATAATTATTTAAATTAATTTAAATATTTAAAATTAAATTAATAAGATTAATTTGAATATTTAAAACTATTTTGAAATATACAATTTTTACAACAATCCCCCACTATTTCAAAAAGGTTTAAAAATAAAATAAATCAAAAGAAAGATTTTACTGGATTAACACAAGTGTAAATGCATTAGATCCGGTGTCTTTTGACTATGAACCAGACCCTAGACAAATAAACTTAACTGACGATGCTTTGGTGAAGCAGAGCTTCTATGAACCAAAAACACATGGTTGTAAGACAGAGGTTTACGTGTCACATTACACCCCAATTCTTGCCGTTTTCGCCGTCTTTGCGCAAATAGGCCATGCGCGTGCCTGGTCGATTCATGAGTGCTCTAGAGATTGTGCCTCAATCTCATACAAGCGGCCCCACTTGACACTCATATAGGTGACTTCATCAAGTGTATTCTGCATTTCATACACCACCCATAAGGGATATGATAGTCATTAAACATTAAACATCTTAGAAATAACCTCTCGTTCAATGCAGCCTAACACTTCTCACACCATAGGAACAAAGAATAAATAGTGCTAGAAAGACCAACAATAACTTGTTATTACCCATATGAACCTTCTTCATGGATCTCCAATCACAAAGGTTGGGTTCCTATTACTGTTGATTTTATTTTGGCTAAAAATTTATTCCCCTCGATGTCATTCACTAAGCTTTTTGCTTTGTGAGAAATAAGATCAATTTCATTTTGACTTCACGTTAATTAGAATCACTAGTTATTTAGTGATCATTCACAATACTTTGTGACATATGTGATTATATCTCAATTTATCACTTAATTTTTATTATTGCTCCTTGTCAATCATAAGTATGCTTACAATAAACATAGTTTATTCTTTTCAGTCTCTACTAAGAATTTTTCTTAGTACACATTCTTTAATTCTCCCAAATCAAAAAATAATAATTTGGTCTCTATAACATATTTTATTATATATTTGGATAATCCAAATCACGATATCTTATTTAAGATTAAAATAAATCCAATTTTGATTTATTCTCGAACAAATCAATTTTATCATCACTCTACTATTTTAATACAGTGGAAAACTTTTCATACCATAATTAATTGTATCTCTCGAATATTTTAAATCTGTTGCAACACACTCAAAATATTTTCACTAATATCACTTTCTTAATAATTTGAATATACTCAACAAAATCGATTATATGATTTATTTTATTGCAATCACTAGCATTTGTACTCGTCACATTTGATTATATAATTTATTTTATTGCAATAACCAACATTTGTTCACATCACATTTGATTATTTGTTCATATATCAAATATCAAGTAGGAATCAATAGAATAAAAATTGATATATAAAACAAATAACAAAATCTCATATAGCAATATCAACCTAAATTTTTTTGCATATTCTCAACATTCAATATCAAAGAGCAAGCACTCATTTTCCCAAATAAGACATTTACTGCTGAAATTTAAATTAGATATCAAGCAAATTGGTTATGATTTCAAGCCAAAAACTTATGTCTCAACAACAAACATTGTGATGGTATAACATTCCAATTTTTGAACCCCAACTAAATTCCAAAGAAAATCATACATAATGGCACTTATCCCATGTCAAAATTCAGTCATCACAACCAACAAAAAATAATCGCAGACCAAAAATTAATCATCATAATAATTTATGAATTTTTTTTTGGTAAAATTAAAATTAGAAATCATCACAAGATAATCATCAAATAGCAAGAGTAAGATCAATCACAATTAGGATCTAGAAGATCAATCACAGTTATGATCCAGAAGATAAATCACATAATCAATTAGAATACTAATAACAATGATGATGAATCTTTAGTAGACCAAAAGGTGGGAATTTAAAATAAGGTTGATTTTTTTTATTAATAATAATATTGTTATTTAAAAAATTTCCTTTTAGTATGTTCCTTCTCTGCGTCCCTCGACAATAGACATGTTCCATAAACATATCCCATGATTCATATATAGAACAGGACCTTTAAGCGGAATACCTGAAACTTGCAAAAAGATAATTAATGTAACAGATAAAAAATTAAAGAAAAGATATACTCAAACAAAAGAAATAGAAAATCTAATTTATTGTAAAGAAAATATTATGGGTCAAATCATTGAGATTGTTGGATAATTTCCAAGAATGTTGGAGAAGTTTGACGATGTCTCGTAGGCTGAGGCGTGTGATTACACTGCCCTCAAGGATTTGTCCGCCCATGGCGTAATCCCCAGGATACAACAGCCCCATCTGAAATATTCAGGAACAGAACTAGCAAGAAATTTTTCCTCATCTTTAACCCATCACAGATAGTGGTATATATAGAAGATTGTTAGGGTTAGAAATTAAATTCCTGTCAGAAATTAAATTAAAAACGGAAAAAAAATAATGTCGTAATAATTTCTCAACGGTCAACTTTTAAAACATAATGATCATTAATGGATAATTAAAATGATTGATTCATAATTTAAGTTTACAATAATTAGTAATAATTGTAAATATCTTAAAATCATAATGATAATTATTTAAATTAATTTAAATATTTAAAATTAAATTAATAATATTAATTTGAATATTTAAAACTATTTTGAAATACACAATTTTTACAACACAAGGTACAAATGTGCAGTTAGAAAATTTTGTTTGTTAGGCAATTATGTTATATTGAACCTTTTTTTTCTTCTCTGGTTCCATCCTAGAAAATTTCTCTTCCTTCTTTCTTTCTCTGGTTCTGATAAATATTTTCTAGTTTTAGGTGTTGAAGCTTTCGAGACTATCCTTCTTCACAATTATATATACTTATCTTACCCATAGAAACTTGTTAAATATCATAGATAGATCTCATACACAGTTCATTACTAATAATACTATATTACTCTGTTATTGTTCATTTAAGTTGCATTATACTCATGAACATTCCGAATCTAATTCATGGTTACTTGAGTTTATCAGTACTCATAACATTTTGATGCTTTCATTGACCATGACTGAGGGAACAAGAATGAAAACAATGGAGGATGATATAAAAAATTTGTTCCACATGGTGGAGACCAACACCATAGAAATAGCATGTATGACCGAGTCGAGAACATCCTAAATGGATGTCCTACAATAAACACTTAATCGCATTATTCATAGATTGGAGAAGCAACCCATCAAAGACGATGTTTATGACAGAGACCTAAGTCATGACTCGAACTCCATATTGAACCCTTATCACCAACGACATCATCCCTCTCATCCTCGTAAACTCAACTTCAATTTACCCAAATTTGATGGTAAGGATGTGTTAGGGTCGATCTTCAGTGCTGACCAATACTTTGATTACTACTGTATTGTCAAGGAGGAGAGGATCCACATAGCTACCATGAACATGGCAGGAATGGCAATCCTATGGTTCCAACTAAGTCAACGCACTTTCCCTTTTTGTTCTTGGTATGAACTTAAAAAAGCCAAAGAAATTGAATATGGCCCTTCTCTGTTTGAATCACCCCAAGAGCCTTTCTTCAAACTCTTGCAACATGGCTTTGTAATTGAGTATTATGATGAATTTACTTTCCTCGCTAACACTCTCACATTTAATAGCATGAGGCTTTGCGTGACTGCTTCATCAGTGGTTTAAGGTACGATATTTGCAAGGAAGTTAATGCTCAATGTCCCCCTATGTTGATACGAGCTTTCATTTTTTCTCACCTGTATAAAGATAAGAACACTCCCACTTATCGTCCTAAGTTAGCACCCAACATATACAGACAACAACACCAGACCCCTCCCATAAATTCCACCCCTACACCTCTTCTAAGCCAATCAATGCCACCCCTGTTTCATAGCCTAACCATAAGCCCACATTGAATCCCTACAAAAAATAATGTGAAGAATTTGTCCCCAACTGAGCAACAACTACGAAGAGAAAAAGGGTTGTGCTTATGGTGTGAGGATAAAATCAACTTCACTCACTGCTGCCCCAATCACCATTTTATGCTCTACCAATTGGAAGAGCTTGAGGCTAGCACTAACAATTGTTGGAACCACTCTTTATGGATCCTTCTACCGATCCATATATGACAGTTCTAGAGCAGTAAGTGTTGCAACACCGCTTATTCTTTAATGTTATGAGAGGGTACTTGGTGTTGCAACAATTCGCTTGACTGCAAAGGTGAAATGTCTGGAGCTTTAGGCTTGATTGATGGGGTGGTTCAGATAGTTTTATACAACCTCACATTATCAAGTTTTTAAAACTTCCTGTGGAACCATCACCAGGTTTTCAAGTTATGGTAGGAAATTTTGATATCATGGACATTAAAGGAAAAAATCCCTCTATTCAAGTGGCATTGTAAGGATATACCATAGAGGTCCCTTATGTCTTAAAAGTAACCGGTGGTAATTTGGTAATTAGATCTTCATGGCTTAAGGCGCTTAAGGCTCACATTGTTCTTGCATAATGGTGAATTTATGACCATTAGAGGGGATACAAAACTAGCCCCTACATAGGATCAATTCCATCATATTAAGTGATGGATGCATACTGCTGCTATCAAAGAAGCTTATTCCTTACAACTCACAGATTCAGCAACTGAACCTCCTCTTAGTATGGAACTACCTCACAACTTGTGATGTGAACTTAAATGGATCTTTTCTTGAGTTGAACACTTAGATAAGAATTAGGATTATAAAAAATAAATTAAAATTGGGATTATAATATAAACAAATAAAAACTAAGATTTGATAATTGTAATAATAAAATATGAAAAGGAGAAAGAATGAGGGAAAGTGTCACACCCTCAATTCTATGAAGAAAGAAGAGTGATAAGCTTTGTGTAGAATCGCCATAAGAGTATGAGAAATCCTTGATAAGATCCAAGCAATAGGTTTTTCCAAGAATCTTAAGAGGCACACAAGCTCTCTCAAGAAGGAAAACCTCAATTCTTATTATCCTCAAAGTTGTCTTCCTAAGAAGAGTTTCATAAATTTTTATAATAAAACTAAAATCTTAAATGTTTAGTAACCAATAAGGTCTGCTCCACTAACACAACAAAATAAAAGTAACAAATCCTAAAAAGGCTAAATAATCATTATGGTCAAGCCTATTAACATAATAAACTAAATCTATGTTATTAGTTACTAAAATAAACATATAGTTCTAAAGCAAAATATAAACATAAAGTCTTATGCTCTTTTCTTCCATATCTTAAGTTGCCTTAAACATAGTTATGATTATGTGATTTAAGGCTTCTTTGAGTTTCTTTACTTTTGATCTTTTCATAGAACCTTTAAGCCCTCGTTGGAGATCATCATCTTTATTTCTTTCATTTTTTTAATTATCTCTTTTTGGTTAGTATCAACCTGCAACCTGAATTGGTCTTACTCTTACACACATATAAGATGGTTTTCCAAACTCCTACAGGCCTTCCACCCTCTAAAGAGCTTGATCACAACATTCCATTAATTGTAGGAGATTTTTCAGTTAAGGTTAAACCTTATAGATATCCTCACAGCTAAAAAGAATAGATTAAGCTTATGGGACAACAAATGTGAGAGGAAGGAATCATACAACCTAGTTAGAGTCCTTTATCTTCCCCTACCTTATTTGTTAAGAAAAAAGATGGAACATGAAGATCTTTCACAGATTATAGGGCCTTAAATGTTATCATCATTAAGGATTCTTTTCTCGTTTCTATCGTTGATGAACTTACATGGCGCCACTTATTTTTCTAAGTTGGACTGAAGATTAGACTACCATTAAATTTTAATAAACACTGAGGATAGATATAAAACTACTTTTTGGACTCAGCAAGGTCATTATGAGTGGTTGGTTATGCCATTTGGCTTAACTAATGCTTCCGCTAACTTCCAAGCATTAATGAATGATGTATTTAGGCCATATCTTAGAAGGTTTGTCTTGGTCTTATTTGATGATATTTTGGTTTATAGTCCTATTCGGCAAACATATTTGGTTTAGTTGGAACTCATTTTGCAACTGCTTCAACAGAAAACTCTCTATGCCAAGCTTTACAAATGCTCTTTTAATGCCACAAAAATTGATTATGAGCCATACTATCACTGGGGTAGGTGTGCACATGGATAAAGAAAAGGTGTAAGTTGTTTCTTATTGGCCTGTTCCAACCAAAATCAAACAATTGAGGGGTTTTTTGGGACTTTCTGACTATTATAGGTGATTCATCAAGAATTATGCTTCTCTTATAGCTCCCTTAACCGATATATTAAAGAATGATGCACTTTAATGGTCAACCGAGGGCACAGGAATCCTTATAGCACCTTAAAGCGATTGTGACATTAGGTCCTATTCTTGCCCTACCCTACTTTTCTCTCTCATTTAATTTGGAGACTGATGCTTTAGGCATTGGTATCGGTGCTATTTTAAGTTAGGGAAAACATCCCATTGCTTTTTTATTTAAGAAAATGTCACGCACCATGAAATGACAATCTACTTACACAAGGGTGCTCTATGCCATTATTGAAGTAATCGTCAAATTTCAACATTATTTATTGGGCTAGAAATTCATTATCAAGTCAGATCAACAAAGCTTAAAGTCTCTCTTAGATCAGCACAAGCACACTCTAAAACAACAAAAATGTCAACAAGTCCTTGGGCTATGATTTTGAAATTCAATATAAACCGAGGGTTGACAATATAGCGACAAATGTTTTATCCAAGTGTTTCTACACTGCATATTCCCTTCCCACTCTTGATTGGTTGCAATAATTAAAAGAGGAAATTCAACTGGATCAGGAGTTGAATAAAATATGTTACCTTTGCCATAACCAGAATCAACAACACCAACACCAATAGTATTGCATAAAAAATGGCATACTTTTATGGAAGAATAGAGTGGTTGTGTTGTAGACCAACCCTCTTATCCAGATGATTTTGCAAGAATACCATGATTTAGTTGTTGGCGTGCACTCTGGAATGGCTATAACAACTAAGTGAATCTGTTCTCAATTCTATTGGCCCAAGATGCAAGAGTGTATTAAGAAGTATGTACTGAATTGCACCATCATCAACAAGCTAAGGCTCAACATAAGTTACTTGTAGGCCTTCCTTAACCCCTGCCCATACCTTTCCAAATTTGGGATTTGGTATATATGGATTTCATCACTTCCTTGCCTCCTTCTCAAGGTTATACTGTGATCATGGTAGTTATTGATAAACTATCTAAATTTTTCTATTTCCTTCCTTCTAAAAACTAGGTTTTCTAGCAAGCACATGGTAGAGGCTTTCCTAAACCAAGTTATCAAACTACATGGCTTTCCAAAGACCATTATCTCTAATAGGGATAGAATCTTTATCAATAAATTCTTGCAACAACTGTTCTAGTTGCAAGGCACAAAATTGTCTATGAGTTCTTCTTACCATCCATAGACCGATGGTCATAGTGAAGTTTTGAATATGGCCCTAGAGATGTATTTATGCTGCTACTGTTTTGATAACCCCACAAGTTGGATGCAACTATTACCTTGGGCCCAATATTAGTATAACACCATCTATCACACTACCATCAAAATGTCTCCTTTCAAATCTCTCTATGGAAGAGATTCCCCTTCACTGCTCAAGCATGAAGTTTCTTCCCAAGATGATCATTTCCTTCAAAAGATGCTAATAGAAAGGGATAAATTAATAGGGAAAATAAAACAAAACTTGTTAATATCTCAGCAATACATGAAGCATTTTACTAATTGCAAGAGGTGCCATGAGGAATTTCAGGATGGTGATCTAGTCCTTGTTAAGTTGTAGCCATGTAAGAAACAATCCTTGGCCTTAGGAAACACCATAAGATGGGAATGAGATTCTTTGGTCCCTTCAAAATCCACCATAAGCTTAAATTAGTCTCCTACAATTTGGACCTACCTTCGGAAGCTCAAATTCACCCAATTTTTCATATATCATTGCTGAAGAAATTTATAGAAGAGCAACAACAACAGTACCAACCCTTACCCATGCTACTTTTGAGTTTAGACCCATGCTAAGCCCTTCCAAGTTATTGACTACAAGAACCATTTTTCAAGGTACTACTATCATTCCACAAGCTCAAGTTAAATGAGAAGAAGACTTGACTTCCTTTAATACCTAAGAAAATGCAAAGGAGTTCTTTAAGGCCTATCCACATTTCAACCTTGACCTCAAGGTTGCTACTCAAGGGAAGGGTAATGTTAGGAAGGAATGAAGAAATGTAAGGGATGAGGTGGATGATGATGTGGTAGAGAAGTCAACAACTCTACACCTCAACAAGGTAATGTGATAGAAACCAATTTTGTTATTCTCTCAAGATACATGGAGGAAGATCCGTGTACCAAAGAATTTAGGATAAGCACTAGGTAATGAGCTACATATTTGCAACTGAGGAATTTTGTTTGTTAAGAAATTATGTGGTATTGAACCTCTCTTTCCCTTCCTGGCTCCATCTTGAAGAATTTCTCTTCCTTTTTCCTCTCTCTAATTCTGATAAATACTTTTTGATTTCAGGTGTTGAAGCTCTCGAGACCATCCTTCCTCACAATTATATATATTTACCTTATTCATAGAAACTTTTCAAATGCCATAGATAGATTTCATAAATAGTTCAATACTAATAAATCTAATAATGCTATATTACTTTATTATTGTTCATTTAAGTTGCATAATTCTTATGGAGAACATTCAAAATCTAATTCATAGTTACTTGAGTTTATTAATACTCATAACCTTTTTATTTTTAAAATATTTTCATTAATTCTAAAAATTAAATTATACATTTTAAAATGATGATTAGTTATTAATTTTTTTAAAAACTATAATTGAATTATGAAAGAATGTATCGTGTCCAAAATATTTAATCAATATATTTAAAAAAAATGTGTATATCTCATGCATAAGTATGTGATGATAATAGGCATAATGTTAAAAAATTTAATTTTTTAATATTACTAAATTATAATAATATTTTAAAGCTGCTACCAACATCCATCATTACCTTATAAATTTTTCTTGTTATATTATAATTTTTGTTATTTAAATTTAATTAAGTTTTGACTCGATTTTTAACTTTTTATTCAATTTAATTTTCTAATTCATTTTAAATTTTATTCAATATGATAACTTGGTTATTTATTTAGTCTTTTAAATTATTTTTTATATTAAAATTTTTCTTTAATTTTGTTTTGTTTACAAATTTTTTAAATATATATATATATATATTTTAACTTATATTTTTTTATTTTACTCCTTTATACTTTATTATCAAACTATGATCCAAACTTTTCAATTATTACTTAAAATTTATTTAATATTTAATAAATTATTTTTTATCAACTACATGTACCAACTTTTCCTTTTTTATTTTAAACACCTAATAATCACTATAAAATAATTATTATTAATCAATATCACAACTCTACCATTATTAATATTAATTATCTTTATTATAAATGCACATCTATATTAAATACTAAAACATCCTTTCAATTTATAAAATTGAAAGATAAACAAAAATTCACAAAAAAAATAGTTTAGAAAGATAAATTGAATAAAAATGTTAAAAAACTAGCTTGAAATCTAAATTAAATATTAAAATTAAAATTAAAACAAATAAAAATAATCACAAGTACAAATCAAAATCTTAATAAAACTTAAATAAACAAAACTATAATTTAACCTTTTAATCTACTAGAATTTTGTTAAATTAAAAAGAATATAAGGATTACCTATCAAATTATAAAATTTATGTTATTATTCAAAAAAATTTAATAATATTATATTTTTTATTAGTCTATTTAAAATAAGAAAAAAATTATTTTCTTTTTCTCTTAACCTCTACCAAAATTTTAGCATCATTATATTTATAATAAATAAATGTATAATCCTATCATAACCATTATCATTATTATTAATTAATATCTTCGACTTCATTTTTTTCATATATTATCTAATTATTATAATTATAACTATCTTAATTAATTATTAAAGTAATCATCATTAGTGTTATTATTATCTATTACTTTGTTATTGTTGTTACGATCATAACAGTCAATTTATTATTGCTATTGATTATTTCAATTTTATTATTTTTTTCACTGACATTATCAATCATTTATGTTGCTTTCATTATCTTCTTCTCCTATCAACCATTGTTATTATTATTATTACTATTATTATAACCATACATTATAATTACCAATATTGTACTATTATCATTATCATTCCACCCTAAATATTATCGATGATACAAATATTATCTACAATTAACATTATACCGTTATTTTAGTTATCTTTTTTATATTTTATTTTTTTTTTGAAAAAATTACTAATTTCATGATTTAGAATTTATCATAAATTTACGGTTCAAATCAATCTCTATTTATTATGCAATTAAAATTTTATAATTTTTAATAAAAAATTAAATATATATTATATAAAATTAGCTAAAATTATGAAAATGTATAAATTTCGAACCATACAATATTTTTTTTCTTTTCACTTTTGATAATATAATACATCATTATTATTACTAATATTGGTTAATCATTGTTATTATTAAATAAATTTAAATATATAATTAATAATTTATATATTTTAAAATTAAAATTATTATAAAATTATAAAATAAAAAACTGATGTAAATTTTTTAAAAATTTTAAAACTTATAACTGACAATCATTCCAAATAAACCATAACATACGAAATTCGTTATTTAAGAAAATATCACATCATATTTTTATTTTATTTTATTTATTTAATCTGAGAACATCATCAATATCGACATGTTATATATTTATATTAGACATGACACCACTCTTTCATTTGCATTTATCTCGTGAAAAAACAGCAAACCCCTCTAGTTGGAAATGTGGTATTTTTTAATATTTACTTAAATTAATAATTTATAGATTCCGTGGACGCATGTAAATTTGTACTTTTTTCTTTTTCAACGTACTTTCATTGTTCAGACATTGAAACAAGCGCCTTTGATGTTTGGCTTTACGTTGTCATTGGGGCGATTTTAAGGTAGTTAATTTGGATGTTATGGTTAAAACAAAAAGGACACCGCATATAGGCCAACAACTTGTTTGAAATTAAAGCATATTTAATATCAATATATTCCTATAATTATTTTATAAATAGTTATTTTAAAATATAAGAGTCCACAGATTCTAAGATCCACACATTAATTTATTCAAATGATTAATTAACACTGTAGTAACTAGTAACCATCCAGTAAAAGAATGTAAACCACATTTTCTGCATAACATGCGTACTGTATATTTAATATATTATTGTGGTTTAAAACTTTGCGTACGTTTAAAGTCATCTTTTTAAAACCTGAATTTTCTCCTATATCACCTACCTACTACCTACTCTAAGAAGAGATATATTATTGGAAAGTTATATATTTACAATAAGTTTGTATAATTACTCTTAATTTTTTTTAAAAGGAAAATATATGTGAATAAATAAATAATATAAAAAATTTTTTTAAAAACAAATTATAAAATCTGTCAAAATAATTTATTGTGAGAGTAATATTTTCTATATTGTTCTTAGAGTAAATTCTACAATATTTTTTATAATGTTTTTTCTTTATTTTATTATATATTTATTTCTTATTTTTTAATATTTCTCTTATTTATAAAAAATTGTATAAAAATATTTTGGGAATATGATTTATTGTTTTGGAATATATTTTAAGTTTAATATATTTAGTTCAAATATCATTATAAAACAGTGAAAGTTTGGACTGATGTAACTATCAGAAGACAAAGTTGTTTGTCAAAAACGTATCACGTAACTAAGATGATGTTTAGTTTTATTTTTTATTTTTTATTTTTATTTATTAAAAATATTACCTTTTTATTTTTTATTTTGAAAATTTTGCATAAAAATAATAAATTAAAAAATATATTTTCTATTCTTATTTTTTATTTTATCATTTTTCTACAAAATTTTAAAAATAATAAATAAAATAGTATTTTTATAAACATCACCTAAACTATTCCATTCTTCTGTTCCTTTCTATATTCTTTTTAATATTGGCTGGAAAGATATACCAATAAGATTAAATGAATGATATTGTAATCATGCCTTTACCAATTGGCTCATCATAAATTAATTTATCAAATGTGATGTGCTAATATTAATACCCAGAGAAGGATCCAGATCGAATAAAATTTCGTTTCTAAGTGTCACTTTTTTGCATCATGATTAATCACAAGAAACTTCATCATAGTCGCACTGTATTGATACACATGTAGGTATCCAAAAGAAGGCGACAACATCATCTAACCAAAGAAAAAAATATATACAAAGATAGTGTAAATTAGCAGAGACAAAGAGCATTGTTTTCCGATTAGAATTATTCAAAACCACTAAATAGTAAGTGCTAAATGACCTCACTATGAGAAAAGAGTGAGAAAAGGAATTGAACCATATTATTTATAAAATACTTGAAAAAAAAAAGTAGTTATAGAAAGAAGGAACATACCTCACTACTACTATATGTACTGTTATCTCATTTGACACTGTATAATAAATAATTGAACACGACATGTTTTTCCATTCGCGAATTATAATTATACATGTCACCATCGGTTAAGGATTCAAAGTACAATGATTATAATTTTCAACTTTTTATCATCTACATTTTGCATACCCAAACAAAATTATGTTAAATAATCTGACCGACAATTAATATTCATAATTTATTAGCTTCCAAATTACATAAGAAAAGAATACACAACTAACAAAAAAATCATTTTTAATTAATAAAAATTTATCAAATATATTAATAATTTTGTTTAATATAATTATCATTTAATAAAATTTAAATTATTAATATAAATTTTAAAAATTTATATTAATAAATAATATATTATATTAACATTTAATATATTGATAGTATATATTCATTTTTTTAGCAACAAAATTAAGTGTTAGTACTATAATATATTTTATTGTTAGTGTAAATTTATGATATTTATATTAATATTTTATTTTGGTTAAAAAAGTATACTAATAAAATTTAATTAAATATTAATTCTTTAATATATAAAAATTCGTTTGTAGTGTTAAAAATTTGCCCCCAATTTAGTATTAAACTTGACGAGACAATGACAAAAACTAAAACAAAATGGATGGTGTCTCTATGGAGGCAAGATATCGGGAAGAATTACAATCTTTTTCTTATGATTACGATGGGTAAATAAAGAATTAGCTACCCATAATATAATAACATTGTTGATTATGTGATAATTGTCTTATACCAAATATAAACATTATTCAAGATTCGAACTATTTAAAAAGCAGGTAAACAGAATGACAAGAACTTTAACCTGTTGATTACTTGCTGAAATCAAACAAATTATTAGAAATGGGGTTTAGTCATCTATAACGACAGATACACACTTCGAATCAAGTTTTGATTTTTCGTGATATTTGAGAGTAACAACTAACACGCAGCAGAAGTATACTCGTATTTGGTGATTGGTCACCTTAACACTAGACACATCAAATTTCACAATGTAGATATATTGATACGTGAAAGAGAAATTCTAATTATCTATCACCAAATTGTAGTTAAATTGTCATCGTATTGTTCATGTTGCCATCAAAGCATACACTTGATATCTAATTAATTAAGATATCGTTCTAATTATAGTATGATAATTCAACTCATTTTTCTGGAGGGGGAGGGAAGGTTCTGATGGCAATTGTATCATTGTTTATCCTGCGTTGTTTTTGAAATATTTGTAGAATACTTATTATAACTAAAGTTTGAATAATACTTCTTTAAATTAGTTTGTTTAAGAATAACTGAATGAGTCAAAACCTATTATTTGCAAATTAGTTTGTTTAAGAATAACTGAATAACTAAAGTTTGAATAATACTTCTTTAAATTTAATAAACTAAATTTTCAATTTTTATAATTTTTTTTACAAATTCAACCATTTATTTATAAAATATTATCGTAATAATTAAATATATAATTTTGTATAATTTAAATATTATAAATATAAAATATAATAATTATTTTCTTAAATATCATAATATATATATATATTATATAAATAAATTCAACATTTATTATCATTTCTTTCTAATGTTAAGGACTTACGAAGTTATGACCTAATTTATATCGAGTCATGGATAAGTCAGATCAATTTATTAATTAGGTCAAGTGAGAAAATTTTAAGTTTATTTAATAAAAAATGCTAAGTTTTAACTATTTAAACAAATTAAATTTAGTAGGTTGACCTACTTAAATAAATAAATAATAATTATAATATAATATTTAAATTATATATTTTTATTTAAAGACAAATTTGTTAAATTTTATAGAAGTTTAGACCTATAAACTTATTTAAGAATAATTTTTTATTATAAATAACCTCATAAATTAGCTTGAGCTTTTACAAGTTCAAATCATATCTTAAAACATAACCTATATGAGGTAAATAAATCAAAATTTTAAAAATAAAACTAAATTCAAATTTTATAAATTTTAACACAATTTAATTTATTTTCATCTTTAAATATTATGATAAGAAGATAGGATATATAAGATAACTTTTTCTATCTTATCTTATTTTAAAAGTTTGTTTAACTGAATGATAAGTTATTTTATTATCCTATTATTTAGAGTAATTTTTATTCTAGAAAAAATATTAGGTTAAAAATAATAGGATATAATAATATATGTATATTTTCCTTGTTTTCTTTATAATAATATTAACAACAATAATAATAGTATTAATATTAAAAAATATTTATATAATATTAATAATAATAATAATATTATTATTATTTAGTTTATTATCTTCTTTCTTCTTTATTATCTCTCTTATTTGATTCTTTATTTTATATCCATGTAATTCTCTCTTTTCAAAGCATCATATTTTCAACCTTTTCTTTTTTATATGCTAAATTAAAATTAAGTATACTATTCTTATTTATTTTAATTAAAAAATTATAAATATTAAATAAAAACTTATTTTATTTTTAATAAAATTATCTAATTTTAATAAAAGAATAATTTTATTATTTAGATATAATTTAAATTATATCTTATTATTATTTTATTCTTTTTAAACAGAAAATAATATAATATAATACTATCTAATTTATTATTATAATACTCAATAAATATGAAACATGATAAATAACATCCTATCATATCTTTATTCTTTTCAAACATAATATAATATAATATTATCTAATTTATTATCATAATATTCAATAATATGAGACATGATAAATGACATCCTATCATATTCTATTGATGATCAATCCTGATATTTAAAAAAAATAATTTTTTTAACATTTATTTTTTGAAAATTGTATAAATTAATAAAAAATATATTAAAATGACAAAATGTATATATAATTTTAATAATTATATCATTTAAATGGTTACTAAAATATCATAAATATAAATTTATTAAAAAACTTAATAAAAGTTAAAATTATTACTATTTATTTTTAAATTTTTTTTTTCTTCTTAGATATCCTATTCTATCCTACCATATTTACCAAAGGAATCCTAAATCACCACCATCAGTCCTAATGCGAATATTGGCAGGTCACATACGTTGTAGGATCCAGCAATGCAGGCAAATCTTAGTCAGTGTTATGTGCTGATTGGTGTAAATCAAGTCAAGTTCAGCCATGTTTCAATCTTAGCCTAATAACAACAAATTTTGCATGTGATGTTCCATTTTCCGTATTGCTTGCACCTATGCCTTTCAAAACAAAATTGTAAAATATGAGAGAAACTAGACATGTTCGGATAATCGAGGTGAAGTTTATGTTTTAATTATGTGAACAATATTCTCCTATAGAGGATTTGTATTAAATACATGCTAATATACTGTTTCATATTTAAATCATAGATATTATCTTTCTTTATATATACAATAATAAAATTAAATGCATAATTTCTTATAAATTATTATATATAATTATGTTTATGATTATATCAATTTAAACATTGATATTGCTACATCTATGTAATTACTTACATAGTTATATATTTTAAATTGAACGATTATAAAATTTTTATTATTTAAAATAAGTAAAAGAAAAAGGAAGAGAAGAGAAGTTAATGTCTGAAAAAGAGGATGGATTTAGGTAGATGCAAGGTTTATATGTGGGTTCACCTTTTTTCCACCAATCCTAATAACTTCATATATATATATATATATATATATATATATATATATATATATATATATATATATATATATATATATATATATATATTCTTATTAATTAAACTGGATTGATCTCTATTGATTCCTGTACATGGTGGATACCCAATGAACTTTTGCTTGTATGCAGAAGATACTCATACTAATCCGGTTGAATTTGGAAGGGTCCTTTACGAGTATTATTTTCAACAAAGCTAATTTAATTGTGCCATTAAATTGGCATTGTTGGTCAATAGATGCAGAGTAAAGAGAAAAGAAAGAAAAGAAAGGGGGGAAATTAAATCTTATAATATTGAGTCAAAATAAGATGACCACGTGATTCATCTTCATATTTGAGATATTTGTTAATGATTCTACGATTTCCAATAAAGGAACAGCATATTTGTATAAAGTGTAAAAAAGGTTTTGAAACTTAATATATGTGCAACACAAGATTTGTACAACAATACATTGTAAACTGACACTATTTAACAAGAGCAGGAGCACAGAGCACATGAAAGATTGCAATGATTGGAAGCCCTAAAACATTTAACATTCAAATATGAAATCAATAATGGAGATTGATTCTTTTGTAATTTCAAATTGTTTAATTAATAGTTGCTATTAAGGGTTCTAAATCTGAAGAGCAAAGGGTCACTTGGAATATATAATGACTTTTGTTTGGAAAAGGAAGACAAGATTCAGTTTCATTTTTTCTTTCACGTTGGAAAGAAATGCATCTGATGCTTTTGTCAAATGATAAAAATACTTGTGTGTATGCTTTTGATGTAAGTTTCCTCTTTTGCTTGGGGAGAGGGAGAGCTAGAGAGAGAGAGAGAGACTTAGGTAGACAAATAATTATATGCAAAAAAAAGGGGTTCTAAAAGCACTTTTTGTGTTGAATGCATTAATCTGAATTAATAAGGCTAATTCTTTACTCATTATGGAAGCTCACATGAAGCAAGAATGTTAAAGGAAATTTCACTTTTTTCTTTGTTTCGTTAAAGGATTCATGTTATTAAAGCATTATTAACTAGTAAATTATCAGTAAAATTAGTCTCTTGATATTTTTATTTTAATTTAGGTTTTAATTCTTTAAATTTTTTTTGTGTAATTTGTATGTATAAGTTTACTTTATCACATGATTTTAATTTTAAAGGTCTATACACATCTTACTTTTAATTAATTTATTTATTTTTAGAAATGATATAAAAATGTTATTGCAAACAAAACCTTATTACAACCTTATTTCCTATAATTGAGAAATGGATAAAAATTGTATGAAGGATTGCTGACCTGGATTGAGTATCACAAAGTCTGTTAGAACTTTTAAGCTAAATCTCAGTTTTAGGCCTTAAATTGGCTGGCAAATCAAGGTATATATAGTGGTTAGCTTCTTCAGCAGTGTGGCATCAGATAAATTAATTAGTAATAGTCAATCAAAGATTTTGTATTTATGGTGTACATGTATTTTTTTTTATTTTTGTTACACCAATTGAAAATTTTTTAAAATACCAGATTCAAAACATCATAAGAAAGATGCTGCCTTAATTTTTTTTTTATTCTTTGAATCTTTGGAGATTAATTGAATACTAATTAACGGCTTTCAGTTCTAAAGTTGGACAATGTATGTTTAGACAGATACCCCTATCTTATTTTAAAGAAATATATTTAGATATGGTGATGATCATTTTGTACCAAAAACGACATTATCAAGATCTATCGATACCAATGTGATGTTTCGTTAAATTAATTTCGCAGAAGGAAGCTTCTTTCAAAATTTTACTGATTTTGTAGTTGAATCAAACATCAATAGTTAGTGTATTATAATACAAGCTTGCAAAAATTTAGATTAGTGGAATAAAAAATAGATTTCTTTTTCCTTTTTTCAAATCTTTGATATTTGAAGAACAAATTATACGCTCACCAATACGAATCGAGTCCGAATCAAATATGTACTTACAGGGAATATCATAATTTCAATAATTTTTAGACAAACTTAAATAATACATGAAGAACATATTATAATTTTTCATGGTGGATTTTAATTGGACGGTTATGAAGCTCTTTCACGCACTCGTGTGTTTGTGTCTATCTGTATACACGATGTGAATGAGAACAATTAATCAACATCATTTGAGTAGAAGGTATAACGTCGTGATTTGTATGAGTATTTATAACCAGGATTAATTATTGGATGTTTGCCTTTATAATTTGAAATTGTATATTATTTTGATCTTCTAATTTTTTAAATTAATTAAGTTTTTTATTTTAAAAGTAAAGAAAATAGTTTTATTATCATTTTTTATTTTATATTTAAAAATTAATTTTTATTTAAATATTTAAATATTTATGATAAATTTTAGATATGAAATTATTTAGAATTCAAAATCAAAAAATTTAATAGAAATTTGAAACTTCTCAGCATTTTATTAGATAAGAAATTAAGGTTTAAAGGGAATAAAATTGATATTCTTTATTTTAGTTATAATTTAATATTTTAGGGGGGATTTTTAAATAAAAGACAATATAATTATACAGTATATAAAATTTTGAATATAAATAAAAAATTTAAAGTATAGGTAGAAAATATAACCTCTCCTATATCATTTATGTAGATTTTAACTCATTCAAAATTTAGTTGATATAGATTTATATTATTAAGTTAGAGATATAAGATTTATCTATGAAAATAGAAAATTGTACAAGGTAATATCAAGTATGAATTTTATTATCTTTTATAATTTCTTATCATTCATATCATAGCTTCATTTCATCATGGTTACTTGTACTTTTGGAACATCGAACTATTTTCCATTCTTTATGTTGACAAATATCTTTACGTTGTGAAAAAATGTTTCAAGTTGTAAATCTATTAAGAAAATAGTTTCATAAACAAAAAAATAATATGCAAGGAGTGAGATATTTCTTTCAAGTAATAGTTGGAATAGGAATAATAATAAAATACTCATATATCAAGCAGGAGTGAGACATACGTGTATATGAGACAGAAGAACATTATAAATCGATAAACCAACCTAGTTTAAGATCCAAACGAATGCAATGAATACATATGAAATTAGTCTACATTTTTCTTCTTAAATTTTTATGATGACAAACCCTAAACCCTAAACTCAAGATTAGATAAGATCTACTACATCCTTATGTATGTAAAAAACTAGTTTTTGATTCGATTGAGAGCCTTATGTATGCAAAATCGATTCTCAACTCTTCTCTTTTTACATATTTATCTAAAAACTATTGGGGATTAATCAATATTCTCGAATTATGGGTTTATATCAAAGTAAAAAAAATATTGAATCTAAACTAGTAGTAGAACAATGAAAAGTAAACAAGTAAGATTACTCATAATTACAAAGATCTTCCTCAGTAACTTTGGTTCAATTTATGTGATGTAAGGTTGGTTGTTAGTAATAATTAGATGAGTGTCAAATAATTTCTACAAGTACATATATCACTTTTCATATATATATATATATATATATATATATATATATATATATATATATATATAATATGAAATTCAAACAATTTATTGGCTTTGTTTATAATATAATTATTCTAATGATTCTTTTTTCTACACCAGGCATGTGTAATAAAAGACACCTAAAATATAGCCAGATGACACGTTTCCTCGTACTCATACAATTGATTCATGTTCTAAAATAATTTATCATAACTACCTATATTTTGACAAAAAAAAAATACATTGAACAACATTAAGGTACATCGAACCTAACTATAGACCTCTCTATGTTTCTTCAAGTGTTATTGATCAACAACCTTCTTTCCTCCCTTGACTCATCGATCTTCAGCTTGTGGAACATTCTTCTTATAAATCAAAAACCTATCTTCATTGATCTCGAACTTCGAATTGCCTATGTCAAACTCGAATCAAATTTTCTTGTACTAACAATCTCATACCATAACAATCCTTACTAATTTAAAGTTGGTCATTCCTATAATATGCATATGCATGTAGACCTAAATTGACATAATCACTTATCAAAATAATGGAGAGTATCAAGATCCAATTTCCAATAGTATTTCACCCTCAGCAGCACAAATATCATCATCATTTCACATTTCTAATCAATAATCATCATTTCTCATAACACCACATTGTTCAACCAGTAATAATAGTTTTTAGAATCTCATCAAGGTGGATAAGTTTGACTAAAACAATTCCTACTACAAGAAGTAATCCTAGACTATTAGAAGACTCAAACCTAGCTCACACACTCTTTAAGTTTGAAAATTTTCATTCTCATGAACTATGATCTATTTTCATAGCAAGTATACCATTAGATTTTCCAGGTGCCCTACTTGAAGGGTCTTAAAGATTATCCCTACATTGATGATTCACAAAAATAACATTTTATGCATATAATGCATGATGGACTATTTATTCAATTATTTCATACATCTCATTTCCTTTTCAAATGAAGGTCTCGCATTGTACTTAAAATTGAAGATCATATTATCCTTTTTCCACTAACATCATGAATTTATCTCAAAAGCATTTAGAATTTAAATATAAAACCTTTATGTATTAATTAAGATTTTGAACATTCGTTCATCTATATGCTTCATCCTAGTCCTCTTAACATAAGCATACATTATTGACATATCAAATATTATTTTGGACTTCTAGTCAATTCAATACAAATATATACAATTTTCAATTGTCTAACAAGTTTCATGGTAATGTCTACTTGACAAAATTTGTATGATCTTATTTAATATTTTATATGATCATGCTAATCATCTTAAAAGACCATACCGATTTTCTTGGAGAGTCGTGCTTATTATCTTACATGACCATACTGATTTTTTTGTACAATTGTCCTTATCATCTTGCACAACTATGTTGATTTTCTTCCATTGTCATACTTTCTTGATCATACATGCCTATGTCATCTTCTACATACCTATGTTATCCTTCATCGTACTCATCTTCATTTTTATCATTTGGCACAACTATACTCAATGCATTATACAATCATACTCAAGTACTAGTCCAAAATTTTACTAAGATTCTCCTTTAATATTACTATGTTGATTTTTTTGCATGACCGTGCTCATAGCACAAATCTAGAAATTCATGCAATATGTTATTGGTATGATCGTGGAGAGTCATGCTCAATAACATAGTGAAAAAATAACATATTTAAAAGTATTTAAACACTTTTATTAGCTATCAAATTTAGTGAAAACATTAAAAGCACTAAAAATTAAATTTACATCATTTTTCAGTGATCTAATTTTTTAAAAATTAAATAAATTTTAATCTAAATTTATGAAAATTCTAAACTATTCCTAATTCTTTTTAAATCTTTTTTTCTTACTTAAAATTAATATATGATATAATTTCTATTTTTTTATGCTCTAAATTAATTAATCTTCCACTTTTAACATTAATTTGCTAATATTTCGAATGAATAAATTCTCTGAAACATCCCGAAATCCATTTGACTTTGTCTTTTGCCATTTGATAGCCATTCTAAATGGCTTTATCCCTTGTCTTCGCTGGCCTTTACCATTTGTTATCATAGATGGCATGACATAAAGTATGGCCTTTTTTATTTTTTAAGAAACTGAAATTATTATAGAAGAAAAATAGTAAATATAAATTTATTAAATTTTAAAATTAAAGAAACTTAATTAGTTAAAAAAATTAAAGAGACTAAAATTACATATAGTTGAGCAATTAAAAAATTAAATCCTAATTAAATGATCAATTTAATTAATTGATCAATTAAATTCGATCTTAGATTTAAGGCTCCTTTGTTAGAAATTTTTAAGGAAAAATACTTTCTAAATAAAAAATAAATTTAAAAATTAGATTAATTATATAATTTTTTGAGTTACATAAAACTTTAAAAATTAATTTCATATATTTTTTGAAGTTAAAAATTAACTTTTAAAATACATTTAAAAAGAAATTATTATCAGCCACGTCGATCAACTCGTGAAAATTGATTCAACTTAACAAAAGATTTTAGGTTTAATTTTGATATGTAGTCATGTTAAAAATTTTAAGAAAAAAATTATTATCTATAATAATCTTATTTAATTCAAATAAAATTACTTCTAAAAGATACTGTAAATTTTTTTTATATATAAAAACTTAAGCAAAAGAATCCTCAATAAAATTATTTTTATTTAACTGTTTAAATACTCCGTATTTGTATTTATTAATTTATAAAAAAATTAACAACTCATCAAAACAATTTTAAAAATCATCATTTCTTAAAGTTAAGCTATATCAATGGTAAAAAAATTATATAATAAAAAATAATAAAATTTAAACCTATAAATTTATTTAAATTAAATATATATATATATTACAGTTGTTAGTCATAAAAAAATTAATACTATAAATTATAAAAATATATTAATTTAAAATGGTAATTGAATTCATCATTGAAAGTTTTATTCTCGTCATATTGTCACTATTTTAGTGCTATAATGTTTGTATAAAATTTTATTATAATATTTTGGACAAATTATATTCATACTTCCTTAAAATATATAAAAAAATATTTAATATTTTTTATTTTTAATATTTATTTAATTTTTTTATATATTTACTATCATAAAAAATTTTAAAAAAAACTTGTATAGTGTTATATAATTGAGAATAGTATATAGTGTTATATTTTTATATAAATTAAAAAAAATTATATAGAGACAAAAAATGAAAAGGTATAGAATGTTTTTTCAATAAAATTTAAGAGTATCAATATAATTTGACATAATATTTTTTTATCATATTAACCATTTTTTTATATTTTTTTGTCTCTTTTTATTTTTTTATACAATTTTCACATAAAAAAGTTAAAAAATTCTATTATTTTACGTATCATAATTTTTTTCCCTAGTTTAAGGTTTGAACTCAGAATATATATATATATATATATTATACTTTTCAAGGGTAAAATTAATTAGAAGATTATTTACATTTATGTACGTCATTCTTAAAAAAAAATTAATTTTGGGTTCATATTATTTTTAGATTAAATAGTAATATTATTAAGTGCTTAGTTGATATGCATTTCAGTGATCCAAAAACTAAGAAACCGTTTGGTTTAAAAAATATTTTATTATCAATTTTTATTTTTTAAATCTATTTTTAATTTCATTTTATTAAAATAAAAAAACATGTTTGTTATACTGTATTGTTCTCAGTTACTATATTGTTTGGACACGCCCTTCCTACCAACACAAATATTGACCAAACTCCTTACGGTCATCAAAATTGTTCAATTTCAGATGAGAAATGACAAGAAAGAAGAGAACAAAATATTGAAAGAGAAATTTTAAAAGAAAGGAAGCGGAAATGTAAGAGGCAATTTTTCTAAAAAAAAGTTGGAAAGAAAGAGGAAGGGAAAATATGACCAATGAGAATGAGAAAGATGAAATGAAGTGGCAAAATTTATACTAACGAAGGATATAAGAATCCTGCGTGAAAGAAAACTGAAAAGAGACGAAACAATTTTATTATATTTACAATATTTCCACCGCGTTTTCAGAAAACTTGTTTTCATTTTCACTACTTTTAAATAAGAAAATAAAAAGCCTTTTTTTCTTTTATTTTTTTCAGAAACGTTTTCTAAGAAAGTATTTTCAAAAATTAAAGTGAACACCTTTTTAACCTTTTTAACCTTTTTTTTAATTTTCAATAAAAAATGCACAGACCAAACACACGTTAGATATTTTATTCCTTTTTCTTTGATCAATGTTTCAAATGAAATCTTCAATCTGAAACTAGCAAACCATTTTAGAATTATAACAAAGATGAACTGCATTTTGAAAATTTTAGGTCATCAAGGCTAGACATATTTTAGAATTTAAAGACAAGGATATTTACAGATCTGAATCATAATAGTAAATTTAAACTCAGCTTCATGAAACATAAACTCAATCTTACTAATTAAATTAATTATTGGTAATTAACAAACCTATAATCACACAACATGGAACTTTTCAAAGATTAATGGGTAATTATATTTTTATTTAATAATTTTATGACATGATTAAAAGGTTTGACCCTTTGTTTGGTATACTAAAAAAAATTAGAAAAATAAACTAAAAATAAAAAATGTTTATTTTTAAATTTTCTCCTCTTCCTTCAAGTTTTCAAATAAATAAATATAATTTTAATATTTATATGTTTTTAATTTTCTTTCATCCATTTAAATAAAATAAAATTTCCGATAAATCGTATCTACCATTTTTCTGAAACTCATTTAATAGTTTGATAAACTTTCGATGCGTTTGATAAATAGGATATTTAATAAATTTTTATATACATAAAAATATATAAGCTATACTTAAAATTTTATAAAAATAAATTATTTAAATAAACTTTCCGTAAATTCTTCCGACTCAAATAAGTTGAACCGACTTAGGATTGTGTTGAGATGAAGTGATTGTACTGGGTTGCGTTTGTCTGCCGGCTATTAGAACGGATTTGACCCATTCAGTTAGACATCATTGTACCTCACACGTCCCATGTGTTTTCATATAAGTTTTATTGCCTTAATATAATGATACATGCTTACAATACAATGTTATAAAATCAATTTTCGACTGGTTAAACCATTTAAATGGGAAATCAGTATGTGATCGGTTGGAATTATTTATTTAATCGGAAATATTTTTTATTTATTTTAAATCAATTTGATTGGATTATTTTTATTAAAATTAGTGACTCATAAGTATATAAACTGTTCAAATTTTATAATTTAAAAAAAAATTGACAGGAAAACACATCAATTTATGTATACATTTTGTATTTTCATACTTGTTTCCTACTATCATTTTTCTAACACAATACAATTTTAAATATTTTATAATATATAAAATTTGATATTAAATTTCTTCCTAATTTATTTAATTTCTGTAAATATATTTTTAAATTAATTTTTTTATTAATTATTAAGTTGACATATCAACTTTTAAATAAGTTTTTGATTTCAATTTTTATTAACAAATAACTAAGTTGGTATATTAATTGCAACTAAGATATATTTTAATTTAAAACAATGTTATTTTATCATCTAAAAAATATTTAAAGTATTTAAATGATGTTATTTTATTTTTTTTTAATTTTTTTATGAACAAAATGTATGATTTTATTTGCTATAATCTCTATAAATATCAACTTTTTGGATTGTTAAAAATTGAACAATAATTACAAATATTTTATATTATCTATCTGGTTTATAAATTCATCGAAACTTAAAGATAGTAAAAATCAATCAAGTTGGAGCAATTGCATATTAAATTAGAAAATTACATATAAAACAAATAAAATTTTATCTCAAGTATAAAGAAAGTATTAAGTGGATAGATTTGAAATATTTTAAAAAAAATTAGGACTAATTTGCATAATTTTTAAAATCTTGAGAACTAATTCATATTATTTAAAAATATTTGGGATACCTAAATGATGTTGTGTTATATTTCTACTTTATCTCGCTTCTTTATTTCATAGAGTCAAAAAATAAGAAAATACAACTTTTTTTATCTCTGTTATCACCTCGTATGAGGTTGTGGTGAACTTTATAAGATTTATTGAGCCAATATCTGGTAAAATATCAATTTACATCACCACCAATATCCCTTTCAAATTTATTTTTCTCTTTTTAGAATCTTATGCCATCCTTTAATATTGGTGTATACAAGACTTGTGTAGACACTAAACATTGAACGTGTTAGTTCATATATATGCGAGACTTATTCATACATATAGAAAGAGAATAGAGAATTTTGAGAGAAAAACTTAGCATTCTCTTATTTTTATCTTTATCTTTCTTATTCACTCATTATTAGTTGGGTCTCTTTTGTGAGTGGAGGTGAGCAAATAGAACCATAAATTTTGCACAGTAAAAAGTTAGAAGAAGAAAAAAGATAAAACAACGTTGTTTTAAATTAAACTACATCCTAATTGGTACTTAACTTGCGAATCTCCCTTAAGAGAAATCGAAGTCAAAAAAATTATTTATATGATAATTATAGAAGTAATATAATATGATAATTATATATTTTTATAATGGTAAGTAATTTAAAATTAATAATTAAAATTTGTATAAAATTTATTAATATCTTAGAATTATAAATGTAAATTTTAGTTTATAAAATTTGATAGAAATGAAATTTAAAATTAATTTAATAGTATATTAATTAATATGTATTTAATAATTTTATGTTGATAATTATTTTATTTTATATAAAATTTTAATTATTTAATTATATTTTAAATTTATTTTTTGGTTTTTTGAAAAAATTTTATATGTTAAATTTTTTTCTTATTACTAATTTAATTAGTATTTGTGTGATAATAATTATTTTGATATTTAAACTTAATGTGTAAAAAATATTTTATTTAATAGTATTATAATTTTTTAAACATTTTTATAAATAAAAATTTTAAATTTTACAAATATTAATATGTATCGATTTAATCAATGATTCACTACTTCAACCAATAATTCATTAATTTAATATATATTAACCAAGTCAATCTTTAAGTCGAATTTTATAATATTGCGTACAATACATTCGAATATAAATTTTTTAATATATATATATATATATATATTAAAAAATTTAATTATTAAACGATGTAGAAAGATAGATTCTTAAATTTTTTAATCAAAATCGATTTATTAGAAGCCAATTAAAAGTACTTTTTTAAAAAAATATTTAGAAAATAATCGTTTATTTTATATATTTTTAAATTGATAAAATTAAATAATTATTTTTAAAATAAATTAAGTGAAATGCATATTATGTTTAACTGAACTTATTCGATATTGTTTAATATTTCATTATTTATCATCTGCACTTTTAGTTATAACTAATATCATAGAGTTTAGTAAAAAAAAGTAGTATATATTTTTTTTCTCGCATGTAACTTTTATAAAAGGAAATAACTTTTGAGATATTAAGTATAAAGACCTCTTTCAAGAATTATTTTGATTGATGTTGAAGAAATAATCACCTTTTATGAAGAAAAAAAAGGTTGCATAAATATTATTATTTTCTTCAATAATCTAATCCAAATGCACATCGATTAACTTCCTGGTTCTTTCACAGTTATGTACGCAAAGACTTTATGTGTACAAAGAGAATGATTTAACATATATTTTTAAAAAAATAGTGTTAACTCTTAATACTATATTATATTTTTAGTCCTAAAGGAAAGATTTTTTAATTTCTTTTAATTTTTAATGTATATTTAAGAGCACATAATAAAAAATTAATATACAAAAAGATATTATTAAAAATTATAATATTTAATATTATCAACGTATTGAATGTTGTGATTTTTTAATAAATATTTATCATATATATCAATTCTCATTATGTACCTCTGGATACATGTTAGAACAACAAAATTTCTTTTCAGACAAGAGTTTTAATCACCGTTACCTGGATTTCAAAGGATTTTCTCTTAAATGATAACTATTATGTGAAACTTTTGGTCCAAAAGGAAGGCAAGAATCATAGGGCTAATAAAAATTGTCTTTAGGGAATTCTAGAAGATTATTATATTAATTTTTTTAATGTATATCTAAAGATACATAATAAAAAATTAATAAATAGTAATTGTAAATAAAATGATATTTTAAAATTATCAATGCATTTAATCATATAATTTCCAACAAATATTTGTTATACATAAATACTTAGTATGTGTTGTTAAATATACATTAAAAAGTATTATTATATAATTTTTTTATTTTATGATCAAATCAACTAGTAAGTTGTTGAATTATTTAAAAAAATTTAAATAGGTCCTTGTTACTTAAAATTTGTATTGTAATTGGATCATTTGTACTTGGACGCTTGAGGTAGAGTCCATCAAAATTAGACAAAATTAGACCCACACGGTTCCCATTTACTTGAGTTTCCATCATATATCATTTCAACGTATGTCGTAAGAACAGAACATCAGTTTCTCTCACCCAGAGTATTCCAATCATCACCACTTTCTAAGTTTTTTGAAGAAATAATTTAAGTTTTAAAAACTTCATGAAAAATAGAAGTTATATTTTATTTATTTACAATTAAAAAATATATTTTTTATTTTAAAAGATAATTATCATTTCAGTTTTTTTAAAAAGCTATTTAAAAATTTTAAAAATAATTAGAAATTTGACTATTTTCAAATTCTGATTTTTTCAAAAACATCAACAACTAAAAAATTTATTTTAAAAAATATTATTGTAATGAAATAATTTTAAACAAATAGGTCCTGAATCACATGAGAATTCTGCATCAACATGTTGCCCTGTATATCACTGGGACGAGAGTCTTGTGCACCTACAATCATAAAGGGTTAGGTATGGTCGCTCCACAATTGCATTTGCATATATGAATGAATGTACATTCTTATCTATGACCTACTTCAACTTTTGTATCCGCTGAGCTAAAAAAATAAATCGAATAGTTTTTGAGAGAAAAATATTTACAGGGGCAATATAAAATTTGAATGCTTCATTCATTTTTCATTGCAAGCTCGTGCATCTTTTTTTGCCCGACTTCCACAAGTAGAGTCAAGAGAGCCTCACACACCTGAGACGCATCTCCTTCAGAAGGGTCATCATTTAGCGACGAATAAACCATCCAAGCATGGTCCAATTTTCGTATAGGTCGCACCACAACTGATCCAGGAACTTCTGCATCTCGGCACGTCACAAGTCCATCACTTTTCTCACCATACCTCACCTGTAGCAACTGCGCACAAGCGGCCATAGCAGCACCAAGGGGCATTACAACTGGGAGTTTTGTACTGCCGGAAGCAATCAGGGGCAGTTCAGCATGTGCAACATGAGATAATGTGGCTAAAACAGTAGGGGAAACACCAGCTTCAGTTCGAAGGGAAACAATAGGGACTTCTTCTGGTAGATGATGCTCCTTTAAAAATTCCCTTCGCCTTTCATATGTCAAGTCTTCTAAGGCTCGCATGTCACCCTTGTAATAATAGATGATAAGTTGTAGTAAGCGATGATAAAGTTAAACAATGCTAGACATTTACAGGAGCGAAAAGAAACTGACCATGATTTCTTATATAACAATCATGATGCTTACAAGTCAACATTAAATAGAACACAAAAACCATTAAAACTTAATTATCAAGTTACTATGTCAAAAGTAGAATCATATAATGACACCATTCAGTTTCGTTTGTGGAAACTAACAAATATGCAGATTAGTGGCAACTATTTGAAACGGCTTGAATAGGATCCTTGGATTTCTGAAGTAGTTTAGCAAGAACAATGTTATCACTAAATCTGTAGAAAGGATGAGGAATTGAAAATATGACCTGCATGAATAGACTAGAGGAATCTAGAGTCTAAATCCAGCTGTCCACTAAAATTGGACGATAAGAGCACATCACCCCTAGGAGAGCCAAGCCTTTTTCCCAGCTAAGAGTCCAAGGAAATATTCTCAGACACCAAATTACCAACATTGTGTCTGGTACACAGAATGATCTATTCTATGAAATTAGGGTTTCTATGTTAAGGCTAGGAATGGTGATGCCATTCCATGCCTAATTCCATCGAGCCAGGAGAGTCATATTGCCTCCTGAAGAGATGGCATTGGTGATTATATGCCTCATGGGAGGATATTGAATTGCTTTCCTAGTATATCCTCATCAGCTTTGCGGAACAATAATTATTATCTTTCATTAAATTTAGTGCATGTTTGGGAACAACTTTTTTTTAGAAAAATAATTGCTTATTTCTCAAAAATACTCTCACGAAGTTGGAAAGAATAAATGATTATTTTTTCAAAATAAATTGAACCAAACATGCACTTAACTTATCTAAATTTCAATTTGTTTCCAGTTTCCACCCTATTCTGACAAACAAAAGAAAATAAAATAACAGTAAAATTTAGCACAACAAAATGGTGTTACAAAAAAAAATGCCAAGCAACAAAATTCATGGTTACTCCAAGTTGTGAAACATGAATAATGCCCTAAGTATAACATAATCATAATCATATCACATACAAGATGTTTCCTTGAGGGATTTTTATGTCTCAATTAGAACAACTGTGATCCCATTCTACATCACTTCCATGTTACATCACCAAAGCAACCAAACTAGGGACTACAAATGACCATTCAATTCTAGCCCATTCCACTCCTATTCCCTTAAACCACAATTTCACTCAAAAGACTTACCGCTTAGACTTGCAGCATAACTCTCAGTTAACTAGATGATCCCTGACTATCCCCACCCAAAAGAAAAAAATAACTGACCTAAGTAAGAAACCTCTCCTATTTATTTCACTAAAATTAGGATAAATTACACTGACACTCCCTAAGGTTCAGTAAAATAACACATGATATCCCTCCCCTTTTTAGACCTACAGAAAGTATCCTTAATTGTTTGGTGATCTTAACACCATATGCCCCTATGGAAATTTAGTCTGTTAATAGAATTGTCTAACATGTGACCTCTCACATGATGTTTATAATCTTTGTTCCAAAAATACCCTTCATCTAGGGTCTGCTAGCTGGTCCCTTGTTATCTGCCGAGGGAGAAAGAGGGAGCTAACTAACAGACAATCAATGATCATGAAGGAACTCTCTTCTCTCATGGATTGAGGTATATTTTCTGCCTCTCCTAGACTAGCATTTTGGGAGTTCTCTCTCTCATTTCACATGCTCCATCTCCATCTCATTGAGATCAGAGACCAGCAAGAATTCTCACTCTCTTACATACAAAGAACAACAATAGACCCCTCTCCCTCCTTGAACAAGGGTTAAAAGCACCCATTCACACCCTTTTCTCTCTTCCACTCACCATAATCACACTAAGCTTTGCCCTCCCCTCACATGGCAGGAGCATGAATATGCCCAGAACAAGACCCACCCCCCTCCAAAAACAAAGGAGATTCTCTCTTCTCTGGATAACGCACAAATCTGATGTCCCAGTAGCAATATCGAACCTCATCCTTCTCCATTCATTATTCATCATCACCATCATCCTCAAGCTCACGCCCTCAGACGAAGAGACACACCTCAGGACTCCCGGGAGTACATGAAGAAGACCTACCTCTCTCTCCCATCATGGGTTAATAGTACTTGAAAATCATGTAAGAGAGATGTATGAGAACTTTTAGAGAGAACCACAGCCAAGGAGGAAGAAAGCCCGTAAAAATGGGAACATGTGTCTATTAAGGATAATTTAGTTTTTCTCCATTCAACTAACATTGAATTAATGCCATTTAAGTTAAGGGTGAAACTGGAATGGTAAAAAGGAGAAGAATATCGTGTGCATGAATCTCAAGGGATGTCAGTGGAATTTATCTTTAGTATTAAGAAGGAAGCAAAGGATGATAATAAAAGACCTCAACATACCTTAATTACTTTACAGATTAGAATCTCTGTAAGTTTCCGTAAATTTACATAGTCACCAAGCTGTCCTTCCCGCAGAAGATCTGAAGCTATAGGAGTACCACCATAGGGACTTTGTGCTAATGCCAATCCAGCAACCTTATCTTTCAAATCAGACCAATACAATGATAAAGCAGCTGCTGCATCTACTCCTCCTTTGCTATGTCCAAGAAGCAAAACACGTTTCTTTGAACCCCAATAAATTTCTTCAATATACTCTTTCAGCTCTCTGGCATTTTTCTCAACTGAAGCCTGATTAATAATTGCTCAACATTCAGTAATGTAAAAACCAGAACACCAATATAATCTACAAAAAAATTAAGAGAGAATTTTTCATAAGAACTATTATTATCATCATTTACTAATGTTATTTATTATTTTACTACGTACAAAACAACTATTATAATATACCTCACTATGAATCTTTGCAATATGACAGGCCAATCCCATTTTTGAAAAACTGACTTTTGTATTGACAAAGTATAGTGGACCATGATTACTGAAAAGACCTGCCATTGCAAATGCACGACTGTTAATAGCACAAAAATTATATTGCAACAATGAACTTTTGACAGCTTTACTATTAAGTCCTGTTAGGTGCTAATAAAACATATCTCATTCCAGCTGCATTACTGGACTTCATGTTTTTGCTGTATGTGAGGGCCTGGAAGGAATGTTGGTCATGGTTTAACTTGACCATGAGCATAATCAGTCACTTTACCTGGAATTAACAAATAAACCATTGAATTTGGTAACCTGTGAACACCATGCCTGAGAAAGTAAGAAAAACTGAGTTAATGACACAACGGGAAAGAGAAAAACTAGAGAAAAATGAAACATAGGATGCTTACTTGATGCTGTCCAGAATTTCCAGGAATCTCTCTGTCCCATCTTCAACTGGAGGCATTGCCGGATCACGTTGAAGCCATCCTATATCATCTGCAGATCCACGGACAGTTCTTCGAGCACGATCAATCAGGCTGAAGTAATAAAAGCATAGTTTACCATCCCCATGCCAATTGTCAAAAGAGCTTAACAATTTGGAGTTTAGATGGTTCTACAAAAAAAATTAAAATAAAAAATAATAGAATTGGAGCATAGATGAAGACCCAACATCATATCAGGGTGGCCTAAACAGTAAGCAAGTACAGCGGCTGAGCTTAAACCATATCTTTCAAACATTTGGGTGCAGTATTTGATATAGGACACAGTTTACCTTATTTAGAAGGGAAAAGAACAATTTTATAAATTGATATCATATAAATTGATTATTCTCTATCAAATAAATCAAAATCAGAGATCAGCTAATGCGATCCTAATGTATTGAAGATATAGAGAGCATGCTGTTATGTTTATCATCAAATCATCTTGAAATATGCACCAATTATCAATGTAAAGATAAATTGCACAAATCCCAAAGTGGGACCAATATGGTAATGGTATGCATAGAAATATTAAATTACAGAAGGGAAAAACAGTTAAATTTTATTTGCAGAACCTATAGAGACTATGTTTTCTTTTACACATTGAAAATAAAGTATCCCACATTCAAATTTTGTTTATCCATCACTCCAGGAAAGGAAACAAAAATTTCGAGAAACAACCAAAAAATGAATACAAAAATAAATAAAGACATAAAATTTAAAGAATAAAGAATGCATGCAGATTCCAGAGACTCAAGAAAGAGAGGAAATATTTTTTGTACAAAGGTAAAATAAGTCAATAACCAACCAGAAATGGTTAATATGAGATACCATGCATTTATCATATTTAAGGATTGAAGGGTTCCTTAAAATCATTTCTCTTGGTGTTCATGCATCTCATCGCAACAGTTTATACTTCAACAACAGATTCATACACCTAATGAAGAAAAAATGATACATGGAGAAAAGTCATTCCCTAAAACAATTTGTAAACTCAGTCATCAGCCCATAGTCCGGATGGTAAATGCACCACAGTAACTTGAGTCTATCTAACTCATCAACAAATTATGACAGCTGTTACCAACCACAAAGCAATGACATCTAAATATGTAAACAACCACCGTCCAGTGCTCACCACTACTGTAATATAATGAGCTGTTTCCTATTCTACGTTGTTCTTTATATCACAAAGTACTAGCTAGCAGCACTTAATGTAACTTCTGTTAATAAAACTTTCCGGTCACATTTCTTTAAATAAACCTTCATTCAAACCCCTTTAAAAAAGGATAAGGAGAAAACAGGGAAAAATGTACAACACTACCTTCTTATACTTTAGGCCAAATACAAAAATAATAGTAAAATACATATTGAGCAGTAAAATAATAGTTTATCTTTCACGAAAATACAAACTAACAGTAAAATAATAGTAAAAAAAATGACACAGCATAACAGTTCAGCTTCATAATTTGGACAAAAGATGTTGCTTTCAAGTGTTTATCACAAAAGATCACATTTTGAATAAGTTCACAAACAATACCTTTGGAAAATAGAAATGCCACTTTGTCCAGTACGATTTGATTCAACAAGTGCACTGGAATTTTGTAACAGATGTTCACCAGAAGTCCCTGTGATTTCATCACGAATATGTGTAGATGTAGAAGTTGCAGTGTTGGATGATTCAACACTTGTTAAATGGTATCTGCTTGAAGGAATATGATCAATTCCAGTAGATGAAGATGCCTCAGTTTCTGCAGAAGGAAAATCCACAAGCTCTTGTTCACGAGTGCCAGAAGCATCAGAATTTCTGGGGGAACTTTCTACTACTGAAAAATTAACAAAAGCTTTAAGGTCTAAAATTGCATAAGACAAGGCCCTGTCGTGAATACAATCAATAAAAACAGACAAATTGAAGTCATTATAATTTAATAAATCAAATGCACAAGTTTTGACAGAAATCAAATAAGATAACGCAAAGGAAAGTTAATGCATCAGAAAATTGTAAGGAATGAAATCAATACTTAAAGTCATTGAAACAAAACGAAATTCAAAATGAAGTGTAGGTGGAAATTTAATGAAGTAGAACAGAGGCATATTAAAAAGAATCCCAAGTCCCCAGACAAAACCTGTAATAAAGATGTGAAAACAAGGAATTCAGCTTTCTAAATCTAATTAGACCTACAACAAATTCTCAGTGCATCCGCATAAAAAGTAAAGGCCATAATTTAACATGGAATTTGATATATTGGGTTTCTCAAAGGTTTCACAAGAGCACATTAAACTCCTAGTCCTAATATAATAATCTCATACTTTGAGGCTTTGCCTATCTCTTGAAAGGTATGTCTTCGTTACTTGAAAGATGACCATAACTGCAAAGCAATCAATCTGATTAGGCTCTAAAATATTCAACTCCCACATATAAATACTACAGTTGAGGTAACATAAACCATAAGTGCATCATTTCTACTCTGAACTAAAAGCAGATGAACTAAGTACCTCCATAAATTATATTTTGCAGATAAACCACATCATTATTTTGAAATGCCACATAATAATTCAGCTTCATTATTTCCTATTGCTTATGGGAACTTATAGTGATTGGTTGCATAGTTCCTTAATCTTGTTGAAAATTGCCTTATGCCTAACTTAACCCCAAAAACTAGCTCATAGGGTGAGGATTATCCTCACATTATATATATTTGGTTGGCCTTATCTCTAAACAATGTGAAACTTTTACACACCTCCTCATGCCGAGGACTGAACATCTGGAACATAGGCATATTATGGGTGGACCAATTTTAGAAATGAACATCTGCAAATATCCCAATGATGGATCTAGGATAGACTTTAATACCATGTTGAAAATTGAATTTAGACCTAACTCAACCCCATGAGCTAGCTTATGGGGTTGAGTTTGGCCCAAGCCTAATTTTCAAAATGATATCATAGTCTATCTTAGATTCATTAATGGGCCACATACAAATGCCCAATCCTGCAAATTTCATGGTCTAGATGTCCGGTCTTGAGCGTGAGGATGGTTTATTCAAAGTCCCATATTGTCTAGAGGTATGGCCAACCATGCATATATAAACTAAGTACAATCTTCACCATATGAGCTAGCTTCTAGAATTGAGCAAGGCCCAAGCTCAATTTTCAACACTTCTAAAAGACGAATCTACTTAAACTACACCCCTAACTAGCTAGATAAACAAAAAAGAAGCTTACCTGAATAATCAGAGAAACAACCAGTTAAGTATGATGTTGTTTCAGCAAGATAAGAAGCAGCATCATTGAGAGCTGGCATAGATGAAAATATATGAGGAATAAGCCCTTCATTTGTCATACCCTCTCCTTGTCCCTGCAAAAGATAAGTTTAATTTATATTTGAGTGAAAAACTAAAACTTATTATTGTTTTAATCATCAAGACAATTCATAAAAGGAGGGTATAGCTACTAGGGAAAAAAGCATGCACCTAAATGCAATAGCAAAACAGTAAAAAAGAATTTGAACCAAACTACCATTAGCAGCAAGATCCACATTCAACGAGAGCAAATCCCCCACCACAGCAATCATCAAATGCATACCCTAAGAACCCAAGTATTTAAGTAGACAGAAAGTGAACACAAGCTAAAGCTAAAGATGCTTGACCACACCGAAAGGCTTTTTCTTACCTTCTCTCTCTTTTTTATTGGGGGGGATAGGAGGAAGTAGGGGTGTGGCTGTCCATGCAAAACAGGCAATAGGTAATTTATATTGATAAAGTTTTCCCCATTGTGTATTTACCCCACTCCTTAGTTCTTTTTAACATAGATCTTTCCTATCACCCAGTGTGTATTTACACCGCTTTCATAATAAAGCATGTTTATCCCACTTTTTAAACATTGCAGCAGAACCCAATTATTTGTTTCAAAAACTAACATTTGCAGTTGCACACATTAGTTTTTTTTAACAGTAATTATGCCTATTCACTCATCTAGTTATTTAAGTCTGACCACCTTTCGATACCCACAAAAATCCCCTTGTTATGTTAACAAACCCAGTTTGTGGGAATACAACGAGCAGATTGAGCATTGCCAATGCTGTAACTCTCATTCCAAAGACATAAAACTTAGTAACTATAAATTAAGAAAGAAATCACAATTCAAAAATACATGACTTGCCACCAATAAGGTGCTTGATTCCCCATGCTGCGGGTTGAGCTTACACCATCAAAAACAATTTTGGACAAATGCAAGAAGTGAAGTTCATGACAAATTTAACAGTATAGCCCCAGAAGATCAAACAGAGAAAACAAATAATTTTTTTTTTGAAAGAAATCTCATTTAATAAATTGAGATCTGAGCAGGAATCCAAGTGATTGGGATTTAGGGAATTAGTGAAGGAGCTATTAGCCCTCGCACAAACTTGTACCAAGAGGACAATGCATGTAAGAGACAGAAGAGAACTTCAGATTATAAAGACTTGCGTCAACTTTTCATACATGGCAAGAAGTGTGAGAAAAGGTGGAGAAAGCCAAGGAAAATGAAGGAAATTGTTAGAAATAAGGGCAAAAGGTGAAGGAAAAATGATAAAGAAGAAAGAAAATAAAAAGGATCCTTACAAGTGCTTGGAGGTCTCATAAAAAAGGACAAAAATAAAGAAAATCAAAAAAATTTCAAATCAAATAGTGATAACTATATTTAAAAAAACTCAAAACATGGAAGAGAAGAACATAAGTCTAATACATTGTATTTGAATTGAAGATTTAGAAGAATAGAATCAATTTTAACTTATTTTAATCCAAATCTTATTTCATTTGTATTTTGGACCAGAACTTTATGTTTAGTTTTATAATTAAATAATTTATGTTTTAGTTTATTATGTTAGTGAGCTAGACTACATTGATTATTAAGTCTTTTTAAGATTTGTTTATTTATTTTTATTATGTTAGTGGGTTGGACCACTTGTGGATAGTAAGAATTGATGATACTCTTTTTAAGGAGACACCTTTGATGATAATAAGAATTGAATATTTACTCTTAAAGAGAACTTGTGTAGCTCTTAGGATTCTTGAAAAGAACTATCACTTGAATCTTGTTAAGGATTTCTCACACTCTTATGATGATTTTTCATTGAGCTTATCATTCTTCTATATTAAGTATGTGATTTTTCTTTTATTTCTTTTCTTTTTCATCTTTTATTTTTGCATTATCAAAATCCTAATTTCAACCTACTTACCTCATTCATAACTCTAATTCTTGATCAATGAACCAACTTCCATTTAATTTATATCAAAAGGGGAGGGAATGACCAAGGAAAGGTAGGTAAGAACCAATTAAGATGGAGAGATTTTGGGAAGGGTGGGATATTTGGTGCTTGCAGAATTTTCGTTGTCATTTCTTTCTTTCCTTGCATTTCTTTGTGATTCAAGTCTTTCAACAAAGCGCTACCTGCACTTGTAAGTAGCTTTCTTCTCCATTATTTCTACTTGTATTATCCTTAATATTTGGTAATCATAAAAATTCATTTTATATCATCCTTGAATTTCTTTTTGATTCAAGTCTCTCAACAAAATGCTATCTACACTTGTAAGTGGCTTTCATTCTTCTCCATTATTTCTACTTATATTATCCTTAATATTTGTTTCATCTTGAAAATTTATTTTATATCATCCTTGCATTTCTTTGTGATTCAAGTCTTTCAACAAAATGCTACCTCCACTTGTAAGTAACTTATTCTCCATTATTTCTACTTAAATCATCCTTAATATTTGGTTCATCTTAAAAATTCATTTTATATCATCCTTGCATTTCTTTGTGATTCAACTCTTTCAACAAAACACTACCTCCACTTGTCAGTAGCTTTCTTCTCCTTTATTTCTACTTATATCATCCTTAATATTTGGTTCATCTTGAAAATTCATTTTATTTCAGTTCTTCCCTCAGAAGTAGGGTACTTCATTTTGTGAGCTCTACCCATACCTGGTACAAGTATACGTTGGGTACATCTAGATGTTGGATACTTATCAAAATTAATTTTCTAAAAATATTTGGTATGCAACTTTAGTATAACCCCCCTGCCCCCCACCCGGGGCAAAAAAAAGGCAGTCTTTAGTTGAATTTAGGAATTTTCCCATGCTTGTTTCTCTACTTAATCAAACCTGGTCATCAAACCCGATCATCATTGCTTGTGATGTGTTAGGAGTTCGCCAATTTCTTCAACTATAGATGTTTTCATAACGATGTACGGATATTTATATTTTTCATTTTATTCTGTTTATATTATTTAAAAAATTATATAAACATACCCATATCTTCAATTTTTAAAGATTGATGTATTAAATACCTGTATCCGCAGCAGGTGCCAGTACTGTAACTGTATTCAAGCAACATTGTTTCTTTCTCTGTCCTGAATGTTTGTTAAGTACTGAAATTGTTGTTTCTAGATAAATATATCTGACGTCAAATCTGCTTATTTAAATTTATTATGTTATAATATCTTCTGAAAAGATGAAAACCTGATATTCAAAAGTTTATTAAGATGATAAATAATTCACTCACTTTCTAACCTTGCAGTACACAATATAAGCATATAACATACAATATGACAATATGATCTTAGCAACCAGTGTGAACTAATGGTTTGGTATTAGAATAAATCTTGGGTTGGAAAAGAGCCAGGTTCAAAAGCTGGCTAGCACACTTTTTCCAGTCTTAAAACTAAAATGCACGTTTATACTATGTAATAAGTTATGCAAACTTAAAAGTAAAACAAGCACAATGGAAGGGAAACATACAGGCCCAGATTTGAATCATTGGATTGGATTAGCCCATTTCTTTTCCATATCTTAGAGCCTTTTCAGCCATAGAAAAGTGCAACATATTAACTACTTGTCTGTGAGAGATTACTCCATCTTTTCTCCTCTATCCAAATAGATTTTTAAGTGTGTCTGGTGTAAGACAATACCTTCATATAACTAACCTAACGGTATTCCCATAAGTAGTTTCCTTCAGTCACGACTAGGTGTGATGAATTAGAGGGAACCATCACAAGTGGACACATTGCAGGCGTATCTCGTGCACTCTATAAACGTTACACACCAGATTCTTTCCATGACCATATTAATATTTTGTCGGTTCAAATAAAGCTTCTAATTAGAATTTCAATATTTAAACGATAGGAAATCACTTCGCCTAATAATATTTATTTACAAAAAATAAAATAAAAACTATCTTTGATGAATCTGCGCATGGATATCAATTTTATATAAATCCTGAAAAATAGGAGAGAGAGAAAACGTGACTCACAATTAAGGGCGTGGTTAATTCCCGAGGCGGTGAATTCGTAGCTCGCACCATGGAAATCAGTTTCTGCCAAACATGAGAAACGAAGTTCGTGATGTGATGGAATCGAACGGGGAAAATTGAACAAATAAAAACAAAAATTGGAAGCATGTGTTGGATTATATGTATGTACCTTGTAAATTGTGAAGCTGAAAGAGAATTGAAAGAATCAGAACGAGGTTGAATTGAGAGTGAGGGAAGGAAGCACAACGAAGGGATGGCGTTGCATCGGGTTCGTTTCTTGCGTTTCTAAACGCACGCCCGCCATAAGACCAACGAAAAAGGATGCCGGTGACAAAACTATGTCGTTTTCTCTGACTAAGTCTGTTTTCACCGCCCTTGACTTGCTATCTTGCTTTTCCAACAATTTTCTTTTATTTTTGGTTTTTTTATTTCTTTTTCTCCTTACTTCTTTTTTTCTTAATTCATATTTTTCTTTTGATTTAAGATGTATTGTTTTAATTGAAAATTTTGCTTCCCTTATGCACAAAGTCAAAATTCTTAACATTTTGATCATCTCCGAAAATGTAGTTAAATTTTTTCAATGATATATTAAATCTATGTGAACTAGCTGACACAAAATTTGTTATAAGTTGATATCTTATATTTTTAAAATATTTATAAAAAAATTATAAAATAAAAAAAATTTTGCTTAAAAGAAAATAAAAATATAGTAAATAACACTAAACGATTATAATATATTAAATTTATAAATATAATCTAATAAAAATACAAATTAAGATATAAATTTTAAATTAAATTCTAATAATTATAATTTAATTAAAACATAGATTAAATTTGATATAAATTTTAAGAAAGTTGAAAAGAAAAAGAATATACTATAAAATGGAATGGAAAAGTCAAACACAAATCTGACTAATGGTTTACATCTGAATAAATTCCAACACAGGCCGTTTGATCTCCTCCCCCTCTCTCTTTTAAAAATGAGGTTAACGGAGGAATATATGTTATTAGCATATGTATTGAGTAATGATAAGTTTACGTATATGAAAATCATCCTGCATTCGTCTATATTTAAAATTTAGTGGTTGATAATTTTTTATTTTTTAAAAAATATAAAAAGAATTGTACAATTATAAATGAAATAAAATAGATATAATATATTTTTAATATGTATGATAATTATTTTATATACAAATATATTTTTTAAAATAAAATTTGAAACTGCATAATAATTCTATTAAAAATCATGAATTTTGACCATATTTTTGAAAGTTAATTAATTTTAAATTAAACTAAAAAATAGAGCTATCAAATTGAATTATAATCCTAAGGTCAATTTATTTAATTCTAAATTTTAGTCCTACATCATGTAACTCACAAGATTTTCTTAAGCTTTAACTAAGGGTGAATAAGACCGTGCGGATAAGATGCTGTAGCTTAACCTGTTTAAAATTTAACTTAATTCGGCTTATTTAATAAATAGATAGGATCTAGTTTGTTAAAAAAAATTTTAGATAAATAAATCAAATCTAAGCTTATAAAAAAAGTCTATTTAACCTATTTAGTGGCATATTTATCTTTTATATTATTTATTTATATTTATTTTAATATATTATATTTATATAATATTAATATATATATATATATATATATGTTTTAACCTATTTAATAACATTTTTATTTTGTAAGTTTTAAGTTTGCAAGTCTTTTTAATCAATCATTTATTGGACTACAAACTTTTAAAGAGGCTTATAAGTCTTGTAAACTTTAAATTAGATGAACGTTCAAAAAAAACTTTAATAGATAATAGGCTTAAACTCATGTTTCAAAATTTTTAAACATTCAGATTCTAACTCATCTTAATCTACTTCCATCCTTGTCCTAATCCACGTAGCCTTCAGTTTAAAGGGCTTAGTGCGAGCTTGCCCTAAGGTCAGCCCTAGCCATTTTTTTTTTTATAATTTATCTTAAAGTATAATTTTTAAATTCAAATCCATGTAATTTCTAACGTAAATGTGATGAATGTGAACTAATTCATTTAATCCTATATTATAAGTTTTTAATATGTAACTCGTTTAAAAGTAAAAAATTTTATATTTTGATTCACATAACTTTCAATGTAAATAAGATAAATATAAGTTTAAGTTAATTGATTTAGTTCTATCTTGTAACTTTTTGTTTTGAAGCTAATTTAGAAGTAGTATTTTTTAAGTTCTAACTCCCATCACCTTCAAATTAAGTGAAATGAATATGAGCTAACGCATTCATTCCTATTTTATAATCACATATTTTGTATCTCATTTAAAAGTAAGATTTTTTAAACTTTATATATAATTATCAAAATAAGTTAGATAAATGTGGACTAACTCATATAATCCTACTCTATATTTAACTCTTTTTCTATGAAATTTCATCGTTTCTCTTAATTTTTTCTTTCATTTCTTTATTTCTCTCTTTAAATAATTTTTTTAATATTTTTTATTATACTAAAATATTTTTTAATTTATTTATCTTTCTTTTTAGATTTTCTACTTTTTTCTAAAAAAAAAATTTCATTTGTCTTTAGAATTTTCTCCTTCTCTACTTTTTTTTTTCTTTCTTAAATTTTTTATATTTTTATCTTTTCTTATTTATTTTTTCTAATATATTTGTGAATACCATAATTTTATCCTTCTTTCTTTTATATAAAATTGAACTAAAAAGATCCCAATAAATTGGAAAAGGTTAAGCCAGAGTCTAAAGAGAAGAAAGTAATAAAAAGAAGAGTTGGTTTTATATTCCCCCAACAAAGGGCTGATGTTTGCCACGCTCTGGACCTCTCATGCTAACATCCCTTTGCTTTTTATCAAAAAGCTCCCCATAAAATACAAAAGGCAACAATTCCTAAACTAGCCCAATAATTCACCAACTTTTGACTTATCACACTTAAATACACCACAACAATCCTATCTCAACAACTATCCTTACACAAAAAGACAAAAAAAAAACACTCTTTAAACCCCTCACCAACACCCATGCTCTCAGTTTTTGCATGCTCCAGACTCATCCCATATTATGGATAAAGGGATCCAATCACCACGCTCCTTTTTTATTTTGTCTTTTTTTTAACAACCCAAAAAGCTCTCTAAACAAAAGCTACCAGCAACCCACTCTCCAGGGACATAAACATACCCGTGAAAAAAAAAAAACCCCATCTTCTCCCTCTTCCTTAATTTTTACTCACATATAATATCCTCCATTCATATATTCAAAGGTCCTCTCCCCCATTTTCACCGAAGGGACTCTTCCCTACACTTGGTAAGGACCTTGCTCATTTTTTATCATGAGAAACAAGCACCCATGCATATGCACGTGAAGGTTTCTCCGCAGCAAGCTATTCCACCACTCAGTCCCTCCAATAATATCTAAGTCCACTTCAAGCATTAATGCAAGCCTCCCTCCTTTGTGGATGCATAATGTCAACAAGTGGAAATTTTTGTCTTTTCCTTGGTCATTCAATCCTATGATTTAAACTTGGAAAGCTTGACCATTAATCTTGGAAACCCCAATAAATTTCTCACAGTGTCTACATCTAAGACCACCTAGCATCTTTGATGTCCCCTCCTTCACATGCATACGTAATTTTCGTGAAATAAAGGTATCCATAAATCTCATTTGCTTATAGTAAAATTATCTAAGTAACACTTCTTTTATATCTTTTATTTTATTTATTTCCATCAAGTTCTAATCCATATTCCTTTTAGTTCGTAGCATTCTTCAATAATTCGGCTTATTCAAAATAATTTTTATTTTAATTTTTTAAAATTAGACTATTATTATTATGCTTTGGTGGATTTGTTTAGTCTTTTCTCTATTTTACTTTCTTTTACATTTGAAATAATTTGTGGGTAACAAAAATGTTTTAGATTTGATTTTTATTAGAGTTAGTTTACTTTTACTTAAGAATAGCACAAGTCATCCTTTCATATATATATATATATATATATATATATATATATATATATATATATATATATATATATATATATTTGAAATTTTGTTTGATTTGATATTAATTAAATAAATTAAGCATAAAAATTAATTAAATAATTTATAAAATATAGAAAGTAACCATGTATGTATAAAATACATATTAATTTATTTTTTTAATATTTTCTCGTAATTATAATTTGGTTATGTATTTATTTGTATCATATTTTTCTAAAGTGATATTAATTCAAAACATTAATATTTTATTATTTAATTTTTTAAATAATATTTATTTTTATTTTATTTTAAGTATTTTAATTCTAAATTTCACGTAACAAACCAGACATGTATTACTCTATCGTATCGTGTTTGAGAAATTGTGTGAGTTCAAGTACAGTTTACTTTTATCTTAAACTCTGTGCATATGTGGGTTTAGAATATTATTGAATTTTTTTAATAAATTAAGTTTAAATCTATCATTCAATACATTTAATTTAAATATTTTAATCATAAATCTCATGCAACAAATTTTAGATGTGTATGTATACATTACTCTATCTTATCGTGTAAAGAGTTGTATGAGTTTAAGTGCAACCTATTCTTGTCGTGCATACGTGGTTTCAAAATATTACTAAAAATTTTATTTTAAATAAATTAAATTTAAATTTATTATTTTCGTATATTTAAGTTAAATATTTTAATTCTAAATTTCACGCGACGAACTTTAGACGCATATTAGACATGGCAACGGGGCGGGTCGGGGGCGGGTTTCACATTTCTCGTCCCCGTCCCCGTCCCCAACACCCCGTGCCCATCCCCATCCCCGCCCCCGTCCCCGCCGGGTTTAGAATATTAAACCTGATCTCCGTCCCCGCTCGGGTTCGAGGAAACCTGCCCCGTACCCATCCCCGGTATTTTTCTTATTTTTATTTTTATTTTTTCATAATTTATTAAATTATTATATATTTTTTAAAATTTATATAATTTATTATTTTTATAACCTTATTAATTTTATATAATATTTTAAAATAATAAGAATATTTTAATAATTTTAAAGGCGGGGCGGGTTCGAGGATGGAGCGGGTATAAATTTTCCCATACCCGCCCCCGTCCCCGCCCCCGACCCCGGTCAACTCGGGTTTTCCCCGTCAAACTCGGGGCAGGGACAGGGCGGGTGGGTCGGGGACAGGTTAAATTGTCATCCCTAACGCATATGTATAGATTACTTCATTTTACCGTATTTGAAAAGTCGTGTGCGTTTAAGTACAACTTATGTTTGTCTTAAACCTTGTGCATATGTGGGTTCAAAGTATTACTAAAAATTTTCTTTTAAATAAATTGAATTTAAATTTATTATTTTCATATATTTAATTTAAATATTTTATTTTTAAACCTCACGCAATGAACTTTAGATGCGTATGTATAAATTACTCTATCTTATGGTGTTTGATAATCGTATGAGCTTAAGTGCAACCTACGTTTGTCTTAAACTTTGTTCATGTGTTGACTCGAAAAAATTAAACAGGAATATTTTCTACTATGTTTTTCCTTTTATAAAACTCATTTTTTCCAAAATATAATTTTTAATTTGAATATTTCTTAAAAGTCTCCGTAACTTATTTTTGAACTATTAAATATAGAACTTTGTTGCCTTGAGTTTTCCATCGCACCCATAAATACGTAGGAGCATAATTTAGATTTCTGTCATGCTATTCTGTGTACATATTTAATTTGTTTTTCTCACGTGTAAATAAATATTTTTATACTACTTATTCAATATTGTCTGATTGTCTAGTCTTTAGATTTACTTCTGCATCATTTAGTTGCACGCTTGAATCTTGTCACTTGTTTAAATTTAGGATCAATTAGTTACACAATTTAGGATAAGGTACTGTTCTTTTGGATAGGCTAATAAGATGCTAATACCTTTAATCGATTCCCGGATTTTGAATGTTTTTTAAAGAGTTTTTCCAACTTTTTTCCCTTTTAAGATAAATTAAAATTTTGGTAGGAACTTCATTTTTTGGAAAATAATTTTTTCTTCCCAAAACCCTTTCTGTTCATCATTCATCATGACCCCGATTATGACAATGTTTATCTTTCTATCTCTAAAATTATATTTTCTCCATACTTTTCCTTCCTTTTCTCTCTAATTGTTTTAATTTATTTTAATTTTTTATTACTATTTTATTTTAAGAGAGAAAAAAAAATTATTGAAAAAGATAAAAAAATTAAGAAAAAATTTGAAGAAAAATTAAGAAAAAATTTGAAGAAAAAAAAAAGTCCATGTGCTAGCTTTAACTCATAGGATTAATGGACTTTATAATGTGAGTTTCGTGGGCTTGTGTGGATTAGAGTTGGGTTGGATTGGATGGATTAAACTGACATCTCTATCCATAGGAACAATTTTTATTAGAATAGTAAAGAAAAAATAATTTCAAATTAAAGTAATATTTAGTCAAAAATTTCAAGGGCTAAAATTTCTAAATGGATAGAAAGATAGAGTAGACAATATAATCATACTTTTTCTATGAAAGACTTGTTTTGATCCTTCATATACAATTAGGTGAGTAACACTCTTTTAAGATTGCAAATTGTTTTAAATTTGTTGTATGTTGCTTATCACTTATCATATATAGTTTTTTGGGGTTTACTTTTCCTAATTTTCACGAAGTAAATGATATGATATCAACTTTATTTTTTCCACTTAATGCAGATTCTTTTATTTTGGTTGAAGTATTTTTATTGTTACAACAAAGATTTTAAAAATCGGACTGATCATTGAATTAAGCTATCGGTTTAAGGTTCAATGTTTTAACTGTGGTTGAATCTGTATTAATTAAATATTATTTTTATAATATATATAATATATATTATATTAAAAATATATATAATAATAATAATAAAATATATCAAAATTATAATTTTTACATAATTAAAACTTGAAAAATTATATATATTTTAAATTTTAAATTAAATTTATACAAACAAAATAAAAATTTATTTTAATATTTTTTAAATATATTATTTTATATAAAAACCAATTTTTGATCCGTTCAACCAATTTACCGTTGGTTTTCCAGTTTTTAATTGATTCAACTAGTTCACTAATGACTTTTTCCTAAAACGGTTTTGTGGTTCAATTAACTCGAAGAGGAAACGATTTTCAATTCGACCGATCGGTCCGATCCAGTTTTCAAAATATTAGTTAGAACTATATTCAAAAGTATAAATATTCATAATTTCATTTAATAACCTTTTTATTTCTGAATCAAGTTTTGTAAATAGTAGTTTGAGATAACAATATTTTTTTATGTAAGAACTGGTTTATGAGTTGATCCTAACCTATTTGGTTTTACAGACTTTTTGTATTTAAAATTTTTCTAGCTTTATGAACTTTTTTAACCCTAACCTGGAACTAAATAGATAAAAATCATTTGACAGTTTTACTAAAAAAGTTTTAGTCTTAGCCTCAAATAAAAAAGAACATAAATAATATGATAAAATAAAAAAATAAATTGATAAACTTCTTAAGAAAAAAACTTTAAATTTACTAAAAAAAATATACCATGTCATAATTTTATTTCATAAACTTCTTTAATATCTCTTCTCCATTTAATATTGATGAAATCAATTTTTTTAATTATAAAAAATCACAAAACTTACTTATCTAAACTTCTTACTATAAAAATGTAATAGATGCTTTGTTACAAATGCTTCTAAAATAAAGGTTCTAAACTAAGGGTTTAAAGTTCAAAGATCACTATAATATAACATATTTTTTATAATATTTAAAAAATATCATAAAAATATAAAGAATATTATTTATTAATTTTAATAATATTTTAATAAGTGTTATATTTAATATTTGTTTAAAAATATTATTAGTAATTTTTAAAAAATATTATAAAAATATAAAAATATTATTTATTAATTTTAATAATATTTTAAAAAAATAATGTATCTTATATATGTTAAAAGAATGTGATATGATACAATGGCATACTTGCGCTTTTCTACAAACACTTTTGGCATATAACAGGAGAAGATTGATGTTATTAACCATGCCTTACATATTCTGAACCATGATGGAGATCCAGATCTATAAATCACAACCTTATCGTCCTCATTCCTAAAACAAAGCTCTTACCATGCGGTAATGAATTTAGGTCTATTCTTGTGCAATGCAATTCTTAAAACAATTACCAAAACCATTGGAAATAAAATTTATTTTTCTAAAATCATTAATGAATCCCAAAATGGATTTGTTTTTAGAAGATCAATCACACAGATAATGCAATCAACTTTTGAATGTTTTAATTGCATGAAGAAAGGTAAAGGGGAAGAAAGAAAAGCCGACTGAAGTTTTAGATATTTTGAAAACATGGACAAGTTGGAATGGCTTTTTTTAACAAAGTATTTTCATACATATGGAATTTCCTGATTATTGGATTCACGTGATTATGGCATGCATCACAGAAATTTCCTTCTTAATCATTATGGTAAATGGAGAACCTTACTTCAAATTCTCTCCTCAAAAGGCTATCCACTCTTATGGGCCGGTCTAAAACATATTATTTTTCCCTTTGTCCAAGATCGAGTATGGAAGAAGTTTACATTACGGAGAAAAAAAAGAAAATACTATCCACATTCAACAAAGATGTTCTTATTAAATTGGAGGAGTTGCTTTTTATATCTTTTTATTTTATTTTTTTATGTAAAAAATTAAAATTATTTTTTACAGATTTAATTTTTGAAAATATAAATTTAGAAGATTTAGATTATTTTTTTAAAAAAACACATATCTAAAATATAAATTGTACAGTATTTATTAGATTTAAAAATATATATCTAGAATGAGAATATAAATTTTTAAATATTTATTTTTAAAAAAAGGCTAAAGTGAGTTTTAGATTTGTTGTTTCAAACTATTTTAAAAAAGAAGTGTGGATAGATATTCTAAAAAAATGTTTCCGCGGTAAATGAATTTCTAAAAACACATGTTAGAAGATTTTTTTAAGTAGATTTAATTACTCTCTAAATAAGTATTTTCAAAAATTTAATAAATTTATTTTAGAAAAATATTTTTGAAAGTTCAATCTATTCCAAAAATTATTTTTAAAAACTTATTAAATCTATTTCAAATAATAAAATAAAAACAATTTTAGTATTTAATTTTATTAAAAATAAAAAAAAATATATATAAAAAGTAAAAATAAAAATACAAAAAGAAACTCCCCTAGATTAATAGCTTTGCCCTCCGATATTCATCGCAACGTATGTCATAGGGTTGTGTGATTCCCAGATCATTTATGTGACCAAATAAAAAGTATGGTACAGAGCATATATACAGACAAAAAAAAGAAACAAAACCCATTGGTGAAAATGGGTACAGTGGGCTAATCCAAAAGGAATGGGGGTATTGGCCAGAAGACTTTCAAACATCAAGAGTTTCTTAAAATAATGGTAAAGGAGAAGTTCTAATAAGGTATTAACGATATAAATAAGATTAAAAAGAAGTTAAGATCGATTAATAAACTTAAATGTTGTATGAAGTAAAGTGTTAAAAAAATCATATAAGTTATTGAAACAAGATTTTTAACCAAACAACTTTACTTTAATTAAATAAATTTTGAAGTTAATTAAATAAGTTAAAAACTAATTTATTTATTTTTTAAACAAATTCATAAAATTTGATGTAGAATGATAACTTTAGACTAATTAAATATTAATTTTTAAAATATAAAATCTTAATTAAATCAAATTAAATAAAAAAAATCTTGACATGAAAACTTTCATCAGAAATAAAATTTCTTAAATAAAATATCTCTTAAGTAATAAAAGTATATTTATAATTTTTAAAACAAAATAATGTCTATATATATAACTTAATAATCTTTAAATAAACATGCATTATTGACCTTCCAAAATTATAGCTATGCAGGGGATGCTAGATACGATGTTGATTATTGTTTAATATGTAACATGGGGTGTTTCTTTTAATTGATTTCAGTACTTTTTTTATTAGCTAGTTATATGGGTCAATATAACCGTGTGGGATGGAGAATTGAGAAAAACTGAAAAGTGGGGTATACGTACAAATTTTATTTAACAAAATATATGGTAATTTGTTCGCTAATATATATATATATATAATAGTTGCGCAATGTGCATATCAATCTACGTAGAAAGATTATTTTCTTACTGGCATACATATAAATATTCTATGACCGTTTGGAAAATCGCTAAAATGTTTAATTAGTTTTCTCATATTGATACTGAATTTAGAAAACTAGAATCCAATCAATTCCATGGGATCGTTGAAGTCATAAACAAGTTGGCTTGCTCAGATCATATCTTCAAGCCAATCTATTGCTGTGATTTATTAATTAAATGATTTTTGTTTCAATTATTTCATATTATACTTTATGGTAAAATATATTTAAATTAGAATATTTGAACTTTGAATAACGTGTTATTTTAAAATTTCAGAAAATGATATCGTGATCTATATGCTAGCCGCCCCAAGTGGCTGAAGCTTTCTCTTTGTCAACTAAATATTTCTAACTCATTGATGGATAGTCTTCGGATGGCGGCACAGTATGCAAGTTTCACAAGAAATGTTTAAGCTTAATTAAGATAAGAGAAATGATTAACTTCCTCCTGCACAATATTTTACACCTCTCGTCATCAATGACTGAAAATTAAAAAACAAATTTGAACGGTTTATATTAAGTATAATATCATCTCTATAAAAATAATTGTTATGAACATAATAAAAGAATGAGCTAAATTCAAGGCCAATTTTGTTTCGTATTATCTCTAATAAATACTTGCAGATTAAAACACTAAGAAGTAATTCAACCATATTTCGCAAATATAAATGATAATAAATTGAGGTTGCTAAAAAAATATAAACAAAAATGTTATATTATTTGTATTATAAATTCATATAATAATGTATATAATATATATTTTATTTTTTTTTATTTTATTCTATATTTTTTCACATTTATTGTTGTATAAGTTGTAGCATAAATAACATTTCTCAAAATACAAATGCTATTGTGACATTCACTTTAAAAGCAAAATTCTTTTAAAAAATGTCTAGAAGGAATTATTTTTTACATTTACAAGTCAAATTATATTCATATTTCTTAAAATTTAATCTATAAATTAAATTAATGTATTGATCTTTATAGTTTTATTAAAATTTTAATTAAGTACTCATAATTTTAAAAAATTTAATTTTTAATTTTATAATTAAATTCTTAACTAATACAATTTAACTTTTAAAACCTATATTTTTAAAATTATTAATTGAATTTTTTATTTAATAACTTACATTCTATCTCTATTAGTAATTATTAATTTTTAATGTTTAATATTTTCTTTTTTCGAAATTTTTTCTACAAGTATTTTTACTTCAAATTCTTAAATTCTACTTTTATTAGGCAATATATCCGATGATGGACGGATACTTTTTTTTTTTTATAGAACACTAGTGATTTAAAAATAAAAGATTTATTTAATATTATTATTTTTGTGATATTTAGATTAATATTTATGAAAATAAAATAGATTGTTTTAAATAATTTTAAAAAAATAAAATATCTTAAAATCATTTTTATTTATTTTATAAAACTTACTATTTCAGTTAATAAATTATAAAAATATAATACTTATAACCAATTATATATATAATCAAATATAAAAGTAATCTCATAAACAACTATAATATTCACTAAATGAAATGAAAGAGATATTGAATTGATCATAAAAGAGATTATTTCTTTTTTCTTTATAATAAAAACAATAAAACTTAAATGGATAATATATCTCATATAAATTATTCTAATTTAATTTTATTTCAATTTTCTGATTTTACTAAATCAACTCTATGACTTAAAAGAGGTTCTTTGAAATCAGTTTCACAAATTTCCTTTTGAGAAGATTCGTTCATCAATATTTTCACTTCCTCTGTGGGATTAACCATCGGTTGTGGATCTGTTTTCACTTCCGCCATAGCGACATCTTCAGCTTTGCCCCACAGCACCACATACAAGCCTATGATCACTCCAATTGCGCCAATCAAACTAACACAAAATGAAACGGAAGCACATATTAATTTCAATCACACCTGAATTTGGCTCCTATAATATGATGCTTTCATTTTAAAGAGTAAAATAAAAAATTAACGTTTTAAACACAGTTAATTGTATTATAATTAAATATGAGCATGTATAATAATTTTATGTAGTTAAATATTAATAATTAGTTTTTAAATTAATAATTATCTTTTTATTTTAAAAGTGATTTTAGAAATTCAATATTTATTTAATTATGATTTTTATTTAGATCCTTATTTAATGATTATAAACAATTATACCTCTCACCAATTGTTTTATATTTTTATCTATTAATACCTATTAATCTCATGTTTTTACCTATCACATCTAAGTAGAAATATTTTAATGAAAATATAAAAATAGAATTGATCAATTAAATTTTCTTAATTTATGTACATAAATCTTCACTCGAAATCCCTAAATCATCCCAAATATAATCTCTTGGTACTCTATTTGATTGGGTACAGCTGGTAAACCATTTAACATTATTACCTTCCAAGGAATATTTTCTCATTAAGTAATATGGCTGCCAATATTGTCACGATCACTGTGAGAAGAGGATTGAACATTGCACAGAAGAGAGGTCCTTTAAGTGAAATGCACCATGCTTGTAGAAAGAATAATACTGCAGATCCCATTACTCCCTGCATACATTATTTATATTAGTTTCAATATGATTAATATATAATCAGCCACTATCGGTCATTTATAAATTTTATTAGATGCAATATATGGATTAATAATTAGGCCAGCCACTATTGATAATCATCCACATACTGCATATAAAGTGCACCCAAATTCAAGAAGAGATTTAATCTTCCATGCATTTGGGTCTGATTCTAGCAATAGTGTCACTGCTGCTGATTGCAACGTTGCCATTAAACACATCCAGGCTGAAAAGGATAAGTGATCAGGGTGGCTTGCAGAGGCTGGAACCTGAAGATGAGATAAATGGACATTAATTACATGAAAAAATTATCAATATATTGTTAATATCAGCCTTTAGAGTTCACTTTTAAATATATAAAAAAGTTAAATGAAAAAACAAAAAATTACCTGCAAAATGAGCCAAAGTGCCCAGGCAATACAGCATCCAACAAGAGACAGACAACCCAGCAACCAGTTCTCATTTCCTGACCCCAAAATGGAATTATATGGCAACTTCTCTGCATTTAGTAGTTTTGGACCTTTCAACAAAGCCATGGACACTGCTCCACTCACACATATTACTGTCCCTACTACCTTGGCTAAAAATCTCAAGCTTCCAAAATTCACTTTCTCCATTCTAATCAATTCCAGTGTGAAACAAACAAAAACATTAGAATTTTTACTAACACACCATTCTAAGCCTTTGTGTAAGGATTTGCAAACAAATTGACATAAGTTTTTTGCATTAATTAATAATTACCCTAAACAAGCAGCTATTATAAATGTGACGGCTGGAACAAGATTGGCCATTGCACTTGAGAGTGAAGCAGAGGCTAGATATATACCCTCAAAATTTAAATTTTGAGTTAAAGTAATGCTGCAACATATTCCAATAAAAGAAACACCAAAGACTAATTAACAATCATTTTAATAAAAACCCATTTTCCTAAATGTAAAATAAAATACATATATACACAAACATGTCTATGTATATGTATATATATGTCTAAAACATAAGAATGGAAACAGACCCAAAAAAGGTGACCAAGAATATCATGGAAAAACTCTTCAAATTTAAGTAATACGAGCCAGTTTTTCTCCTGTAAAAAGAAACAAACAATTGATAGTTAAACACATAAACATGAGAAGTAAGTAAGTAAGAGCCAAGAACAAAGAAAAAGAAAGAATGATGATGATGATGTGTTGAGTACCCTGAGAAATAAGCTATTGGAGCAATCACAATGGTTGCAAAAACATGGCGATACATTATAAACACCCTGGGATTCATTCCCTGTAAGAAAACGGTTCTTGAGCCAAGACTAATACCTGAATATATAAATTCTACAAACAACATAGCCATTACTGGCAGGTAGTAATCTAACGCTCCCATCTTAGCTTCAAAGAATTAGAGGCTAATGATGAACTATGTATGGAGGAAGAACAGTCAATTGCGTAAGGGGTTGTTTATATACACACAAGATTATTATATATGTCAAACAGATAGCGTGTGGCAATTTTTTTTCCCAGTTATCATATGCATACATATATATATATATATATATATATATATATATATATATATATATAATATAGATAACAAATAATATTAATTCCATCACATGATTCTTACATTATTTTTATATGCTTCCCGTCATTCCATTCTTTCTTTCTGCGTTTGATTTTTAATAAGGTGTAGCAAAACAATGTACATGTAAAAGTAATGTTTAATTAGGAAATAGTAAGATGATTTTTGGTTTGTAAAAATATTTTTTATTTTCATTTTTATTTAAAAAATGTCACTTTGTTTTTATTTTTTCTATTTTTAAAATTTTATAAAAAAATTCTTATTTTTACTACCAAATGAATGTTCAAAATTATCAGAAAAATAAAATATTGCATAATAAAAGAAGATTTAAAATCTATATCAAATAATTAGAAAATAACATAATACGCATTTACGATGGATATTATCCCTATTCACTATTATCTTATATTATTGAAACCTAACGCGAAGGTAACGAGGAGAAATTAGGAAACTACTAAAGCACAGAGGCAGAGGCTTGACATGCTAAATTAAAAACTGGAAAATGTTATGCAGACATTTCCCAGTTTGAGAGAGAAAGAAATGATTGGTTTAAAGTTAAAAAACATTTTTTATATTTTTAATATAAATATATTTTAATAAACATATATATATATATATATATTAAAAATATTTAATTATTTTATTCAATTTTAAATATAATAAATAATGTAACATAAAAACAAGATATTAAATAAAAGATTCCGAAGATTTCAACCATGATTTGGTAGATTATAAATTCAATTCTTACCAACTCCATCAACTGTTACCAGTTAGTTGACTATGAGGAAGCTAATATGAGTGTTGTTATTAATAAAGTCACATGCTAAGTTGTTCGATTATTAATGCTTGAAAAAGTTAAGAGTCGTGTCCAGTGTCAGTTGCACAAAACAACATCTCGTTGATTTTAATGTTTAATATTTTTATATTTTTTATTTTACTAAAACTACTTATTTCAATTTTTTATTAAATAAATTATATATTCATCTTACAAATATCGATATATAACTTAATTTATAAATTTAATTATTTACATTTTAATATTTTAAAAATTATATAAATTTTAAAAAATATCATATTTTAATTTTTATATATATTAATTATTAATATGCTGTTCATACTTTATAGAAAAGTTATCAAAATATAATCAATTTAATTTTAAATTATATATATTGATATTTTTCAGGTTAAAAAAGCACTTATAATGCAACTTTTAGAAAATAAATTGTACATTATTCAAACAATAATATTATTCAATAAAATACTTTAATAATAAAATTAAAATTAATTTTTATAAAATAAAAATAAAAATTATAAAAAAATGTAAAAACTAAAATAAAAAATAAGAATAAATAATATTAAAAGTCACTTTATTCCTCTTTGAGAAGAAGTTAAATATCATTCTTATAAATTAATTTAGTTTAGTTTACTGGTAGAGTGAACCTGTGGTTTGGCATTCATGTAAGATGTCTTTTATGTTTTATTTATTAAAAAATACGTAAATATTATTTTTTATTAAAATTTGAGATTATAAATTTATTTTTTAATATTAAGAACCAATATAAATAAAATATTATGAAATATGTTTTAATTATGTTAATTAGTATTTTTTATAAACATGTCATAATTATGTAAATCGTATTAATTATTATGTTTTTACACTTAAAACAAGATAAATAATAATTATAAAATATTACTTTTTATTTTATAATAAGTTTAATTAATTTTTTTTATAATAAATGTTAATATCAGCAATTTTAAAAATATTAAAATAATGTTATAATCAACAATAATATATAACAAACATTATAAAAAAAGTAAGTTAAAGCAATATTTTCATCATGTAAAAATAAAAAATAATTTTTTAATATAGAATGAAAGAAATTTGGTATGAGTACTCCTAATACTTTTTAAAAATATATTTTCTGTTTATAAAAATAAATATAAAAAGAAAGATAATAAAAAATGTATATTATATTGTATGATGAAAAAAAAACACAAATATATATTAATGCTATTATTTTTTATATTACTAAAAAAATTTATAAAAAAATTTATTTTAAGTTTAAGTAGAATAAATTTAAAATAAACATAATAAATAAACTAATTTTTTTGAATTATAAATCAAGAAAATAATCAAATATATATCTATCAATAAAAATATACCATTGATTTACTTCAAAAATTTAAGATGCATGATTCTAAGTTCATGATAACATCAATTTATTCCTTTGTTATCTTAAATATCAATTGAATCGGGAAATTTAGCACATTAAACAAATTTATAGATATATAATTAAATTTCTATAAATTTAATATTACATTTTAAAATGATATTAGAAAATAATATTTTAAAGTTGTTAAAACTTTTTTAGATATTTAATAGCTACTATTAATTTTAATTTTTTTTAAGTATTAACATAATTATAATTTATAAACTTTATAGTATTAATTATGTTGAAAATAAAGTGAAAAAACATCTTTTGAAATTCATTCAAAAAATATATAATATCCTTTAATTTCTATTATTATAATTTTCATTTTTATTTTAAAGATGTTAAAATATTTCATAGTAAAATAAAAAAATTAAATTATTTTTAATTTTTGCAAATGTCAAATATACATCCATTTTTTATATATATTTTTTTCGATCTCTCTCAATAGAAAATAAGAAAAGATTTCTTCCTCTTTATCAATTTTTCTTTACAACATAAATACTCTCATCGTTCGCATACTTACACCTATGATCATCTCTCTCTTAATATTATAAATAATTATGACTCACACAAACAACATCCACGACTAATTATTTTTCCAACCTTCATTTAAACTTATCCATTCCTTTTCATATACTTCCACTTAATTGCCCCCTCCTTTTCTCTGAAAGCTTCTTTCTTTCTTTGATCATGGAGTGCACATAACAAACATACAATATGAAGGGAAAGTAAGAGAAGAACATTCATTCACATTTATTTTTCTTACTTTCTTCATAAAAAAATAGATACACATTTTCATTGTCATGGACTTTCTTCTTCCTTAGCTCTAGTTCTCTTTAAAAATTCTTATACATCTTTCTCACACATGAATTTTGAGGATTCTCTCTCAACTCCATCTTTCTTGAAGACATAGCCACACATACTACAAGGGAGGTCATCACAAAACACATAATCTCCCTCTATTATTGTACTCTTGGGGCATGGATACCATAACCCATTAATGGCTCTTTGTGGAAAAAAATTTCTGATTCTTCATACTAGCTCCCTCACTAGGTTCTGGGCATACTTACCATATTCATTCACTCCAAAGAATAGGATCTTTTATTTCTTATTAATAAAATCATAAGAAACACCTTATCCTTAAATCTACCTCCTCAATGCTCATACATGTAATCTCAACACCTCCCCCCAATATCTGGTGAAACATGAGCTCACTCTCTTCTTTCACCATTGATATTATCACTTGTTTTACTCTCCACATGTAGATAGCTCCTAGAATTTGTGCATACATCAATTATAAAACTAAAAATTCATAAAATATGCACAAAGCCTATGTTGACCCACATTTGGATATTCTTATTCCTCTGACTTCGCTCCATATTTGAGCATTTTCCTTTCCTCTTGACAACACCAATGAATAGACCTAATTCATTCATTCCTTTTTTTTTTCCACCCATAAAGACTTTAGCAACACCATGTTGGATAGTGGAAGGTATCCCACCAAGCACAAAAGATCCTTCATATTCTCTATTCCTGAAAATATTAGACAAACAAAAGAAATATCACACAAAGTTAACGTGGTTTGGTACCATCTGCCTACATCCATGGAACACCTTAAAAGTATTCTTATTTCCATATGTAATTTTTGCATGGATAAAATTGAATTTTTTTTTATAATTTTGAAACGGATAAAATTAAAAACCCTTTCATGACACACAATTATCCAAGTCTAAAGTAAACTCAAAGAACTACGTTGTTATAGTGACACAAAACTATCCAAAATTTCAAAGGAATACATTGTTATGATTATGGTGATAAAACTTTGTAACATTCTAGTTTAAAAAAAAAATAGGGAGCAGTTATCAATTTCAATTCATTCAATTAATATTGTATGGTGAAATTGAGAAAGAGCCACAAAAGGTGGCATTTTTCACAAAATTGAAGAAAGGGGGAAGCCCACAGAAATTGATATTGATGCATAACAATGTTTAGAATTTAAGTTTGGGTATTATTTTATGTTTTATTTTAAATTTGATAGTACATAGAGATATTTTAGATACCTATAAAGCTATTATTTTGGCTTTATGCTATAAAGCATAACCATGCTCATATTTAGCATGGTCGTGCTAAAGCCAAATTGAATGAATTTTTGAGTTTTGGAATTTAGCATGGTTTGGTCTGTGCTAAGCACAAATTGATATGAATGTTGGGGTTTAGATATTTAACATGGTTGTGTTCGTAGTTAGAACGGTTATGCTAAGAACAAATTCATATGAATTTATAAAATTAGGATTTAATATAGTTGTGCCAAGAACAAAAACGTATGAATTTGAGTTTTGAGGTTAGCATAACCGTGCTAAAAGTTAGTATAACCATGCGAAAGCCAAATCATAAATTTTTAAATTTAGCGTGACTGTACTGAATTTAAGCAAGGTCATGCTAAGACTAAAATGAGCAAGGATTACCCTACTCAATGATTGAGCAAGGCCTCACTAAAAGAAAAGAAGGCCCTCTTAAGTGGTTGAGTAAGCCTTGCTAAATGAATGAGCAAGCCCTACTATGTGAATAAGCAAATATTAGGTGAGCAAGGTCCTACCAGTGAATGAGTAAGGGCATGCTAAGTGAATAAGCATGGTCTTGCTAAAAAGATGAGCATGCCCATACATCTTTCAATTAAGGTTTTGCTAAATGATGAAGATTAAGATGAAGAAAATTATGAGCATGCTAGAGATCAACATAGGCTAACCAAACATCAACACATATACGCAAAGCAAGAAGAACACAATTGTATATTGAAGCCCACACAACTATACCACATTGCATTGATACAACCATGCAAGATATCAAGTAAGGACATATAACTTAATTGAAGATTGAAGATCATACATGTGTGTATTGAATGGATGGGAATTCCATATGTTCAAAATACGTAACATAGATAGATTAATTAAACTGACGAATGGAGGTTACGAATATCATTTGATGTATAAAGAGTTATATAGAAAATTGGTTAGAGTTTTGAGAGGAATAACCATATGATAAGCGGAAGAGGATAATGAGATCTTAGATTTTGAGAAGAAGACGAGACCGTTAGCCGAGTACGATGAATGATGAAGGAAATAGAACATTGATCATACATCATGTGAATAAAAGATTATTTTGTAAATCATTAATGTGAGAGATAATTTATGAGATCCTTTAAGTGGGGTAATTGGGAAATCTAATGATTAAATCATATCGAAATAGACTATATTTCATGAGAAATTAGAATTTGAGTGTAAGGGGTACATGAGATAGGTTTGAGCCTCTCCAATGACCTGAGGTTGCTCCTGTAACCGAGACTACTCTGATCGAACTTAGTTGCCTCAATAAGACCTTATAGACTATCATTATCGGTTTGATTTGTGAAATGATGATGTTGATGATTATGACGATGATGAGGATTTGATGTTTCCATGGACACATTGTTATTATGAAAATTGGATCCAGGTATCCTCCATTGTTTCAATGAAGTACCAATGATGATTTAGGTCCATATGCATGTGCATATTATAGGGATGATCAAATTCAAATTAGTAAGAATTATTGTAATATGAGATGCATTAGACCTCATCTTAATGTTAATTCTGCCATAATAGTAACTTGAGAAAAAGATGTAGATTAGATTCATGTACACCCATTTGATCTTAAATCGAGTTAGTGTGTTAGATTGTAAGATATGTGGATTATGTACGAGATTTATATGTATAATGAGATGTATGAATATGATATTTCTACTCCTATTGTAACTTTTACTTGATTAAAAGATCTTCCCCCTTTTTACTTTATTTCTCGTATGTGGCTGAGTTCTATAGTGAACATACAATGTGAATTTCCCTTTTATTGATGTTAAGATAATAGTCGACGTGGAGGTTGGATCGTGAATTTCATACATTATCATCGTAAACAATGACTACAAGATAGAAGTACTAGTTCAAAAAAGAGAAGTCAAGAAGAAGAAAATCTTTTGATCTTTAGTTTAAGTATAGTGACTTAATTTCTTTATGTATGAACTTTTCTCATCTTAGTTGTAGTTTTATAGATTGCTTACATTCTGAAGATGTTAGGTTGATGTACCTATGATGATGACATATATATATATATATATATATATATATATATATATAAAGTTTGAATTTATGGAGATGTATATAATTTGAGAATCAGGTATATCATGATCATATGATCATTGATTATTAGTATATTAATGAAGTAAATGATATGTGAGTAAGGTTAAAAGAATGTAGGTGTCGCAACCGTAGATTCCGACGAGACGACAAACTCGCTACAATTTTGAAAAATGTATTTTATTTGATTCTTGTGGAGTCGCCACCAAATTTTTATTTAAGGGAAAGGATTTGGAAAAACCTTGACTCAAGGATGAGATTTAGGTTCGAGAGTCGATTACGGGTTGGGAAGGTATTAGGCACCCCACTCGCCTGTTCCGAAGAACGGTACCCTTAAACTGGGTGTGTGATTATTTGAAAGTGGTTTGATCCCTTAATTAATGTGAAAATAAATACTTGATAGAGGTTAGCCTGACAGGACTTGGTCCTGCTCCTACGTATTCCCCGGTGCAATGGGAAACTCAAGGCTTACGTAGTTCTAGTTCATGAAGGCTTGACCCTCAAAGGTGCTTGAGAAAAGATTATTTGGTTTGTGAAGGCTTGACTTTCGAAAGTGCTTCAGAAGAGATTATTTGGTTTGTGAAGGCTTGACCTTCGAAAGTGCTTGAGAAGAGATTATTTTAAAGATCTTGTTTTTGAGAAAGTTTTATCTTTGGGAGGGATTTTTGGCCCACTCATGCACAAGGCCCGAGGCAGCTAAGGCAGCATAGGGACCTATACGAACTACTAAATGTTTAAGAGAAGGTAAACTGCCAGTTCCTCATTTAGAGCCCATTGTGTGAGACCTATAATCCCAAAATATTAAAAAAGATTTTTAAATCTTTAAAGAAGACCTCAAGTCCACTCATGCACAAGGCCCGAGGCGGCTAAGGCAGCACGAGGACCTATACGAACTACTAAATGTTGAACAACAGGTAAACCGCCAGCTCCCCATTTAGGGTCCATTGCGCGAGACTTAAAAATCTCAAAATATTAGAAAAAGATTTTTAAATTTTTCGAAACAGAAATAATTTGCAAATGACGTTGATCCTTGAATAAAAGAAAGCTCAAATTTAATAAAAGAATCTTCATTTTTTGACTTTTGGAATAATTGGGGTTTTAATGTAATTATTTAGGAATTTAGGAATTTTTTAATTTTTGGAACTTTGTATTAATTTTTATGGATTTTTTGAAACTTTTATTAATTTTCTTAATTTCTGGAGATTTTTATTAATTTTCTTAATTTTTGAAATTTTTTATTAATTTTCTTAATTTTTGAAATTTTTTTATTAAATATTTTTTGGTTTCTGGATTTTTTTATTAATTTTCTTAATTTTGGGGATAGAATAGGGATTTTGGGGAAAGGTCAGGGGCATTTTAGTAATTCTGTCATTTGGGACATAATTGACATTAATTGAGATGATCAGGGTAAATTGGTAATTGAGGGGGAAGGACAAGACTGAGATTATGGAAAATGGCTAGGGGCAATGTGGTAAATTGAGTCTGTGGAGGCAAAATGGGATTATTGGAAATGTGAGGGGTAAATGGGTAATTTGCACTTTGGGTTAAATGGGTGGATCTTGCAAGAAATAGAGATTGTTGAGGTAGTGAGCAAAATGCTGCTGGAGGGGATCGAAGGCAAGACTTTGGGATCACAGACCAAATACCTAACCACTGGAATCCTTTCCTTGTGTGACTTGAATCCCCATAATTATATATATGTACAAATGGGTAATAGGGCCATTTTCTGTTTCAAATAAGCCATATCCCTTCATGCATTTTCCCTACTTAGGCGCTTGTTTTGGCATTGGAGCAAGGATTAGATACATGACTCTTTTGTTTCCAAACATGCATAAGATGTAAGCAATAGCTTTGTTCATTTTTCTTTATTCCTTGCTACAACTTTAGCCAAACATAGACTCTAGTTTTGATCTTTTATCCGTTGAAACAAATTTTGGAGAACAGAATGCTTGTACTCACGCTTACTATTAACTGCTCCCATTGAGTGCTCTCAGGTTTATCAAGATGGGATCTTAGTGTGCAGAGAATAACCAGGGACTGACTTGCATGGTGCCAATAGACATAAAAATAATGGCCAACATAAACAAGTAGTATTGAGATCAGAACCTTAGTGTGCAGGCCCTGAACAGTCTTGAGAATTAGCATGTGTTTCAGCAGAATTAGGAGCAACGGTTTCTCAGTAATTCATGCCACTATATCAATCGAGTTCACTTAAGACTGTAACATAAAGTTCAGAGCTAAGAACCACGAGGCAGTCTAGGATATTACAGAGCAAATATCATTCATCCTAATCAACCTTATGAGTTCCTCCTATACTCAAATAAGTCCATTGCTTTCTAAAATTGCTGGACACTGATCAAGTCCATTGGGGGGGTAACAGATTAGCATGCATTGCATCAGACAGAAGCCAGTTTTCTTTTATACAATCATAAACAACCACAACGAGTGTCTTATGCAACCTGTTTTATCTATTCTCATTTGTGGTACTTAGTGTTCTGCCCACTGGCAGCTGCCTTATTGGTACCACCTGAAAGATTGCCTTTGGCTATAACTATAGCAATCATTTGCTCCAAGGGAAGCAGCAGAGATTGGTACAGAAGAAGGCCAAATCAGAAAGGTGTTCGATCTTGGCAAGGAACACAAAATTTTTGGATGAAGATTTGGTGATAGCTTTTATTTCACAGATTATGACAATTGGCGTAGGTGGAGGGAATCACCAGTTGCCCCAAACACTTGTTCTATGTCATGTTCAGGCACTATTCATAGGCCTGCAACATGTTATTGCAGAGTCCCAAGACCAAACTGCCGTAGCTAGCATAGCATGTGCTCATCACGAAATATCAAAAGTCATCTTGGAGAAAGGAAAGTAGCGGGCATGAGATTGATTGCTACAAATTGCTATTACTGACTTCTAACTCTATTACAAGATTTCTTAAATTGAAATTACTGGGTTGAAGCTACTAGTAGGCTGCTACTCTGATCGATGTTATCAACTCCAACCAGATGGAATTAGGCATAAATAGTAGGAAAGGAATCCATAAAGCACATGACTCATTGAGTCCATACAAAATTCTGCTCATCATCCAAACTGAGGGGTTTATGTTGATTCTCCTATTGACTCATGATCAGTTTTGCATGTGGCCTAAGATCTGTATCTCTTGATTAAGCATGCAGTTTCTTTACTTCCACTGCAAATAAGAGTAGTGAATGCATTCTTAGGAGAATAGTGGCGAAAAACTGTATGACAGTTACAGCTTCACAAAGGCTTACCCTCCACTAGAAACACAGAGACGTGCAGTGCCTAGCTTTGTAGCAGATTCTAAGTTTTTTCACAGCCGATTTTATCACTTTATTAACTATGCTCTATGGTTTGCAATCCCTATCTTAGCAGTCATCTAAGCTTGACACTTGCAGGTTCTGACAGTGGTTAAAGTAGGAGAACTGTATTTATTTGAAGCTACATCTCTCAGTCATAAACCAGACTCACAGAAGCTCCTCCTACTACATTATGATATATGAACCAAAAATGCAGAACTGGACGTACAGATGCAATTATTTGAGAGGTAATTCTCATCTCATATTTAGCTACTAATCTATGCATAAATTCAAGGGATCAAAAAGTCAGGACTATGGCAATCGATGGTAAATCCATTTACAGCAAAATCTTGAAAGATTCTATACAACCTCTAAATTCTGATTGAGGAATATCATGTAATCCAATGCAAACAAGATTCTGAATTGTGACTCAAATGCCAAAATAGCAGGCACACAGGCAATGATTGATCTAGTTACAATCTTGCTGATTCCATTCAATTCATGCAAATTTCATAGTGATAGTGCTAACCTGAGTAAGGCTGACTTCAAAGAATACAAAACTCCTTGTAATAGAAACTGAGAAAGGTTAACTTCCAGGAACGAGAGTCTTCTCCTCCCTTTCCAATGCTGCTGGTACGAGCTTTGTAGTTGGCCTGAAGAGTTTCTTTCTTCCTCCACAGTGATGGAGAAGCCAGAGAAGAAGAGAAACCAGGATCTTGAAGAAGAATGGTTGTGGCTTGCCACTCTGGAAAGCAAGAAGAGGGATCCAGATCAATGCTCTCGTGCTTAATTCCCCATCTAGGCTTTCGCTTGTACTCCTGCCCCAAAAATTCTTTTTCTCTTCTTTTTTCTATTAACTAATTCTGTTTTTTTTTTTCCTTCCTTGTCTTTCTTTCATTTTATTCTGAATTTAATTTTTTTTTATTTTTGTTTTGGATTTTTTTGTTTCTTCATTTTCTTCTTTTTGTTTTGTTTTATATATTTTTGGATTTTCTGATTTTAACTTATTTATTTAATTTTTATTTTCATTTTCCTGTTTTTATTTTTGTATTATTTTTCTTTTTCTTTATTATTTTCAGATTTGTTCTTTCTTTTTTCTTTTTTTTTGTTTATTCCATTAAAAAAGTTTTTTAAGTTTTTAGATTATTTCCTATATTTTTTATTTTCAAAATTTTATGCTTTTTTTAATTCTCAAATTTTTATGATTTTTATTATGTTTTCCAGATTTTTTAATTTTATTAACTTTTAAAAAAAAATTAATTTTAAATTCTGATTTTATTTTTAATTTTAATTAATAGTTTTTACTTACTCTTTTTTTCTTTTTTCCTAGCTTTTTCTTTTCTTTCCTTCCATTTTCTGATTTTGATTGTATTATTGTTTGTTTCTCTGTTTATTCTGTTTTCTGTTTTTATTTTTTATGTTCAGCTTTTTTGATTAATTTTTCTAATTGGAGGCCTCTGAAATAATTGAGTGTTTACAGTACCTTTTTCTTCAAGTTATTCGATGTGGAACTTGAATGAATTGTATCTTAACATATCCTTCCTTCATCCAAAGTCTCACATATTTTCACTTTATCATAAACTCTTTTGAAAACTCTTTTTTCTTACTACTGCAATCCTCCCTTATTGTAAAACCCTCCCACCAATAAGATATTTCATTCTCACTTTCCACAACAATCTTTCCTTCAGGTGTGAGACCTTCCACATCGTATGTTTTTCCTCAAGTAAGAACCTCTCTCCACAACAGGTTTGCGTTATGTTTTCAATTAATTCTTTTTTACTTATCCTTATCCTTGAACAAGAACCTCAAGTTCTGATACCAATTGTTAAATATAGGAAGGTACCCCCACCAAGCACAAAAGATCTTCCTCATTTTTTGTTCCTAAAAACACTAGATAAATAAAAGAAATATCTCATAACTTTAATTGGTTTGGCACCATCTATCTATATTCACGGAATATCTTAAAAGTATTATTATTTTCATATGAAATTTTTGCATGAAGAAAATTGAAAACTCACTCTTACAATTTTTAAACACATAAAATTAAAAATCTTCTCATAAAGCACAATTACCCAAGTCTCAAGTACATCCAAAAAACTACATTGTTATGGTTGTGATGATACAACTCATACAATATTCTTATTTATAAGAGTTTTCTACCTTTTCCTTCTTCAAGTTATTCGATATAAGACTTGAATGAATAGTATTCCAACATATCTTCCTTTCATCCAAAGTATCATATCTTTTCACTTTGTCATAAATTACTTTTGAAAACTCTTGTTTCTTACTATTGCAATCTTCTCTTACTATATAATCCACCAACCAACATGATATTTCATTCTCATTTTCCACAATATGTGATCCTTCCACATGTTATGTTTCCCCTCAAGTGAGAACCTCTCTCCATAAAAAGGTGTTAGCATTGTGTTGTCAACATAGATGTAGAGACTATATGATAAAGTTTTGAATTAAACTCATTCTCAAATTACCTTGGTTTCACATAAATATTTTAGATTATCCAACCTTTCATATAAGATGACCTTTTCCCTCTTACTCCCTCGTTTATTCACTTGATTATCTTACAAGCATTTAGTGCATCTTAAAAGCACATTTTAGATATGCGAATAAACTTTACCTTGTTATTTAAAAGTATATCAAGTGCATCACAAAAACACTAAGATACATCAAGTGCGTCTCAAAGGCACTGATACATGAGTGCTTCTCAAAAGCGATACCATTAAGGGTTATCTATTACTTTCAAAGGTCTTATAGATATATCAAGTGCGTCTCAAGAGTACTATCACTAAGGGCTATATATCTATTTCAAAAGAGAATCCCCTCTTGCCATAAGGATAGAATCATAAGGAAAAAAAGTAATTGTATGACTTAGTTTGACCAACAATTGGGTATCTACCATACTTTCCTCATGTTCAAGGCTTAAGGTCCATCCCTCTCGAAAAATCTAAGACTATTTTCCTATTTAATCCTTTAGTAAGAGAATCAACTAGATTTCTTTCACTTTTTACACATTCAAGAGAAATTACACCATTCTTAATCAATTGCCTAACAACATTATGTTTAACATATGTATTTTGTTTCAATTGTAAGTACCGTTGTTAGCTACTTAATTGCTGCTTGTGAATCATACTAAAGTTGATACTTTTTTGGTGTAAGTTTTTCCCATAAAGATATGTCTACTAAGATACTTCCTATTCATTTTGCTTTTTGACTTGCTAACTCAAGAACAATAAATTCAGATTTCATAATAGATTATGATGTGTAAGTTTGTTTTGTAGATTTCCAAGAGATAACACCTCCATCTTAGGTGAAAACATATCTAATAGTAGAGTTTACTTCATCGTTGTCTGATACCCAATTAACATAACAAAATCCTTCTAACATTGAAGAAAATTTAGAAAAAATACAAACTCAAATTTATAGTAACTTTTAATTATTTTAGAGGATGATACAAAGCAATCCAATATTCATTACTAGGATTATGAGTATAACCACTTAATTTTCTCACAACATATGCAATATCAGATATAGTATAACTCATTAGAAACATAACACTACCAATAATTTTTGCGTACTCAGATTGAGATACACCTTCATTACTAATCTTTTTCAAACACATACTTGCATCATAAGGAGTTTTAGCATGCATTAAATCAAAACTATTAAATTTCTTTAACAACTTTTCAATATAGTGTGATTGATTTAGAGAAAATTCATCTTTTATCTTTCTTATTTTAATTCTCAGAATCACATCAGCTTAACCTAGATCTTTTATTTCAAAATTTGAACTTAAAAGAGACTTTATTTTATTTATCATATTCAAACTAGTTCCAAATATCAACATATCATCTACATATAAATATATTGTAATGCAATGGTTTTTAAATATATACATAGGAACAACAAAATTATCCACAAATGTAGGTGAAGTATCCATAGATACAATAGTATTTTCTTATATGGAAATATATTTTCAAAAAATTCAATATCTCTAAACTCAATAATAGTATTATTATTATTATTCAAACACATAAGTCTATATGAAGCAGTATCATGAGCATAACCAATAAGAATAGTATCAATTGCCATAGCACCAAAGGTTTTTTTTTTTTAAAATCCAGTATTCCAACTTTGGCCAAACACCCCATATTTTTAAAAGTTGTAAGTTTGGTGAATAACCCTTCCATAATTCATAAGGTGTTTTGTCTAGATGTTTATGAGGTACTTCGTGTAAAATGTAACATGTAGTCAAGATAGTTTCCCCCCACACATAATCCGGTATGCCATAACTAAGTAACATGACATTCATCATATCTTTCAATGTTCTATGTTTTTCCTTCAGCTATACCATTTTGTTGAGGTGAATAAGGTGAAGTGAATTCATGTACAATTTCATTTTTCTCGCAAAATTCCTTAAGACTAGTATTGTATTTACCACCTCTATCTAGTCTAAATCCTTTTATTACGGTCTAACTGATTTTCTACCTTAGCCTTATATTTTAAACAAGGTTATTTCAATTTCATCTTTCGATCTTATGAGATAAACCTTAGTGTACATGAAGTAATCATATACAAAAGTGATATAATACTTTTTTTCCTCCTATACTAACTTTACTTTTAAAGTCTACCAAGTCTGAGTGCATCTATTCTAAATGTTCAGTTTATCTATTATTCACTAATTTAAAAGGTTTTTTTTTAGCATGCTTAGCTTCCATGCATATAGGATATTTTGAGTTATTCTTTTTCATTCATTACTGGTAACAAGTTCATGTATTTAAGTCTTTTAATAGAAGATAAATTAAGATTTCCTAATCTACCATGTTAAATATCCATAGACTCCACAACATAAATAGAAGAAGAAGAAACATTATTAATTTTGTCAATGGTGTTTAAAACAAACAAACCCCCATTTTTGGTAATGACTACTTTTTTTGTTTCTAGCACAATTTGTAGATCTGCTCTGTTGAGTAATGCCCTATATACCAAGTTTTTACATGTTGAAGGAGCATGCAACATATTCGTCAAAGCTAAACTTTTTCCAAAAATTAATTTCGATATAACTTTTCCTTTATAGTATATTGCAGCAGCAGTTGCAGAGTTTTGTATATAGACTATGTCTCTATGGGCTTCTTCAAATTCTTGAAAGAGCTCCTTAGTTATATAGATGTGTCTAGTTGCTCTTGTGACAAGGATCCATTCAGTTATGTTGTTTACCAAATTTGCTTCCACCACCATTGTAGTAATGATTTCTTCATATGGATAGGCTGTGTGTCTATTCTTGCCATAAACAAACATGATAATGCCTTTTTATGAACACCAACATGTATGTTGCTTTATTTTTTTTTCCTGGCACTTGTTGTGCATAGGTTTTTTTCTTCTTTCTTTCTAAAACCTGCTTTGATAGGAACCATCACCAAATTCAACTTAAGTTAGAATTTGAAAAATTTTGAGATTCATCTTGATTCTTATCTTTAAAGTGATTTACTTCTTTAGTTCTCATGTAACTAATGAGTTCTTGTAAGATGAAGTCTTTATTTTTGTGCTTGAGATGATTTGTAAAATTGCTCCATGAGGGAGAGAATTTTTCTTATAGAACATTGACTTGTAGAAGTTCACAAATCTTCATTCTTTCATTTAGTATGTCAGTAACCAAGTTCTCGTACACGTGAAGTTTTTCCCATGTTCCCAAATGGACTTTGCTGACGTGTTTGACAAAAATAAATAAAAAATATTGTTAGCATATGACTAAGAAGGTGATCACGTACTAGTTTATTATGTTCGTCATAGATTTCTATGTCCTTGACAACTTTTTCTATAGTGTCATCATTGACTTCATCATCAATTGGCATTTGTGGAGAGTTTGTGAATAACACTTAATCAATCTCAAGTCACTCAAAGAAGATGAGAAATTTTTATGACAACCATTTGTAGTTGGTCCCATCCAAAGGTTTAAGATGGGAGATGTCAAGAGCATGTTCTTATTGTATAGCAATGCCATAAAGATTTTTCTTTCAAATTGTTATGAAAAGTAAACGCTGCACCGTGGAAGAACCACTGCCTTGAAAGCAAAATTCAAGTATACCTCTGGTGCAACTTGATTCCTATATTGCTCCCCAAGGTTAACACAACAGCACGCAATGAATTGTGCACTCAGAACCTACATATGCTGGAGTCTCACATAATATTACCCAAAACTAGGAGGAAAAAAATAGAAATTAAGTATAAGATCTTAGAGATATTTTTTAAATACTTAGAAGCATATGTTATATATAACATAGATTAGAAAGATGAGAAGTTGCATCCAACCAGAAAATATTATAGCATTCAATAGTTCAGTGTCCAAGAGTTAGAAAATAGTTGTTTGACAGGTAATAAATACACAATGATCAAATATTAACTCTTCGACAGTCAAATAATAATGACACAAAGGCTAGAAAAATAAAGACCAATTAAAGATATAGAATAAATTATTGTCGCAATTATTATCACTTGCTATTTATTTACCAACAAACCATGCATTGCATATTTTGAACTATGATGGAGATTGAGGTTCTATAAATCATAACCTTATCATCCCTATTCTAAAAAAAATTTTCATGCTAGTATTGAATGTAGACTTATTTTTGTGAAATATGATACTTAAAATAATTACCAAAACCATTGCAAATAGGCTTAAATTTATTTTTTCAAATATCATTAATGAATCTCAAAGTGCATTTGTTCATAGAAGATTTATCATAAATAGTGCAATAAACTTTTGAATGTTTTAATTACGTGAAGAAGAAATGTAAAATAGAAAGAAAGCTATTTGACTAAAGTTTTAAATATTTCAAAAACATGTCATAAGGTACAATAACTTTTTTTTTTCAAAGCATTCTTTTATATATATATATATATATATATATATATATATATATATATATATATTTCCTTAATTATTGGACTTAGTAGATTATGACAAGAATCACAAAAATTTCTTTCTTAATTAATTATAATGGTAAATGAATAACCTTCAAATTCTCTCCTAAAAAAGGCTACTAGTATGATTCAATCCACACAAAATCAATTTTAATATAGGAACACCAATTTTAAAATGTTTTGAAAATTAAAATAGAGTAAAGAAATACAAGACAAAAAAAAAACGTTAGAAAAATTTAGAATCAAGAAATTAAATATTAAAGTTAAACCAAAATTGAAGGTATTTTTTTATATCTAATTGCCTTAAACTTATTTTTTTAACTTGAATTTCTATCACAATTTTTCTTTTGAATTTGGATTCTATTACAATCTTTTTTTTAAGTAATTCACTTTCATTTAAAAATTTGTCAAATGCTAAGTAAACAAGATTTCAACACCATAAGATATATAATGATACAAAAAATTTTAAAGAGAAAATATACGAAATATCTTATAGGCATAAACAATAAACCCCAAAAGTTTTGAAATGGTCCACAATTAGTTTTCGTCCGCTTCGTGCCTCTATCTGTGTCATATTTTGGACAATGAATATGGAATTTCTGTTCAAAATTTGCACTCTAATAAGCTACTTTAGGATAAAAAGTTTTTGAATATATTAGAACTCCGCACCATGTTGAGAATGATTTTGTTCTTTTTTTGTTACATTATTTTGTTGTGGTATATATATTGTCAACTTCTTTTAGATTTCATGTTCTTCATAAAAAAATAAAAACTCATCTAGGCAGCATTTTCCACAATGATCCGCTCAAAGAGACTTAATAACTATGCTCGAGGTTAAAGCTCTTAAAGGAAAATAGAAGTTTTAATTTTCTCATAGAAAATAACCAAGCTTTCCTAAAAATTTCGTTAATAAAAATAATTAAATATTTTTTACCTTCATTAGAAAATAGTTTTATTAGTTCGCAAATATTAAATGCAGCAATTTTAAAAGATCTTTTTCTCTCCATGACTTACGTTTAGGAATTTTAGAACAATCTTGTTTGCTAACAACATTTTCTTTGAAAAGCTGAGAAGAGCAATGATTTATGGAAAATTTGTGTTTGAAATATAACTTTTAAATAGAAATGAGAATATAAAAGTAAGAATAAAAAATGAAAAGAACATAAGAACTATAGTCTATCCCCAACCAACTTAGACATTAATAAGAGTGATCAATTTTCATCAATTAAGTCAACACAATAAAACAAATACAATTGAATAAAAATACAAAATTATTCATCAGGGAAAACAAGGGTTTAAATGGTTACCTCATAGGTTTCACCAAATTCCATGATTTGGGGTTAGTTACACATAGTATAGTAGATAAAAGCAAATAATAATGTGATAACCTAATAAAATAATCTATAATCCTAATCTTATAAGAGGGATGGCAAAATTGTAATGACACCAAAACTGATAATAGGATGTTGTAGTTTTCACTGTGAAAAAGGTTCCTACCTCCAATATCCTACAGAACAATGCTTCAAGAAAAAATAGAAATGAAAATGGGGATGGAAAAATGAAAAATGAAATAGAGAGAAGAGTACAGAGGTGTGTCGAAGCATGTACAGTGATGATTTCTTTCAAGACATAAGTTAAAATTTCTCTATTATGAATCAAGTTAACCTAAGTGGTCTTTTTTGTCATTAAGGTACTTTTGAGTTATCTTTCACACCATTATAATTAACTTAAACCATTTTATATTATCCAGGATTAATATGATCGTATTTCACTCTACACAATTATAATGTTAAAGTTATGTCTACTAATAGCTTTTAAATTATAGATTTAACGATTATCAATACTTCTTTAATTATAAAAAAAATTTCATTAATATATTTGAATTATTGATCATCAAAATATAAAATATTTTTTTTCACAAATCTATAATTTATGATCAATTTTTTAATATCTCATTTCATATATTTTTATTACATTTTTTAAAATTAAAAAAATTGAAATTTTAAAATTGAAAGACTCATAATATATCAATATCAAATAATTTATAAATAAATATTACGAAATTATAAATTTATCTACTCACAACTAATATTCATAAAACTCAATTAAAATAATTAACTGTAAAATTAAACCTACAAATATCAAACCTTTAAAATATCATAACACTTAACATAATTATTTACAAATTATAACCGCTAACGATATACACAAACAGGTAAAAGTTATAAAATGGCAAAATGGTTAGGATCCAAAGATAAATTACCCAAACAGGTAAAAGGTATAAAGTGGAAAAATAGTTAGGATTCAAGGATAAATTACCATATAAACTAAAGATTTTCGAAGCAAACAAAATAGATAAAAAATTTTATTTTATTTTTTTATTTTTATTTTTTATAATCTTTTACATGAATTATATATATTTCTTAAATAAACTTTCAAAATATCGGAGAGAATCAATTTATAAATAAAAGAAAGAGAAAAAGGCTGACACTGACTAAAGGGCATTATGTTGGATTTATAAAAAAATTAAATATGATTTGATTTGTAAAAAGATTTTTTATTCATAAAATTATTGTTTTATTTTTAAAATTTTATATAAAAAAAATTCAGAGTTAATTTACTGTGTTTTATGCAAAATTTTGAATAAAAATAAAAATATTTTTATTTTTACAAATCAAATTATCTACTAAATATAAATTAACTGATTTTTTTTTATGGGAAGATAATATTTACTAAACATTAACATCAAGGCAGTAATTAAGAAAATAAAAAATATTTATTATATGAAAATAAAATATAATTTTTATATTTAATGTAAAATAATAAATTATACTTAACTAATGTCTTTATAGCGGCCTTTAAAAAAATAAAAAAATAAAACGGTGTAAAAAATGTTGACGGAATAAGATTTTTTAAAAATAAACTTGTCTCTAAAACGAAAAAAATATAAGATTTAAAAATAAATACCATTTTAGAGACAAATTTATTTAAAAATGTTTTTCTTTTCCACCTTTCTCGTTCACATTTGGTGGAGATGACAGCACCCAATCAATGTTGGCTTGATTTGATCATATCTTCAACCCAATCTGTTGCTAAGATTTATTAATTAAATGATTTTTGGCTCAGTTAATTTATATTATACTTTATTAGTTAGTTTATAGTATGAACACATATTTGTTAGCTGGTAAGATATATTTAAATTAGAATATTTGAACTTTGAATAACGCATTATTTTAAAATTTCAGAAAATTATATTCAACCACTTGAATATAATTTTCTGTACAGAGAAAGCTTCAGCCACTTGAATTGTCAACTAAATATTTCTAACTCAATGATTGATATTCTGATCGCTGCGCAAGATGCAAGTTTCACATGAAATGTTTAAGCATAATAAAAACAATTGTTATGGACGTAGCTATATTCAATTTTTGTTTCTACTATTCCTACCAAAGCGATAAGAATCGAATTTTCAAAATTTTAAATTAAATTATTTTAATTTTTTATCAATTAGTAACTTTACAGATTAAAATAGTAAAAAATAAATATTCAACCATATTTCAGAAACCTAACTCGTAATAAACTGAGGTTACGCAAAAGATATAAACAAAATAATTCTATTATAAATTTATAATATATATATATATATATATATAATTTTAATTATTTTTTTATTATATCGTAAATTTTTTTTACATTCATAGTTGTATAAATTGTAGCATAAATAACATTTTTCAAAATTTTTAAAATTTAATCTATTTATCTTTATAGTTTTATTAAATATTTAGTTAAGTGCTTATAATCTAAATTTTTTAAAATATTTTTTATTTTAAAATTATAATTAAGTTCTTAATGAACGTGAATTAACTTTTGTTAAATATTGGTAGTATAATAATTTTTATTTGATAACTTATCCTTTCATAATTTTTTCTACACGTATTTTTACTCCAAATCCCTAAATTTTATTTTATTAGGTAATATATGGTGATGGATTGGTGCTTTTTTTTTCCTAGATCATAAGTTAATGTTTGTGAAAATCTACGATAAAGATACTGAGAATACATATCAAAACGGTCTCATTGTAGTGAAATGATTGAAAAAAAAAATAGTTATATAACAATAAAAATTTAGGAATTAATACTTTATTTATTGCTAGATACATTATCTAATAAAAATAAAATATGAAAAAATTACTTAAAAAAATATGAATAAAATAAAATATTAAGAATTAATAATTAGCAATAAAAGATTAAGTTATAAAAAAAATGTCATGTTAGCCATATTTGATGGATATTTACAGTTGTTAACAGTTAAGAATTTAATTATAAAATTTTAAAACTATAATGATTAATTAAAAGATTTTAAACGCTTAGCTGAAAATTTAATAAAATCATATGGACTAACAGATCTTGAATAAAATTTTATTTGATGCTTCTCCTTTTTTATTTTCTCATTTCATCCCCAACAACTAATTAATTTTAATATAAAATTAGGTATTAGTTACAAAACTTACTATTTCAGTTAATAAATTATAACAATAATACTATAATAAATTATATATAAAATGAAATAATGAAACAATCTGATAAACAAATATAATATGCAGTTAAGAAAATTCAACTGAACTGATCATCATAAACAGAATACACATAAACGTAATCCATCTAATATCTTTTTTAAAAAATATTCTAAACCGTTGATTTTGGAATGTAGAAAGATGGATGTTGGATGTGAAAATATCATTTGTGGATTTTCCAAAGGAGGAAAACAATGCTGAATGTGGATCATAAAAGAGGTTTTTCCAACTCAGTTTTACAATTTTCCTTTCCAGAAGATTCGTTTATCAATATTTTCACTTCCTCTGTGGATTTTGGATCTGTTTTCACTTTCGCCACATCAACTTCTTCAGCTTTACCCCACAGCACCACATACAAGCCAATGATCACTCCAATTGCTCCAATCAAACTAACACAAAATGAAATTGGAAACGCAAATTAATTACAATCACACCTCAAATATGATGCATTACTTTTGAAGAGTGAAATAAAAAATTCAAGTTTTTGCAGTTAATAGTATTATAATTTAATTATGACCACATGTATAAACAACTATGTAGTTAAATTTAATTTAATGATTAATAACTAATTTTTTTATTTTATTTTAGAAATACTTTCTCCTTTTTTTATTTTTAAAGTGATTTAGAAATTCAATACTTAGTTAATTATCCTTTTTTATTTATATCTTTATACATTTAATGATTATAAATAAGTATATCTCTCACTAATTATTTTATATTTTTATCTATTTACACCTATTATCTCATATTTTTACCTATCACATATAAATAGAAATATTTTAATCAAAAAATAATAATAGAATACATCAATTAAAATTTTATTAATTTATGTACATAATCTTAAACAACAGTGGGAGTAAATCTTCACTCCAAATCCTATAAATTATCCCAAATGTAATCTCTTGACATTACCTTCCAAGGAATATTTTCTCATTAAGTAATATGGCTGCCAATATTGTCACGATCACTGTGAGAAGAGGATTGAACATTGCACAGAAGAGAGATCCTCTAAGTGAAATGCACCATGCTTGTAGAAAGAATAATACTGCAGATCCCATTACTCCCTGCATACATTATTTATATTAGTTTCAATATGATTAATATATAATCAGCCACTATCGGTCATTTATAAATTTTATTAGATGCAATATATGGATTAATAATTAGGCCAGCCACTATTGATAATCATCCACATACTGCATATAAAGTGCACCCAAATTCAAGAAGAGATTTAATCTTCCATGCATTTGGGTCTGATTCTAGCAATAGTGTCGCTGCTGCTGATTGCAACGTTGCCATTAAACACATCCAGGCTGAAAAGGATAAGTGATCAGGGTGGCTTTGATAAGCATAGATTTCATAAATAATTATCTCTCACTTTTATCTTATTAAGACTTCTTATATGTTCAATTAAGTGATCTTTGTCATATTTTATGAGTTTGGGTTCATATGAAGTTTAATTGAATTTCTTTGCTTACCCGATTAAAATGACACTATTATAGTATTTTGAGCATAATAGGAGTTGTAGACATTCAAAAGTCATGAAATCTGTCTTGAATGAAAGATTAAATAAGTGTCCATAGTTACAAAGCAAGAGCAGATTCTAAATGGGATGTTTAGGACTCCGAAATTATCTCAAAAGATGAGATAGTGTTGCTGACATGGAATTTGAATAGTGTGCAAAGATCCGGCCATATCTTGAGATATAGAAGTCATATTGAGATGAAATCAACTTTGTTGGACAGCTAAGATCCAGGGCTACAACTTTTGTTCAGAAGTCAAGCTCTAATTCGGACACGTGAACATCCGAAATTGCGGTGCAAGAAAGTCAAAATTATTGTGCTCATTGGTGGCAAAAATTCAAAAGTGTTTTGCAATTTCAACAAAGCCCATGTGAAAGCAAGAAAAGGGTAGAAAAGTAATATCCTAGTTGGTGACTTTCTGAAGATGATGCCTCAAAAATCCTCTATAAATAGAAGGGTTTGCAAGAGGAGACACACACCATTTTGGAGATTAACTCCAATACCATTTTCTTTCTTTCTTTCTTTCTTTCTTTCTTTCTTGTTAGTTTTGCCTCCTTCATGGAAGGCTTAGGTTTTCTTTCTTGTTAGTTTGTCTCCTACATGGAAGGCTTAGTTTTTCTTTATTGTTAGTTGCCTCCTACATGGAAGTCTTAGGATTTATTTGTTGTTAGTTGCCTCCTACATGGAAGGCTTAGGATTTATTTGTTGTTAGTTTTCCTCCTTCTTTGTTGTTAGTTTGCCTCCTTCATGGAAGGCTAGGTTCGTAGTTTCAATTCAAGGATTCAAGCTATTTTCATTTTAACTTTGAGGTCTTGATCTTTATTTACATGCTTATTGAGTGATTTCTACTCTACTTTACTATATTCTTCAATTTTATTCTTTTAATCAAAGTTTGATCGGTTGACGTATTTTGATTAATGTATAATTGATTTATAATTGGTTTTTGATTGGTAAATCATTTTCCAAAAGATTGAAGAGTAGAAATTAAGTAATTGAATTGAAGGTTTTCATTTTATTACTTACTTCAACTGAATTCTGATTGTGAAATTGGTTTAGATAAAAGATTAAGTGGTTACTAAATCTTGTTGATCATAATCAATTAAATTTTGAGAGGTTTCTCAGTAGAGAATTCAAGGATCATTCTAGGGGTTCCAGATGATCCTAGGTTGATAAACACAATGCATGATTTTAGTGATCAATGATTAGTTAAGAAAATAGCCTCTGAATTCCTTGAGTTGATAATTGTTAAGTCAAATTAATTTCAGTCTGTATTTTGCATTTCGCACTTAATATCATATATTTACAAAATCCCCTTTTTCTAACTTTCTCCTAATTTGCTTAAGAATATGAAATGGTCTTTGGGAGATGACCTAGGTTGCACCTTATACTATACCAATAGTTTGGGGGAAATCTAGAAATTATTTTTGCGCGTTTGCGACGAGCGTGTCAAAATTTGGCGCCGTTGCCGGGGACCATTTTAATTTCCTAGGCTCATTTAGGAGTTTGTATAAAAATTTTAATCTTTCTAACAATTGTTTTTACTTTAGGTATATCATTCTTGGATTTTCTGTATGAATTCACCTTTTTGTGTATGACCCGATCCAATCCTGAAAATTTATATGCATATGATCCTGAGATTGATAGAACATTCCACCATTTGAAAAGAGCACATAGAAGACATTCATTCAGTAATAACCAAGAAAGTAACAGTAGTGATTTTTCATCTTTAAATTTTGATAGTTTCAAATATTCTGCTAAGAACATGGCTGATAGAACCCTAAAAGAATTAGCTGCACCTGATGTTGTTTATCAACCATTGTGCATTCAATACCCTGATGTTGATGCACCATTTGAACTGAAGTCTGGACTAATACATTTGCTACCTAAGTTTCATGGCCTTGCAGGTGAGGACCCTCATAAACATTTGAAGGAATTTCACATTGTGTGTTCCACAATGCGGCCACAAGGAATTCCTGAAGATCATATCAAGTTGAAGGCATTTCCTTTCTCCTTAAATGATGGAGCCAAGGACTGGTTGTACTATCTACATCCAACATCTGTTACAAGCTGGAATGATATGAAGAGATTATTCTTGGAGAAATTCTTCCCTGCATCCAGAACAGCAGCTATCAGAAAAGAGATTTGCAGCATCAGACAGAACTCCCAAGAAACTCTCTATGAGTATTGGGAAAGATTCAAGAAACTGTGCGCCACTTGTCCACACCATCAAATCAGTGATCAATTACTGATTCAGTATTTCTATGAAGGACTCATGCCAATGGACAAAAACATGGTTGATGCAGCTAGTGGTGGAGCACTTATGGACAAAACTCCTACAGCAGCTCGAGATTTGATTGCCAACATGGCAGAAAATTCTCAGCAATTCAATTCTCGAACTAATTCCTTGTCTAAAGGAGTCCATGAAATGACCACCAAGACAGACCATACACGATTGGAGAACAGAATTGAAGAACTAACCTCCATCGTAAGACAGTTGGCCATCGGACAACAACAGCAACTTAATGTTGTTGACAAAACCAAAACATGTGGCATCTGCACTTCTGCAGATCATCCTACTGATGCATGCCCAACATTGCAAGAAAGTGAGACACCTGAGGCTGCAGTAATTGGTATTTTTGGCACAGGACAACAATACAGGCCTCCTCAACATTATCAGCAACAGAAGTTTGAACCACCTTCTGGAACATACAATCCTAGTTGGAGAAACCATCCTAACTTGAGATATGGTCCTCCACAACAACAAAGGATTCAAACATCTGACTCCCAAAATAAATACCAACCACCGTCTTTCAGACAATAACAACAACATATGCAGCAATCTGTACCCTCTAATGCTTCTGAACCCTCTCTTGATGATTTGATGAAGCAATTAGCAACCAACAATCTTCAGTTTCAACAAAATGTAAGTTCTACCATTCAGGATTTACAAACTCAAATTGAGCAGTTGGTTACCACTGTCAACCAATTGAAATCTCAAGGTTCTGGTCAACTACCTTCTCAACCTGTCATAAATCCCAAAAGTGTGAATGCCATGACCTTGAGAAGTGGGAAGAAAGTGCAGACAGACCCTACAATTTTAAAGCAACAAAGCTTAAATTAGACTAATCCACACCAAAAAGAAGCATTTATCTCCACACCTGGAGACATCTCTGATAAGCCATCTGAATCAGAGGGAAAGTCTGATGAAAAAAATACACCAGCCTTCGATAAGACATCGAATGATCAACAAAAAGAAGCTTGCCATAAACGATCTGCACTTGAAGCATCTAATGAGAAGAAAACCCCAAATTGTGCTGATCAGAAGGTATCTTTACCTTTTCCAAATAGAATGGTTCAATCCAAGCCCAATGTTCATGCAGAATTGGATAAGGAGCTTCTCGATACTTTTAGGAAAGTGGAAGTCAACATACCACTTCTAGATGCTATCAAGCAAATTCCCAAATAGGCCAAATTTCTAAAGGACCTATGCATGCATAAGAGAAGACTCAAAGGGGATGAGAAGATCAGTGTGGGACGCAATGTTTCTGCCTTAATTCAACCCAGCCTCCCTCAGAAATGTAAAGATCCAGGAACTTTCACCATTCCTTGCACAATAGGAAACTCTACATTTGGTGATGCATTGCTGGATCTAGGTGCTTCCATTAATGTTATGCCCTCATCAGTTTATAAATCTTTGAATCTGGGAGAACTGAAGCCAACTGGTGTGGTGATTCAATTAGCCAACAGAAGTACAACACATCCAGTCGGAGTACTTGAAGATGTGCTAGTTCAAGTGAATAAGCTGATCTTTCCAGCTGACTTCTACATTTTGGATATGGAAGATGAGTCATCCATCAATAGAGCAACCTTGATCCTAGGGAGACCTTTCCTCAAAACTGCAAAAACAAAGATAGATGTGCATACGGGGACTCTCTCTATGGAATTTGGAGATGATATCATCCAATTCAACATATTTGAAGCCATGAAGCATCCCATAGAGAATCATTCACTCTTTCAACTTGATGCCATAGACCTTCTTGCGGATGATTATTCTATTGACAATCTACTTTTTAAATTTTTTGATTTTGATTTAGATTACTTAGATAATTTTACTTGCACATGTGATGAATTTGATTCATGTATTGTGTGTTCCAGGATTAATGCTGCAGACCAACCTTCGTTGAAAGATGACATGTTAGATGCAAGTGTTGCAGACATTTCAATCTCAGATAGATCTCTTCCTTCCATAATACAACCACCTCCTTTAGAGTTGAAGCCTTTGCCTGAACATCTAAAGTATGCTTATTTGGGGGAAAATGAGAAGCTTCCTGTCATTGTAGCAAAGAACCTTCTACCACAACAGGAAGAAAGGTTACTGCAAACCTTAAAAAGCCATAAACAAGCAATTGGATGGACTTTGGCTGATATTCCAGGTATTAGCCCATCTATTTGTATGCATAGGATACTGCTGGAGGAAAACACCAGACCTATTAGACAACCACAAAGGCGTTTGAATCCAACCATCCTAGATGTGGTAAAGAAGGAAGTAGGTAAGCTTTTGGCAGCTGGTATCATCTATCCCATCTCAGACAGTGATTGGGTAAGCCCGGTGCAAGTAGTTCCTAAGAAGACTGGCATGACTGTAGTCAAAAATCACAATGATGAACTAATCCCTACCAGAATACAAAACAGTTGGAGAGTGTGCATAGATTATAGGAAGCTTAACCAAGCTACTCGCAAGGATCACTTCCCTTTGCCCTTCATAGACCAAATTTTGGAAAGATTAGCAGGAAAATCTCACTATTGCTTTCTAGATGGTTTTTCAGGTTATTTTCAAATACATATAGCCCCAGAAGACCAACATAAGACCACCTTCACTTGTCCTTTTGGTACTTTTGCCTATCGAAGGATGCCCTTTGGTCTATGCAATGCCCCTGGAACCTTTCAAAGATGCATGGTAAGCATTTTCTCTGATCTCTTAGAAAGTTGCATGGAAGTGTTTATGGATGACTTCACTGTATATGGTTCTTCTTTTGATGCATGCTTAGAAAGCCTTTCTAAAGTTTTGGACAGATGCATTGAGACTAACCTGGTTTTGAATTTTGAAAAATGTCATTTCATGGTAACAGAAGGTATAGTCTTAGGACACTTGGTATCTAGCAAAGGTTTAGAGGTTGATAAGGCCAAGATAGACATTATTACTTCTCTACCTTACCCCACTTCTGTGCGAGAAGTACGTTCTTTACTTGGTCATGCAGGTTTTTACAGAAGATTCATCAAGGATTTTAGCAAGATTGCACAACCTCTTTCTAAACTACTACAAAAAGATACCAAATTTGTGTTTGATCAAGCATGCAAGGATTCATTTGATGAACTAAAGAAGCGGTTGACAACCACTCCCATCATTCAACCACCTAATTGGACGCTTCCATTTGAATTAATGTGTGATGCATCTAATTATGCCCTTGGTGCTGTACTGTCTCAAAGAGTTAGCAAGAGATCTCATGTCATTGCATATGCCTCTCGCACACTTGATGCAACCCAATCCAATTACATAACTACTGAGAAGGAGCTTTTGACAATTGTGTTTGCATTAGATAAATTTTGCTCCTATTTGCTTGGATCTAAAGTTATTGTCTTCTCTGACCATGCAGCTTTGAAATACTTGCTGAAGAAGACAGATGCTAAGCCAAGACTGATTCGTTGGATGCTTCTGTTACAAGAATTTGATTTAGAGATTAAAGACAAGAGTGGTGCAGAGAACCTTGTAGCAGATCATTTAAGTCGGATCCAGCAACCTTGTGAAGAAACTTCAATTGCAGAGTCATTCCCAGAAGAGCATCTCTATCATTTGCACGGGAAAAATCCTTGGTATGCAGATTTGGTAAACTATCTGGTTGCTAAAGAAATACCCAAACACTTCACCAAATCGCAAATTGCCAAGTTGAAAAGTGATGTCAAACACTACATATGGGATGAACCATACCTTTGGAAGACATGTAGTGATCAAATCATTAGAAGATGTGTTCCAGATCATGAAGTTCAGTCTGTACTTACCTTTTGCCATTCCCTAGCTTGTGGTGGACACTTTGGGCCACAACGGACAGCTAGAAAAGTACTAGACTCAGGCTTTTATTGGCCTACAATATTTCGTGATGCACATAGATTATGCATAACTTGTGAGCAGTGCCAAAGAATAGGGAGTATTTCGCGCAGAAATGAGATGCCCCAACAACCACTTCTCTTTTGTGAGGTATTTGATGTTTGGGGTATAGACTTTATGGGTCCATTCCCTGTCTCTTTTGGCTTTGTTTACATTCTGCTAGCTGTTGATTATGTTTCAAAATGGGTGGAGGCAAAAGCCACCCGTACTGATGATGCTCGAGTTGTTGCAGATTTTATCAGGTCTAACATTTTTAGCAGGTTTGGCATTCCTAGAGCTCTAATTAGTGACCAAGGTACTCATTTTTGCAACCGCACAATGGAAGCCCTACTCCGCAAATATGGAGTCATGCATAAAGTCTCCACCCCATATCATCCTCAAACAAATGGTCAAGCTGAAGTTTCTAATCGAGAGATAAGGAAAATCTTAGAGAAAACAGTTCAGCCTAACAGGAAGGATTGGAGCTTGCGCCTTGTTGATGCATTATGGGCATATAGGACAGCTTACAAGTCACCCATTGGCATGTCTCCCTACAGGATTGTCTTTGGTAAAGCATGTCATCTTCCAGTTGAATTAGAACATAGAGCATTTTGGGCAGTAAAGAAATGCAACATGGATCTAGACCAAGCAGGAATCCATAGGAAGCTTCAATTGCAGGAACTTGAAGAAATTCGATTAGAAGCATACGAAAACTCCAAAATTTACAAAGAAAAGGTCAAAGCTCTTCATGACAAAAAGTTGGCAAGAAAGGAGTTTTCCGTTGGACAAAAAGTTCTCCTTTTCAATTCTCGGCTAAAGCTTATGCCTGGTAAGCTACGCTCTAGATGGTTAGGACTATTTGTAGTTACTAATGTTTTTCCTTATGGTGCAGTGGAAATAAAAAATGAGGTAACTGAAAAAATCTTCAAGGTGAATGGACATCGTCTTAAACCATTTTTCGAAGGTTTTCAAAAGCACATGGTAGAAGAAGTGCATTTGCACAATGCCACATACCTGCAATAAATTCAAGAGAAGTCTCTCTCTCCCTCTCTCTCTCTTTCTCTCTTTCTCTCTCTCTCTCTCTTTCTCCCTCTCCCTCTCTCACATTCCTCGCTTATAAGTTTCAACTAATCTCTCAACTTCCTTCTTCACCTCTTAAATCATCCCAACTATTACACCACATTGAGCTTGCAGGAATAATAACTTGAGTGTTTTAAAAAAAAATGGAGAAAGCTCTCACCAGGATCAAAATTTTGTTCCCTACTCTCCCCAGAAATTTTCTTAAGGACATTTACAATTGCAGACTTGAACGATTGAGAGCATTAACACTCTTAGGCCTTCCAGAAGATGTCCGTTGGATCATTGAAGCTAAGGTACGTTTAGCAGGTGAATTTCAAGAATCATTTGTTAAAAATATGCCAGGTATGGGAAGAAGTTCCTATGCAAAGAAGAGAAGGGCAAAAAGAATTGGAGTTTGCTACAGGTGTGCAAGATGGACCTGTAACACAAGATGCAAGAACCCTGGAATGGTTTCAAGAAATCGAGAGGACAAAATTCAATTCATAAAGGATGGACTGAGTATGGAGTCATTGGATGATATCATTCAGACTCTTGAGACGCATCCTAATGGGCATGTACAAGGAGTCCTTCTTGATTTGTTTGAACTGTTCCGTAAGGAAAAAGCACGTTATAGTCTTGGGAATCTGACTTTAAAAGACCCTGTTGTCAGTTTACAAGAAAACTGAATGGGAAGCACATCCTCGACTCTTAGAAGGCGTTTCAGCCGTTACTGGACGTAAAACCAGAGGAAGATGTGAGCCACAATCACAACTACTGTTCATTCTCATACGTGTATGTTTGTCATTTACATTGTCTTTTCAATTTATTGGGCCACCATTTTTTTTTTTTGAAATTTTCACCCCTGCTTAAAGTCTTTCCCCTCTGACATTCACCTTTTCCTTGAACCAAAAATTCAAACTTTTGCAACAAAAATTCAAACTTTTGCTACCAAATCCTGATCCCGCACTATTCAAGCGATCTCCTTGTCTGATATTGAGTCCCTATAAATTATCAACCTCTATGACATATTTTTTCAAAAAAGATAGAAACACCGTATATGGATAAGATCAATACTATCTGTGTTTTTGGTGGGTCTAACCTTGGAAAGGATGGAGAATTTCAACATGCAGCTTATACCCTTGGTAAGGCATTAGCTGCAAGAAAAATCAATCTTGTTTATGGGGGAGGGATTCAGGGTTTAAAAGGATGTGTTGCAGGATCTGCACTCACAAAGGGGTGTAACGTCTTAGGTGTTGGCTTAAAAAATGGGAGCACCTCCTACTTCACCCTGGGTACTGAATTGAAGGTTGCAACCATGCATGACCGTATGAGACACATGTTGGTTAATTTTAATGCATTTATTGCATTACCTGGTGGTCTTGGAACAATGGAAGAAATTTTTACCATTATATTTTGGGCCTATCGGAATTTTCATAAAAAACCTTTGGGCTTATTGAATATTAATGGCTTTTATAATGGTTTGATATCCATTTTAGATCATGCAGTAGAGCAGGAGTTCATGCCACAATCCATGCGCAACATCATAGTATCTGCTTCAACTGTTAAACAGCTACTTGAGATTTTGCAAAATCCTACATCTGAGCTCAGTCAAGCAATGCAGCTGGTGAACCAACCAAATCAGGATGACAGAGATAAAAGAGAACCAGATACCACTCTTCGGTTATAACTTTTCCTTACTTTGATGGTTTTCTTACATTTCTTTTCCTGTTATATGAAATTCCATCTAAGACATTGGGGACAATGTCTTGGATAGGTTGGGGGGGAAGATGGTCCGATATCTAAAATTAAAAAAAAAAAAAAAACAAAAAAAAAACCAAAAAAAAAAAACAAAAAACAAAAAAAAAATTAGGTTAGATTCATAAACTTGCTTTGAGTAAGATGGCTGAGTAAGGAGTTACACTTGACTCTTGATACGCATCTTATGATTTAAAAAAAAAAATTTGAATGTGGAAGTATGTTTTTCTTTAGATTTCATAAAATAATTGAAGCAAAATGATTTACATTTCGAGATTAATTAGTTTGGCAACACATATTTGAACTGGATAGATTAGATTTGATAAATATATTACCTGTGAGATTTTGAGCCTTATTATTATTTTCTTTCTTGTGTGATTTTCATCCATGGAATATGTTACTTCAGAACTTGCATTGATTCTTTTTGAAGCTACATTTTCACATGATTTGTACAAAAATGATTGAGGCACTGTTTTTCTTGAACAAACCACTTGGCCAAATAACCAAACCATAAAATTTTATCCTTTGATCAGCCCTTTGAGCCGATTAGCCTTTTCTTCTTTTTAGCTCACCACAAATCAAAAAAAAAAAAAAAAAAACAACTTTGTCTGACCATAGAAGGTGAGGAATACTGGATTTATCATACCACAAGTGTTTCAATAAGTGTGGGGGAGATTATTGTTGTGTTCATCAATATCATGGTTGAAAAAAAAAACTGAAGCAATAAATTAATAAATAAACTATTATATTGAAAAAAAAATAAAAAAAAAAAAAATTGAAGAAGTGATATCTGTTTCTCACACTTGCACTTACAATCAATTCTCAATCCTCACCATTTTCCTTGGTCTAACATTGTATCTCTTCAATATATCATTTCATCTTTCTAATCCCGTTAGAACCAAAATAAAGACCTCTTGATTTGTGCATTGCATGTGTACATAGTAGTAGAGAAGTAGAAGATATGCAAGCCTATGATAGTTCATCTTTCATGGATTGAATTTGAGAGGAACACTTACCAAATCAAACACTTGAGAGATTCAGAGTATATCATGTGAGGTTTTATCTTTCTCAATCTATGTTTTTCAAATTAAAGTTGCCTTTCTAAGTAATTTCAAAAAAATGTGATGAAATAATGCTTCATGAAATTTTGTGAATTCTTGAGAAATCAACTCAAAACTTTGATGTTCTTTCAAAAAAAAAAAATAGTCACCAATCCTTAACTTAAGTTTTCCCGAGACGTGCAAAAGATAAGTGTGGGGGAATTTGATAAGCATAGATTTCATAAATAATTATCTCTCACTTTTATCTCATTAAGACTTCTTATATGTTCAATTAAGTGATCTTTGTCATATTTTATGAGTTTGGGTTCATATGAAGTTTAATTGAATTTCTTTGCTTACCCGATTAAAATGACACTATTATAGTATTTTGAGCATAATAGGAGTTGTAGACATCCAAAAGTCATGAAATCTGTCTTGAATGAAAGCTTAAATAAGTGTCCATAGTTACAAAGTAAGAGCAGATTCTAAATGGGATGTTTAGGACTCAGAAATTATCTCAAAAGATGAGATAGTGTTGCTGACGTGGAATTTGAACAGTGTGCAAAGATCCGGCCATATCTTGAGATATAGAAGTCATATTGAGATGAAATCAACTTTGTTGGACAGCTAAGATCCAGGGCTACAACTTTTGTTCAGAAGTCAAGCTCTAATTCGGACATGTGAACATCCGAAATTGCGGTGCAAGAAAGTCAAAATTGTTGTGCTCATTGGTGGCAAAAATTCAAAAGTGTTTTGCAATTTCAACAAAGTCCATGTGAAAGCAAGAAAAGGGTAGAAAAGTAATATCCTAGTTGGTGACTTTCTGAAGATGATGCCTCAAAAATCCTCTATAAATAGAAGGGTTTGCAAGAGGAGACACACACCATTTTGGAGATTAACTCCAATACCATTTTCTTTCTTTCTTTCTTTCTTGTTAGTTTTGCCTCCTTCATGGAAGGCTTAGGTTTTCTTTCTTGTTAGTTTGTCTCCTACATGGAAGGCTTAGTTTTTCTTTATTGTTAGTTGCCTCCTACATGGAAGGCGTAGGATTTATTTGTTGTTAGTTGCCTCCTACATGGAAGGCTTAGGATTTATTTGTTGTTAGTTTTCCTCCTTCTTTGTTGTTAGTTTGCCTCCTTCATGGAAGGCTAGGTTCGTAGTTTCAATTCAAGGATTCAAGCTATTTTCATTTTAACTTTGAGGTCTTGATCTTTATTTACATGCTTATTGAGTGATTTCTACTCTACTTTACTATATTCTTCAATTTTATTCTTTTAATCAAAGTTTGATCGGTTGACGTATTTTGATAAATGTATAATTGATTTATAATTGGTTTTTGATTGGTAAATCATTTTCCAAAAGTTTGAAGAGTAGAAATTAAGTAATTGAATTGAAGGTTTTCATTTTATTACTTACTTCAACTGAATTCTGATTGTGAAATTGGTTTAGATAAAAGATTAAGTGGTTACTAAATCTTGTTGATCATAATCAATTAAATTCTGAGAGGTTTCTCAGTAGAGAATTCAAGGATCATTCTAGGGGTTCCAGATGATCCTAGGTTGATAAACACAATGCATGATTTTAGTGATCAATGATTAGTTAAGAAAATAGCCTCTGAATTCCTTGAGTTGATAATTGTTAAGTCAAATTAATTTCAGTCTGTATTTTGCATTTCACACTTAATATCATATATTTACAAAATCTCCTTTTTCTAACTTTCTCCTAATTTGCTTAAGAATATGAAATGGTCTTTGGGAGATGACCTAGGTTGCACCTTATACTATACCAATAGTTTGGGGGAAATCTAGAAATTATTTTTGCGCGTTTGCGACGAGCGTGTCAGGCTTGCAGAGGCTGGAACCTGAAGATGAGATAAATGGACATTAATTACATGAAAAAATTATCAATATATTGTTAATATCAGCCTTTAGAGTTCACTTTTAAATATATAAAAAAGTTAAATGAAAAAACAAAAAATTACCTGCAAAATGAGCCAAAGTGCCCAGGCAATACAGCATCCAACAAGAGACAGACAACCCAGCAACCAGTTCTCATTTCCTGATCCCAAAATGGAATTATATGGCAACTTCTCTGCATTTAGTAGTTTTGGACCTTTCAACAAAGCCATGGACACTGCTCCACTCACACATATTACTGTCCCTACTACCTTGGCTAAAAATCTCAAGCTTCCAAAATTCACTTTCTCCATTCTAATCAATTCCAGTGTGAAACAAACAAAAACATTAGAATTTTTACTAACACACCATTCTAAGCCTTTGTGTAAGGATTTGCAAACAAATTGACATAAGTTTTTTGCATTAATTAATAATTACCCTAAACAAGCAGCTATTATAAATGTGACGGCTGGAACAAGATTGGCCATTGCACTTACGATTGAAGCAGAGGCCAGATATATACCCTCAAAATATAAATTTTGAGATAAAGTAATGCTGCAACATATTCCAATAAAAGAAACACCAAAGACTAATTAATGATCATTTTAATAAAAACCCATTTTCCTAAATGTAACATAAAATACATATATACACACACATGTCTAAAACTTGAGAATGGAAACAGACCCCACTAATGAGATCAAGAATATCAAGGAAAAACTCCTTAAATTTAAGTAATACGCGCCAGTTTTTCTCCTGTAAAACGAAACACACAATTGATAGTTAAACACATAAACATGAGAAGGAAGGAGAGAGGCAGCAACAAAGAAAAAGAAAGAATGATGATGAAGTGTTGAGTACCCTGAAAAATAAGCTATTGGAGCAATCACAATGGTTGCAAAAGCATGGCGATACACTACTAACACCCTGGGATTCATTCCCTCCAAGAAAACGGTTCTTGTTCCAAGATTAATACCTGCATAAATAAATTGTATCAACAACATAGCCATTACTGGCAGGTAGTAATCTAAGCCTCCCATCTTAGCTTCAAAGAATTAGAAGCTAATGAAAATGGGAAATGATGAACTGCGTAAGGGATTTATATACACGTCTAGTAGTTATTATTATACATGTTAAATACAGCGGTGGATTTCTATTTTTCTCAATTATCATATGCATATATAAAATGTAGCTGACCAACAATGTTATTTCCATCACATGCTTGTTATTGTTACATTATTTTTTATATGATTCCTATCATTGCTTCTTTCTTTCTGCCTTTGTTTTTTAATAAGGTGTAGAAAAATACTGTATAATAGTAATGCTTAAGTAACAAATATTAAAGTGCTGTTTGGTTTGTAAAAATTATTCTTGTTTTTACTTTTATTTATAAATTTTTTTCTCATTTTTATTTTATTTTTTGTTCTTAAAATTTTATAAAAAATAAAAAATACTTTTTTTAGTGTTTTCTTTACTGCTAATGAACGTTGAATGTTTTGTTTAAAACTATTAAAAAAAGTAAAATATATAATAAGAAGATCCACAATCCCTAACAAAAAATTAGAAAATAAAACAATTCATTTATGGTTGATATAACAACTCAAACATTTTAATGTTAATTTTATTCTAAAATATAATGTCAAATTAGAATATATATATATATATATATATATATATATATATGTAATTACATACGGTTTAATTCAGTTTTGCATAGAAAAATTAAAAACCAAACTTAATTGCAAGAAAAATGATAGTTTTTTAATTTTTTCAATTAATTATACAATTTTAAAATAAAATAGTTTGATTTTTGAACACCCCTAGATTTAATGGTCGAAGTGAGGCTTGTAGATTGATGCTTCCATCTCCCTTTTACAAATGAAGAGGAAGAGTGAGGCTTGTCTTATGAATTGATAAGGTTCATCTTTAGAATTGATCAAACTTGTCTTATGAATAAGGTATCTACCATCGAGATGTGTCAAATATTGCATCGATACCTCCTAGAAATTGTAGTCAAAGTGTCCAAATTTAACTTTTGAATATACCTTCTTCTTTTTAACCTCTTATTATAGTATCTTTACTTTCTTTTGTTCATTTATGCATCAATATTAAGTCTTTTATTCTGCGTTACCATTTATGAAAAGTTAATAAAAATTAAATAAGATTAAATACTGAATAATTATACTACTTTCTAATTTTTTTTCTTTTCTATTTGATATCAAATAAATAAAACATAAATCAATATAAAAAAGGCAATTGGCATAAAAATATAAAATAAAATTTCCAAATGTCATTGACTAGATAGATATTATCTCTATTTTACTGTTATCATTATCATAATGTTATATTATTAAAAATTTGAAACCTAACACATAAAAAATAGGAAAAATTAAAAATTAAAAAATGAAAATATAAACAAACATACATATGCATTTCATTTACTTCTATAATCTAACACTTAAAATTAAAAAATAAATAAAATAAAATCTAACAAAACACATTCAAATGTATCTGAATAAGAAAATGTATCTAGATAAGAACATTGTTATTACGTATATTAATGGGAACCAATACGGAAACACAGACAGGGAGGCCTGATGTGCAAAATAAGAAACTGGAAAATCACATTTTCTAGTTTGAGAAAGAAATAATAAAGAAATGATTGGTTCAAAGTTAAAAATATTATTTTTAATAATTTTAATAAAAAGATATAATTTAAATTAATTTTTATATATTTTAAAAATATTCAATAATTTAAAATTATTTTTATTTAATTTTTAAATGAACCAAATTTTAAATATAATAAATAATATAAAAATAAAAGATATTAAACAAAGAGGCTTTTGAGTATGCTAATATTAGTTTTGTTGTTTTTGTTGTTGCTAAAGCCACATGCTAAGTCCTTTGATGATTTGATGGTTGAAAGTGAAGAGGTTGTGACAAGGCATGTTCACGCCAGCTGCACACAAACATGTGTGGCCCACCTGTTGTAATTTTGATTTTAATTTTTAATATCTTTATAATTTTTATTTTTATTATTGATTTAAAATATCTATACATAATTTAATTTCTAAATTTATTTATTTATGTTTAATTGTTTTAAAAATTATTTACATTTTAAAAATATCATATTTTTTAAATATAATAATTTTATTAATATATTATTCAAACTTTTAAAAAAAATCAGGATATAATTAAATTGTATATATGGGTGTTTTTAAAATTAAAAAATGTATACATGATACAATTTTAAAAAATAAATTATATATTTGTTTAAATAATATTGTTTAATAATAAATATTTAAATTAACATTTTTTATAAAATAAAAAAGTATATAAAATTATGAAAAATAAAATAAATAATATTAAGTCACTACATTCCTTTTTAGAAGACGTTAAATATATTATATATCATTTTTAAATTATTTTATTTTAAAATAAAATATGTTACACTCCAGTTTATTGATGCAGTGGCTTGTGCATTCATGTAAGATATTTTCTGGTGTCTGGTTTATTGAAAAATATGCAAATATTCTATTAATAAAACTTGGAAGTATAAATTTAGTTTTTAATATTAAGAACTAATATAAATAAAATATAAAATAGCTTTTTTTATACATATATCATAATTATATAAATTGTATTAATTATTGTTCTTTACACTTATAATTATAATAACAATAATAATAATAATAATAATAATAATAATAATAATAATAATGAAATATTACTTTTTACTTGAGAATAAGTTTAATTAAAAAATTTAACATAATAATGTTAATATCAGCAATTTTAATTTTAAACAATGTTATAATCAGCAATTATATATAAAAATTATAAAAAAAAAACCAAACGTAGGTTAACTACAACAATATTGTCATGTTGTAATAATTAAAATCTATAATTTTTAATATAAAATGAAAGAAATTTTGTGTAATTACTCCTGATATTCTTTATAACTATATTTTTTTTATAAAAATAAATATGAAATGAAAGAGAGTAAAGAAGTGTACATTATATTGTATGATCTATTATAAGAAAAATAATAATATAAATATATATCATGATATTATTTTTTATGGTATTAAATAAAATTTATGCAAGAATTTGTTTAAATTTAGGTAAAATAAATTTGAAATAATCATAGTAAATGAATTATTTTTTTTGGATTGAAAATTAAAAAAGAAGAGAACATAAACAATATCCATAAATAAAATATATCAATGAATTACTTCAGAAATGTAAGATGCATGATTCTAAATTCATGGTAACATGAATTTATTCCTTTGTTGTATTAATTAAACAAGAATTGAACTAGGTAACCTAGTAGATTTGACAATTTATAAGGATGTGATTAGATCTTTGTCATATCTAATTGTAATAAACTTAATTTATATTCAATACTTATCTATTTATTTTATTTTAAAGTAATATTGGAAAATAACATTTTAAAGTTGTTTAAGAAATTATCAGATACTTAATCGAGAAAGTTTCAAATACTTAGTTGAAAAAAATTTCAGTTAATTTGTTTCTTAAGCATCAATAAGATTTTTGATTAATAACACTAATAAAAAAAATAGACTTCATATCTAATTAATTTATCTGTTACTATGGATGATTTTTTTTTAAAAATAACATCTTTAAAATTAAATATTCAATATACAACATCGATAATTAAATAGCTATTGTAAAAAATTTAAAATTAATTAAATTAAGAATATATATAATTTTTTTTACATCAATTATCAATATAGCTGATATAAATTATAAAAGTTTCTATATCGATAAGCTTAAGTAAGGATGTAGAATGTTTTATCTTTTGAGTTTTCTTCTTCTAAATACTTTGCATACTCCTTCTTTCTTCCACCATATCGTTGTTCCCAGAAGCAACTACATTCACCCTACCCATTACCGCACGATATTTGATGCTCTCAGATCTAGTCTTTAATACGAGCTTTGTAGCTACATTTTATCTCATGATTTGTTTTCTTTCATTTTGTACCAAATTCATTCAGCGTATTAAGTACGTTATACTTAAAGATGAGTATCTAATATCATTTATGGATACGTTAATCAATTTCACTGTAGGTAATAATATGTTGAGTTTTATATGACTATTATGATTATAACCATATATTTATAACTATAGAAAACACATTGAAGATAGCCTCTTGATTTTGAATATTGTTCAAAAACTTCTTCTGAATATATTATGAAATTTATAATTTTTCTTTATTATCTAAAAGGATTGAATATTATGAGATTTAGAATTATACTCTTAGTAAATTCATATTTATTTAAATAAGAAACAGTGAAGTACATAAAAAAAAATTGGTTTTTCACTAAAAAATTGTTAGGATTTATAATGTTTTAACTTTATTTTGTTATATTGTTAATATAATTTTTTTATATATATTGACAATCAATTAAATGCTTTTATGAGTGTAATTTTAAAATAATTATTATATAATTTTTTTAAAAAATTTATTAAAAATGTATTGACAATATAAAAAATATTATGATCTAAATGTAGATAATTATTATATTATTATAATTTTTATAATAATTTGTTTAATATTTTTAATTCATTGATGATAATTTTTTTATATTAATAATATTTTAAAATTAAACTCTTTTAATTATGTGTCAATTAATAGTTAAATGATAATGGAAGGAAAATTTTATATTATCAATATATTTAAATTAAATTCTTTTCATCACACTTAATAAGCATTATCTTTTTTATAAAATTTTTATTTTTTTTCATTATAAATTTAAAATTTAAATTTTATAAAATATTAACCTATTTTACAATGTAATAACATTTGAACTAGTATGTCATGTCATAATAAATGGACAAAAATTAAAATTAAATTTTAAGATATCTTTTATTCTCCTTCACATGTTTTTATATAATAGAGTATTCTTTTTCAATTTTTTATAAGACGAATTAAATTATTCATATGAATTAAGAAATTTAAATAATTTAATTAGTATATTAAATGTATTATTAATTTCCATATCTCTTTCAAAAAGATAAAATTTATATGAAGTTATTTGTGTGTTATTCTCTAATTAGTTAAATTTTTATTTTAATAATGGAAAAATAAAAATTAATATTAAAGAATGATTTTAGTTATCTAGATAAGAATTAAATTTTAATTAGAGACTAATACTAAAATATTTAATTATCATATTTTTTATTTAAATTTATTTTTTAAAAATTATCCTTAACATTGATGAGACATATGTTTTAATTTTTTATTTAATTATTTATTGTATCTTCACTTACTATTATTTCTAGAATTATGTGAAAAATACTTAATACAGTAAATAATATAGATTGAGTTTTATAAAAATGATTAAAACTATTTATTTTTTATTCTTATAAAAACCAAAAAATACTTAATCAAAATATTATTTTTATATAAAAATCAAATAATAAATTTAAATGGTATAATTATATATAAATAGTTAAAATTAAAAATATTTTAAAATCATATAAGTATCTAAAAATTTTATTTATCAAAAAAATTATATCACTTTTATGTATTAATATTCTAATCATTGATGATGAGATGTGATGCTTCACGTTGAAAAGCATCCCATGTCAGTTCGGGAGGCATGTAATTGTCATAAACACGTCAGCTTGTCTTGATCTAACTAATGTGATTATATTATATTATATTATTTTAATTATTTTATATTAGACTTCATTAATTTGTACTATGAACATGTTACGTTGGCTGCTAAAATATTTAAATTAGAAAATTTGACCTTTGAAAAACGGGTTAGTTGTAAATTTTAGAAAATTATACCATGACGCATACCTTAGTTGTAAATTTTAGAAAATTATACCATGACGCATACCATAAATTAACAAATCCGCGTGGCTGAAAAAGCTTTTTCTATAAAGACTTAGAAATTGTCACCAATATTTATAACTCATTGATATATATGGTTTCTTCAAGTCACAAGATGTATCTTATAAGATTCGCATGAAATGTTTAATATTATACAATCAATTTCCAGAGATAATGACGGAATGAGATTTAAGGGGAAGTTTCTTTCTTTTTTATAATTATTCGAGGTCAATATTATTTTATATTTATCTAATAATTAAATATTTGAACATTAAAAATAGTAAAATGTAAATACGACAAGATTTTAGAAGAACAATATGAAAAAAATGCTAATGTGACATTCATTCAATACAAAATTATTGTAGGGCTATAGACTATTTTTAAATAATATAATCTTAATGATAAAAAAATATTGATACTATTATTAAAATGTCTTTGATAATATAGATTATAATCTAAGCTTATAATCTTAACAAAGAAATTATAGATTAAATTTATAATTAAAATCTAACACATTTTTTAATTAAAATCTAACAAAAATTTGAGGTTTGACTAGTTTTAAATTTAAAATAAAATATTTTACGACGAAATAAATTTAAAATTTCGGTTAAAAATAAATTTATAAAATAAGATATTTTTGGTTAAAAATAATTTTGAAGATATAAGTAACAATTTTTAGAAAAAGTAATTATTTTTTTATAATTAAATTTTTATTAATAAGTTTAATATTTTATTTAAAAATAAAATAAATAATATAATAATTAAAAATAAACATTATATATTAAAATAACAATATATAAAGATAAATATATCAAATTAGTCATATTATTAAAAAAAATTAGATGGTATTAAGCTTATAAATAAACGAGGGATTGAATTATGGTATTAAAGTTAAAAATTTTAAAAAATATATTTTAATTAGAAGCTGAAAATTTAAACAATACTTAAAATAACATTTAATAACTTTAAAAAAAATAGTAACTACTTGAAGAATACTGACAGCTTTAAAAATAGTTTATTTTACTAAATAAAACTAAAATATTTTAACAAATTTTTTCTTAACAATTTTAATTTTTAAAACTAATTGAAATAGAATGTTAACCATATTCATAATGAAATTGAGAGTAATTTCAGAAAATACTTTCATTCAAAAATGAGAATACTAATTTTATATTAAGGTAGATTAATCATAAATATAATCGAATACATATTCTATTAATAATGCGAAGGAGATTCAACCGATAAAAGGGGTTCTTCCAAATCAGCTTTACATTTTGGCTTTACAGAAGATTCGTTAATCAATATTTTTGCTTCCTCTGTGGGATTAACCATTGATTTTGGATCTTTTTTCACTTTGACCTCAACAACTTCTTCAGCTTTGCCCCAAAGCACAACATACAAGCCAATTATCACTCCAATTGCGCCAATCAAACTAACACAAATCAAATGGAAACATATATTAATCAGAATACTGAATTCATTGTAAAGACTAAATAAAAACATCCTAGTTATGGATTCAAAAATCAACCCTTAAATTCATGTTCTCGCAATTGTGTAATTAAATATTAATAGTTAAATTTTAAATCAACAATTACAACTTCATTCTTTACCGTTTAAAATTAATCCATACTATAAATGATATTAATTTCTTGACACTCAAGTTGATTATGATTGAGCATTACCTTCCAACGAATATTTCCTCATGAAGTAACAAGGCAGCGAATACAGTCGCAATCACTGTGAAAAGAGGATTGAACATTGCACTGAAAAGAGGACCTCTCTGTGAAATGCACCATGCTTGGAGAAAGAATACTACTGAAGATCCCATAACTCCCTGCCAACATTATTTATATTAGTTTCAATTAATATGGATTCATAATAGAGAACGGATCAACCTATTTTAAATATAATTAATTAAAAATTATTTTATTAAATATTTTTTAAAATAATTAAATTTTATTAATTCAAGTGTTAAATTAATAATTTTTATTATATAAATAAGTTTATAAAATTTAAAATAAATTTAATGTTTCATTAAATAAATTTAAGTTTACCTATATTATTATTATTCATAAAATTAGAGTTATTTAATCAAATATCAAATATTTTTATAAATTTTATAAATTTAATTTTCATAATAAAAACTATTAATTTATCAATTATATTAATAAAATATTATCGATTAAAAGAGTTGAATACAATAATTCTAACATAAAATAGTTAATCCTCTCTTAATATATATGCCACTATTGATGTATTTATGAATTTAGTCTCCCATGAGAAAGTAATATCGACATACTGCAAATAAAATGCAACCAAATTCAAGTAGTGAATGAATCTTCCATGCATTTGGGTCTCGCTCCATGAATAATGCCAATGCTGCTGCTTGCAATGTTGCCATTAAGCACGTCCAGGCTGAGAAGGATAAGTGATCAGGGTGGCTTGCTGAGGCTGGAACCTGACGTAAGAAATTGTGAAACATTGACATTATGATTAAATACATTTGTGTGTAAAACATTATAAGTTTTATTATTAATGAAAAAATGGTATTTTATAACAAAAATTTATATCAGCTATTCATGAATTGATATAAATGAAAATGTGGTGACATTTTTATAAATAAATGTAAAATTTTTTATATCAATTCTTAAAACAATCGATATAAAAAGTACTTTTTATAGCGATGGTAGAATAAATGCGATAAAAAATACTTTTTACTTAGGTTGTTTTGAGAACTAATGTAGAAAGTAGGTTTTTATAATAATTTTTTACATCGTTTCTTAGGAAACCAATGTAAAAAGTTAGTGATAACATTTTTGTAAATAAAATGACAAAGATTCAACATCAGTTATAGAACAATCATTGTAGAAAGTACTTTTTATATCATTTGTTTTGAGAATCGATATAAAAAGTAGGTTTTTTATAATAATTTTTTACATCGTTTCTTAGGGAATCGATGTAAAAGGTTGGCGATGGAATCTTTGTAAATAAAATGAGAAATATTCTACGTTTCTACATCGATTATGAGAAACAACCGATGTAGAATGTTGTCCCTTTTCCTTTTGTTTTTGACCCTGGCCATCTTCAACCTTATTCTCTAAATCCCAGTTTCTCGTCTCGGTCTACTTTCTCTGTTCTCATTTACGTCTCAACCATTGCCACCGTCGCTGTTGTTTGTCGTTGCACTCCATCATTATGTCCGTCGTCGTTGTTGTTGTTGTGACCATTGCCTCCACTCGAAGTTGTCGTCGCGCATCCTAAGGTATGGGCAACCTCTGTCGTTGTTGTTGTTATTTATTCATCTTCTTTTATTATTATAATTGAAATTTACGTTCATTTTGGTTGTATTCTATAATTTGCAAGCTTTTTGTTTAGCTATTGTTGTGCCTCCGCTTGGTCATCACTCAGCCACCACTCTGCCACCGCTCTACCATTGTTATGTTGATTGTGAGGTATTTTCTCTATACCTTTTCTTTGTCATTACATATGTGAGATTTTTCTTGTGTTACCTTAAACAAAGAAGCCTCTGCACCTCTGCTTTGTTAGGTGATATGTATGTTAATATTGATTTCGTTTTAAATATAGCTAATACTTGAGTGCATGAACCTAATTTTGAAACATTGAACAATCTTCATGACTTAAGAATATGACCTAAATTTAGCCTCTGTAAATAAATTGTTAAGGGAATATTTTTAATTCATAAAGAATCCATAACTAAGTTTATTAAGGTCATAATAGATATAAAATAGGTTACTTACAGTTGATCACGACTTATTGTTGATTACTAAAATGATAATTACCATAATTATATGTCTAAAGTGCATGTTGATCTTTTTAAGTTAAGTTGGTTTCTTTTCTTGAGTTCAAATATGAACATACCCTTAGTTTTCCGTTTAAGGTTGAATACAATGAGTATATTACTGAATAAGTAAACCATTCATTGTATTCAATCTTAAATTGTTCAAGTTGGATAGTTTGAGACTAAAGTTTTTTTATTCAGTGGTTAACAATTTCTTCTTAAATCTTGTAAATTATACATGATGAAATTTTGGTTTAGTTCATTTTGCATTGTCTCTAAGCACATGCTTGATTATGATAAATGAAACCACAGTCAAGTTATGTACTTGGAGACTGATGTGAAATGCTGCCGAAATTTCACCAAGTATGATATTTAAGATTTTAAATGTCTATTAATCAATGAATAAAAAACTTTTTTCTCAAATGAGATATAGCCTTACTAATAGTGAGGAAAATGAATTACTAATTATGAGTGACAATGTTAATCCTAAATCATGTGTCTATGATTCTTGTATAGTATGAATCATAGTTGGGTAAATGTTAAACGAACGAGTGATGAGTACGAGAATGGGGTCGAAGAGTTTTTGAATTTTGTGCAAACAAATCTACCTCAGAATAATGGACGGTTTTACTATTTGTGTGTTAATTGTCTAAATGAGAGACGGTTGGTTGTTGATTAAATTAGAGAGCATGTTCTTTGTGATGAGTTCTACAAAAGTTGTACAAGATGGATATGACATGGTGAATTATTAGGCATGCCAAGTGTGTTACATACGGTGGAGGTTGATATAGATATGGAAGATCCAGCAGAGGATATGATTCGTGATATAGGACATGCGTCGTTTGAGCGAGCAAATATGTATGGTAACTTTTCTATTAATTGGACCGAAGAAACCTTTGTATCCAGGATGCACTATGTTTACACGATTATTAGTAGTATTAAGATTATTCAATTTGAAGGGAAGAAACAAGTGGAGAGATAAAAGTCACAGAATTACCTGAACTATTGGTAGAGATGCTTCCGGAAGGTAATACATTACCAAAGCGTAATTATGAGATAAAGAAGATGTTGTGTTTGATGGGTATGCAATATAAGAAATACATGTCTATCCCAATGATTGCATACTATACAGAAATGAGTTAGTTATTTATTTGATTATATCATCTTTCTATGTTTATTTTTTAACTTATTTTAAAATGTTTATTACTTCTTACATATTTAGTACAATTTTTAATATATTTTTTTTTCTGCTTTCAACAAGTACATGACTGACGTGTCTAAGAACCCTTCTTATTTTAAAATTTTTAAAATTATAATACATTTGATATAATTTTAAGTTATTTCTTTTGTAAATTTAGATTTGATAATAAATAATGATGTATTTAGTTTAAATATATAGATTCTGTGATTTCTGTATTGTCTGTCTGATCATTCTGTTTATGTATGCAGGTATTGTGAATAAATAATATAATAGCATGACTAAACAAAACGAACATTAAAAAAAACTGGACTTTCTATATCAGTTAAGATTATACCACTTTTTACATCGGTTTTACCCACAATCAATGTAGAAAATAGGCTTTCAACATCGGTTCTATAACATCAATGTAAAAAGTCTTATTTTCTATATCTTCCGTTTCAATATTGCTCAAATAATCGATGTAAAAAATCTATAACAAGTGATATAAAAAGCTCATTTTCAACTAGTGCATAACTGTTTGAAATAAATTATTAATCATTATTTAAATTTTAAATTAATTTTTATTTGATTATTGAAAATTTTTATTTAAAAAACTGTTACGGCCTTATTTTTTATCATTATAATTTTTAATTACTAAATTTTACAATTTTAATTTCTAATCGTTGATTTTGAGAATATTTGATCATTAAAATTTTATCATAATTTTTTATTTTAAAAATTGTTACAGCCTTATTTTTTATCATTATAATGAATTTAATTTCAAAAAATTGGTTGTATTGAAGAGAAGATCTCCTACTTTTTCAATAAATTTTATTTTTAGATTCAACGGATTGTTGTGTTTAAAAAATTATATTATAATCGTACAAATATCTAAAGATGATGCTATCACACATATCACATTATGATAAGAAAATATGTAAATATGAGTAAAAAAATAAGGTTAAATAATTGTAAAAATTAACCGTTGACATTATGATTAAATACATCTGTGTATAATATTATATTTGCAGTTTTGAATGCAAAATCAGCTAAAACATCTTGGTATTGTATCTGGTTTTGTAATCAGCACCTTATGGTTTCACAGGAATGATATTGCCTTTAAAAATGCTAAGTTGGTCATAGATAGCATTCTGGACTTATCAAATGTTAGATCATGGTTATGGATTAGTGAAAATATGCAGGGAAATTGTATCTCTTTAGTAGACTTGAATAGGAGACTAATTATGATGTCATTGAAAAGCTTGTGATTTTGTAACTATATCTTTTGGGTTGGGATATCCTTTATACCCTCTAATAATTTTTTATTATTAATTTTTCAATTGATCGTTATAACTTCTTAATTACTTTATTCCCTGAAATGAAGAGTAATATGCTACTTATACAATAAATTGTTATGATAATTTTAAACACTTTTTATTTCTCTTTTTTTATCACACCACTTATCTCATTTTTTTTCTCCTCTCTACAAATTATTATATAAATTTGATTACTCTAAAGTAAATCCCTTACTTTAAAAAAGTTAAAGAAAAAAAAAGTAAAAGAAAATTACCTGTAAAATGAGCCAAACAGAACAGGCAAAGCAGGATCCAAAGAGAAATAGCCAACCCAGGAACCAGTTCTCATCTCCTGAACTCATGATGGATTGTGATGGCAGGTTCTGTGCATTTAGTAGCTTTGGACCTTTCAACAAAGCCATAGTAATTGCTCCACTCACACATATTAATGTCCCTACTATCTTGGCTAATGATCTCAAACTTCTAATATTCACTTTCTCCATTCTAATCAATTTCAGAGAGAAAGAAAGAAACATATTTGAATTTTAATTAATACAACATTCTAAGCTTATGTGTAAGGATTTGCAAACAAGTTGACTTGAGTTTTAGGCTTTAATTACCTTGCACAAGCTGCTATTGCAAATGTGACAGCAGGCACAAGATTGGCCACTGCACTTGCCATTGAAGCAGATACCAGATATATACCCTCATAATATAAGTTTTGATTCAATGTAATACTGCAACATTTTCCAATACCGCCAACACCAAACACTAATTAGTCCCATCCTTAAAAACCCATTTTACTAAATCTAAAACAAAACCTACCTTTATGATGTATGGATTCTTCAAAATACAGTTATAAGGGATTACTGTCATGACTTAAATTAACAGAATAACTTTATTTAAAATACATCAAAAATGTGTTATGCTAACATGCTTCTTCTAAAAGATAAGTAGATATATATTGATACTTGTGATTACTAATATATACCCACTAATTTTTTTTGGGGAAAGAATATATATATAAATATGAACAAGTTATAAGTTTAACAAGTTTAATTTTCTTAAAATACATCCAAAAATTTAAAATCTTAAAACGAGAGATAGGTGTATATTAGCAAACTCCTTTTGCATAAATTTATGTAGAAGTTAAGGATCAATAGTAATATAGATGATGGTAAACCAAAGTAAATATCAGTTAAATTATAAAAATAATAATAATAATAAAATATAAGCAATTTATAAAAATAAGTATCCTTTACAATTTGATATATCCTTATCATGTTTATGTTTATGTACCATTTCATATTTCATCACATCCAATATTCATATCCATATGGATGCAATATAGATCTAAAAGTTGGAGAATAAAACAAACCCAACAAGTGTGGTCAAGAATATCAACGAAAAACTCCTTAAATTTAAGTAATACGAGCCAGAATTTTTCCTGTAAAAGGAAACAAACAACTGATAGTTAAACACAAACATAAGAAGTATTAAACAGGCATGTTGAGTTAAATAATCTCTTAGATGGAACTGAATCATCTAAAGAAAGAAAAGCAAAGAATGATAATGTGTTGAGTACCCAAAGAAATAAGCTATAGGAGCAATCACAATGGTTGCCAAAGCATGACGGTATACTACAAACACCCTTGGATTCATTTCCTGCAAGAAAAGAGTTCTTGTGCCAAGATTAATGGCTGCATAAGTAAATTCAATCAACAACATAGCCATTGCTGGAAGGTAGTAATCTAAGCCTCCCATCATAGCTTCCCAAAATTAGAAGCTAATGAAAATGGGAAATCATGAACTATGTGTGCAGAAAGTAGACTCAGCCATTGCTTAGGGGGCTTATATACACAGCTTGTAGTTACTATTATATATGTGAAAACAGATAGTTGGGAATTTTTACCCCCGGGTATCACATGCATAATATATATATATATATATATATATATATATATATATATATATATATATATAACACTAGCTAGAGTCCCCACTCTTTGATAATGAGATCTTTTCCTTCATTTGCATCACCATTAAGAAAATATATCCTTTTTATTGTTTTAAATTCTATTAATTTCTTATTTATACTGCCCTTTCATATCATCAATTCTTCATTTTTTTATTTTTATTTTCGAATTTACAAATTCTGTATTGTAAGTGGTACTTTTTTTTCTTTCAAATTTTGAATAAAATTGAGTATCATATCTAAATTGATTTGTAAACACTTACAACAATTTACATTAATTACCTTTAACCTAATTTTTTGAAAAGAAAATTGTACATTAAATGAGCTATATTTAAAAATTTTGTATACTAAAAATGTTAACCAAAAACTGGAAAATCAAATTTAGTTTGGATTGTATTATCATTTTAAATCAAATTAATCAGATTATATTACAGAAAAATTATTAAATTGGATTAAGAACCCACAATTGCATTTTTTTATCATCCTAAATACCTCTTTCCTTTGGTTCTAATTATTAAATTAATTTTTAAGTAAACAACAATTTTTAGCTTTTAAAAAATTTGAGATCAGTCATATTAATTTATGAAAATTAAAATTTTGATCCCTTAAAATTGAACATGTCAATTAAACTTAGTTTTTCTTAAGGACTAAATTAATATTAAAAAATTAAATTAAATGACCTTTTTACCCTTTTCGAATGAGTGTATAAATTTTTCTCTTTCATATACTAAGGTGAGCAACTTTATCTTCTAGGATGAAAATGGTAGTTCAATCATTTTCTTTTTCCTGAGAATCATTCAATATGCTAAAAGTTGCCTCCTTGTTAGTTTAACGTTCCAAGGATCTGTTTTTTTTTTTTTTTTACTTCGGATCAACACATATAAATTCACAATTTATTATCTAATATGTAACTTTTTCGGTTTAAATTAATCAAATCCCACTTTTTAACTGATAAAGTTTAGTTATTAAAAAAATTATTGAAAAAAGATAAAACTTTTAATTTTTTTTGAACGAGATTTCTTTGTTGAAAAAAAAAAGTCTTGACATTGTACATTTTTAGATAGTTACACTTATAAAAAGCAAAAATATACTTTTTTAAAACAATTTTTCTCATAACAATTCTTTTATGAAATTATTTTACGAATGTTCTAAAAATATTGGTTAAAACATTAATAAATAAAAATATTTATATCTTTCTTTAAAAGATTTTATTAATGAGTTCTCTAAAAATATTGTTTAAAAATTAATAAATAAAAAGTTATAAACCGAGAAGAATAGACTTCACTAGAAGTGATACTCAAGCTTGCAAAACAATATGTCTAATTATAATAAATATAAGTTTTTATTAAAAATTATAATAAAATTGTATTAAAAATCAGAATAAATATTGCATTAATAATATTTTATACAAATTTTATTTTTAACTTTTTAATCAATGAGATAGTTCTCTTTATGAAAAATTCAATTTTACATTAAGATGGCGACTGTCATGAAAATGAAAATATAATATGCAAATGTGATTGTTGAGTGGATATTTTATATCTGTTTGACTATATATATATCATTTCCAGAATCTTATATTAATTATTGAAACCTATCGTCACGAAAGTGGAAGAAATTGTAAAAGTAGGGAAACACAGGCTTGAAGTGCAAAATAAGAAAACCCTTATAAACTTCGCCAGCTGCACCGACACGTTTCGTGCTAACATGAATTCTGATACATTTAAATTTACATAACTTTTATGCCGATGCATACAGGGATGTATTACTTCACCTTAAACTTTAAATATTTAGATTTAATCTATTTAAATATTTTGACTCCAAATCTATTATAAATACTTTTTACTGTGAAAATCTAGATTTTTTATGACTTTGGAGATCTTCGAATAACCTATTTAAAAACGTGTGATATAAATAAATAAATAAAGCTATATAGAAATAATTAGAAACATCTAAAAAATTTAATATATTAAAATAAATAATATATATTTATATTTTATATATTAATATTTATATATTATACTATATTTTAAATTTTTTATTTTTTATTTAAAAAATTTATCATTCGTTAGATCAGAAATATAAATAGATTAATAGTATTATTTATATGTACCACTGATTATATATATATATATATATATATATATATTATTTCTTGTATATTATATATTATATATCTTCTATTCTATATTATATATTAAAAAATATAAAATTAAAACAAGGTTATAGATTTAAGTAGGTTCTAAATAAATAAACAGATTTTTTTACAAATTTAAATTTAACTTTATTTAATTTTTTTAAAAAAACTTAAATCTATTTATTTATTAACAACGTCAAAGTTAAATCAGCATTTAATTTAAGTAGACCAAATTATAAATTCTTGTCGTATAACGTGATTCATTTCCACCTTAATACATATAAATATTCAAAGTCATTGTTAAAAAACGTTGAATAAATCATTCTTAACATTCACTATAAAAAAATTGACAATTTTGGACTTGATATCAATTTTTAATATTTGCCCTTATTATTATTATTAATACCGATCTTTAATAAATACCAAAATTGAAGAACAATTATAACAACAGCTGAAATAATACTGACCATTTATAATTATCGCAAATATTATTACTAATATATTTTAAAAATTAATAATTTATAGATGTCATAATTTTTTTTAACTGTTGATAGAAGTACTAAAAATGATAGATACATTTACTCAGTTCTAAAAATACGTAAACAAAAGCGTCACAATCTTTATTTATATCTTAAAATCCCACACAACTTTCTTGTTGAAAATAGCTCAGTTTAAGGAGCAACGTGGTAGAGGCTATTGGCAAAGGATGAAAAGGCTTTTGTTCACAAAAATTAACTTGCCAAAAAGTGAACTGGGCCACAATCTTCTGAATTAAATAATGTTCCAGGGATATTATAATTGCTTACAAATGGATCTTTCTAATTAGCGTGTACTCAAGAAACCTAAATTTGAGTAAGAGGCTTCTATGAATAAATTAATGGATTAACCAGGATTTTATATCACATGGGTGTATTAATCAAATAGTTTAGATGACTAAAGATTAATTGTTGAAAACCGAAGCAATCCATGTCCATATGACTTCATTGAGATGTTGACTTTGTCATATATACATAATACATTACAATTGAAAGAAATTTGGAGAGTGGTTATGTACATTATTTTAGAGCAATTTAAACTCTTCTCTAATATGTTGCTATTTAAGTTATGTTGTGTTTAGAGAACGATTCTTTTAAATAACACTTTAATAAATATTATTTTAAATTATATTTAAAGAGTAGTTATTGAATCGTTTATTAAGTTTTTTTATTTTTAAAATACTATATACTGGGAGAGCATGTCAGTAATAAAAAAATTATATTAATTATTTTTTATATTAATTATTTAAACAATATAAAAATTGACATTATAAAAAATTAGACTTTTTTTTGTTGGATATATAATTGATGTATAAAAATAGTTTTCCGCATAGTTGTTTTTTAAAATTAACGTAGAAAAATATATTTTTTATATTGATTATTTATATAAAGAATGTAAAATGTATAATTTTTTATGTCGATTGTGATATTAATTAATATAGAACATCTTTTTACATTGATTATATTGTCTATTGATATAAAAAATCTGAATTTCTACGCCAGTTAATAACACAATTGATGTAAAGAATATTTTTTACAGTGGTTATTGTCACATTCACTTCATTGTAGAAAGTAGTTTTTTTTTATAAAATAAGAATTAAATTTGGTACAATCCTAAAATCAAAACATGTTATATATAAGGATAAAAAATTATAATATTTATTTCTATCTATTTTTCTACACATCTTAGGTTATATATTTTCCTTTATCAAATATTTAGTTTATTATCTTTGAATATTATCAATCTTATCTTCAGATAGACGATTTAGATTATTAAATCTATGCATAGTTAAATTTAAGAATTAATATCATTTTAACAGGTAGAGAGGAACTTGTATAGACTTACTAAGATGTTATAACTTTAATTATTTATGTCCATGAATCAACAACACTAGACAATGTTAAGCATATGACTCAACTACATAATATAATAAATTAAACAAATAAATTTTTATATTAAAGTACTTACACATGAAACAATTCATGTGAGTTTTTTTTATGACTATTTAATGTTTTTCCTTTAGTATGTTGCATGTATTTATTGCTCTATGATAGATAAAATAATTAATTAGAAGATATCTTTATTGTATAAAGACATATCATGGATCAAATGATATAAACTTACAAATCAATATATTCTTTGATTTATTTCTTTAGTTTATTCCATGCAAAGTATAGAAAGACAACAACATTTTGAACAGGACAAATAATGATTAATTGTTAATCAGATTTGTAAAGTTTGGTTAAGAATTAAAAATACTTCTTTTTTATTTTCAACGAAATTCACTTGGAGATGTTAACTTACGAATGAAAAGATGGTATCAAGTAACATTGTTTCTTCCTGCAGCCTACTATGAATGGTTGCTTAAATCTCGATAAACTTATTTAAGCTTTTTTGATATGTAGGGGGTCAATAAATCCATAGATGTGATCGCTCCCTCTTTGGACAAAAAGACGATCGATATACTTAAGTAATTTGAAGAAATATGAGTTTGATACTTAATTAAAGTGATATAGGTTTAGAAATATATTTACATCATCCATAGTTGTATCACTGATATGCATCATAGATCGTTACCTACTATGAGCTCCATAATATCCTTCTTAGCAATATAGAAGGGGACTGAAGTGGACTTATCTATGACATCTGCTTCAAGATTAGTTAGAAAGGATAGCTTCCTAAGCTTAAGGTAATTCCAAACACATATGCGATCAAATCAAGTTTAAGTTTCTTTGGTTTGGATATAACATCCTTTTTAACAATAACCTCGAGTTCCTAAACAATATACCATAAACATTAGTAACCATGATATTTAAATCAAGTAATAACATATAGAGTGAAAAATTAATACATTACCTTTAATCCACTGCACAAGTGTTTTGAACTATAAAATAAAATGATTTGGAGTTTGTCCTACTATTTGAACCTCCTTAGTAGGTACAGAGATAGGAGCATTGAACCTTTAACTTGTTCAACCATTATCCTTTCTTTATCATCATCAATTTTCACTTGTATTGTTGAGCCCAAGTTGTATACTTTCCCAACCACAACTACATGGAAAGGATTCTTTACATAGAACTCATGGTCATCTGCAATCTGTAGAAGTTACTCTTTTGGTAGGTTTGAATCATCCATTACATTACTTCCTTTATGCTCACACTTTTAGAAGAAGACTCAATGGAACTTGTATATTTTTCTAGAAAAATCCTAGAGATGCCAACTCTTGTCTACGTTTTTGCCTAATTTCCTCTCTAAGTTTTTTAGCAAGCTTCTCACTAATCTTCCTTATCATATCTTCTTCGATGGTCTCCAATTACTCTCCAGGCACAGTTTCTTTTTCATGAACTAGTCTAACAAAAGGAGAACCAAAATAGGATCATATCCCCAGGCCCATGTCCAATAGCATGGACATGACTTGAATGCTCTGGTTTAGGATATCATTTGTGCAATGGCCACAAAGGTTCCGTAGGGCTTTCTTCAACCAGAGAATATTATAAAATATATGAATTAGAATGTTAACAATATGTTATTCAAGATTAGAATTAGAAATATAATTTTTGAATTAATTACTTACAATCTTCTCAACTACAACTGACGATAGGTTAGAGGTATACTTTTTTGAAGGACTTTGTTGTGCTTTCTTCCATTTCTCATGGTGACTGGGTGGAAATGGGGGAGAATGTATAACAAATGAGTTTAGCTCAGAGGATGCTTGATGTTCTCTCTACTTTTGCTACATAATCTTTGCCTCTAGTAACTCATAGCCACTATGAGATAATCTATGGGGGTGGAGGTTCTTTGCCATAAATCCTTATCTCTTTTTTCTTCTCTCATATTTTGGTATGTAAAATTAATTAAAAAATTTATTTATGAAGTCAATTAATATGATATATAAACTAAGGTAAATTAACTTACAAGAAAGAAAGGATCTTGTCTACTTTGAACAAATCTTTGACATATCTCATAATAAAAAAATTGATATTCCTCACATGGAGAAACATCTTTCAGTGATCCATATATATATTTACTTGTAAGATGTGTCTTGAACCCTTTCCAATGTTCACTTGCAAACAAAATTCATTTCCTATTGAGCAAGTCGAGGTTGGGTACATCATGATTAAGATACATGACATAATAAATATGAGTTAGTAAATGAAAACCATGTTTATTACATGAATAGTTAAAAACTCAAGTGCTAAATGTATTATGATGGTTTTCCAAATTTTCTCCTTACTATGGAGCTTTACATTATCTCAATCTTTCTTAAGGATATAATGGCTTTACTACATCTAAGGAAGGCTACATAGCTCTTGAACTTTGTTCTCTTTGGCCTTAACGGATTTCAAGTCCTCTAATCAAAATCTATTAGAATCATTTGATCACCACTTTGGTTGAGGGTTAACTCTCTTAACCGTGTGACTCGTCTTCCCATCTTTTGTCGAGATTGGCTATCATATCCACTTTGTGAAGGAGAGTTCTCAAATAGATCAATCATGTCCTTATTTAAAAATTATCAATGGTTGACAAATTACAATTTGTAAAGATAGAATTCCACACAATCTCACAATTTATAGCTATTAGGTGTGTTGTTATTTTGGAAAGACAAAACTTCAACATGTAAGATATGACTAGCCTAGTTTAATGTCTCTAAATTTTGTATGGTTAAACATTGCCCAAATTCAAAACAAAAATGGCATATGCCAAGATATATAACCACTTCTTAATCCCAAAAGAAATGAAAATCAAGCAATGTTATACTGCACCAACAACAACAACTAGCAAAGTAAACCACCAAAATACATACAACAATAAAACCTAAACTGCACATTGAAAACTATACAAAATTTAACCATCAAAATACCTCAAAAACAAACAATGCTAAAACAAATGTTGTGGAAAAAATGGTGAAGCCCACTGTGAACACAAAATGGTGGGGATAAGGCACAAGAGACCACAACAAACACTACACCAGGCATAAACCATAATGAGAATAATGACATTGGTGAAATTAAGAGAAAGAAGGACGAAAACAAATGTGACCCAACCTGTGTTCACAATTCAGAGCAAGAAAAATGGTGAAAAAGATGTTTCTCCCCGAAACACAAAGAGACTAATGTGACAAGATTTGATGAATGAAAACGAACTTAGAAACCAAACTCTAGTAGAGATTTCTCCTGGATAATGGAGGGAGAAGCATGAAAAATAACAACATAAGAGAAAAATAAAAATGTAGGTACTAGAATGGAGCGAGGAAGACTACCTATCTATAAAAATAAAACTTTCTACATCAATTCTAAAAATAACCAATGTAGAATGCACTTTTTACATCGGTTAAAGATTATAATCGATGTAAAATATTTACTTTCTACATTGGTTGAAAAAGCAATCGCTGTAAAAAAGTATATTCTATATCGGTTATCTTTCAACCGATGTAAAAAGATTTTTTTACATCGTTTACCTTTTGAATTGATGTAGTATGTAAAAGATTTATTTATAAAAATATCACTGTATTTCTACATCGGTTTGCACTTTTTACATCGGTTAAAGATTATAATCGATGTAAAATATTTACTTTCTACATTGGTTGAAAAAGCAATCGCTGTAAAAAAGTATATTCTATATCGGTTATCTTTCAACCGATGTAAAAAGATTTTTTTACATCGTTTACCTTTTGAATTGATGTAGTATGTAAAAGATTTATTTATAAAAATATCACTGTATTTCTACATCGGTTGTGGAATAACTGAAGTTAAATCCTGTTATTAAAAACTATTTTCCACTAGTAACGATTAGGATACCACTTTCCAAAGTATATTTTTTATTATTTTAAATATTGATGGAAAAATTTTTTTATCTAGGTTTTTCAACTTTCAAAATACCTGATAGATACAATATATTAATGTAGCTTATAAATAAAATTAATCAAATTTACATAATACATCAAGGATCAAATACATTTTCAGTTCTTCAAAAATAATCAAATTTTGATTTTCATTCCCTTAATTTTAAAATTATTGGTTTAGGTCCCTCATTTTCTAAAAAATCTTGATTATGGTCCTTCATGTAAACTCAAGTTACATTAAATTAAAATAGATTAACCATAATTAGAGGACTATAATGAAGATATTTCATAAAATGATTGAAATTTCCTCTAGCAATGATTAATCCAACTTAATTTAATCTTACTTGAGTTAGCTTCAGGAACCATAATCAATGTATTTCATAAAATGAGGGACCTAAATCAAATGTTATAAAATTGAGGGAAAAATAAAATTTAATTATTTTAGAGGAACTAAAAATTATTTAACCCATATATTAATTATATTACATAAAATTACATCATCTATATTACATGTTATGAAAGAATAAACCAATTACAATAATTATTAAGTCTTGTGTGATGTAAAACTCTTGATCATGATCCCATTTTTTAGTAGCCCCACATTAAGGCCCCAATTTTTTCTTCTTATCATCCTTATGCGACTTCTTGCAATGTCTTGCAACATTTGTGAAAATGGTGGCAAAAGGTGTTCTGTATATGGATGGATATAAAGTGTTGGCTCATCAGTCAAATATTCAAGTATCATTCATAGATGAATGTTCTTTGTAAGTGGGTGTCCTGCTGGTTGTGATCTTGAGATGTATCACGTCATTCTTATTTTATATACGTGATTATGCAAACACCTCAAAAATATGAATGAGCTATTGAGAAATATCATACTGACTTTTATTAAGCATTGTTGCTTCTGATTCCTCGGGTGAACATGTGACAGTTGAATATAATGTTTGTTTGAGTGAAGACACTGATGATTTGTTAGAAGAAGATATAGGGCATGCCTCACTCCACATATTTCTTTCATTGGAACAAATGTAGAGTGGGGCATGCCTCACATATTTTTCTTCTAACAAATCATTAATGTCTTCACCCAAACAAACATTATTTTCAATTGTCACATGTTTATCCAAGGAACAAGAAGCAACAATGCTTGATAAAGAGTCGATATGACATTCCTTAGCAGCTCGTTCACTATATTTTTTATGAACCTTTCCAAAATTTTATCTGAATTTTTTTTTTCACCAAAATAAGAATGACTCGATACATCTTATGACTACAACTAGAAAGAAAACCCCTTAAAAAGAGCTTTGAATGTGGTGTGAATGGTGCTTGGGATATGAAACACGCTAGATCTAAAATTCAGAAACTATGGTTTCACCAACAGAAATATAAGAACACCACACCACAACAAATGTTGAATAGTGACATTAGTCAATATATACATGTCTTGACCATGTAACAAAATTTTGAGTCAACACTAAATCCCATCTCCAAGAGGCTAGGAAATATATTAATCAACCACATTGGACCAAAAAAAATTTAAGATATAGGTTTACTATAACTAAAAATCACCAAAAACTAAAAAAAGGTAAGCATGAAAATATCAATAGACCATATTGCAAATCAATCAACAGAGAACCAACAGTTAGATATATCAGTAAACAACTATATACCATCTGAAACATTAGTAATTAGTTATTCTCTTAATAATGAATGGTCAAAAACTTTATTCTACATATTTAACTTTCCATTTCTACAATTTATTGATATGGTAAGGTAATAATAATGATTAGAAATTAATTTTAAATATTTAAATGAATTATATTTTATAAAAAAGGAAAAAAGTAAAGATATTAATATTTTTCAATTATAATTTCATACTCTACATCCTTATAAAGATCATTTACAAATTTTTTTTCAAATAGAAAACCATAAATTTCATGTGTATAAAGATATTGAAACTTATGCATTTCCTTCAAAACATTAAAGTAAGTCTCCTTGTATGATTTTGGTATTTTGGACCAACTATCAAAGTTAATAAGAACATTTCTTGAATTAGTGACAACACAACCCCAAGTACTAGAAAGAAGTCTAGTTACTTCTCCGATGTCTTACTTTAGCCTCTCAAATAAGAGTGTGTTGACTATGAGACATTTCTAATACAATGCATCATGTTTTGTAAATTAAACATTTATCATATTTTCTTATTCATCTATTAAAATAAAACATAATTAGCTAGAGAAAAATACAATAATAAAATTAAACAAAACCGGTAACTTATCCATACTTAATTAGCCTCATGTCCTAAATGTGGTTATTAAATAGGAGGCGTGACTACAAGCTAGCAAAAAAGTATTAGTCATATATAACTTGAGTGATATAAATAATAGCCATAAGTGAAATAAAGTGTAAATTGATAAGTAGATATATTACCACAAAATACATCAATTCATGATATTTCCTTTAATTGCCTAGATATATTTTCATTTCACTAAAGTTATTATTCAACATGGCTTAGTGATAAATGTCAAGTATGACATTTTTATTAGTGATATTTGAGAAAAATAAATAATATTTTTACAAGATAATTAAATATAATTCATAAATGACTCAAATTCTTGATGCTTTAAGGAAATTTTAGTAGTATAGTTTCTTTTTAGAGTGGTGTGATTATTTCTTCAAACTTTTAGTGTGTTATACCATTGGTTAATCATATTTTGCAAATTTGAAGGATTAAAGTGAAAGATTCATCAAGTTCCATGGAGATTTTCATGATTTCTTCTTCTTTTTTTGTTTTCTTTATTTTTATTATGTGTTACTAGATTTTTAGTTAAGAAAAGAGGAATTGCATTCTTAACCTTCTTGTAATATAAATTATTACTTTTAATTCAAGTTTGTTTTCTTTAAATTAATTATTCCTTTTTGTTTTTATTGCCTATATGAATTAGCCACTTATAGTTAATTTTATATTATTATTCACAATTGAAAAATTAGAGCAGGAATTGAAATAGAGATTAAGAACATAATTGAAAATACTTTAGGAATAAAGATCAACAATTATGAGATCTTAAGAGTTTTAAAATCCATTATTTTCTCTAATTAAAATTTTTAAGGAATTGAGGTATCGAATTTGGGAAAAAAAGGTTGTTGAATCAAGGAATTAAACTTTAATTATTATAATAAATTTTATTTTGAATTATACTTTTAACATGTAAATTAAAGTGACAATTTAGGTTACTTAGGTGAAGGTTCGGTGAAATCTAAGGCTAATATTTTGTTATATTGATTATTTACCTTATATTTGTTGTGTTGATTGCATTTTAAATCTTAAGAATTAAATTCTAGATTTTCTATAAAATAGTTACTTAATAGTGGTTATATGAATTTCATTCTTGTTGCTTTAGTTCATTCTTGATATTTACTTGTTAGATATAGAATTTATAATTCATAGTAAATGTCAATTTTTCCATAAAGGATTGACAGTTGCGTGGCCAAAGCGTCTATTGGCAGCGTTGCCAACGTGTCCATCCTCATGTAGTGTGGCTATTCAGCAGGATGTTTCATAGCTTCAAACACATTGAATGTTACCTTTTCATCCTACACTCTCAGCATCAGTTGCCCTTGCTGCGCATCAATAAGTGCTCGTCCTGTAGTAAGGAATGGTCTTCCTAGGATCAATAGAATTTCAACATCTTCCTCCATGTCCAGCACCACAACATTTGCTGTGAATATGAATCTATCCATCTTCACCAAGAGGTCTTCCACCACACCATATGGGTATTTGATTGATGTATCGGCTAGTTGGAGACACATCATGATAGGCTTCACCTCCTTTATTTCTAGTTTTTTCATTGTGGAAAGAGGCATCAAGTTGATACTAGCCCCTAAGTCGCATAATGCTTTGCCAATCTGAAAATTTCCAATGGTGCAGGGAATTGCAAAAGAACCTGGATCCTTTAGCTTTTGAGGGAGTTTCCTTTGAATGATGACACTGCACTCTTCCGTGAGAGCTTCAATTTCATCCTCTTTGAGCTTCCTCTTCTTGGACAACAACTCCTTCCTGAATTTCGCGTAGGAGGGCATTTCTTCCAGTGCTTCAGCTAGTGGGATGTTAATCTGCAGTTTCCTGAATATATACAAGAATTTAGAAAATTTCCTCTCCTCCTGTTGTTTTTTTTAGTCTTTGAGGAAATGGAACATTTGGCGTTGCCAACGTAGCTTTTTCCCTGTTGGCCACAACTTCTTCAAATAATTGCTTTTTGCTTTTTCTCACTGGCCTTTCATGGAATTCCCTCTTCTGCTCTTCCTTCGTTGCTGATTGCGGATTAGCTGTTGGGTCTCCTCCAGATTGCATTTCTGTTCCAGTTTTTTAGGTCTGTTCCATTGGGTCAGCAGCACACTGTGCCTGGGCAGCTGCATTGTCTCCTGTCTTTTTAAGTTTTAGTGGCAGGGGCTCTATCACCTTTCCAGTCCATGTTGTGATGGCGTTGCATTGCTCCTTGGGGTTCACTGTAGTGTTACTGGGAAAACTTCTTGCATTCCTTTCTGTGAGTTGTTTGGACAACTGGCCCACATGATTTTCCAGATTCTTGATGGATGCTTGAGTGGATTGCATGAACTGGCTGAGTATGTTCCCCAGCTCTGCAGAGTTGTCCTATGGCTGGTTTGCTTGCTGTTTAGTAGGTTGTTGTTGCGCATACTGCCCATTTCTCCTAGGGTTGTTCTCATTCCTGAAACTAGAATTATAAGAGTTAGAATAAGGAGGATACTTAGGCCTTTATGGCTAACCCATATAGTGCACTTGCTCTTGCCTGGATGTTCCTGTTACGTCTGTGTCACAGCATCCGTTTTCATGTTCTCCCCCACAAAAATCACATTTCAGGGCTTGTACTTGCTGAGGGGTTCCCACGTTGAAAACCTGCAACTGTTTTGTCAAAGCTTCTAGCTGCTGTGAGATCAACTTATTCTAAGCAAGTATTACAGTTTGCGTGTCCAACTCCAGAACACCCCTCTTGGGTACGTTTCTGTCATTCGGTGATTGGTACCCGTTGCAAGCCATTATATCAATCAGCTCCATGGCCTCCTCTGCAGTTTTGGTATTTAGAGATCCTCCTGCTAAGGCATCTATGATGAGTCTTGTGGCTGGCTTGACTCCAATGTAAAAAATGTGAACTTGATGAACATCGGAGGAGCCATGGTGTGGACACTTCCGCAAAAGTTCCTTAAATCGCTCCCAAGCCTCAAAGAGCGACTCTCCTTCCTTCTAGTCGAAACAAGAAATCTCTCCTCTCAGCTCGTTGTATTTAGAGGGTGGGAAATATTTCATGAGGAATTTGGATACCAATTCCTCCTAGGTGGTGATGCTCCCTCTTGGTTGGGTTTGCAACCAATACTTGACACAGTCTCTTAAAGAGAACAGGAAGAGCCTCAATCTGATTACTTCTTCAGAAATGCCATTCATCTTGATTGTGTCACATATTTGGAGAAAGCTTGAAAGATGGAGGTTTAGATCCACCACTTCATTGCCCCCAAACTGGTCTTGTTGTACTAGATGGAGTGGTACTGGTTTGATTTCAAAATTGTTGGCAGCAATGGGTGGTCTCACGATACTAGCGCTGCACCCTGCAGAATTTGGGACAACGTACTCTCCCAACGTGATTCTCCTGTTAAGTTGATGTTCCTCCATGATAGAATGGTGTACAGGGTTATATTCGCTAGTCCCTTGCAGTCTCTGTTGCTCTTGTTGTGCTTTTCGTAATCTTGTTTCCTTTCAGTTTCTTCTTGCGAGCTTTTCAATCTCAGGTTCAAAGATCAATTCATGTTCTTCTTCACCTCGCATAAACAAAAGTACACAAGATTAAACTGAAGGGAAAAGTCAGTATGCAAACAGAGTCAGAAAATCAAACAAAATTGCTCAATCTAGTGGCATTCATAGTACTCTTCAATATTGAAAAACAAATCCCCGACAACGGCGCCAAAAACTTGTTGGTGTAAAACTGTATAAAGGCAAGTGCACCTTATCGTTTTACAGAGTAAAGAGTGAGTAAGAGTATCGTCTCCACAGGGATTTAGTTCAAGTATTGAATTCCTACTAGTCCACTAATTGAACTCTGATATGGGAGTTCGTAGGCAATGCGATTTGAGGTGCGTAGGCAACGCTAATAGAAATTAACAAGATTCACAGATTCTGTCACTGATCTGGAACTCTGTTCCAGTTCGTCTAAAACACTTCAAATTGAATTCAAACTATTCAGTACTTAGTAATTGATACGAATGGGTAAGAGATCAATGTACGGAAGGTGTTAGGGTTGGATTTCACCAAAACTTTCCCTATGTAACAGTGGATCATTGCATGCATTCAAGATAGAATACAGTCGAAGATCGAATTCACAATTATTCATTGAAGGTCAATCCCTTGACTTGTCAATTCTTCACTCAAATTAGGAATTCTAATTCCTTAGCAATTCTTAATTTGATGTAAGCCTTAAGTTTGAGAATTCAAACGATCTCACGATCGCAAACCTCTATCCCTAGAGCCCTTACAATTATGTTATTCAATCCCAGTTCCAATTCAAAAACCAATTTCCCAATTGTGAAGAAGAATTTCGGTTCAATCTATAAGTGGCCAAGTCATAGAAGCATTAAGCAAAGAGATGAACAATCGACGTTAAAGGAAAACAATGTTGAACACATGTGATAAGTGTCCAATAAGACACTTATTTGGAACATAATTCAATGTAATTGCAAGTAATTGAAGCATAAAACACCATTAAAACATGAGAAAATGACATAAAACTGAATAACCCATGCACAATCTGGAAAATACAGTTTTAGAGCCTTTTGGATGATAAATTCTCGTAGATTTGATATGTTTTAATTTCTGCAATCTGTTACAGGGTTCCGCGTTGGCAACTCAGTTGGGCCGCGTTGGACACGCTACGCTAAAGACTAGTAGCTATAAAAAGCCCATAACAGAACGAAAATAGGGCATCATTCACTCTATCCACTAATCTATCTCCAGAGCGTAGACCTAGAGGATAGAGCCGCCGTTTCCCCATATGCTGGTTCTATTCTGGGTGAAGGAGGAACCCTAGGATGGAAGACGAAGTGCATCTGCAGTGTGCTGTCATGATCATGACTTTCTCTTTTTCCTCTATTTTCTTCTTCTTCATTATGTGTGACTGAGCCCCTGTTGGGGAAGGATGAATCCTTAACTGATCTTATGTAACCTAGATTTTGCATTTATTTAAGATTGTTTTCCTTTAACGTTGATTATTCATCTCTTTGCTTAATGCTTTTATGACTTGGCCACTTATAAATTGAATCTAAATTCTTCTTTGTAATTGGGAAATTGGTTTAAGAACTGGAACTGGGATTGAATAACACAATTGTGAAGGCTCTAGGGATAGAGGTTTGCAATTGTGAGATCGTTTGAATTCTTGAACTTAAGGCTCACGTCAAATTAGGCATTGTTAAGGGATTAGGATTCCTAATTTGAATGAAGAATTGATGAGTCAAGGGATTTACCTTCAATCAATAATTGTGAATTCGATCTTCAACCACATTTTATTGTGAATATACGTAATGATCAAAGGTTACATAGGGGAAGTTTTGGTGAAATCCAACCCTAACATCTTCCATAATTTGAATTCTTACACATTTATATCAGTTGTTGAGTGTTTAATAGTTTAGATATTATTTTGAAGTATTCTTTGCGTACTGGACAGAGTTCCAGATTTGTGACAGATTCTGTGAATTCTTGTTGATTTCTATTTGCGTTGCCTACGCGCTTAAATTTGCGTTGCCTACGTGACCCCATAACTGAGTTCAATTAGTGGACTAGTAGGAATTCAGTATTTGAACCAAATCCTTGTGGAGACGATACTCTACTCATTCTTTACTTCATAAAACGATAAGGTGCACTTGTCTTCATACGTTTTTACACCAACAACATGTAACGTATCTGGATTACATAGGATCAGTCAAGGATTCCTCCTTCCCTAACAGCAAACTTGTTACACATAATGATAAAAGAAAGAAAACAAAGAAGGGGATGAAAGTCAAGAGCATAAAGACACACTACGGTTTCCCTTCGTCCTCAACCCTAGGGTTTCTTCCTTCACCTAGAACAGAACCAGCATTTGGGAAAACGACGACTTTCTTCTTTACGTCTGCGTTCTGGAGATAGATCAAAGGATAAAGTGATTGATTATTGACACTTTGTTTTCGTTTTGTTCTAAGCTTTTTTATAGATTCTGCTCTGTACCATCGTGTGTCCAACGCGGTACAGCTGCGTTGCCAACGCGATGCGAATAACAAACAACTTCTTTTCCTTCAAATCTTCATGTGCTCCACATAAGTCTGGTTGTGTTGCTAACGCGGAACCCTATAACAGATTGCAGAATTTAAAACACTTCAGATTCATGAGAGTTTATCACCTAAAGGGTTTTAAAACTGCATTTTTCATATTATGTGTGGGTTATTCAGTTTTACATCATTTTCTCATGTTTTAATGGTGTTTTATGCTTCTATTACTTGCAATTACATTGAATTATGTTCTAGATAAGTGTCTTATTGGATACTTATCACTGATGAAGTCATAAAATAGAAAACAAAAAACAAAGAATTTATTAGTAAACAATAATAAATGACTATAATGTAAATAACGTATCATGATATTCAAAGAAAACCTACTTCTTTATTACATCCTTTTTTATTTTCTTTGTTTCCTTGACATCCTTTAAATGTTCCTATATTGTATGAAATAATAGATCCATCCAGAGAGTAAAGATAAAAATTCATCCCCCATTTATTAAATTTCTATGAAGTAGTGCTTGAGTTGAAAAACTCATTTGAAGCTCTATGACTTATAAGTTAGTCATTCAAATTAGTTCCTAATTTTTTCTTTGGTATTACTAGTTTATATGAGTTTATGATGAGATGAGAACCCCTTTTTGTTCATGTTTTTAATCTGTTAATGTTTTCGTTTGCATCTGTTATGAAATTTTAGTTTTTTTCCTTGATTTGTTAATGTTTAAGGTTTTGCCTATGAAATTCCTTATCCATGTGTCTAATTATGTGATAGAACTAATGGAAGAGTACTGCAAGTTTAAGTTAGATGCAATATTTTTTTCTTGTTAAAAAAATGGGAGTGTTGTTTTTATAGTTGAATGGATTTTACTAATTTTCATGAATGATTTTATTTTAATTTTTGTTCATTTTATTGGCAACCAAATGGGTAAAAATATATTAGGTCGTTAGTAGGTAAGCAAGAAGATTTTTTATTTTCCCAGCATCATCCCTTGCTCTTCATGCTTCTTGTAGTATTTAGTTTAATATAAAACTATTTGTGCCTTACTTTTATAGCCATTGAATATAGGGAGTGGTCGTGTAAGAAAGAACCAAGCTTCAAGAGGGGATGCAAAAGAGAACATTGGGATCTATGGCAAAAAAATAGAGGCAGCAACTTAAATGGTGGTGACGACAGACTCGATAATATCGGCGATGACTTGGGGGCTTTGACAAATTCACCATAGGGAACATGATGACTCTCTTGGGGGCTTTGACCAGTCTAGAAAGGTGTCATTTTTTTCCACATAATATCCCACATGGCATTTAATGATCCACATCTTCATTCAATTGGTAGAAAAAGGGGCCAAGAATTGATTTGAATGACAAATTTATAAGTCAAGAAGTTTCAAATGAGTTTTTTTAACCTAGAAACTAATTTGTAAAAAACTTAATAAGTGGGGGATAGATTTTCTCCTTTAATATTTATCCAAATATCCTCTACATGATCATGCCTTGCATATAACACATCATCATCCTTGGGTTCATTAAACTTTAATTACTGTTGTAAACCAACAAAAGGATCATCCTCAATATTAATATCTTCTAGCATATTCTTAGCATTTGTATTGTCATATATTTTATTTGACAAAAGGATAATTGACCATGCATTATCTAGAGGATTAGGATCTAAAATACTTGGTGAGCCTATGATGCTAAGAAAAATAATTATCTTTATACCCCATCCTATTTAGGTAGACCCTTGTGAATTCTAATTCATTAACTCGAATACCATTTTTATTGTCAACCCAATTTCAATCAAACACAAATTTGAAAGTTTATGTAATTCAATATGTTCAATAATTACAAAGTAAGACATGTTTACATAAATAGGGTTTTTGTCATTGGCACTTGACATATGCAATGACTAAGCTACAAAAGTAACTTCCCTAGTTTGCATTTTACTTTGTTCATCATGCTCAAGTGTGTAAAAACTATATCCATTGACTACGTAGGAAGTTTATGCGAAAAAATTAGTGTTAGGATCCTTGGGTAGCCATTTAACCATTTCCAAAGTTGAATTACCTTTGTTTTGCTATAGTTCTAAGATATGCACCTGTAACAATAATGTGAAAGCGAGATTATATTCTTTAGTAATCCAACCTTATTCTCTATTATGATTTTCATCTTTCATCATCTTTCTATGGATGTCTACATAAGCTTCAATCTCTGCAGTGTTGTGTAATAAATACAAGTGTGCCTAATTACATTCTAACGTTATCTCTTTGAGTTTATATCCAATGGTACTTTCCCCTAACATCCTTCCAATGTGATGAGATTTTAGAAGACCTACTAATTCAACATTTGTTAGGTACTCATTACAAAACTCAACTACTTCTTCAACTAAATATTGCTTAACAATACAACCTTTTGATTGACTTTAATTCTAATCAAATTTAATTCTTCACATAATCCTTTAAAATCTTCATATATTGTTCAGCAAGGTACATTTGTCTCATGTATGCAAGCTCACACAATTTTGTCTCCTGAATCAAGTGAATAGTTAGATAAATCATAATATCAAAGAAATATAGTGGGAAATACGTCTAAAGTTCACAAAGAATGACAACAATCTAATTCTTTAAAGCTGACAATATTCCAAGATCAATTACTTTGCTATAGATTTCCCTATAGAAAAATCATAGCTTTGTGATAGCCATGCATACCTAACTGAGTAGAATGGAACATATAGGCACAAGAGTTAAACTTTCCATTAAGATGTGACAATCATGTATGTGATCCTTCAAATATAGACCCCTCAATGACACAAGGTTATTTATATTGGAAAAGTATCTCTATGGAATCTTAACATAAAATAATGACTCATAAAAAGTTCGTTTCGCATTCTAGATACGATATGTGTTGCAGGAGGCAAAAAGGTTTATTTTTCCTTATTTACAAATGTTAAGTTTGCTTTTATTCCTATTTTGTCGAAGTATAACCTTACATTGATGTTGTCCTTCTTTTTCCCTAAAATATTCATAATATGCCAATCATACTTTTACAAATGTTCTTCTCCATGTGCATTACATTTATGAAGTGTTTGATATGCAATAACTTTCCAATATGGTTGCTAAAAAAAATTGATATTTTCTTCCAACCTCTTGCAAGGATCTCCTTGGCAAAATATTTTCCAAATTTAATACTAATGTCCCTTACTTTATCAAAAACCTCATTACCTGAAAAAGCATTAGGATATGGATATATATGGACATTCTTCTGATGTTCCATTAAAATCTTTCTTCATATCTTTGAATCAATGATTACAAGGCAATCACCTACAATATCTCGTAAACATATTTTTCTTACACAATTTTCAAGTTAAATGTAATTTATGATCTCACCACATATGAACATGCACATTGTCCTTTTATGTTGTATCTAGATAAGTTTCTATATGCTAAAAAATCATTTATTCTAACATACAATATAGGCTTCAACATGAATTTTTGTTTCCTATGTTCATCATATACCTCCACACTAGTTCCCCACAATAACTTCAAATCTTTAATTAAAAGAGTCAAGTACACATCAATGTCATTTCTTGATTGTTTTGGTCTCAAGATCAATATAGAAAGTATCATATATTTTCGCTTCATTCATAGCCACAAAGGTAGGTTATAAATCATCAAGATCACTAACCATGTACTATGAGTGCTACTCTAAAGACCATAGGGATTCATTCCATTTGTCACCAGTGCCAGATGTTGGTTTCTTGTTTCTATTGCAAATTCTTCAAAGTTAGCATTTATTTTTTCATTGGGGAGAATCATTTGGGTGCCTTCATTTTCCATTCATAATTCTTTCATCATTAAGTCATGTCGAAACCTTTGAAACTTTTGGACTAAGATACAAATGCCTAAATATTGAGATTATTGGAAAATACCATACCATCTTGGCTGGAGTGAATTGTTTCTTCATATAGTAGGAGACATTACACTTTGAAAACTCTTTCAATGATACATATTCATTTCAAAATAATATACAATCACGATGACATGTATACATCTTTTTATGGCTCAATCCAATTGATGATAGAATTGGCTTAGCATCATATGTTCTCTTTAAAAGCACATTATCCTCAGGTAGCTTCTCACTTAACAAAGTCCATAAATTAGTACATTTATCACCCCATCCATATAAAAATTTTAAGTTATACAATTTTAACATTGTAGCTAATCTCAAGAATTTTGTGCATCCACCATATAACGATCTTTTTGCATAATATTTTAACCTCTCAAACAACTTTAGACAATCCCTAAGAACTTCCTTTACCGTCATTGAAATATCTCCAATATTATTAACCTCACCTGCACTTAATATTTCTACATCACTGATATGAAATTGTTCAACAAGTATACTTTTGTCAAACCCATTACACATTAAATGTTCTTCTAATTCCTCTTCAATAACTTGTATCATATTCAAACATACCCAAAAGGGACACAAAATTAATCCACTATCATTTGAATGTTGAACATCAATTCTAATAAATTTCTTCACCCATCTTCATATTCTTAGGGAAAATGATTTGCTTAAATACAACTTTGATCCATGCTTCTCAAAATTCTATTTAAATAAATCAAACCATTATATCTCTAAAATATTTCATTAACTACAATATTTCTTGATAATAAGGTAAGGTTCTATTCCATTCAAGAATAAATTTTTCCTATCATTAGTTAATAATTGTTTCTCAAATCCAGTAGGTTATTCTTAGTGAATTTCAACAATATTTTGTATCATTCTCAAGATACATGAACCACAATCAAGCATACACCTCTGACAAATGTGAAATGTACTTAACTAAAATTGAGTCAAGAATAACTGATAAGATTCAAGAAGTAATTACTAACTAATGAAAGAAAAAGTTTATTCTAATTGTCTAGCTTGCACAATTCAAGATTTAATAAAATATGCTTTATACTCAATTTATTGAATCTTAAACAGGAACTACAGTTTCACTCAAAATTAAATTCAGAAAAAAATATTAAATCTACATAAAATATAATTTAAAAATACTTTAACACCACACAAATCTTGAAAGAATTCAGTAGCATCTTCCTATATTATGAACATTTCCAAAATTTTATCTTTTGATTTGATAACAACTAACATATATTAATATTTAAAATTAACTAAATTATCAAAAAATAATTTGAGCATCCTATTTAAGAAACACCACACCCTATTGAACTTTGCTCTTCATTAATAAACAATTTGATATATATCAAGCACATGAAAATTTCTTACTTAATTAGTAGACAACCAACACCCTACATCAAAACTAGGGTTACACCTTAGTGATCTCTATTTCCCACTAATAAACAATATAACACTAAAATATAAAACAATTCAATCAAAGTACAAGCTAAAATCACATCAAATACATAACATATACTTAGTTATAAAGTATAGTTCTTACTATTAAGAAAAGAAAGAAAATTGGAGAGAAAAAAAAATAAATCTTAAACCAAGAAATATCATTGAATCAAACAAAAAAATATTGTAAAAAAATTGAAAAACAAGAATCCTAACCTAAAAACTAGTGTTGTTGGTGAAGAGCAAGCATGAAAAGAGGATCAAAGCAACCAATGACTCCCCAAACATGGTGGCAAAAACATTTCCAATCGAAAAATAGAGAAGAAATAAAAATGAATTCAAAATTAGATTATGAAAAATAAGGAAAATGTTGTGAGGTTAAAGAAAATGTTCACTTAGAGAGCAGTTAAGGAAATTATTTTCCATGTTTCACTTGGAGAGCGATTGACCATAACGCCTCTTCAAGTAGCGTGCCAGTTGGCCTAATTTCATTCCTATAATCCTAAAACATATCAACCACTTTCTAAGTAATATTTGGAGAACAGTTCCACCTTAACTGCTCTCCGAATAACATTTTCTAAAACTTTTATCGTTGTAGCTCCTCTTAATCAATGTTCTAAATTTACTAACATAAAATAATATCATGTTGTTAATATATTTAGATATGTCTCTTATGACATATAATATATTTTGATAGTCACTAGATATATGACTTAACTTTTGAACAATTTTAGTAGCAAATATCAATGTGCTTATGTTTTTTCTAGTGGGACAATAATGTAACTTGAGGAATTTTTAACTAGTCTACCAAATTGTGGATTAATGAAAGAAAATTGACAATTATTATTATCATTGGGATGATCATCAACATATCAGTCTCTATTTATCATTGACTGAACTTCTTCATATAGTGAATAGAAATTGAAGATCTTTTCAGCTAAATAAGTTTCACCTTCTAAAACCTTGTAGTTGTGTCCTATTTTGTACAAATAACTTCAAATTTCATAACTTCTTATAACCATAAAAATAATAATAATTAAAACATTTACTTAAAAATACAAATGAGTTAAATGTTTAATATCTTTCAATTGGATACATATACTGGTAACACATTAGTTCACCAAATCTGACTTCTTCAACTAGATGATAAGTTGAATAGACCATTACTGTGAAGAATAGTGTGGATAATAGGATTTTCAAATGGAAAAGAGTGAGCATAATATGGTGTTGTAGCTTGTCATGATCTAAGGCATCCAATTTTTTACATGACTCTTTACGAAAAAAGAGAAAAATACCACCAACACTACAATCATCCCATTTGGAAAAGTATTACACATAGCTAGTGGAAGTAAATGTTGCATAAGGATATGATAATTGTGACCCTTCATCCTAAATTCCTTTTAATCAAGAAATGTTGCTTAAGTAACCATCTAACATATTTACATTCTTTTGCATAGTAAGAAATCTCTTTCTTGTTTCTTTTGTCATTATAAATAATAAAGGAAGAGGTCTTTCATTTTCATTTAGCCTAAGATATTTTTTTATACCTATATGTTTTAAATTTTGATGAGATTAAAGTTGATCCTTTGATTTATCATCTTTAAGAAATGTATACAATGTATTATCACAAACATCTTCTCAATCTGCATAACATCAAGATTATGACGTAAAAGATTATCCTTCAAGTATGTAAGATCAAATATGTTTTTTTTTTCATTGGTTTACTTTATCTTCTACATAGGCTCATTTAGTTCTATTACTTGACTCAACATTACTTTCAATAGTGATTTGATGGCAGCAAGTTGTTTCAAAATTTTAAACCCAAATAAATAGTGGTGGACCTATTTATTCAGTGGTTTCATCAAAGTGATTTTTCATCAACCTAAATTTATGGCTCCTCTTTACAAATCTCCAATGATCTATAAAACATCATTTTTTGCTATAATACAATCGACGAGGACTTGTATCAAAATTACAAGATGGAAAAGCATAACTAATATAAGAGTTCTACCTAGATAAAACACTAAGTTTAGGAAAGTCACTAATTGTCTACATAAGAGCTACTCATATTTTAAACACTTCATCTAGGGATGAATCATAAATGTGCATGATCTTACTCCATATCTCATTTACCTCCTTGATTAAAGGTTGTAGCTATATATATACATTTTACCAAGCATTCATTTACTAGGAGTAATCATATAAAAAATTTAAGAAGGTTGTTTCGTGCATTTCTAAGGAAGGGGGATTGTATGGAATTGGAATCACTATAACTATTAATCATGGTTTCATAAGGATTACAATCATCAATAGTTAGGTCAAGACGAACATTTTGAGATTTTAAAGTAAATCCAGAGTGAATTTGGTAAAAAAAAAGTATCCATGATTCACCACCTCTTGGATGCCATAATAGTCCATCTGGGTTAATCCCTAATGCTTGTCATCTCATGGACTTTGTTGTTTTAAAACATGAAAATAGTCTTTGCTTTCTTGGTTTCAATGGAAAGTAACTTCAAATATTTATAGTATGCTTTTTTCCCTTACCTTTCGTCCTTCATTTAGACTTTTCACAACGTTTGCAAATATCATCTGCTCCCTAATATAATATGCAATCATTTTTGCACACATTTATCTTAATATAATTCAACTCAAGTTTGTGGATCATCTTTTTTGTCATGTAAAAAGTAAAAATTTTTACATATTCAAATGGATCCTTCAATAACTTCAAAATCAATGTCATTGCCTTGCCAGTCACAACACACAAGCACTTTGTATAGTATAACCTCAAAAAGTAAGATAAATTTGAATATTTTTTATATCTTTCATAAAATTCTTCATTACCATCTATAAGAAAATTATCATGTCTCTATGTTCTTCATTAGGCATGGTCTATATAGGTTATAATGGTTTATTCGAAGAGAAAAATTATATAACATGATCTCTGTTAATTCTAAATGCATCATTATCATATTCAAAATTGAACTTACTTGCATGGGCACATAAATTACTTCAAGTTCTTCTAGTATACTTTCATCATATTATATCCAAACTTTATAATTTTTTAAAAATAGTTTACAAATTAAATGATCTTGAACATCATATCTAATTATTTATTTATTAAAATGGTATATTGAATAAGGACACATAATTATGTCATTAGTTAATCTATTTTTAAATACAAATTAGGAACTTTTTCAATACATTTAAATATTCAATTATATTTTGCAACTTATCAAATATTAAAAAATAATTTCCTAACAAATGTTAGATTATTTTATAGTAATATTTTTAATAAAAAATATTAATATATCTTAAATTTATATTAACAGCCGAATATATCATACTAACAAATAATTTTAGTAGCATAGAATATTAACCTATACTATTAATATAACATAAATTTTCAAAATTTATATTAATCATTTAATTTTTATTAGATAAAGATTTTATAAAAACTATTTTAACATTTAACAAATTTTTATTTGTTAGTAAGTAATTTTTTGTAAATTATTCTTTTAAATATTTTTAAATATAAATAAATTTATTAACAATGATGAATAATTATAAATAAACTGTAATTTATTTTTTATAACTTTTAATATTGCTAGCAGTTAATTTTAAATGCTAAATACTGTTGATCTTAAGATTTTAGAAGCTAAAATGGGTTTCGATTGTGTAAATCTTCTTTAAAACATCATATTGAAATTAATTGTGGATATATGTTGGGATTTATTATACTAAGAAAATTATAATAAATTACGTATATTTTGAATATATATTTTTAAGAATGTAATTAAATTGACTTGCATATGTTAGAAACATAATCTTCTTCTTCCTTTTTTATAAATTCTTTTGGTAGAATACATAGTTAGTATTAAAAAAATATATAATTAAAATAATAAATGTGGAAAGGAGATTCTTATCTTCTAATAATACAAATCTAAATTTTCACCTCTCATGAATTTTAGGTTATTTAGTTTTACAACGTAATATAGCTAGGATATTTATCAATTAGGATTTAACCCCCTTCCCTCCCCAACGCATATATATCTTTTAAGAGTAATTAGTTTTAATTATATAATTATATATAAATTATTAAAAAACTAAATTTAATTTTAATTAATTATTTTAATTGTATGATTAAAAATTGTGTCTTACTTTATTTTTTTATATATATATTTATTTTAAATCTAGAATTATAAAATTAATCTTAATATCTCTGTACAATAAATTAATATTAATATTAGCTATAGGAGTGGGTATCGACCAGTTTTGGATGAGAAATTTGGAAATCGTCAGAAATCGACGATGACAAAATATGGTGATCTGATCGATTTTTGGTTTGCTGATGTTGCAAGTTAATTGGGTGGATATTTTTGGTTTTAGAGATAGAGGAAGAGAGGAAGGAAGAATGAAAAACAATAAGGAAACAAAAAAACTAGAAATAGAAAATGATCGAAAAATTGAATAAAATAATCAAAAAATTGAAAAAAATGATAAAAAACTAAAAAACAAACCAAAAAAAAATATAGAACCAAGAGCAACTTTCCGGTTAGATTTTGAGTGCAATTGTAACAATGAAAATAATAAAAATTGACGAGAAAGCTCAGAAGCTTTGCATTTATGGCAGATACAAACCACTATCGATCTTTCATTGAAAATTTCCTTAACCGTTCATCAGAAATCGACGTAACCCAACCTCTTATTTTACCCGCTATTTATATTTCTAGTTGTAATTATCACCAGATTTTGGTCAACAACACATCCCTATTAGCTATGTTTAACCAACTTCATTTAAGATGAAAAAAATTAATATTTAAATATTAAAAAAAATTTATATCTTTAAATATGGCATCATTTTGTGAAAAAATATTAAAAAAATGGTTAACAAACCAACGATTATATTAGAAGGTTTACGGTGTGAATACTCTCAAGTACGCATAATTCTATTTACATTATTACTATGCTATAATTTAAACATTAAAATGATGAAATTATATAAATCTAATCTTAACTGAAATTCACCCCTTGCTCTCTCATCTCTTTTGTGTCATGTACTTGTTCTAGACTTAAAATTGTAGGCTATAACAGTTATTGAGCTAATTCTATCTATCTTCCAAAAATAAATACTAGATACCAAAAATTTATATAAATAATTGTATGATTTATCCTTTTTATTATTAATTTTCTATAATACACATATAAAAATATTATTTTATATTTAATTTAGAATTTAATCTATCTTAATTTATAAATACTTTATGAATATAATATAAAATATTAAAATTATATATTTAATTATTATCAATTCAATCATAATTAAATAATTAAATTTTAAACTAATATTTTTATCAGTTTAATAACTAATCTAATTTTTAAAATATTGGTAATAATAGAAGTTATTTTCAAAAATTTTAAATTTTATGAGCATAAAAAATAAAAGAATAAAAAAATATTATCCTATTTTATATTTTTCTAAATAACATCTGCTCACTAAGAATAGTAAGAAGGAACTTTGCCTATATTTCACAAAGATAGTTGACAAAAAAATTGAGTTTGTCACAAGAAAAAATACAAAAATGTTATTGCGACTCCGTCTAAATACAAAAATCGTTTAAAACATGATTGGATGATATTGTTTTTGAAGTATATAGAATAAATTACCCTTAACATCTTTTAAAATTTAATAAACCATTCATCTAATATATATATATATATATATATTATCTTATTCAAACGTTTTTAATTTATATAACAGTATATATTTTCCTCAATTTCCCATTTTTTATATATTTATATGTATCAAAAGAGGTTAAAATACTGCAAAAAAAAATATTAAATAATTTTTTGTTAAATTTTAAAGGATACAAATATAATTTACCAAAGCTATATCTGATTGATAAAAAAAAGTTATAATCTTATCAATGGAAGTAAATAAATTATATTTAATGAATTTTTATTTTTTTATCTCTGACAAATAATTAATTTAAACATAGGATTAACTATTACAAATAATATGAGATTTTTTTATAATATACTATAAAATTTTATTATTTTATACAATTCAAATAAAATAAATTATCTTAAATTTTTTTATTTATGAGTTTAATTTTTATAAACTGTTAGTGTATAATTTTTTATGTTAACGATCAATAAAAATACACCATAGTATAAATATCTTTACATTATATGTATATTTTAATTAAATTCAAAATTATTCCACGAAAAATAATAATATTATAATCAATTCTGTACATATTATCAAATATGGAAATAAACTCAGTTAATGATGTGGTGCGGATTCAACTGATAAAAGGGGTTCTTGCAAGTCAGTTCTACAATTTGCCTTTTCAGAAGATTCGTTTATAAATATTTTCACTTCTTCTGTGGGATTAACCATAAATTTTGGATCTGTATTCACTTTCACTGCAACTTCTTCATCTTTGCCCCCACAGCACCACAAACAAGCCAATGATCACTCCAATTGCGCCTATCAAGGTAACACAAGCATGCATTAATTAGAGTATCACACCAGAATATTTGCCCCTCTAAAATGACGATTTCATTAAAGAGTGAAATTATTCAAAATTATAGTTATTAATAAAAAAATAAACCATTAAAATTATAATTAAATGATATTTATGTATAATAAATTATGCAATTAAAAATTAATAGATAATTTTTTCATCAATAACTGTACTATGTTGTTTAAAATAAATCTTCACTTTAAATTAATAAAACTACGACATTACTTGTTTGAATCCTGATTCTATATTCTATATTTATATGTATATATTAAAATTAGATAATATAATATATATATATATATATATATAAATTTATATTATATAAATATTAATATATTAAATTTATAAAAAAATTAATTATTTACATATATTAATTTTAAATTTATTTATCAACTTTAAAACAGATCAAATTTTGATTATAAAATATTTATAATAGATAATAGAATTGAATTTAGAACTAAAATTTTTAAACAAACAAGCTCCAAACATTCAAAACGTGATACAATTTAACTTATTTTCATTCGAAACCGTTATCTCAAATGATGTTAATTTCTTGATGCTCAATGTGATGGATCATTGTGAACACCGATTTATGTATGAGAATTCAAAACTTAAAATAAATTATTTTATTTTTAGTAATAAGATGATTTAATCTAAAATAGTTTAAAAAATTAAAATAAAAGTAATGAAAAAATAAAATAAATAAATAAATCAGAAAAAATCAGAAGAACAGGAAAGGGAAAAAGGAGAGAAGTCATCACAAAATAAAAAAAAAAAGTATATATAAGGGAAGAAGAGCACTTTGAGAGGGAATTTCATTTTCTAAAGGGTGGTGCCTAAGATACTCTCTGTTTCCACATCCCATTCAACATCTCCTTGGTCTCCATTGGACAAGTTTCTTCATCATCTTCCAAGGTGCTATCAAATGGAATTCGGAGCACATCAATGGAGGTATGATCCAACTTTTATTTCACTTAATTTTCTTCCTTCTTCTCGGATTTTCGAGTTTATTTTCATCTTTGTTTTTTGTTTTCATTTTTGATCAAACAAATAATCTCCAATTTCGATGATTTTTGTTGCGTTCTGTTTGTATTTCTCTCTAGTTTTTGGAATGATATTATTTGTTTAATTTGGATCTGAAATGGAATTTATATCGCCTGATTACTGAAGCATGTTCGTCTTGGTGCACAAATGAACCTAACTTGTTTGATTTGTGCATAACTTGCTTATTTCTGGTCTGATTTTTGTCAAACTTGTTATGCTTGATTCCTATTATCCATATCTTTCAATTTATTGATATTAATTTTTTCAAATGCATGAAAAAATATTTTCAAAAATTCTGAGATTTGAATTTAAATTTTGGTGCCAAAATCTCTTGTGTTCTTGAGGTTCATCTTTATCTTTGTTTTTCCTTTACACTTTTGATCAGTCAAATGAACTCTGATTTTGATGATTGTTATTGTGTTCTCTTCATATTTCTCTCTAGTTTTTGGAATGATATTATTTGTTTAATTTGGATCTGAAATGAAATTTCTATCACCGGATTATTGAAGCATGTTCGTCCTAGTACGCAAATGAACCTAGCTTGTTTGATTTGTGCATAACTTGCTTATTTCTGGTCTGATTTTTGTCCAACTTGTTTTTTTATTCCTATGATCCATATCTTTCAATTTATTAGTATTAATTTTCTCAGATCCTCCAAAAATTATTTTCAAAAATTATGAGATTTTGGCGTTGAAATCTCTTGTGTTCTTGAGGTTTATCATTTTACTCTATTTTTTGTGTTCGTTTTTTATTGGTCAAATGATCTCCGATTTCAGTTATTTTTATTGTGTTCTCTTATTCTTTCTCTCTAGTTTCTGGAATGATATTATTTGTCTAATTTGGATCTGAAATGAAATTTCTGTCGCCAGATTACCGAAGCATATTCATCTTGGTGCGCAAATGAACCTAGCTTGTTTTATTTGTGCATAACTTGCTCATTTCTGGTCTAATTTTTGTCAAACTTGTTTTTTTTTATTCCTATGATGCATATCTTTTAATTGGTTAGTTTCAATTTTTTAGATCTAACAACAAATGTGTTCAAAAAAATACTGAGATTTGAATTCAAATTTTGGTGTCAAAATCTCTTGTGTTCTTGAAGTTCTTATGTAGATCTTGTTCTTTTAACTTGTTTAGGTATTAGTTTTCATGAGTTGATCCTTATATATGTATTTCTTTCTGATTTGTTTGTGTTTATATGTCCTCCTTTCTAAATCAAATCTTCAAAAACTCCATTTTTTTTTTCTAAAAAACAACTTTCAAAGCTTTAAAAGATTCGAGATCTCACGCAATGAACTCCGAAGTTGAAAGTGCAACATACTCTATCTTTCGATGTTCAGAGAATCATATGAGTCGCAATGCATCCCTCGTTTGCCTTCGAATTTGTGTATGTGGATTGAAGATCTCCTTTTTTAATCTCTCTTCAAAATTACCTTTTTTCAAAATAATTTTCAAAGCTTCAAAAGATCCGAGATCTCACGCAATGAACTCCGAAGTTAAAAGTGCAACATACCTTGTCTTTTGATGTTCGGAGAATCATGATTCGCAATGCAACCCTCGCCGGCCTTCGACTTTGAGCATGTGGATCGAAAATCTCCTTTTTTAATCTCTTTTCAAAATTAACTTTTTTAAAAATAATTTTCAAAGCTTTAAAAGATCCGAGATCTCACGCAATGAACTTTGAAGTTGAAAGTGCAGCATACCCTGTCTTTCGATGTTCAAAAAATCATGAGTCGCAGTGCAACCCTCGCTTGCCTTCGACTCTATGCACATGGATCGAAGATCTCCATTTCTCAATCTCCCTTCCAAGTTACCTTTTTCAAAATACTTTTCAAGGCTTTCAACGATCCTAGATCTCACGCAATGAACTTCGAAGTTGAAAGTGCAGCATACCCTGTCTTTCAATGTTCGGAGAGTCATATGAGTTGTAGTGCAGCCTTCGCTTGACTTTGACTCTGTGCATACGTGGGTCCAGGAACATGGATAAAAACTAAATATGTTTTAAATAATTCTAAGTCTCACGTGATGAGTTCTGGATACAAACTGGTAGCATACCCTACTGTCCAGGATTCAAGAATCATACGGGTCCCAGCCTTCGTTTGCCTCGGATCCTGTGCATATGTGGACTAAAGATTTTTCTTAAAATATTCAAAATACTTTGTTTTCAATCCCCTTTGAAGGTCAAGCCTTCGAACCAGAACTACGTACCCTTAAATTTTCCACTGCACCAGGGAATACGTATGAGCAGAATCAAGTCCTGTCATACTATTTTCATACAAGCCTATTTATTTTTATTCTATTTAAGGGATCAAACCATTTTCAAAAGATCACACACTCAGTTTAAGGTACCGTTCTTCGAAACAGGCAAGTAGGATGCTTAATACCTTCCCTATTCGTAACCGATTCCCGAACCTAGAATTTCTTTCTCAAATTAGGGATTTTCCAAATGTTTTTCCTTCAAATAAAATTTATTGGCAGCTCCACAATCAAATTAATAATTTTTCTAAATTTTTAGCAAATCTATCGTCTCGTTGTAATTACATTTGCAACAATCATTTAACATTACTTTCCAATGTATATTTTCTCATGAATGGTCACAATCACAATCATTGTGAGAAGAGGGGACTTCTATGTGAAATGCAGCATGCTTGGAGAAAGAATGATAGTTATGGAATTTAATTAATCATCAACGTGCTGAATATAAAGAGGAACCAAATTCAGGTAGAGAATGAATCTTCCATGCAGATGGGTCTGGCTCCAAAAATAATGTCACTACTGCTGATTGTAATGTTGCCATTAAGTGATTAGAGTGGCTTGCAGAGGCTGGAACCGGAAGAAGTCACAAGAGGAGATCATATGAAAAATTTATAGCACTGAACTCATGTTTCTCTTTTTCCTCCGTCATTGACATTACATTGCCAAAAAATTGTGAAAAATCTAGAGTTGAGATTGTGATTAAATACATGAATATGAATGTGTATGACAAATTATATTCATTTTTCAATCATTGGTTTTTACTTTTTATTTTACCCTTTGAAGTGAAAGATAATATTATTTAGAGTTTAACTTTAATATAATGTTAGTGTCAAAAAATTTATATTGTCAATCAATTAAAAAATATTATGAATATAATTTTTAAAATAATTATTAAAAAATCAACTCTTTATAATTGTATACCAATCAATTATTGAATTAATATACTTCAATTAAATTTTATTATTTAGATACTAATATTTTTTTAACAATTTTATGCACTTCTTACCTTTATTTCTTTCTATCATATTATTTATTTTATCTCCTATTTCTCTTTCTATCCTATCCTTTGTGTAGATTATTATACACATTTGTTGTATAAATATGATTACTATAAACTGAATTTCTCACTTTCGAAAAAGTTAGATCAGAAAAGAAAAACATTATTCCCTGCCAAATGAGCCAAACTGACCAGGCACAACTTCCAAAGAGAAATAAACAACCCAGTAACCAGTTCTCAGTTCCTGAACCCATGATGGATTTTGATGGCAGGTTCTGTTCATTTAATAGCTTTGCACCTTTCAACAAAGCCGTGGACACTGCTCCACTCACACACATGGCTGTCCCTAGTATCTTGGCTAAAGATCTCAAACTTCCAAAAGTCACTTTCTCCATTCTAATCAATTTCAGAGTGAAATAAACAACACATCAGAGTTTTGACTAACACAAAATTCTAAGTCTTTGCGTAAGGATTTGCAAACAACTTCACCTGAGTTTTAGGAATTAAAATTACTCTGCACAAATTGCTATTACAAATGTGACGGCTTGAATAAGATTGGTCATAGCACTTGCAATTGAAGCAGAAGCCAAATATAGACCCTCACAAGATAAATTTTGATTCAATGTAATGCTGCAACATATTCCAATAGGAGCAACACCAAATACTAATTATTTTCATATCCTTAAAAACCCATTTTATATACTAAATCTAAACAAAACCATGCATACATACTAGCACATTTTTCTGTGTATGTATGTATGTTTATGAGAACAGAAACATACCTGATAAGTGAAGTCAAGAATATCAAGGAACAACTCCTTAAGTTTAAGGAAACAATTGCTAGTTTTATACATAAGCAAGAGAGTCGTATTAGGCTTTCAAATATTAGGAATGAGTCATATTAATCTTTTAAAAGGTGAAAAGGAATGAGACTTGCAATTTGTGTTGGTATGCTTCATTTTTGGTATCGTTACTGTTCATCTTATGATTGTAGATTGTGACTGTTTTGCGTGTGTCATTTGATGACATTTTCTTCCCACATTTTGGGCAGAAAGCTTTGGTATTACAGAAAAATCTATCTCAATAGAATGTTGTGATTTGATTTCAGGTTTTTATTCTTTTGCAGTTTTACTTAAACAAATTGCTTTCAGATTTTTCTCAAACTCATTTTTGGGTTGAAGAAAGTATTTGAAAACATGTTGTAACTTGTAAGGCATTAAACATAAAAGCAATAAAAGTGTGCCTATGATGACAGAAGAAAATATGTGCCTATCAGTATTGGAATGAATCTCAGCTCTCTGTTAGCTCTTCTCTGTTGTAGTATATCTCAGGTGTTAGTTGCTCCAGCTGTTGCCAGCTGTGCAAATTAGTTATAGACAGTTGTAACTGTCATATATTTAGTTGATCATAACAGCTGTAACTCTAAATTTTCTCTCATTTTCTATCTCTTTCCCTTTCACTTTCTCACCTATACTGAAATCAAATTGTGGATAAAAGAAAAGATACAATTAGACAGAAGGAAAAAGATTACAGAAAAAATTAGTAGAGGATAAGATATCATCAAAGCCAAAGGTGCATATGAGAAACATAGAAAAGATAAAATAAGTATTTAATACAACAAGTCTCTCCAATGCCTTTGTACATCTATTAGAGAGTCTTACTTAAAGATACCAAGGGCTGAAAACCAAAGTGATGCCAAAAACTTGTATTAAAAGTAAAAATAATTCATGAAGATACAAACTTTGATGAGTTATTTGGATATCGGTAGTCATAGACAAGGAAAAAATCCAAAGATGCCAATAGTTATGATGTCCATACTCCATAATGCTCCCATAGTGGTCCTATGGCACATTTGTAAAGCATCATTCCTTTTGAAGAAGTCCTTTGACATGTATTCCTTTCTGAAGAACCCCAGATCAGAAGAGGATATCTACGGGACTCACACTAGAATATGTTTTGGTGATTTGGTCAAAGACGATTTCTAAAGAAAGAATAAAAATATTCAAACATGGACCACCCTTTAATCAATGTATGTACCCTGGTTGTTTCTCTTTCATTTCTAGTAATGTATTTTTTTTCTTTCCCCATTACATTGAAACTTACATGTGGATATTGCTTAGTGTGAAACTATTTTGAATGCAACTTTAGGTATAGTGGATTATGGTACAAAAAGGAACAACAACACCATATCTATCTGAATTCCTGTACTCATAATATAATCAAGAGAATTTATTTATCAACCTTTGGTGATAAAAAGTAAAGGAGGGGAGGGATAGAGTATTACTATTTAACAAAAACTGAAAAAAGGCTAGTATTTTTTGTATTTTGCATTAATAGTTAATTTCTGTTAGAAAAACCATTGATATAATACCCCTAGTGCCTAATTTTCCTATCAAGCCCAGCTTTGAGTGTTACAAATATTTTCTCAAACTCTTGTAAATCTTTGTACATATAAGCAATTGAAATTATAGGTACCATGCATAACTACCAACCATTACCTAGTCATCTTGCTCAACAACACCATCAAATTGTAAACAGATAGTTATTGGTTAACAAAGGTGCTGATATGAGAGACCATTTCCTGGGTCCGAGAATGCGAAAACTGATAATTATGCAGCACTTGGAATGCATGGCCTACACCTTTGTAGACAATTGTTTGGACCCTTTTCCCTGCTTTTGCCAAAGTGTTTGAGAACTCCAAGTTCCTATCTCTCAATATATCCATTTCTGAAACACATACCATAATAGGTGGAAGCCTCAAATCTCTCAACTTGGTATTGGCATGTGCAAGAGGGTTGCAATATGGATGGTCACGTGTAGCATCAAGAGGAAGTGCCAAGCGCCAATAAGTGTCAGAAACTGATAGAGTCAAAGCTGAATTGGATGGCTGAAGGGAATGCTTTTCAGAGGTAGTTCTTTCCTCTCCTCCAAAGAAAGGTTGGATCAATATAACACCCTTGAATAACAATGGACTTAGACATGATGATGAAACACTGCGCGTAGCCACATTGTAAGCTATGTTGGCCCCTGCACTGTCACCAGCTAGAAAAAGGCAAGAGAGATTGCAATGACTCAGCCACCACTTTTGCACACAAGATCCATTCATTGCTTCTCTTTTCACCCACATGAGAGCATTGAAACCATCTTCATATGCTGCAGGAAGACGGTTCTCAGGTGCTAAGTGGTAGTTAATAGAAACAATGACACAGTTTGCTTTGGAAGCAAGGTTTGCCAAGAATTCATGGTAACAACTCCAAGCAGCGGATCCTACACAGAATCCACCACCATGAAAGTAAACAAGCAAAGGAAGCTTGGTTTGAGAGGCCAATGGCACGTAAATACGTGCCCATAAATTGGTCTCATTGTTGATTACAACATCTCTAGCAGTGACACCAGAGCTACGTTCTGATGCCACTGCACAAGAGACATTAGGTACAATTGGTGGCCTTTCAACATGTCCATCTCTATGGACTCTTATGAGTCCTTGAATTTCTTCAGTGATGATTTGGTGTTGGTGATGAGTGTTGTTGTTTACTTGTGGATTATTCCTAAGTGAAATGGTAGCCATAGTGTTGACTATTGATGAAGCTTGAAAAGGAGAGAAAATTCTCTTTGTGATGGCATAATGGTGCTCAAGTTAACTCCTTTTATAGAGATCAAGAGAATAAGAAGTCTAAACCAATGAGAAAGTTTCAAGTTGGAGAGAAGCTTGAGAAGAAGCTTCCTTGTGTTCTTCTGAACAAGTGGAGAAGCTCAACCTTATTACAATGTCCTGTTATGAAGATTCACGCGTGAAATGGGAAATATTAATATTTTGACTCTTGAATTTTGAATAAACCTTTCTTTCCTTTTTGTCCCTGATCATCTGAATAATGGCATAACATATGCATAAAATAAAATAATTGAATTAGTCTTCATCATTTTAAAATTTCAATCAAATTAATTCTTAATTAGAAACTAATACTTATTGTTTATATCATATATATAAACTCATATGATCAAGTAAATGTTGAAGACTGATTTGATAGCTTATTTTATTTATTTTCCTTAAGTTGGTATAAGTGGGCCAAATTAATTCTTTGTTAGTTTAGTCACATTTAAAAAATTTATTAAATAAAGTTACACCAAACTAATTTTTTTTAGTTTAGTCACATTCAAGAAATTCAGTATGAAGTTAAACACCACGTGCAAAACTAATCCTTTGTTAGTTTAATCACATTTAAGAAATTCAGTATGAAGTCAAACATGGGGTAGGTAAGTTAATAGAATAAGTTTAGTGGTGAGGGATTATAAATCAGAATATTTTAGATGAAATTCGGAATTTAAATTTTATTAGTTTATTTAAGTATAAAAAAAATGGCATATCTAATTGAATGAAGAATGATAAGGATAA